>OU538801.1:11200000-11930000 GCA_912999815.1 Campaea margaritaria
AATGGTTGTAAAATATATATGTTTGACATTCCATCACGTCTAACTTTGTAAAAACGATAACTGTCAACTCATTTTGATGTAACTTTACACAGCGTGTTTTTTTACAACATTATTATATAGGTATGCTTTTTAAAGAGATTTTTCTTGAAATGCCAGCCCCGTCGTAACCTAAATGTTCTTTGTTACAGCATTTTTGTTTTAGTGGTTATTGACAACCCTGTTAACCCGTAACCGCCGCGCACCACGAGTGATACGAACCCGCTAATTCGTCCACTATCAACCATCGGACGTGCTAATTTGGAAACCTTACTTTCGCTCCATTTGTTTACATGATCATTCATATGCTTTA
The DNA here is from genome assembly GCA_912999815.1 of Campaea margaritaria. Classification (NCBI taxonomy): domain Eukaryota; kingdom Metazoa; phylum Arthropoda; class Insecta; order Lepidoptera; family Geometridae; genus Campaea; species Campaea margaritaria. Next base: position 11,200,350 of record OU538801.1, read on the forward strand.
TTATATTTGTAGAGTTTTAGTTATATTTATATACCTAGTTGCTTTGTAAATGCTTATTGAACTATTTTTAGGGTGCTCCAAGCCCCCTTTATGTACATTATAATTATTATCTTATTTTATTAGTTCGATATACAATTCTAAACCGGTTTTTTTTTTATTTGTTATTTTATTTTGTGTTTTGTCTGGCGGCAGTGAGCATGCTCACTCGTTTTAATATTCCCGGTCTATAATTATTTTTTTTCTTTTCCAATTTTTCTTGCTAAAATATTGTAATCGTTCCAAATTCCATTAATTGATGTCAACCCGTAAACCGCAGTTGGGCCACCAGTGATACTGAACCAGCTAATTCGTCCACTATCGTCCATCGACGTGCTAATTTGGAAACTTTACTTTCGCCCGCGTGTTTGCGCGATCATTATCGGCGCAGGTCGGCCGCTGTTTGCTTAATAAAGGCACAATAAGCGAGATTTGAAAGCGATAATTTGTTGTAGGAGCGGTTTTTGGAGATATTAATTTATGTCCTATTCTAGGCTTAGCATCTCCTTTAACCGCATCAAATAAGATAGTGGTTAAATAATAACCTATAAAAAGTGGAAACTATCTGAAATTGGGATATTCAGTCCGGCGGGTGGTATTCTTAATCGTTATGAAAACAGACATTTGTATTTTTATTCAAATACAAAATTAAATTATGTAATTACAACTTTTAAATATATTATTTTGTCTTTAAATTAAATTGAATTGGATATCAAATTCAACAACCAATTCAATTTCAATTTCAATTTTTAATTTTTTTTTTTTTTTTTTCTATTTTTTTCAGTTCAATTTTTTTTTTTATTTTTTTTTTTTTCATTGGATTTCAATTCAATTCAACATTCACGTTCAAATTAGAAAATAATTTGTGCTTCTAATATACCAATTTTCATATATTCTCATTACTAATTATTTATAGTAGACATGAAATTTTAGATTGAATGGTAATCATGCAATTACACATACATATCATATTAACGCAACTAGCGCCTTCCATCTTATTCACAAACACATCACAACGGAATCTAAATCAAAACCCATTCCAAACCATAAACATACCACCCATTGGCATGCGCGATGCCACCACACGTCCCGTCTATTATCGGGGTTATAACTCGGGTCTTTTGTCCCGGTCGTGCTAACCAGGACGCAATGCACGGCGCGGCGGTGCGAGGGTTAACACTACACTTAACATGTTAGAGCGTCCGTGGTGGGTGTTTGGGACTGTTGAACTATTTTTGGTTATAAAATGGATGAAGGGCTTAATGTGGACTTATTTGTAGAAATTTTTCATTACTATTTCTTTAAATTCATCCGCCGAGCAGTACTGTGTTCCGGTTTGAAGGGCACTCTTTCCAGTGAATTTACTGGGCATATGAGACTTTTCAACCAATGTCCCAGTGCACTACCGCGCAAGATTATGCAATGTAAAGGTCTAGGTGATACTGTTACTGCTATGGACAGGCGTAGCGCTTACCATTAGGTGAAAGACATGCTCGTCTCGTTACTCAGTCAAATAAAAAAGATCGTTTAGTTTTAGTAAAAGAATAAAAATTATATTTTTTCAGACACGCTTTTTAATTACGTATTGGGTACTGCAAGCTGATCAGAATGAGTCCAAATACCATCGATCTACTGTTGGTCACTGAGGAGTTCCGTGTCTACCTTCCGTCTCTATCATCAGATTAGTATGCTGTCACCATAATATTGTATTGTCATCGGAACTGACAGGCATGCAAAATTTCAAAATCTAATATTTGCCATATAAACTCTCTCGAAGTCCAAAGAAATATAACTCTGTGTTCGATACGGCAACGGAACAATATGTAAAAACCACGTTAAAACCCGATAAAATATCACCGTTATTAACTAAACAAGAATATTTTACAATCCTTTCCAAAAAATTCTAGAAACTCAAACTAAAACGTCAAAGCGAAACGTGCCTTTAATAAACTTGTAAGTTTCGAGAAAGCAAAAAAATACGTAACCAAATCCGAAAAATCCTTTTTAATCCTGTCATTGCTACCTCCAAACCAACAAAGAACTAAAAGACGCACTGTAAATCAGTCAACCCTTGTCAACTGAGAAAAGATTAAATTAAATAATGAATTTAAGCATCATTGTCTCATTGACCGAGCAGTCCACACGCCATTTAGGGTGAACTCCTTAGGGAGTTGACGCATTATAATGTTTGGACATTCGGATTATATTCTTTGACTTCACAATAATTCTCATGACTTTCTTGTTTCAGGTAAGCGGAGTGAGGTCACAAAGAAGGTCTAAGTTGCTCTTTTCGAAGAATCCGGGTGGGTAAGATATTTAGCCGTAGTACTTAGACATTAAGTTAATGCCCATAAAAAATAAACGTCAATTAGAAAAGAATGGAATGGTAAAGAAAACCCTTTAAATAGAATTTGTGTTTGAAATGAGGACACATCTCGTAATACGGATTAAAAAACCCAGGACCAAAAAAATATGGCAAAGTAAGCAGTAACAAGGGCCGCGTGTAACGTCAAAAGCGCTAAAATTGTTGATACATTGACTAGTATCTTTCGAAGTCCGTATTGGATTCATTTATTTCGTAACGTAAAACAGAACACTCATTTTCCAGCGCGCAAACGTTCCACTATGGTCGGTCAATAAATTTCACAGAGCGTCGGACTAATTTTCAGTTTAAAATCCATCTAAAAGCGGTTATTAACTCGGCAATTCCTAATAGGGGTAGGCGTGCTTCGCCTCGCCTGCCCAAGTGCCCAGCTACGGGGTCAGGCGGGTCGAGCTTCAAGATAGAATTATGCTTCAATTGTTTTACGTTCGCACCGCACTAGCTCGCTCAACTCCGACCATCTCTACTGTTCCTTTTTCATGACGCACCGGGGAATTTGTAACGTTCTCATATCGATTGTCTCGATTTAACGGTCGATATATCGATGTTTTATTGCCTCGCAACGCGGTGTGAAGTGTTGTCGACACGTTTCGATTCCGATAAATCGGTTCTCCGTTATGTAATATCGGCTTAATGAGCGATTAGGTTTTGATGCGATTTGTTTTATTTTTTTTATGAAAATTATAGGGTTCGGCGCTCAAGTAATTAAGTGTAGGTTAAGCTGCAATCAAGGTGTAATTGTATGGAATTGAGTTTGACCCGAGGTCGTAATTTGGTATTAGAGAACTATAAACAGCGTTACAGCTGATGGTGGCTGACCAGGTTCCATTTACCATGAACCATTGTAGTTTGAATTTTTCTAGCTTCTGAATTACAAACCTATTGTCATGTAGACATGATATTTTAATCAAATATAGATATATCTATAAAATAATAAAAGCTTTGAGTTTCCCAATAAACTAACTTTGACTTTGAGTAGACAATTAAGAGCCAGAAGTAGAAAATTAAGATATAGGACAGTACAGCGATAAGGCAGTAATAATAGTAATTATTATTTATTTGTACACTGATATTATGACACCTACAATTATGAGCCTTGTCTCCAGGAGTAGCGTGAGCTGTGGCCCACAAGACAGTACTGGAAGTTCAAAAGCTACTCCTCTCCTGGGGGGTACTATCCTTCCTACTAATATTATAAATGCGTTGTGAAAATGGATGGAAGGATGGATGTTTGTTCCTCTTCACGCAAAAACTTCTCAACAGATTCGAATGAAAATTGGAACACAGATAGTTTATAACCAGGATTAAGTAATAGAGTACTTTTTATCCCGAAAGTATGTTCCCGTGGGACAAAACGGGAACTATGCAAGTGAAACCGCAGGGCGCTGCTAGTAATAGATAATCACCAAAAACCGCTTGCGCTTTGCGTTCATGAATCTTTGTCATTACCTTAATTATGACCTTTATGGTATGATCTTCATCAACCCATACTGCATCTCACTTCCATGGAGACGATTAGGCTGAGATAATACGTTTTTGTCGCAAAGAGTGATATGTAATGCACCACGGTAGTCCGTACAGATTGGTAGATCATTCTTCATCTATACTTCTATATCTATATCTATACCAATATATAAAGCTGAAGAGTTTGTTTGTTTGAACGCTAGGATCTCAGGAACTGCTAGTCCGAATTAAACAATTATTTTTGTGTAAAATAGTCCATTTATCGAGGAAGGTTATGCTATGACCAATAGGAGCGGAGCATCAATGAGGAATGTTGCAAAAACGGGGAAAATATATTGCTTTTAAGAGAGTTATTGCGGGAAAACTTGAACTACGCGGGTGAAACTGCATGGCGCAGCTAGTTCATTATATTACTTCCTAATACGCTCTTTAAATTGAAATACTTTTGAGCGGAGATTGCTTTCTTGTGGTAAGTCAGATCAGATATGATAGTTTTAAAACCTTGTCTATTCCAGTACATTAACTGTGCGTTAGTAAACCAGCCGCGGGCGGGTGTTTATGTCTCTCTTTACTCTCTATTACTAAAGATCATAATCTTAGTTTTAATTATGGCTCACCGGTGCCGGCCTTATTTCAATTTAATGTTTACTCGCCTTTAATTGCTTTTGATGGTTTAGTGCCGATGTTTGATTTAAGCTAATTCGTGGGAAATTGAATTGAGGCGTAACACGGGCACTTCAGTTAGCTCCGGAGTTGTTTTGTGCGCAATGTGGTTATGGTATAGAAAGCCGTTGATTTCTTTTAATTTGAATGAGTGACGATACGAGCCTGATGTCCACCTGATGGTAAGCGCTACGCCTGCCCATAACAGTTACAGCGCCACCCAGAACTTTGCATTGCATAATCCTGCGTTCGTCACCCTCAGACATCGGCTCTACATTCTCATATGCTCAGTAATTTCGCTGGAAACAGTGCCTTTCAAACCGGAACACAGATTACGATTACGGTTGTTATCAATTAATAGCGGCCTGAAAAACTCTAAAACATTCGACAAACAAAATTTGCTGAAATTAGGTGTACCTACACCTACCTATTGTGTTTATATTATTATTATTTATTTTTTTATTATTTATTGAGTATAGTGTGTATGTGTATTATTAAAACATAAGTATTAAATGTATTGTGACTGTTAAATACTGTAAGTACGCCACCCATCCTACTATCGAAAAATATTTTTATTGTCCATCCAAAGGTTGTCTGGAAGAAATCGCTTTCAGCGATAAGACCGCCCATTGTACTACCCTTGTTTACCTATTGTAATTCTTCTGTACTGTGTTTATTTTTGTTTCTGGTGTACAATAAAGAGTTTTTCTATTCTATTCTATTTCTACGTACAGAGAGAGTTATCTTTGAAAATCTATTTATAACGTAGCTATAGCTACAATTAGTACTACATTATTTACTACAGGTATACATACGTACAATAGCTATAGAACATTAAGAAAGTAAGCCTTACAAATTTGTACGCCAATCTTACTGCTTAGAGAATTTCCTTCCAGGCAACCTTTTCAATGTTCATCGATTTCTATTAAAAATTTATATCACAATTAAATAGAAAATGAGTAATTTCGCTTCATTCTGTTGTTCACCTTATCTCCCATAACAATAAGCTTCATAACCTCATTTTGTCTAACACATAATAAAGCAATGCGTTTGCACACCTCCACCGTCTACCACCATAACTTGGCCGTCACACAAACACCATAATTCAAACTGACCTCTATGATTATAGCAATAAAAGTCACAATATCAAAACTGTACATCATGTTAGAGGTCCGAACAGCATTTACTAGATATCATCATCATCGGATATTTTATCGCCTTAAGCCTTTGGTGCGATAATGTTAGCCTCTCTGTCTTTCTTATAGCGATTAGTGGTTCCATCTCCCTCTGTCAGGGATCTCGCGTTGTCATTTTTCCAAATTGACCTATGATCCTGAAGTATAGAGATTGTTACAAATGAACAGTACGTGCGTTCGCGATCATTTAATGAGATGGCGGTGTAAGGAGATATCTGATTTAGTTTGCTACTAGCAGCGCCCCGCGGTTTCACACGCGATAGCTAATACTCCACAGTTTTTACGAAATAAAAAGTAGCCTATGTTCTATTCCAGGATCCAAAGTATCTATATGCAAAATTTTATCAAAAACCGTTCAGCCGTTTCGGCGTAAAGAGAGGATAAACATACAAACACACCAACTTTCGCATTCACCGCGTTAAAATTGGCATATGAGTCCATAAACGACCAATTGTATCAAAATACTATTGTTTTTTTATGTCACTAAGTAACGAGACGAGCAAGTCGTTCACGTGATGGTAAGCGCCACGCCTGCCCATAACAGCTACAGTGCCACCCAGAACTTTAAATTACAAAATCCTGCACGACACTGCACCGCGCTCGTCACCCTGCGACATCGGCTCTAAAGTCTCATACGCCCAGTAATTTCGCTGGAAACAGTGCCCTTCAAACCGAACACAGTATTGTTTACACACTACTGCTTGGCGGACGAATCTCTGGCAAAACCAGTCCCTTGCAAAAGAGGCCTACCACTACAAAACCTTTACTTATAGTAGATGCCTAATTGGCTCTATGAATGATCCTTTCCATGAGCTATTCGGCACAGTTCCGCAGATAACTTACAGACAGTACTCCACAAGTCCACGCCAGTTCTCATTGCGGCTGAGTCATGTTCTCGGAACTCCACCCACGGCTAACCCACATACATACATACATACTTATCCTATTGTTTATATCATAACGAACAATATCATATTATCGCATTCGTTTATATTCAAATATCGACTGACGCTGGCGATTGGGAATTTCAAATATTTCGGTCTAGGATCTTGGTTAAGTTTACATGACTTACGGTTTGTCATTTCTACACTATATTCTAGGAACTAGAGCAATCTAATTGTATAAGTTTATTTACAAGGGCACCAATAGGGCACTAATGAATGTTTACTGAGTCTACGGCTGGATTCGAAAAACGACTGGAGAAATTAAAAATTTACGGTTCCTGTGGGATAATAGTTAACGCGGGTGAAACCGCGGGGCGCTGCTAGTAATAAATATACTCTATGTTACTCAGAGATAATGTGGCATTCTAATGGTGAAAGAATTTTTGAAATCAGATCTGTACTTTGTGAGTTTATACGTCACAAACATGCAAAAATAGAAATCTTTCCTATTTATAATATTAGGGTAGATCTAGAATCGAAAGCATTGTATTGCATAATCTCGCGCGGTGCTGCAATGTGAAAAACATAACCCCTTTACTCCAATACTTACCCGACCCGACTGAGTACTAAACTGGGTACCCACAAAACGGGACGATGGAGCCAACTCGAAGATAGACCAACGCAATTTATGATTTTCACCAAATTCCTAATCAATCAACACAATTCCACTGCTAGCCCAATAAAATAGAAACCCAAACAATCACTTTATACGTTTACAATAGACAGGCCTGACATACTACTAGATATACCCTACCATAGATGCGTTAGCGGCGTTATGACATATAGGTTCCCACGAAGGGACGCCTACGCGCGCCCGCCTTCGGAGAGGCATGTTTTATATATCACTGGCAACACGTGCTGAGATACTAATTTATCGACAGAGTTCAGAGGTCGTAAATAAGTTGTGAATTTCTGTATTGTTTTGTTTATTTTTTTGGTGAAAACAAATCTTGATTAAGGATCTGAGGATTAGGGGCAACACGTGTCACTTTTCACAGCTAGATTCGCCTTCAGTGCACGCATCTCTGACTAGTTATGTGCATAATATATATACAATAATGTATACATTACTTTAAGTTATTATTATACATTATTAATGTGAATTTGAAACTAATAATTATTATAACAATCAGTTATATTAATTACAAAATTAACGTACGGTAAGTCTCTTCTTTTACTCTAGGTTAAAATCTTCTATTGACAGTATTGCTATTACAAACTAAGCCATAGTCGTTTCAGTAACTTTATTGCCTTTTTGTCATTAAAATATCAAAATTTTGATAAAAACTTGCATTCTATTACATACTTTACGGTTAGCTTTTTATGATTTTTATATAGTTATTTGACCAATTGCATTTTAAATTCAATACAAAATATGTGTCAATGTTTCTCCCAATCAACGAATTCTCGTATAAAATCTCATAAGCAGTAACTTAACAGCCTATTAAGGCAATATTTAAATAAATAATTATAAAATATAAATAAAAAAGATAACAACAAGAGATTTTATGCATAGGAAGCACCGTAAAGTTATCTCATTATCAAGTGTTAGTTTTATAACTGGCTAATTTACATTTTGTCTCCGCACGCTATCTATAGTATACCAAAGCCGTGTAATTACCCCAGGTTAATTGTATTTTTAAGTCAGGCAACACTGGAAGCGTGGGCAATGGAGCTCGTGTCGCCCATTATGCGGTGTCACGCTTCTGTCTCATTAATATTTGCATTGACTGGTTCGGTGTTGCTTGGATGTGAATTAAATGTCCCTGGAATAGTCATTAATTTTGATGGCTTTGGACTAACTTTATTAATAGTATTGTGAAACTTCTATTTCGTACTTGGACTTATTTGGTGTTTCTATTGTCAAAAATTATAATTAAATATCGCAAACGTCACTTGTAATACAATTCCTACGCAAACACGAGTCGGTGGTAGAGGCGATTTGTGACACATAACAAAACGAATGTTGCCATAGCAAAAATTAAAAATTCATAACTGACCTCGTTGCACCGCACTCTAATTACTGCCTTAGAAACTAGTTTCGCATTCGAGCTGTTTATACCTTTCTAGGTTTTATCTCTAAACGTCATCTGTCTTTCTGTCTAAATGTTACCACTAAAGTTAGTTGCCAGTACTTTTATTATCTGGATATTAATTTAGCGCGAGTAATGAAAACGGAAAATTTATTTTTAATCAATTCTCATTGGTGAAGATTCTTCGTTTAATGGCAACCCGTAAATGGCGTTATTATAAGCTATGGTGCCTTAACGGTGCGCCTTCGAACAGGATATATGGAATTAGCTATTTTACACTTCACTATTTCAAAGGGAACGTTTTATTTTATTTTCATTTGATACTTCGGCGGTAATATTTTGATTATGCGTTCTAAACTAAAAAAATGATTTTGAACTGTGAAACGTTTAATCATGGACGGGTAGATTGATTTCATATCTAGCTATTGTAAAAAGTCTCTTTTCATTTATTTGTTTTAGGGAATTTACATTTTCTTATGATTTCAGTTACGAATTTTACTCCACTGATAGCCTGCGTTGGTGAAATCCTAATTCCTATAATCTGTCTATATTTAAATAAACGAATTAATGCTGTCCAATGCCTTGTGCTTATCTTTTTATCATTTGTTTTCGTTATATTTTTCATCCCAGTTTTCAAGAATTTGTTCAGTACTTTTTTTTTTTTAACAATAACAGTTGTAAGTAAATAAATTTACTATTCCACCTAGGGCATAAACACATAAGGTTGAAAACCAACTGACCTTTCGGCGCAAATCAATCCCAGCACCTCCACCATCCATTTCCACGCCCGACGGTCACTTACGCCAAATAGCCCATTCGAAGTCAATACTAAATAGTCAACGAAGACTCAATTACATCTGTATGGGAACTTGGGCCGGCTCGTGTGGATCGTGCCCTATTATGTAGGAACCACACGAATGGCTCCGAGCGTGTGGAGCGGCTTTCTCAGCTATTTGGACGGATGCCCGGCTTGATGTTTCACCGGTGACATTCTGGCGAATTTACTATTCTAAGTGAACCAAGTTGTCAACCGTAACGGAGTAGCTCAAATGGACGCTATGTCGTTCATTTGCAACAATAACGTGTTATCTCACGTTGAGAAAATAACACGCACTTAACGCAAATGAGCAAGTTTGATTTGAAATAACCTATTTTCTCATCATCATCATAAATAATTAATTAATTTTAGATACTTTTTTTGGATTGAGTGACGAGACGAGCAAGTCTTTCACCTGATGGTAAGCACTACGCCTGCCCATAACAGTTACAGCACCGCCCAGAACCCTGCAATGCATAATTCTGCGCGGCACTGTACTGCGCTCGTCACCCTGAGACATCGGCTCTAAAGTCTCATATGCCTACCTCATCCTACTGCTTTTCATTATGATTAAGTTGTGTATTGCAACCGTTGATCGCGTCGTATCTTACCATCAGATTAGACTGCGGTTATAAGCTTACCTATTAGGTAACAAAAAACAGAGCTTATGTTTTACTAATATGCACATAAATGTAACCTTAATCTAAATACCATCAGTCTATATTCGTCCACTTCTCAACGTAGGCCTCTCCTAGCAGTGGCCACGGAACTCGATCTTTGGCTCTCTTCATCCAGTCTCTAACAACCGCTTAGACTAGTAAGTAAGGTCAATTCAACGTCAGTATTTCTTCACATTTAATCGAGTCATTACACAATATAGTTATCGGTTATCGGGAAAACATGCAATAGGAAAAGCAGCCCTAATCACCACAGGGGGTGAAAACCGGAATCACTAGAAATGCTACCGTGCTGCGGCAACCTGGTGATGGTACATTCACTTTAGAATAGTAACTGGAACGTGCTACTGAATTACTCGCGAACTTTGTGATTATATACGGAAAGTAACATTCATATTTATTCCTTTGAAATACTGTAAAGAAATAAGCGTTTAAAATTGGTGTGATCACTAACTTATGCTATTAAAAATTAATAATTAGTATTAACGTTAAAACTTTGTTAAGTATCATTGATTTAAACAGTCGGCCACCTTTATTAGACACGCGAAAGATCGCGCTTTTATATTTCCCAAAAGAGACTTCTAGTATAATATAAAGGTAGATATTAATTAAAATTATTTAAAACTATCTAATTTTAGAAGTTATTGACATTGTTTGACCGATGTTGCCACCCGATAAAGATATAGACACAAATACAGAACCGGATTAGTGGTGTTCAAGCTTACTAGCAAGCCTTTTCGCCCAACCTGCTACAATCACGCTGTCAGTCCTTAACTCGCTCCATCAACTGGATCACTACAAACGAGGCATATCTTCATAGCGGTTATAGCTTTTAAAAATACCCTCATAGACCACGTTGTAAAGATGTGATCAGAGTATAAACTTGTGAAATTATTCGATATTTCGCGATCCCAGCCGAAGATTGCCGATGCTTGCCGATCTCTATCAGCTGTGTTCAGAATTTTATGGCTAGTTTAGTGAATAAAAAGATGCTGGGTGTGCGATGCCATCGGTGAAGGCTTGAAACCTGATCTTTATTGGACCTCAATGGTTCCGGCTAACTTGACTAAGCTTGTTTTAGAAAAGTATTCGATTTGCTTTACCCGTACGAGAGTTAAGGTGATCGTAAGCAATGGAAGGACTTATTCCCATCGATCAACAGAAGATTGTTCTTGAGAAATTAACTCTGATACATTAGTGATTGAAACAAAAAATTATAAAACATCATTTCCTTTTTACGGTTTGTCTTCTAAACTTTTTGTTGATTGGCGACGCGCGCTTAATTATGTCAAAATATTTTTACGTGTTTTCTTCGCGCGTTTCAATCTCCTGTAACACCTGAATCTGAGTTATTTGGCTACTAGTAATAGGCTTTAGCTAATCAGATGTTTTTTTCGTTGCTACTATTGTGAGTTTTGACGAGACAACGTCTAATAAATCGATGAACGCCGGTGCATGCAAAAAAATTTTACACATTGTCCCGTAACGCTCATTGTACGCTTGCGCCGCATCTATCTCTCTTCTCTTCTGGACAGGTTAATTATTCTTGCATTTTAAAAATCTGATTACTTGTATAATTTCAAGTATTTATTCTTTTTATTATTAAAATGATTAAATTTTATATATAAAACTATGCAATAATTTCATCAATGTTTTGTTGTGGCGTTGTCACGTTAAAATATCGTCCGTAAACCAACTTTACAGACAACCAATTTTTTTTGTCAAGGCTTATGCTGCGCCCGCATCACGATTTCATTGTGCAGATCCTTTAAGTGGCTAAACAGTGTTTTTATCATATTATTGATTTGCATTTAGCCAGAGACAAGATTTATTATAAATTATCTAGCTGACACGCGACCATTATTATGTCACAAAAAAGGTCTATTTCACCACCCCTGAACAAACCAGTTAAAGTAAAGTTACAAAGTATTTTCACATAAACATCGGCAATGCTAAACGTCAACCTATCATTTACCGCAAACATATTTGCATGAACTTAAAGACATAAAATATCACTTAACAAATTATCGCAGACATAATACGTATATTTTTCTCTTAACAGTAATAAAATGTTGTTATAAATCGATGCGATTTATTTTTAGTCATATTAAATCATTTTGAGATTAACAAAAAACTGGAATGAAATTAAAACTTTGGTCACGAACTATTGGCATTTAGTTCATCCTTTTATGTCGTTTTGATGAACGTCGAGAATATTTTAATAATTTTACTAGTTACAGATTGAATCGAAGTATCTCTTACGGAGCCGTTAACGCGAATACCTATCTCGGTTCTCTGAAGATCTGTAAGGGCACCGTCAGATAAGGAACGGAAAATAAATCTTAAATGTAAATAAATAAAGCTTAAATTTCCGTGAAAGTGGGAACGCCGCCCGCTGCGAGCGTTAGCAGACCAATTCGAAAAATAAAATATCAATTTTTTAAATAATAAAATCTTAGAGCAGTCACACGGCGTCATAGCGGCCAAACTTAGCATTTCCCTCAAACGCCTTAATGCCACTTAAATCTAAACTTTATGACTCCGGCTTAAGAGTGCGTTAATGTGAGTCTGAGAAGGTTTTAAGTTTGTAACGTGGCATGGAATCGCATAAATTCGTATAAAAATGTCAAAAATGAATTCTCAAGATCGTAATCACAATAAAGTTCATAATATCGCGATGAAATTCGAAATAAATAAAAATAAACAATTGATGTGTGGCATCGTTAAGAATTAGTGTACAATGCGACTTTATGGGACTTACCCACCTTGTGTTGTTTTTTTTACTTCAGTTTTTTTTTAATAAAGGGTCTGGGTGAGTTGCCGCCGGTATTTTGTTCGAGTAAATTAAGGGTCTGTCAAAACCAATTTAGGAAGGTTGACAGCGATGTGTTCTTCGAATTTGAATATAATTTTTGAAGAGTTACTGACAGGATAATTAGACCAGCGCGATTTTAACACTTTTTTGATCACAGCTTGATTGCGAATTAATTTGAATTGATTCTGGAATGAACGCCATCTTACCTACTTTGCCTTCCTGTTTTTTAGAAATAATGTGCCATAAATTATGCATAAACTTAATTGGACATTAAATAAGCCTAGCCTAGTATAAAAACATATCTAATTAGCTATTTATTACTATTAACCTTAAAAACTGTTTTCTTTAGACCGGTTCCAAAATCATCAAACTTTTTAAATTATTGATTATTTTTTCGTATTTTTAAAGGTAAGCTATTTTTAGCCCAAGATAATCACAGCTCAAAAACACAGGTTCGGGTTAGTCCCATAGATCCAAAGTCCATTGCTAGGGAAACACAAACTTTCACATCTTCTCTAACCCCCATCCATCAGCTTCCCAATTTACAAACCTAGGAGCAGCTCAGCAGTTCCTTGACTTATTTTCGCTACATCTCAAGTGTCGGCGCGTGTGATCTCGCCAAAGGTCGCCGCCGACCTGCCACTGCTACTAAACTGCAACCTCAGTTCCAATTATGGTGACAATCTATCCGAGACTCCCTATTGGACAGGGAAATGTTAAATTTGAGATGGGACAATGAGGCGCGACTGTAAGCGGACCGCGGGGATGAGCTGCACTCAACCCAACATTAGATGCTTATCGTATGAAGCCGAAGAAAAAAAAACAGCACGATTATTAGAGGTGGGTTAGGCTTTAGGGCATTTTTGTCTTATTGTAACTCGGTTACACATATTCAAGTTCATACCTACATCGACTGCAATTTAGTCACACGCTATTTCTAAAGCATACGCAAATTATTTTTGTATTTCTGTAAAATACTGATCATAGAATTCTAATACGTAAACATTGAACAGTGCTATTGCATTCAAAACAAACTTTATGAGTCTCTATTTTGTGTGAATTCATAATAAAGTTAATTGGACAGTGACATCATGGCATTCAAAAATCATTCTATAACAAAAAGTAGAAGCTTTACAAGATTAAAATAAATCCTAATTGATGATCCATTCCTTTGGTTAATAGCAAAAACTGCTATTACCAGTTTCAATGATAATTTTTACTGAAAAATCGCTACCTCTCCGCTCCGCCACAACACGCGCCACACCCTCCTACCATAAAGTTAACATCGGTGTGTCACCAGATAGCTGACACTTACTTACCCATTACTTAGCTCGCCGCCGGCCGGTATACGAACTTGTAAGTCCCAAGTTACGTTTTTAACTTGAGAAATGTGTGGGAACTTGGGAAGGCGTAGGTTTTCCAACTTAACGCTCAACGGTATGGTGCCTACGCTTGAGTTAACCATGACCTTGACTACAGCTAACTTGGAAAATATCCCCTTCCCAAACTCTTCAACATGTATCTTATAGAAGACTGACAAACTGGTAGAGTAGGCCTCTTCTGCACGAGTACGCCTTGGGAACTACCACACCTTTTCCAGATATTCATCCGCTAAGCAGTAGTATGCTAACCTTACTGTGTTTCGGTTTGAAGGGCATTGTTTCCAGCATTTGAGGCTTCAGAACCGATGTCTCAGGGTGACGAGTGCAGTGCCGCGCAAAATTTTGCATGCATTTTGTTATGGATAGGCGCTCACCATCACGTAAACGACAGGTACAGATTTAAAAGCTATCCTAGTGTGAAATATTGTCTGGTTCTAGCCTATACATCTGTATATGTCGCAATTAATGTAACTTCCTCCAGAAAAACGGAAATAGGAGATTCTAAATTAAACAAAAATACTGTGGAGTTGCGTCTATCGAAGTTTTAAATAAGATAAATAAGGCTTCTCATAGACCCACAGCCCATTGTGTTCAAAAAAGGGTTTGTCAAAAGTAGAGACCGCTTCATCCACAATTGACCACGCCATAAACAGCTCATGCAGTCTGCGATTATAATCGAACAAATTGTTACTAAGAACAATAACTATATTTCTCGCAGTGAGATATAATTGGCCCTCGGAGACTGGAGTTAGTGATGTCGGGCCCTGACCCCTGCAGACTGCGCGTAAAGCCGCCTGCGATGCACTGTATATGTTAATAGAGGACTGTTTAACGGCGGATTTATTAAACAGGTGTTAATGTAGTTTGTGGCATTAGCTATGCGGAAATTCACGAGAAAACTGTTGACTGTGAATTATTATGAAAGATTGCCTCAGCTTTAAGGGTGGTACCACAATTGATCGTCGATTGATTAGTCTACGTCGATCGACAGTTTCTCAATAGCCGAAGCTGCCAGGACAATCGATCGAATGGTGCGGAAACACCCTAATTTTAAACGTCGACTGCACGCGTAGGATCCGCTGTTTTGGTAGCTCTCAAGTTATCGTATAAATGGCAATTAATTCAAAGACTTCCTTCGATAATATTTCTCCTACGAGCTAGTGCTAAATGTAACAGGTTTTTAGTCAATACTATAATAGTTTTTAAGCCAATAGTCAATCTATTCAAAGCAAGCATGCAAAAAATATAGACGCTTATTGAACATTTTTGAATAGGGAAAAACATTTTCCATTATCATAATTGACGCAATTACAGAATTAATTGTGTTTGTAGTAGTAGTAGTACTTCAAATATGAAAAGCTAAGTTATTTTCCTTCTTATATGAAGATTCAGAATTAATTATAATGTATATATTAGCAACGTTTAAACAACTAGTTAACACGAGTATTACGTCTCATTCCTACAGACTTACAGCCACTTCCAGAACACTAGAAACTTGTTTAACACAATCCGTAACAGCTTGCACTTAGCTATTTAAGTTAATTAGTGTCTAAACTAGCCGGTGATACACCCGGACACTTCATACAAATTCTAATTTGACTACTCGCGCATATAAATGAAAATACACGCGCCAAATGTCTATGCAAAGGTACTACGCGACCAAAACAAAAGATATCTCGCTAGTATGACGGTTCTTACCAACCCATTTGTCTATTATAACTTGTCATTTGGTCGTGTGATATTGAATGACCTCCCGATTGCCCTCCGGATTGCATTTAGAGGCGCGGGGAAGCCGATCGGGAGTGGAGAGTGTCCACTCTGTATGTACCACTGCCAGTGTCTAAAACGTACTTACTTAGGACAAGACCTATTTGACTTTGTAACTAAGTTTCGTTTACCATAGGCGCCTGATTTACGGAGTTAGTTTCTTCAATTCGTAAATCTAGTTACCTATTTTAAATTCTAAGAAGATATCGTCTTGTAGATGGGTCCATGTTTATTTATAGTGCTTGATCTACTGCGACTTTGGAGCTTACAGTTCCGTAACATCTTGTGTTTAACTTGGAACTATTGCAGCATGTAAGGTTATTCAAATCTGCTGCTAGATTTTGCGTGTGGTCTTCATAATAAACGTTGAAGAGAAGTCACTCCAGTCCACGGTGAGAATTATGCTGGCGGCAACTGAAATATCCCTAGGATCTAGCTTCCTGGTCCCATAGGATATATCCTAGGAGGATACCTGGGACAGCTGTGAAGATAAAGTCTTACCTCCTAGAATGCCAAGACAGTTCCTAAGATAAGCAAGCGGAAGTGCCGTCGAATATATGTTAGTAACACGAAACCTGCAGATGAAGGCATCTGAGCGTTCCACAGTGGGCGCACATTTAAAACACAAAAAATATATAAATGCCACAGACAACAGATAAAGTCTTTTCTTTTGTTGTGTATATTGTGTTAATAAAAGTTAAAACTTTCCTTTTTTTTTTAAACTGTTATACGGACTTATGATTCGTATTTATTGTCATCTTTTTAGAAATCAATCAACTTTTTTTTAATGACCATGAGTTATACAGTTATGTGTTTAATAATAACTAATGTAAAATCTGTTATCAAATTTTTAAATTTGTCAGCACGTGATAGGACCTGACACTTTAAAACAAAAAAAAATATTATAAGTTCTTTGATTGATTATTTAATTTTGCAAAATCCATTCATATTGTAATTTTAGTGATCGTTGTGTATTATATTATGTTAATGATCTTAAGATTTCTATGAATGTAAGTCTTTAATTTGAATTAGGTATTCAATTTTAATGTTATAAATATACAATAAATCCTATATGGAAATAACATATATAAAAAATACATTGACGATATAAATCATATCGTTTACAAACATTTGAAAATTAAAGCGATTTAAGAATAATTTTAGAATTAATTTAAGGCAGCGACGCAAGGGCAATTTATCGTACCCACTCAACAAACGTTTAACAATTTTTCAAATTATAAATTATGAAAATTTCATGCAAATCAGGCGCAATTTTATTTAATTTCATTTTTCACTGTCACTTTTAATAATGCGACGAAATGTTAAATATTTTATTGTTTAATCGATATAAATAGCTTTTGAGCAAATAAAATTAATCCTAGGATGATGAGCGCATTGGAATGTCGCACAGGAAATTTAAGGTGTAAAATGCCGCAGCGCTTGATTTGATAAATGCCTGCTCACTTTGTCACTGATCTATAAAAATGCGTCATCATTATCAACCCATATCGGCCCACTGCTAAGCACGAGTGCCTTACTTTAGGCCTTAGCCGGAGGCTTAATAAGAAGATAAGGCCATAGTTCACCACGCCAAAAACATATAGCAGAAAAAAAACAAATTAAAGCATAGTTATGTAATAATAATTAATTAAATGACGTTCGGAAACTGCGCCCACTGTGGAACGTACCACTCGTGAAAGGTTGGTCTCATCCCGCGACCCTTGCTTCAGAAAGTGCACCTTACTACTATTTAATACCCTTGAAAACATCACAGACAAATCTGAACCTTATCTTTCTCTGACAAAACCTAATTTTCTCTACCCTTTCTTCCGTCTCAAAGCGAAAGTGCCAAAGTAATTTGAATTTTATTGCTCAAGAAATAAGGTTACTTTGAAGTCGTGTTAGTGGGTGCACTAGAAAGTCTGACTTTGGTAACCCTAGAGCGGGTCTAGTTAAATAAGTAATAGTAATTTTGATACTGGATTTAAGAGAATTCATTAGACCTGTTTGTGCACCGGCTCTGGTTTATTCTGTTTTGCTCATCTTTCTGTAACTTTTACTTACGGCGGGGCTTTGTAGAAAGTGTTACCTACTTTGGAGTACAGCATTTAATCATTTAGTAGTGAGAGGCCTCTTCTGCAAGACACCGCCTGGGGAAGTACCACACCTTTGCCAGATATTCATCCGCCAAGCAGTAGTGTGAAAAAATTACTGGGCATATTATTATGACTCGTAATTTATGAGACTTTAGAGCCGATGCACCTGGTTCCCACAATAGGCTCGAAACCCATATTATAAGAACCAGGGGCCTAACCACGAACAGTTAAATCCATCCAGTTTAAGGCCTTAAACTGAACTGCCCTGCTAACTGCCCCCACTAATATCGCTCAGCGTTCATAAATCGACCAGAGACATTTATCCAAAGAGATCGTAATAATTTGTTTGCAGTTCTGGGAGTTTATATAGCTCCATCTCATTCTCTTTTTCTCTCATTCTCTGCAGTCTACTTTTGAGCGATGTCACGTCTCGTTTTTCATTTATGAGTGTGTGGTACCAATCTAGGCCGTCCAGTTTAAGGCTTCAAACATGGAATAAGAATAACTACGTGGTTACCCCCCTGAGCTTATTATGCACCACTGAGGAACGCTGGTGGTTAGAGAGAATATCGTTGCCTTTGTTTATTTGGAATGTAACCTTGGAAATGGACTTGGATTTTGCGGGTGAAACCGCAGGGCGCAACTTGTAGGTGACAAAGATCTCAAGCGTTGACACGGTCACGGTAGGGTGACAGTGACAGTTATTGGCCCAGTTCCAAAGCTGTCCTCGAGGCGCGCGGCGCGGCGGCGGTCGCGTCCGTCCGGTGGGGAACCTTACACACATCCTTATCCATCCAGTGTGACCGCACACGCCTCTACGTACATCATGCTATTGTATATATTTGTGATTTATTTGAACAGGGTCAATATTTGGATATTTATGGCTCATAATTCGAGTAAATCATAAATGTCGTAGTTTTATGAGCTTGCTTCCGTGTTACAGGAATATAACTTACGACAACATCGTGTTTCTATTTGAATTTATGACATTTTAAATAAAAATATATTTGGTATCAAAATTTCAGAAAATCAAAAAAAAATTATAGAGGATTTAATCTTCAATTCACATAGAAAGACTACACAATATCTCCAAGAATTAAAAAAAAAATTTGCCTGTCAAACTTTAAAAAAGTAAAAAAAATATTATTAGTTTTATTCTTATTTGACTGAGTGACGAGACGAGCAAGTCGTTCACCTGATTGTAAGCGCTACGCCTGCCCATAACAGTTACAGTGCCACCCAGAACTGCATTGCATAATCCTGCGCGGCACTGCACCGCGCATCGTCTCTGAAGTCTCATAATGCCCAGTCGTTTGAATCAAGCGTTACTCTCTGTATTTAATTTTCATCGGACATCGGAATCAAGCCAATACATTATTTTTTTTAAATTTAATTTATCGTTGAAAATGGTATCTTATACGCGGTTTTATAAAATCCACCCAGCCTGTGTATAAATCGATCCGGTGCAAACAGCCTGACATTTGCGTCATGCATCCCGGACGGGCATCCACCGCTGCTGATGCTTCCACCATAATGGACGGCCATCGGATGCGCTTGCGCAACTCAACGGACGCTAATAACAGATGTGCCTATGTGTTATTGAAAGATGGTAAACTGTCTTGTCCTGTCGTTTTCTCAATCATCGATGCATTTAAAATAACATCACTGTGGTTTACTTACCTTATGCGACCTTCAATATTTTTGAAATAGTAATATCGTCGGAAAACATCGTGAGGAAACCCACATACCTACCCGAGAATTATTTCGGAGGTATGTATGTTATCCACCAATCCGGACCGGGCTCCCGTGGTGGATTATGGCCTAACCCACCTCACGAAAGTGAGGGGAGACCCGTGCGCAGCAGTGGGACGTTATGAGTTAATGATGATGACGAATATCAACGGCTAGTTCGATATTTCGTCCTACGACTAGTTCGACCCCAAAGGACGAAATACAACAAAAACAAAAGAAACTAAATCAAAATCGGTCCATCCGTTTGGAATCTACAACATCAGTTGAGATGGTGGTCAAACTTGAACCAATTTATAATTAAAAAAAACGTCCTATCGACGGGGGTCGAGATTATACCTAACTACTTCTTGTAGGTACTTCTACTTCGATATAAAATCATCGACTTCATAGATAAATCAAGATAACAGTCACTCGGCTCCGAAACCTTTAAATGCCTTCCTGACGCTTATCACAAAAATGTTAACCATGTTAATGAAGCTGTTGCTCTTCTTATGAATAAATACATAAATAACTGTATGAAGAAGAAACATGTATCGAAGTATTTTAATCGATATTTTCTGATGAAAAATCTATGTTAGATTTATCTATCTTGTTATTATTTATGTTGTTAAACTATTTGAGAGTTTAATTTGGGAGTTCGAACCGCGCTGGGAATGTAGTTGCAAATCTTGCAGAAGAGGCCTCCCACTATAATTAAAAAAATTAAAATAATAATAATGTAAAGAATGAATTGGTCTATTCGTATTCACTTTTGACTTGAAGGCTCTGTTTCAATATATAAAACACTAGCACCGCCCCGCGGTTTCACCTGCGTAATCTTCACGCCAAAACTATTTTGATTAAATTTATGTTACGGGGAGATATTATGGCCTACGAACTTACTTGGGAAATCCGTCGATGGCCTCTCGGGTGTGTAATCAGCGCTGTCTTCGGGTTAGATGGGGGATGATGGTGCACAGAGATATATCCATAGGACGCCGATGGGGCGGTTTCTTCTGATCCCGTATCACCTTCCTCCGGGATAGAGGTGTGATCAGGCAATCCACACTACACTTAATCCTGGAGCTCGTCTCCGAGGATGGGAATGGCGTCCACGAAATGGAGCTACCGGTGAAAGCTCAAAACACCGCGACGCGACAAGTGCTCGCACGCGCATTTGAAGGACGACTGACTTCCGGTTGGCCAACCCAAAGTCGTGGGCCATAATAATCTCGTACCAACACAAAATATTAAGCGGAATAGTCTTTGTGTAGTTACGTTCGAAAACACTCAAAATAAAAAGAAAAGAAATCTGTTTCAGTACGAAACATGCCGCTCACCTTAAAAGACTGTAAGTTCTTTTAACACGAAAACTCAATGAACAGAAAGTTATTCAATCTATAAACTTAAACTTGATCTAAGGTTGTTGTAAACAACTAGTATAGGTAATTAAAACTTAGGAACTAATTTTACGAATTCGTAAACAATAATCATTCTAAAGGCAGTTTACAATATTTACGATCGCTCGTTTGAATAGACTCTTGCCCGTTTGCAAAGTCACAACTCGCACCTTATTATCGGAGCCCGGATGGAGTGTATGAACACGAGCAAGTTTCCATTGGAGTGGTGGAAGATTGCCGTCGCATACCACAACAATGTCGCCTACACAGATAGGAGCACCGCGATCCTTATACCATTTGCCCTGTTTCAAGATTTGATAATTCAAAGCACATTGAACAGAGTCATTTTTTAAAAACTCGTACGAATCTCTCAAATAGTTATGACAACCCTGGAAGTTCTTTCCGCAATCAGAGTAAATGTCGCTGCACAAACCTCTGCGCGATGTAAATCGGCGCAGGGCTGCTAAGAACGTCTCAGTAGATAGCTCCGATACGAGCTCCAAGTGTATAGCCTTCACACTCATACACACGAACACGGCGACATAACATTTGATGATTTTAGCATTACGAACCCTATTAGCTCGCATGTAAAACGGGCCCGCGTAATCAACAGCTGTTTTCATGAATGGGCGCTCGGGTCGCAGCCGGACCGCTGGGAGCGGCGCCATCGCAGGCTGTAGACGTACCGGACGCACACGGAAGCGGCGCACACAACGAAAGATTTGTTTACGTATTATATCTCGGCTAGATAAAATCGCATATTTTTGTAAAGGTAAATATTGAACGGCTTGAGTGCCCGCATGAAGATGCGTAATATGGGCATCGTCAATTATTAAAATTGTAGGAGGGTGTTTTTTGGGTAAAATTAATTGATGTTTTGACTCGTACGACAAAAGGGATTTATGTAGACGTCCGGAGACTCGCAAAAAACTCGAATCATCGATAAACGGATTAAGACGTCTCAATTGGTTTGAGGGCGGTTTACCCTGTGAAATGTTTTCAAAATCCTTATGAAACACTTGGTGTTGCACTAAATAAATGAAACGATTAAGCGTGAGTTTATACTCGTGGACTGTGATGTAACTAAGATAGGAACTCTTTTCCTTGTTGACGCGCGATTTAAGAATATATTAAAAGCGAAAAATATAAGAAGTAATTCTCAATAGTTTACTCAAGGTTGAAAACTGGTTTATGACCTCAACATCGTCGATCAGCGTAGCTGATGCAGACGCGACCGGTTGATTACGTTTCTCCTCACCAGTGCTAGGGATACTTTTAAATACTGGCCACGCAGTAGGATCTTCACGGAGCCATGCTGGGCCGTGAAACCACATGTCGTTCTGTAAGAATGTGGAGGGTAAAAGTCCCCTTGAGTCCCTTATTTTGGGTTGATGGTCATGTTCCATGGGAGCAAAGGGCACCTCTTCCCGCCGCTCACCATGAACCTCTGGCGCCTGAACCGCGGCGAGTATCGCCGGCGAGTTACTGTGCCATTTACGTAGTTCAAACCCAGCTGATTTGCAAATACCTAACAATTCCTGTTGTAGTACCAGAGCGTGTGATTCATCGCTCGCGCCCGCGACCACATCGTCGACGAACACTTGGTCGGTTAAAACCTTTGCCGCTAGGGGAAAATTAGATGCTTCGTCACAAGCCAATTGCTTAATGGTACGAAGAGCTAAGTAAGGGGAAGTGCTCACACCAAATGTTACCGTCCGCAGACGATAATCACGGAGGGGTTCATCGGGCGACGTACGCCACAGAATGCGTTGCAAGTCCCTATCAGATTCTTGTACTAGTATATTTCTATACATTTGTTTAAGATAGTCCTGCAAGCACGCGTGAGACTCAATTTTAAGACTCGGGTTCCGTTGTAAACGTTGCTCTAATTTATGGAACCGAGCGAGGACAATATCTCGTGATTCACCTAGGGGCGTAGCATCAGGTTTACGTGGTAAAGCTACTGTGTATCGTCCCGTGACGTCACGATAGGGTGAGCGTTCAAATATGGATTCACATAGACGTTCCTCGGGGATGAGTGCCTTCACCTCAGGCACTGACTCCAGTTCCCAGAATCGTTTCAAGTCGCCGTCATCGGATAATGAGCTAAAACAAGCTTGAACTGAGGATGGAGTCGGAGAGTTGAACGCTATTTTTCCCAACAACAAATAACCGAAAACGCTGTTCATAGCGATCGGCGAACCGGGCGAACCCGTTATTACGTTTCCTAAAATTATGTGAGATAGTACATCTGCACCTAACAACATCTCCACCGGCTGTGGAGTGTGAAACAAAGGATCGGCTAAATTTAAATTTTGAATGTGTGCCCACCCCATATGAGGCAGTGGTACACTAGGCATTTTAGGAATAAGTTTCGGCAATACTAAAGCTTCAATAGGTATAGAAGGTTGAAGTTCATTTCTCGGGGTTATGCAACACGAAATCTTTCCTTTTGGTCGTACCGGTTTGGTGTCACCTATCCCGTAAACAGGTACATTCGCATAACAACGCTTTATACCTAGCCGCTGTGCGCACGATTCCGTCATGAACGAAGCCTGGCTTCCCGTATCGATAAGACACCGGACAGTCGAACGCTTTTCATTACCTACACATACATCGACGAGTGCGGTCGAAAGCAACACAGTATTTGTCGTGCCAAAAGGAGCATTGGACGACGCGCAATTAATTTGTGTCGCTTGACTCGCAGACATAGCGTGCTGAGTACAGGTGCTCGGAATGTTCTCTTCCCGTTCCTCCGTGAGCGGTAAAGAAACACTTCTCTCACTCGCACGGCTAGTATCACCTTCAGAAGTAAAGTGAATCAATGTATGATGACGTTTTTCACACGAACGACAAACAAAACTCGACTTGCATTGAGAAACGTTATGACCTTTGCCTAAACAATTGAAGCAAACATCTTTATTTTTGATAAACGCATACCTATTGCTTGGTGACAAATTCAAAAACTTATTACATTTTGTTAATGGATGTTGAGCATCGCAACATACACAATTCTGATTCTTGCGCGTATTGACAGAAGGTTGAGAATCGCTCGCACCCTGAGTCGAAGTGTGGCTGGCCACGCCGGCAGCCAACGCTCGACGGAACGTTGGAGCGACGTACTCTTTCCTCTGACTACCTACATTTTGAATCTTTCTACTGCCAGATTCAACTATTTCGCTGGCGGTTAATTCTCGTTCTAAAAACTCGATTAACAAGTCGACGTTGGGTACATCGGATGGTTTATGCAATGTTAACTCGAATCGCATACGAATGGAAGTAGGTATTTTACGTAGTAAAATATTCAACAACAAAAAACTCCACTGCTTTGTAGGAAAATGCATTACTTGTAACGCTTTTATATTCTCATGGTAAATATTCAACAAATTACGCACACTTTGATTTGATTTCTCGGCACAGGATTGAATATCCAGAATACGATCAATATGTTGAGAAGCTATGACTCGTTTGTTCTCATATCTTGAAATTAAAATATCTAACGCGACGGTATAATTTTCGTCCGTGATAGGTATCGATTTTATTAAGTTATAGGGCTCGTTTTTCAAGGTAAGAAGGAGATACCTAAACTTCTCGTTATCTGTGTAGGCGTCATTATTATCAACCATGGAGCGAAATAGGTCATAAAATGGTGGCCAATCGGTCAATTCTCCCCCGAATGACGGCAAGGGAAGATTCGGTAATCTACTACTACAACCCCCGTGAGTCGGTTGTATTGTATTGTTAAAGGAAACTCGACTCATGCGCCTACACTCCTCATCGTTTTTCTTCAGAACTTCGACATGGCTGACAATTGCGTAATAAATATCATTGAATTGAGTTCGAATACGTAACTGTTCCTCTCGGTCAAATGTCGACAATTTCATTTGTGACTTCTCAATTTTAGTTTGCAATTTAAGGAATTTTCTCTGAATAGAAAGAATATCCTTTGCTCGCGCTTTAAATTGCTGTTCATTGAGTTCGTAAAACTCTAAAGTACGTTTGACTTCGTCAAGTATAACTTCTCTTTCGAAAATATCTTGTTCCGCCATTTTTAATGGACACGTAATGTCGCACACAAAAAATCAAAAATCGGCAAAATCAAGATGAAAAATGGGAAATATTGTCGGGACGCGTAACGCCGCTACGACAAACACTAAAATATACTCGGATGGTTTCCAAAAATGGGAAAATATGCACTAATAACGGGATTTGGACAACGTGACTACAGCAAAGAAAATCCGCAGATCCGGCTCGAACGGATCAAAAATGTTACGGGGAGATATTATGGCCTACGAACTTACTTGGGAAATCCGTCGATGGCCTCTCGGGTGTGTAATCAGCGCTGTCTTCGGGTTAGATGGGGGATGATGGTGCACAGAGATATATCCATAGGACGCCGATGGGGCGGTTTCTTCTGATCCCGTATCACCTTCCTCCGGGATAGAGGTGTGATCAGGCAATCCACACTACACTTAATCCTGGAGCTCGTCTCCGAGGATGGGAATGGCGTCCACGAAATGGAGCTACCGGTGAAAGCTCAAAACACCGCGACGCGACAAGTGCTCGCACGCGCATTTGAAGGACGACTGACTTCCGGTTGGCCAACCCAAAGTCGTGGGCCATAATAATCTCGTACCAACACAAAATATTAAGCGGAATAGTCTTTGTGTAGTTACGTTCGAAAACACTCAAAATAAAAAGAAAAGAAATCTGTTTCAGTACGAAACAATTTAGATTTTTTTTGATTAAATTTAGTTTTGAGACACTTTAGGTCCTGGAGTAGAACATGGGATACTTTATTAACCGCAAAAATGTACGGTTCCTGTGCGTTAATGGTTGTCGCGGGTGAAACCGCAGGGCGCTTCTAACAGCCTATGGCACTCACAATAAACGTGGCTTTCTAATGGTAAAAGAATTTTCAAAATCAGTTCAGTAGATCCAGAGATTACCCGTAACAAACTCACAAACTTTACCTCTTTATAATATACTAGCTGTGCCCTGCCACGCTTCGCTGTGGCAAATTCGCACATTCGCTGATATGTCACTGATGAAAAAAATAGATAAAAACAATCCTTGATGCGGATTATATATCATGCTAAAATTTCAGCTCGATCGGTGCAGAACTTTCTGAGTTTTGAAGCGTACACAAACCAACATAACATTTTTATGTATATAGAAGCAGAGATAGACCATAGCTTACAGACGGCACGTAATGGCGGAGAATTGAAATTTGTGTCGTAATTCGTATTTGATGAGCCCTCATTACACGGGAGGTCGTGTATGTGTCACAAGGTGACAGCTATGGTAATAATGTAATGCGAAATGTACGACCTCGAATAGCTAAGTTTAAGTTTTGCACTTGGATTCGAGTTCTTGTAGTAATTTTTTGTGGTGATATTTGGGAAGGTTCCTTTTGGTCCTGTGTCCAGAACGACCCTTCCCAAATATCACTACCAACTTAGGACTTAGTAACTTACTACTAACTTAGGTAACTTAGTATCTAAATCGACTAAACTTATTTCGCTACATGTTAAATTTGAAATTGACCAAATGACAACAGCGTCATAATCGAAATAGGTAATAAGTTACCTAAGTTGGAATGTGAATGACAAACTTAGAATTAGGTTTTGGCATGACAGGGTTAGATAGCGGTGATAGCTGATTGGTGATATTTGCGCTACACAATCCAACAGCATCCGGTTTAAACCTCAGCTCTGCATTAATTACTAACATAGGTACCTACTAGTTGCGTGTGGATTGAGAATTCCATTGCTGATAAATATTGAATAAGAAAACCGGCATCTTAAGTTTTGTGTGAGTAACGAGACGAGCATGTCGTTCACCTAATGGTAAGCGCTACCCCTGCCCGTAACAGTCCCAGCGCCACCCAGAACTTTGCATTGAATAATCTTGCGCTGCACTGCACTGCGCTTGTTGCCCTGAGACATAGGTTCTTAAGTCTCATATGCCTGTTAATTTCGCTGGAAACAGTGCCTTTCAAACCACAACACAGTATTGCCTAAGAACCGCAAATTCAAGCACGGTCCACAAATTGGCACTGGGCCACGATGGTAGATTGTGACCCATTCTTTCTCTCACTCTCTCCCTTTCTCTGTTTCTCTTTCTGAGATAAGCCCAATAATAATAATTAAACTATAGACTACTGTAACTAAAACTATACCAAAATATCTATTTTAACCCTTCTAACGATGCTTACTTTTACATTTACCAAATATAGTAAGATATTTACGCTATTTCTATTTTTTTATAAGCACGAGATTACAAATGCACAGGACCATGCCGCAACTTCGTCTGCAAAAAAATTACAATGGAGAATAATAAAAGCAAAATCGATACAAATATCAAAAAGGCCTTTTCGCCCGTTCCTATAGCACTGGAAATAGAACATATTATCAAATGCAATGTATTAGGAAATCAATCGCTAGCTGCCAATAAATCGTGCCGCGGTACTGAGGCGCGCCGACAAAACGCTGGTATCGCCGGCTGACACTTGAATGCGCGGGCGCCGCTCATCCATACACAGCCGAGCGCATTGATCTATGAGTTATTGCCGATCTAGATCCAGACCAGCGACTTGCACACTCAGTCTTGACTTCCATCAGTTGGTAGGACTACCTTTTAACCCGTCGCGCGTCTTTTACAAGACATGAAAAAAAAATTGCTTGTGATTATGTGTGTGACGTTTAGTGTATCGTGGTGTGTGTGGTGATTGTAATCTTTTTGAAAAGGTTAAAGGCGAGATAAGAGTGATATTTTGTACAATAGGGTAGTTGCTCTGTTTTAACTTAAAACGAGTGATAATTTATTGTTTCATCAATATTAAACAACAGTTAATAGTCAAAGCCACCAATCCGGATCTGGCCCCCGTGGTGGATTATGGCCTAACCTTCCATACAAAAGTGAGGGGAGACCCGTGCCCAGCAGTGGGACGATATGGGTTGAGGATGATGATGATGATATGTTAAAACAAAAAATAATTATTTTCTCTATACGGTTTCACTATAAGCTTAACTTAATATTTAAATATTCGACAAAGACTCATTCAGAGAATTAATAAGTCAAACAGTTTTAAACATACTGTCTAGCTAGAAATGATATTGGCAAAGTTAGTGAAAACGCACCTTAACATGTTGAATTTCTCATAAATTTTAATATTGGTTAGCTGGTAACAGAACTTTCTGCATTTCTGAAACATCACTGCTGTTTAGAGTAAATCTGTCCAAGTTTCCTATATCGGCAGGGCGGCGTAACCATGTTCCGTGCCACCTGGCTATATTTAGGCATAAAAAAATATATATATAAAAAAAAAAATATAAGACCACACATACTGCATACATTAATACATCTTTCACTACTATCTCAAGCTTCCATTTCTCCAAAATATGGTACACTAATTATTATCCCATCACGGACATAGATAACAATTTTAAAGTCTAATACAAAAAGCTATTAACTAAAAAAATTCGCACATTAAAATAGAAACCGGCAAAAACCCTTATCACTATTATTTCCTAACGCAATAACCCTAAACAGCTGAAAGCAAAACAATTTGTGCTAAAGAGGCCCCAACAAAAACTGTTGCCAATATGCCAATAAAAAAATAATAAAAAAGCTGTCGGCACATCAATGTTCAAAGGCAAAGCTGCCGACTAAACAAAAGCTGTCGTAAAACAAGTGTTCGGAGAAAAGAAATTTCGCGCGAGTGAGCGAGTGCAGATTGCACAAGTTACGGACCTTATTGTTACGCTGTTACGGTTAGTCTCCGTGACTAAATTTGAGATGGTTTGGCCATAGTGTAATATGGACATTTTCAGGTCCGTATATTGAGTGTTATGTGACTATGCTAAATTTAAGCAAGATATTTCGTTTTTAGTGTTAATTGGTCTTATTGACGCTGTACCACCATCAATAAAATTCCTTACCGTTTAATCTTAAATTGATTTATTTATTTTAATAAGTATAAAGTTCTTTTTAATGGGGCGATACGCGCCATTATCCAAAGTTTAAAAATCCAGTGGATATGACTAGGGATTGTTAAAACCAGGTGGGTGCTTTTGAGGCGGTTATGAACTGCTTAAAATAGTGTCATTTTGGAATATTGAAATATTATAGAGTGACTGAATAAAAGCATTGTAATTTAAAAAAAATGGAGATAAGGCCTCTTTTGTATAATTTTTTATTAGTTATTGGATGGATAGCGTTTTAGCAGAATCTCATGGGATTGTGTCGATGTGAAATAAAACCAACCATCTGATGGTAAGCGCTACGCCTGCCCATAACAGTTACAGTGCCACCCAGAACAATTCATTGCATAATCCTGCGCGGCACTGCACTGCGTTCGTCACCCTAAGACATCGGCTCTAAAGTCTCATATGCCCAGTAATTTCGCTGGAAACAGTGCCCTTTAAACTGGAACACAGTAATGTTTGCACACTACTGGTTGGCGGATGAATATCTGGCAAAGGTGTGGTGCTTCTCCAGGTCCTCCCACTATAAACCAACAACAATGAAACTCAATGGACAGCATCAGAAAGCCGTCCAGTACCAAAACAGATCCAGCCAGCGACACGACTAATTATATCAGCCACTGATTTATGTGGAACCAGATCACATCGGTTTAGGTATTTGTCATCGGGCGCGCATGCGTCGTGCTCTGTCGATGATTGGTGGCGGAGTCGAGCCTCGCCCCGCCTCGCGCCTACACCTACCGCGTGTGTCAAAATTGACATCGGGGCGGTCGAGGGGTTAACATAACTACCTAAATAGAATAAGTAAATAGATGACGTATTAATTGTTTAATTAAGTTGTGTTTTTTTTTAATTTGACCGAGTGACGAGACGTGCAAGTCGTTCCGATGGTAAGCGTTACGCCTGCTCGTTACAGCTACAGTACCACCCAGAAGTTTGCATTGCATAATCTTGCGTGGCACTGCACTGCGATAGTCACCCTGAGACATCGGCTCTAAAGTCTCATATGCCCTGTAATTTCTGTGGAAACCATGCCCTTCAAACCGGAACACAGTAAGGTTTTCACACTACTGCTTGGCGGATGAGTATCCGGCAAAGGTGTGCGGTAGTTCCCCAGGCGGTCTCTTGCAGAAGGGGATGCCACTACAATATTATTGAGTAGTCATCGAAACTTATCCAGCATGGAAGTTTAATTTCCAATCAATTGAACATCAGGAACTGGGTCAAAATTGACTTGCAAAATTCGACCTTAAGAAACATAAAGACTAGCAAAAGTAATATAGCTACTTAATTCAGTGTACAGCTAATCAAGTTAGCTAAAGTTTTACAATAACACTGTAACATAAACCTCCGCCTCCACCAAAGGCACAATGTCACAGTCAAAACGTCTCAATTATCGATTTGACAATACTATAATCGAGTGGGTACCGATCATTGTATTCGAATAGTACCGATTTGGGCACGGTAGTCATTGTATCCGAAATACTATTACTGGTTATGTGGCACAAGCGACAATGTCACGACTGTCAATGTGACGGCTTACTAACTAGCCGTCTCAAATACTGTCTTAAATAATTATAATTTGACATCCTTGTCGCAGTAAGGTATGTAAATTATTTGAAATTGCTTGTTATATTTTAATTTTATTATCGCTCTTATTAATCTAATCTATACCGGCGTAATCCAGCCTAATCCTCACTACGAAAGTGAGGCGAGACCCGTGCTCAGCAGTGATCTGATGTTGGTTGATAGTGATCACTCTTTTTATTTTTTTGCGTAATGAAATGAACTGCGATGGATGACGATAAAAGTTACATAAGCAGTGCAATTTCATCTAGATATTTTTAGAAGTTTCTCTGACGAGTGATAAAAAACATTCATTACATCATCATCAGCTTATGTTCATCCACTGCTTATCGAGGCCTTTCCTAGTGAACGCCACTGAGCCTGATTTTCGGCTCTCCTCATCCAGTCTCTGCTAGCAGTTTTCCGCAAAACATCCGCATACAACATAACTTATACTAAGTTACTTGTACTAAATTACTTGTTAGTACAAATTATCTATACTAAATTATATATACTAAGTTACCTATACTAAACAAAAGTGATTATATACAAATGAGCAGTGTTCGTGCGTGCATACAAGCGTCGCCCCGCGGACTGACGTACTCGCAGACAATTGTCATGGGAAGTGGGTGAGTGACTAAGCACTACGTAGCTTAAGGTGGGGTTCCACTGATGCGACCGGTCGCGAGAATTTAGGACTGCGCTCTAGTTTTGTTGGTGGATGACATGAGGATTATTAATCTCCTTCTATGTAATAAGTTCATTAGGTACCTACCTGCTTCATCATCATCATCAACCCATATCGTCCCACTGCTGGGCACGGGTCTCCCCTCACTTTCATGAGGAGGGTTAGGCCATAATCCACCACGGGGGCCCGATCCGGATTGGTGGATAACACACCTACCTGCTTACCTTACTTAAATAAGTAATCAGAACGAATGATTAATGCCAAAATGCCTCCGAAATCTTAAACCATAAACGTGCGTGATTGAAATAAAGTAATCAAAACTCAATAAAATGTCGCCATCGTCAGCCTCGGTATCACTTTCTAACATAAAAAAACAGTTAAATCCTACGCTACCTGTAGTAAAAAATATAATTTGTGTATCCATTGAACAGCAGACTTTAATAATAAATAATAATAATAAAGCCCATTTATTTCCAATCTTACATGCAATAAATTATACATACAAAAAATTTAAATCTCATCCGATTCTAAGAAAGTTGCTAAAAAAATCACAAATCAACTCCTTGGTTTTTGTAGAAATCATTATAGTAATGTAAAAAATGTCTTTAGTTAGTTCGTATGAAATTTATTTTAATTGCTATCGCCACTGATGGGATTTCGAACAGCAGACTTTAGTAATACATAATTTATAAATCACGCAACGCAATTCTATATCAAAATAATTTATTTGTTAAAAAAGTAGAGGGTGTCGGGGAATTGGTGCACCTCCCTCCGGCTTTCCACTGGGATAGGAGGATGTGGAAAGATTTAATCTCTGCCTATCTCAGGAGGAGAAAACGTAACTGTGTCTTACGTTTTTAAAGTTACAGTAATTTAAATCGCATCAATGAGTTCGAGGCTTAACAGGCCCGAGTGCAAAGTATAGCTTACGGCAAACAATGGATTGTATTAAAGACAAAAAGTCAGGTGATACCGCGTTATATCATAATACCATTATGCTCATCGGCCAGTCATCGATTTGATTTCGGTGTCAGAGGTCGGACATGATAAGGGTGAAGCTTCACCATCACTATGCGATAGAAAGCGAAGCGAAGGTGCTACGCTTTCAAGTTTTAAAAATCTATGTTGATTTTTATTTATGTTGGGCCATAACCAACTGTGATCCCTTGATTGTCACGTGAAATGAGTACATCGTGAATGAAATACAACATGAATAATATGAAACTTGTCTACCCATTTTTTTATTAATAAACTAGCTGTACCCTGCCACGCTTCGCTGTGGCACATTCGCACATTCTCTGATATGTCACTGATGAAAAAAATAGATAAAAACAATCCTTGATGCGGATTATATATCATGCTAAAATTTTAGCTCGATCGGTGCAGAACTTTTTGAGTTTTTGAAGTGTACACAAACCAACATAACATTTATATATATATAGAAGCAGAGATAGACCATAGCTTAACATAACATTTTTATAAATATAGAAATAGACAGATAGGTTCGCGTTTGACCAGTATCTCACCTGATAGTAAGTGACAATGCGGTCTACGGTGATGCACGCTTATCTAGAAGTAACCAATTCACTTGTGACTGTTTAGCTTGTGCCCTTTAGCTTTGGCAAACTAGCAAACACACTCGGAAGTGAATTCAAATCGTTTTGTTGTGTCATTGTTTCTGTTAGTATTTGTTTATTTTTGTGTTTTTGTACGTTTTTCATTTAAAACAAACGTTTATTCTTTCTCTTTTTCTAGTGTATGATTAATTTTTTTTGCAGTGGAATATTAAAATTGATTCACGATATTCAGCTTCGCCTCGCCTCGCACTCGCAGTACAGCTAGGCCCTAATCCAAACCGTAGAAAGCTCTAATCCAGTCTATTATTTAAATCCACAGCCTGTAACAAGAGCATTTGTTTGTCGGTCTGTCTGTACGTCACTGTGATGTGAAAAGGAATTAATGAATAAGTTAATCGTAGCCATTGTAATGAGGGTATGAGGAAAATGTTATAGCAATATATGGAATGGCGGCAGTGCTTAGGTTTAAGATTAATGATCGATAGGTATTTCTTATGCGGTTACATTTCCTGAATTTGGGTGTAATGGTAGGTAGATCTCTTTTTCAATAGTTCGTTCCGGAGAAGTAGGTACAACGGCTTAGTCACTAAAGAACAATTTATAATCTATAAAACAATGAATTTTGCTAGTCAAACAGACATAAGACGGGAACAAGAGACAGACGGGTATATGAGACTTTAGAGCCGATGTCTCAGGGTGACGAGCGCAGTGCAGTGCCGCGCAGGATTATGCAATGCGGGGTTCTGGGTGGTACAATGTCTGTAATGGGCAGGCGTGGCACTTACCATCAGTACAACGATTTGCTTGTCTCGTCACTCAGTCACATCAAATAATTATTTTTTAAGTAGGAACATTTTCGAGGCGGCTATTTAATTGTCACACTTACTTTTACAGGATGACAAACAAGAATTTTATTAACTACTACGATATTATTTTATTAATGACAAGAGTTTTATTGATTAGTGCAAAGAAAATCACTTACTACACAGGCAAAATTAAATATTAAATAAGCAAGTTCTGAATAAAATTTATATCGGTATACAACTTATTATATCGATATCTATAACAAATAGCTTCACAAAAATATCAATCAATTAAAAAGCATGCTGCTTTCAAAAATGGACGTTATTTTTTTCATCCTATATTTTGTCATAAAAAGGGCACGTTTGATCTTCGGATTCCGTTAACCGATCGATTATCGATAAACGAATGATTTATTGTACATAATTGATTTAATTCATTCGCTTACCCCGCGGGTTGTCGCGCGACACGTCACGGTGACGCGCGAGTTTTTGACGCGTGACAAATTGTTGTGACAAAATATTTCAACAGTTGCGTGAGTCAACCCTCATCACTATTTAGGAAACTCACGTACTCAAAAAATCCTTTGGAAATAGTTATAAAAATAGTCTAATTTAATACATTGGGATAGAGTTCAAATTATAACGTAAACTTTAATGTGTAACGCAGGATCGATGACGCTGCTTTCTCTATTCAAATTATTCGAATGAATGAGTGAACGAATGATTTTGCATTCGGAATTGTACAAATCGTATTCATTGAAAGAGTTTTATATGAAAGGATGCGATTTGTAGAATGACTTTCAATTTGTATGCAGATGTAGCTTCCCATAAGTTATCGATTCTGAAACTTGGTGAATTTATTTTATTTATCAGATCTTTTGAAACATCTGCTTAATCCCATGACGCAGCAACCCTAGTATAGTGTAGGTAAATCTATGAAGCAAGCTGAAGCGGCAGTCGGCCGGTGGCATCTCTAGAAGACCTTACAACCAATGAGGTAGACGAATTCTAGACTAGAATTCTAGACTGACCGCGTTTAGGCAAACCTAGTGTAGGCTAGGTGGAGTGACGAAGGACGGAAATGAGCTGGCAGAGACTCGATGAGGAGAACCGAAGGCTAGGCTCAGTGGCGTTCACTAGGAGAAGCCTACGTCCAGCAGTGGACTTATATAGGCTGATAATGAAAAATTTATAAATTTTAAAAAATTGCAACAGCTTTCGAGTAACAATAATTCTAACTAATAAAGTCGGCTTTTACGGCGTTAAAACCGGCGCGAGCGCGGCGAGGCAACCGCGTTACACGGTACAATTAACTCTATAACTACTTGGACACGTGTCGGGCGGAGGTAATTTATGTAAATAAGCCCGAGGTAGTTACGACCTTTTGACTATTATTTTGTTTTATCTTTTATGGGTGTACACATGGTGTATTTTGCTTTAATAATCTTAGAATTTTATCAATATTGTTTCCTGGTTATTAGGATGTGTGTGTGGCTCTCCGACTTCAAATAAGGCGATGCCTATAATTTGTCAGTTTTTCATGATTCATCATCATCATCATCAACCCATAACGTCCCACTGCTGAGCACGGGTCTCCCCTCACTTTCCTGAGGAGGGTTAGGGCATAAACCACCACGGGGGCCAGATCCGGATTGGTGGATCACATACCTACCTCCGAAATAATTTTAGGGTAGGTATGTGGGTTTCCTCACGATGTTCTCATGATTGCTGATCATTATTTTTCATTCAATTTGGATCAGCATTTTTTTGTAAATCCAATACAAGTGGGTTCGTGCGCAATTTTTGGAAAAAGATGACTTATCTTTTGCATTTACAGTGAAACCTGGTTAAGTGAGACATCAAGGGACCTGCAATGTCGTTTCACTTATAGAGGTATTCCACTTACCCAGTGTCTCAGATATACAGGTATAAGTGTTGGGACCTCAGCATGAGTTCCAGTTATGGAGGTTTCTGACTTATCCAGGTCCCACTTTACCAAGTTTCACTGTAATTGTTTTTATCAGTATGTCGAATGCATTATGTTTTATATTAGAAGATTGTACTTATACTATATCGCTGTACTTCAACAAAGTTTTATCTAAATAAGCTTAGCGTCTTATCGCATAATTGGCACAGATTAATTGCCAGTTCTAAGGCAATATTAATTAAATGTTTAGCAATTAAACCAATTAATATGAAAAAGCGACTCGGTTCACTTAATTGCATATTTGTGCATGTATTTAATTAGACGATTATATAGGGTGTCTAGATGTTTAGAGATCGGTGGCAGGTACAATTTATTTGTGTTAAACTAACCGACTTCAAAAAAGGCGAAAATTCAGATTTTTTTTAATTTATTTATTTGGGAAAAAGGGAAGAAAGGCTTTTGCCCTGCAGTGGGATGATCACGGCTAGTAATAATAATAATAAGTCTTAAACTATGTTATTTATAAACCGCTTTAGATAATTAAAAATAGTATGGATTGGTCCCAAAATAAAAAAAAAATAGCAAAAAAATGCTGGTAGAAAATGCTCTTAGCATTAATTCCGCCATTTGTACTAGTTAGTTAATCTGTGCAATAAAGTATTAAATAAATAAATTTCATCAAAATCGGTTCAGTTGTGATTACAATGTGTTGAGGTTTTCACGATACGAACACTTTCTGGATCGGTTCCAATTCGAGCACTATGACACTTCTACCTCAGCCACACTACACATCCTAACAAACATTTAACAACATACAAAAATCCATACAAAAACACTCACAATAAATCACAGTCGTAATAACTAACGTGTTATCTCGTTACATTAAAAAATAAGCATGAATAAACAAGCGTATCCAATCCATATATTCAAGTAGAGACGGTGCGTATGTCTGTCTGCTGACCGAGAGCATGTCAAATTAACGACGATCAAAAGTAAATCAAGAGCAAGGGCAGAGCAGCATGACAAAATAGATTTCTTTATACATTACTAGACGGTGGTAAGCGGTGGTAGCCTAGTGGGAGAACGTCCGCCTTCCAACCAGAAGGTCGTGAGTTCAAATCCCAGTGCAGGCACGTACCAATGTGTTTCTGTAAAATATATGTACGTAATTATCACTCGCTTTTCGTTGAAGGAAAACATCGTGAGGAAACCCACATACCTACCCGAGAATTATTTCGGAGGTAAGTATGTTATCCCCCAATCCGGAATCCGGGAATGTTATCCCGGACTGTTCCCCCGTGGTGGATTATGGCCTAACCCTCCTCACGTAAGTGAGGAGACACCCGTGCCCAGCAGTGGGACGTTATGGGTTGATGATGATTACTAGACGAGTCCTAGAGTGGAGGCCGCGTATACGCGAACGTAGTGTAGAACGCCGCCGGCAGGTGGAGTGACGACTTGCGGGAAACGGCTGGTGGAGGCAGGAGGAGCAGAGCCAAAGATCGGACTCAGTGGCGTTTACTAGGAGAGGCCTACGTCCAGCAGCGGACGCATATAGATGATTATAATACATTAATATCTGTTATCCATGACTTCTTCCGCGTTTTGTTTGCACTCAATCGGAAGAACGATGCGCGAAGGCGAATTATCCGTTGATAGTCCGCGCTTGCCTAGAAGTTAGCGAAGTCAGCTATTCACTCATGACTTCAAGACTCAGCTTATATCCAGGAATCTTCAAATTTCAAAACAGAATTCCTTTCCTTGTGCTGTATTTAGTTTTAACTTGACGGTCAGTACTAAGGACGATCGTCCGTAGCTATAGCTATGAAAACCGTTGCATTTGGCGTCCGCGCGGTTTCATAGCGATAGCTACGGACTTAGTACTGACCGTTAGAATAAAACTAAACACGACCTAAAGATAGACTTTAGTAAACGGCGGGATAATATAAAAATTAAGTGTAGCAATGCAAATTAACGGCGCTGCTTTCGGATGCCCTCGGATATCGTCTATAGCGGTCTATAGGACATGAGTTTTAAATAATTGTTTGTCTCTAGCGTTTTTATAAATCTTTATTAACTATCTTCTATATATATCTA
Organism: Campaea margaritaria; assembly: GCA_912999815.1. Lineage (NCBI taxonomy): Eukaryota > Metazoa > Arthropoda > Insecta > Lepidoptera > Geometridae > Campaea > Campaea margaritaria. The sequence continues at coordinate 11,238,400 of OU538801.1, forward strand.
GTCTTCAATGATACCTAGATATGTTCTCAAAAGCGTAGTGATCCTGTGTCGGCGCATCCGCACCGATTCCGGCGCCATTACGCATTCGCCACGCTCACTTACAAACCTATGCGCAGATAGTTGTGAGAACAGACTAAGACCGCTCTGCGGGTGATTCTTGAACCAATCGATATTTTGTCGAATACTTAAACCGCTAGTATAAACTTCCCGCCAAGTTGACGACCAAAAGTAACCCTTTGTCTTCGACAAGCCGATGAAATTCTTATACGAATACAACAACAATAGAAGAGACCATTAAACGTCAAATACGTATTCTTTCTAACAAGACAAAATGATTTATCTTATAAAAATATTCAATTTCAACACTTAAATATTGTCTCATGAGCTGAATAAGTATTTTGCATACTAATTGTAGACAACACACGATAATAAGTGGCATTTACAAATTATAGAGATTGAAGAAGATTGTACATTTTATGTCATAGACAATTATATCTCTGCCTTTAAGAATAAGCCCATCATCCGAGACCTCTCATGACATTCAAACGTCAAAACAGACAACAATCTTGTCTGAATCGTAGATTTTAATCTACAGACTTGATATTAATTTTATTTGCCATTTATATGAAGGTTTTAAATTATTTCGACATCAAACTTCAAATTAGAACTATTAGTTAAATTGTGGGCAGTAAAACTTTGTGGTCTTGTCGATATTATTTCCCTTTTTTCTGACGTTAACGATTCTCTATTAGTTGAAGATTGAACGATTCTATTAAGGTATCTATTAACGCTAGAGACAAACAATTATTTAAAACTCATGTCCTATAGACCGCTATAGACGATATCCGAGGGCATCCGAAAGCAGCGCCGTTAATTTGCATTGCTATAAATAATTTTTATATTATCGCGCCGTTTACTGAAGTCTATCTTTAGGTCGTGTTTAGTTTTATTCTAACGGTCAGTACTAAGTCCGTAGCTATCGCTATGAAACCGCGCGGACGCCAAATGCAACGGTTTTCATAGCTATAGCTATGGCCTTTTAAAATACGTTGAATTTTAGTCAAAGATCTATTTTCTCTATAAATAACACAAGTGAGGTGTTAAAAATCACTAAAGAGGTCATAAAAAGGTCAAGATGTAAATCACTAAGGACACAAGAAAACTGTGGGACAGCTAGTCGACAATACAAGCATTTAACAATAATTTTTGACATTTGTTATTGATGCGAATTCGGCTATCTATCAGGTAGAAAGAAATGATTAATTTTAATCTTTCTATACTCTTGTTTATTTTTTGAACACAACCCAGACACTTTATACAAATAAGCTGATTTGACAACACCGATTGCGGGAGCGCGGATAGCGCGGAATGGAGAGTGTCCATTCTGTATTCTATGGTTTAATCTCTAATCACGTCATGTCACTTCCCGTTTTCCTTACAAAGATCTTGTCAGCACCCATCTTCGAAGAACAAGACATTACTAGGTAGAGATATGACCTAGGATATGGGGGAAGCGGACCCCTGACCCGCGGCACTCATCACGCGCAACAAATGCACCTGTTAACCCTGTGCTAGCAGCCAGGGTTGCCACACGGAAGTATCTGAGGAAAACATCACACCGCTGAACCTAGAAATGTTGTTCAATATCAATGCCTTATCGCGTAGGATATTCTCAAGATAAATAATTCATAATATCATATTTTTATATTCTATTCACAAAAATAATCTTAAAATAATTTAAGCACTTTCTTGACTGTGCCAAGTTCACTGAATAATTAATCAAAATATGTTAAAATTAACTTAAATTTGCATAACCGTTATTTAAACCCATGAAATATTGATAAAATAGCGAACTGTACAAATTCAAAAGTTAGCTAAGGACTTTGAGCTGTAATGTTTCTCACAATTTTGCCACTAATTCTAGTGCCAACAGTAGGTTAAGCGTCAACCCTATCTCCCATAGAGTATTCCCACGAGCACCATAGAGCCATCCCAGTAATGGCAGTTGGCGGCAAATGACAGGCCGATCGGTTCACACGCCGCGATCTGGAGTAAAATATAGTCTATGGTTATTTACGATGCTGCATTGTTGTGGTACATCACTCGTCGACTGAGAACTTGAATGGCGTTATCTGTCATTTCAGGAATTACCTACTCCGCCTAGATACTTTTTAGGACAGATTCTTTGACATTGCAACAGTGATGAAGCGCTGATTAACTGAGGATCAAAATTTAAGTGAACTCGGCTCTTTTTAAGTATCGTGTCTTGTTGTAATGAATTGCAATCAATTGTTTACAACATTACAGTAGCGTAGCTGTCAAAACGTACGCAAAACAATAGTAACTTATTATCTATGGCTGATTTTAATCACTTTCAAATAGAAACCAATTGTAAATGAGATAATTTTAATCATCCTGTAGAAATAGCTTACTTTGTTTTAAAAGTTTACGTAAGTTTTAGTTTCGGGTAATGTTTTCGGGTTAGATTTAGTTTTGTTTTTGTTTAATGGCTACCATTAAATATACTTTATTTTTTTTAAATTTATTTGTACATAAATTTTAAATAGAAGCAGACAATGTCTTAATTATACGTTGATTTGGTTTAGATATGCAGATCTAGATCCACCAATCTTCACGTCTTTAATTAACGAACTCAAAATGAAAATAAAATTAAAAATCCGATGGTTTTAAGCACCTTAATAAGCAATTAATATGTTAATCATCCGTCCAGATACCACGAGAGATAAACGGTGGAGCCGAATGACAACCATTTCGGTGTCTCAATTTTAACGAACGATTCGTCCGGTGTCATGAAGCTCATACGCATTTCGGCCTCACGCATCACCTCACCCGAATTAAGCGATGAAATTGCAACCTTAACACCTTCCGCGAAGGTTACCAATAAAAAGACGAGCTGTCAAAGTGACGGTACTTCTAAAAGATATGGTTGCAAAATGCGAAATTAATTAAGTTATTTTGCACGAGATGCATCCGTTGAATCGAGTTACACGCATCGATTCGTCCCAATTCGGATCATGTCGTGTGCGCCCACGCAGTCACTTGATACGTGTTTTTTTATTTTTTTATTTTTTATACTGAACTATTTATCACGTTGTGAGAATTTAAACTAACCTGATTTAATATGCAAGTAAAATAACCGCCATTGAAAAATTGTAGAGCAATCTTAATTTTGCTTTAATTATCTCAAATCTGTTCCCATGAAGATACGGTTTTCATTTAAAATAATTTAAAACTTAAAAAAAAACAAGTGAAAAAATGGGTCCGCGATCCAAATCAATGTAATATGCATTTTGAATGCTGCATTACAGCCGATTTTGTGTTATCATCGCCTCTATCGCAAATACCCGCACTTGACCGCTTCAGAAATTAATATTTTGTTTAATTAGTCCAATTTACAAGCTAAAATGCTTCGAGAATATTCAATTAATAATGTGGTGTTTGGTGACGGTTTGGGGTCCGCTGGTAAATGATATAATGCTCATGATACCACTAATGGTGTGATATGACCAGATAAACATAAACACGATACTGAACGTAAACAAGCGATCCCTGAACAACGACTTCTACTTAGATAGATCACACGCTTTTCGGTGAAGGAAAACATCGTGAGGAAACCCACATACCTACCCGAGAATTATTTCAGAGGCAGGTAGGTGATCCTCCAATCCGGATCTGGCCCCCGTGGTGAAATTATGGCCTCACCCTCCTCACGAAAGTGAGGGGAGACCCGTGCCCAGCAGTGGGACGTTATGGGTTGATGATGATGATGATGATGATGACTTAGATAGATAGATGGATAGATAGATAAACTCTTGAAATACCATAGAACAAACAAAAATTAAAAACTAAGACAAACGAAATTTTTCAATTAATGTCACAATGGGCGGTCTTGAAGCTGAGAGCTATCTGTTCCAGACAACCATGCATGGAGAGGAGCATCAAAAAGATACTTAATTCAATGAATGTAATTCAAGCCTTATTATTCAAACAATTAAATACAATAATTGTTTTTGATTAGCCACGCAATAGTTATCTTAACATGCTTATCTTAACTACATCGAAGATTTCGTGGCCCAAAAAAAACAGAACAATTTTATAAAGTAGGTAAAGTTGGCAATTTTATATTTATAAAATATTCAGAAGTCGTTTTCTATCAATAATATCAAAGATTTGCTAAAAATGGCATGTATAAAAATAAATAAATAAATGAATATTCTATAAATAACATAATCATATCTATAAATCTTACGTTATTTTTGTATAAGAGTAATGCGCCTCAGATTCCGCGGGTTTCTCGCCAGTATTTTTCCTATGTCAAACTCTTTAATCCTTAAATAAAAAATAAAAGACTTAGAACTAAAGAGTGGGTAAAATGTTTGGATAGAAACTAATTAGCAAGGGTCAGAAAATTAGCTCTTAGTTGCAGCAGCAATTCCTAATGGCCTCGTGTATACTACCTTCAGACACATGATACTACGACTATGATACTGCTTCGGACACACGGACCTTGTAACCAATTAGAATAATAAAAACCTCTGACTATGACTTCACTAAGACTACTGACTACCTGTCGGACTGGGACTTGACACTAGCTAAATGCAATAATCATACGAAGCCAAACGAAAAAAAAACTCCAAAGCACCGACTAAACTGAATACTAGTTTCTTCCTCGAATGATATCACAGAGTAGAAAATACCGAAGCCAAACCCCAATAAACCCTCATATCGTCCGGCGACATCGGCTCAAGCGGCGCGCGCATCGTGTCCAACTAGGGTTGTCAGATACTCGGGACTCATCTGGATTCTCTTGACAAAACACAAAATCTGTCGACAAAAAGCTAGTCTTCAAGGTTTACGGGGATATATTATAATATACACTATACGACAAGCTTTTTGTCTATGTAAGCAAAGTGATGAAGTTGGTATTTTTGGGTTGTTGATTTTGAAATAGTGTTATTTGCCGAGAAAACAACCCTAAAATTTCTACATCATGATTTTTTTTTTAGATTTTATGGATTTCCGCTCTGGCAACCTTATGTCCAACTCCGAACTCCGATCTAATTTAGAGCGCGCGCGCAGATGAGCGAAGCGATAAGCGGAGCGACTCCCTGCTGTGTGATTTACTAGATGCGGAGTTGCAGAGGCGGAGCGGTGATAGAGGTCACGGGTTTGATTTCTGTGTAGCAATGCTAATATTGGATACTGATCTGGGGTTTTGGGAACTTGATTCAGGGGTTCAGTTTTGAAATTCGAAATCGAACCTCAAACCATAACAAAACACTTAAAAGCGAAAAATAAAAAACAAACATGAAAACAAGAACATCTTCCTAACACACAGCAATTATATTGTAATAATCGATTACTATTTGACATCATTATGCTAACGAGTTCCTACATCTGCAATGCACGTAAACAAACCTTATTTTCCTTTTCTCATCCTTGTGCACGCCACCAAGCCTGACCTCCAACTTTTCTTCAAATAACTTGCAATAATAATACTTGATACTGGCTGAATGCATAAATGGTGCGAAGCCAAAGTCAAAAACATTAAAAAAACCTTGCTTCCCTTACTCCCTATCGGCGCAGTTCCTTCGTTGACAGCCACAGACTATACGAGATACCGACGTACAGACAGCGTCCTTACTACACCGAGGACCCATCTCTACAACTCGCCCGAAGATCACCTGTTATTCAAACAATTCCCTGGTAGATACCTCCACTGGATAACTGTAGGATTCCACGACGCTAGAACCGTTGGCGCTTTGGCATTGCGCGGCTTTTGTTTCTATTTACGACGCGATGCCATCTAGGCTTTGTCAGTACGCGACCTCAAGTCCATAGATAATTCAATTAAAAAGCACTATAGTTAGTTCTAACTTTCAAGGAAGTTAAAACAAAACTAATAGTGTTCGTAATAATTTTGCTGGCTTTTATGTAACTTCGTAAATTGAATTCATATTTACTAGAAACACTACACTTCACAATTTGCTACTCACTGCTTTTAAACATTGTCTGTGATTATTAAACATTGCCAGTGACTATTTAACATGGTCAGTTATTATTTTACATGACCAGTGAATATTTAACATTGCCAGTGACTATTTAACATTGCCAGTTATTATTTTACATGACCAGTTACTACTTTACATTGCCAGTTAATATTTTACATTGCCAGTGACTATTTAGCATTGCCATTTATTATTTTACATGGCCAGTTACTATTTTACATTGTCAGTGAATATTTAACATTGCCAGTGACTATTTAACACTGCAAGCTACAAAGTTCTATATGTAGACGAATTTGTTTAAAAAACGACATAGTAACGTTGATATTTTTAACCGTGCTTGAGATACAATCTTAACAGTTTTTTATTATGACGACTTAAACCTAGTTATTCTAGATTATTTGCTTTTAAGAGCAGGCAAATAACCTGCTCAGGCAAATAAATAATATGTTCAGTATAATAATATGTTATTCGTATATTAATATTTGATTAGTACGAGATGACACTGAGTTATACTTGTTTTTGCATTACTTGTTATGATTACATCATCGGAGCATCCATTTTAGTAATAATTCAACTCAGCGGTAACTAGTTTTTACTTGCGGTTGCACTTGCAAAATGTATTAATCAGATTGTAGCTGGTTGTTTTGTATCAATTGCTGACATGACATCACATCATAATCATGAACGTCTTAAAAAGTATCTCATTACATATTTATTCACCATTTTTCCTCACACATAGTTTTTTTCGGTAGACTCGCAACTGACGCGTCCCCAGGAACACCACCTTTACCGCCAAATTTGTAAAAAAACGAAAACTTTTTACTATAAAAATACAGTCAGTTTTATACCGGCCAGTATAACCAATAATGTCATTTACTAGGTATTACATACACGTGCCGTAATTGCACATAAGAATGTGATACAATTAAGAAACAGTTTGAAACAACGTATTAAATTCAATTTAATCGTACTTAAGCATGTTAACCGGACCCTTCATATTTCGCATAACGATGTAATGTCTCAGATTACCATCGCGGTGTTGGACCTTTTTACATATAAAATGGGCATAAGTACCTACACACAGTCCCACAAGGCATTTTATAACCGCCATCGAGAGCGCCACTGTCGAAAAAAAATTGAAAACTGCTTCAGGAATGAGTTTATTAGTTCCAATTTTGAACACGTTCGAAATATCTTTGATTGGCTGTATGTGTTAATGGCTATGGCTGATTTTCAATTTTTGGACGTACTTTTTTACATGATGATGATTTGGTGTTGCCAATTATTATTTTTTACTTACCTCAAGTATGCGTGAATTTCCACTGAATTTTTCCGTGAATTTGGTAGTTTTTTTACAGTGAGTAATTAAATGCATTTAAATTAAATACTCGAAATTAACATAAAACTGCGTCTAGGCCATAACATAAATTAAAATGAGATCGACACTTTAAATATACGCAAAAGTTAGCCAGTTATTAGAAAAAAGTACAAAATCGAACGAGTTTTAAGAAATCTTTACAAAGAATGGTGAAGACTTTGTTAAAGTTCTATAGATATTTTATATTTACCCTCGAGTCAATATTTTATGACACAAGCTAAAAACGCTTTCTGGCATAAATTGCCATAAGTTTATATTTTTGCCAAATCCAAACTGTTTTATAACCGCAATCGACTTGTTTGCTCTTCGGTAGCAAGTGTCACTGATTTTTCATCGTAGGTAAATAACACAATAATCTCACTTGATTTACTTGCGTATTTAAGTAAAACAGCTAAATAAACGGCAGCTTAAAGTCTTAAATCAGTGCTTAGAACCGTTCGAGGCGCATTAATATTAAAATGTGGGAAACAGGTCGCCACACTCTGCCAACACATGGCCAATGTCCAATTTATTAGGAGGAAATTAAAATTTTAACAAAATAAAAATAAAAAATACACTAAAAATCTATTGTTGCGTGCATATTAAACAAATTAAGTCAACATTTATCATATTAATTGGGTTATTAGCTTAATTTTTGAGATAGTCGTTATAGATTAACATACGCGTTTCTGTATTTAATTTCAATGAAGACAATGTCCTAAACGGTTACGGATATATTTTTAACAGATCCTTTTCAACCTGTCAACAGATTATTGAAAATTTATACGTACGTATTACTTTAACTAATTCATAGAGTAGCTCGAGGCGATCAGTGGGTAAAACAGATCCCTAATAAGAAATTTAGTCATAATATGATTGATTGATTATATATGATATGATTTATATCAAATTCGCGGCTTAATACTGCACACATCTATAAGTAGGTACACTAGGTACCTATCAAAAATCACATCTAATTACTAAAATTAAAATTTTCTCGAATTTGTAAAAGAATACACTATGAAAAGTTTCATTGTGATAATACTCCGAACAATTGGATCAATCACTGGCAACAAGCGGACAAACATTTTAAAAATAAAACAAATTAAAAAGAAAAACGCGCCACGCGGCCAGTGTCGCGCTACGCAGTAGCAGTATAACGATTAATCGATATTTAATCGTTACAAAACAAAACCAATAACATGCACCATGCTCTTCTAAATGAACAAGTAAATGACTGATTGGAAACTGCTCTATACCGGTCACGGTGTATTAATGTTGAATTGGGTTTCTGAGGCGATTTTTCAGTTGAGTATAAATTTATGTTGGCCGATAAGAGCAACAATATTGGGTTTTGTTTTTTAATCGCATTTTGTTGCGTGATATTTCTTTACAAAGTTTTGTTAGCTGATAATTGTGATTATTTCGTTTGATTTTGTTCTTACAAGTTATAGTGAGTAAGGTTAGTTTTTAAACGTGGCAGTTGGCGCTTACCTCCATCGGTATAATTATTATAGGTTTTCTCCTATTTGACATATATTTCAATATAACTTAATATTTATAATTATTTCTTTTGTCTTTCCAGATGAACCAAAAGTGCAAAGTATGCGGAGAGCCGGCGGCCGGGTTTCACTTCGGAGCGTTTACGTGTGAAGGGTGCAAGGTGAGGATCAATTTTATTCCTAAAAACTGGAGTTTTTCGAAAGGCCTGGATCGCTATTGAATTAATTAATGTAATTATCACTGGCGTAATAAAAAATATTGTAAATTATCATTAAATATGAAAAATATTAAATTGCTACGTGATGTGCCCGATTCGTATCCGACATAACAAACCAACAATCGATTATTAATCGATTATCGATTTATTGACAATAAATCGATATTGATAACTATAAGGTCATGTGTATATATTATAAAACAAACATTTTCATTTTATGTGTAACAAGATTTTAAAAATAAATAACCTATAATACTTCTATTTCTATTTAAATAGATACGAACCTCCTATGGTATTTAATGAAAAGATTAGCTTTACTCGTAGCATCCTCTGTTGTCACGACTCATTTTTACAGTTTATTTATGTGATTTAAAAAAGGACGGTTAGAATTTGAAGTATTGTATGCAAATGATTAACAATTGGGTAGTGAAGTGAATACGAACATAAAAGGAAATACAAATAGAAAATCGGAACTGGAGATTTCAACAACGGTATCGAGGATTAATCCAATTTGCACTAACGGAAAAATAACATTCTAAACCAATTTAAATACAAAACTCTTTGCCCGACTTTTTAAATATCAAAGTAATTTTCGAGAAAGTAGTTACGTGATTACCAATAACAGAAACATTACATGCCTGTTAGTGAAACATTTCATACTTTATAGGGAATCTGAAATAAGAAATTGAAAAACTACAACAACTATTTTCAATAATTTTGACATTAAATATTAACTTAAAGGTACATACATGGCAACAATCGAAATACAGCTACAAATAGTGAAGACTTTATTTATGCTTTTAGGGTTACCAGACTGCATTACTGTGAAACTCCTGTTAAATATTCATGACCGATTAAAACAATCGATATTAATTAGTTTAATTCCGATTCTTATTCGTATCATCCTCACTAATGCCAGTTTAACATAGCCGCTCGTTTTAGTATTTTAGACCTTCTATCACTTGTGATAAGGTTTGTCTATGTTGTTTTATTATAAGCAGTAATTTATTAGAGGTATCGTATGTCCGGGATATTCACCTCAATAATTCGATCAACACGCGCATATATTCCGGTATTTTAATTTAACCCAGTATTTAGTTCTGCTTTTATTTAAATGAGCTCTAACGTGTTTCAATTGTTAATTAATAAAATAACACCGTATTAACCTGCTTTAATTAAACGTATCTAATTATAAATACACACAACGATATATTATTTAATACGCTAATAGCAGAGCTAGATGAACTATGATGCCAAAAACGTGAGCCGACCTTAGCAAACCCTATAAAAATAGCAAGCTAATTTCTACACCTCACTAGCATGCTATTTGCCTAGCTATTTTGCAACCAGGCATCATCCCTATGCCACCGTCACAGGCGATATAGCAGCGTACTCAAACGTCCGCCCATTACCGCAATAGTTACCGATCTCACCACTGCTATTGGAATTGGAACAGAACGACAATGGATTGTGCAAGGCGGAATTGTCGCAGGATGCTTGGCGATGGTGACCCGGTCTTTGATGTGAAATAGTATGATTTTGAACCGGAAGAGTTGTCTTGTTGGATTTAAACTGATAGTATGAAAGCATAGCAACAGGACAGAGCCATTATTTGATACCGTGGTTTATATTGTGCCTGTTTTTATTAAAATTTAGGAAGCTGTACTTTTTTTTGGGTGGGAATGGCGTCGCATTATAGCTTCGCTACGGGGGTGACTGTAGAGGTTGCGTGGCGCGTGGGGCTCGAACTCACTAAAACCCAACTATGGACAGTCCAAGGTGGGGCAAGATATGGTCACGCTAGCGTTCACCATTGCCCCTAGGTTCAGGTCCTAATATTCCAGACAGAATAGAACAGCTTAAAACAAGAGTTCATCGTTGATTTTAGTAGTTGTCAATTTGTAAATCTAAAAAACGTCTACTCTTTAATAGAGATTAAAATTGAGCGTTGTTTGGAATACAGGTCTAAGTTCCAATTACCTACTTACTCGTAGTTAATAGTAATTAATTACATTGTTTTTAATTGTCAGGAGTCCTTGTACTTGTTGCTAGTGTTTTAAAGATTCAACTTTTAAAGTAGTGACAATTACATTTGTCTTGCTTAGTTTGTTTGTCTTAATTTGTCTTGCTACCTATCATTTTGGTTTGCTTCATATTCAAATTTTGGCTAATTTCGTTTGTTTTTTTTTATATTTTTTCTAAATCTTACAAGTTAGACCAAAGAGTTGCATAATGTAAGCCGGCCTTACCTACCGTAATCAAAGTAAGGATCCCAATTTAAAGTTTCACCTCTCAACCTCAGCTCATTGCGCAGTTTGAAAATGCTCTCGAATCGTTACGATATTTCGTCTATGGTCATTTTCCGGCCGGTGCATCTAAGTCTATGGTTTCTCAACGAATAGTTTCGGAGTTAAACACCATGACCGACCTTTAGTGGTGTGTTGCGGATGCGTTGCATGGTATCGGGGGTAATGGAGCGAGTATTGCTTGATATTTGACGCGCCGTTTTTTCTCGATTCAATTTAACAGCCTAGTGAGACGTAACGGGTAAACTTTACAAGCATCGTGTCCCGTCACTAGTTAAAAGTAATTTACTTATATTAATTTTTTGATATGGTTTATTTCCAAAAAAAGAATTTTTAACAAAAAAGTTATAAATAAAATAAAATCCATAAGTATCCAATTTTCTACAACAATAAACTTTTAAAACTAGTCAAACAAAACGTTTACTCTCATCATCATCATCACGGGTCTCTCCTCACTTTCGAGAGGAGGGTTAGGCCAAATTCCACCACGGGGGCCACATCCGGATTGATGGATCACCTACCTACCTCCGAAATAATTCTAGGGTAGGTATGTGGGTTTCCTCACGATACTCGGGCTTACTCTCATAATTGTTATAAAATAAACAAGTGACGTATTAATAATACTGCTAATCCGTTTCACCACCTCGTTGATTAGCAGCGTTCCGTGTAAAGTAACCTATTTATCACTAGCTAGACCATTACTTGTCAGTACTTTGCCTACCCTAACAAAGCGCGTGCCGCCGCATAATTACAGAGCTATAATGGACGGGCTGCTTTGTACATAATTAGTTATAGTTATAACGCTATAGCAGTTATAACGTTGCAGAGTAGCTGTTACTTGAGAGGTTTCCCTTTCCTATGCAGGAACTGTTGCTATTTGGAAATTACGTTGCTAATTAGATTATTAAGCATGTCTCGTTTCTATAATAGTTGTGTAAATAATATTATAGAAGAACGGTTTAATATAACGTTGTTGCTGACGTGATATTTACCTGTATTATGTCTGTTTTGAGTTGAAACAGACACGTGAATGATACGACAATAAAAAAAAATATAATATTCTACTAGCTGCGCCCTGCGGTTTCACCCGCGCAGTTCCTGTTCCCGCGGGAATATTGGGATAAAAATAGCCTATGTTACTTACTCGCTGTCAATGTAGCTTTCCATTAGTGAAATATTTTTTTTAAATCGGTGCAGTGGTTAAGCCGAAACCTTAAATATTTCTATACATACTTTCATCCCCTATATTTATTTTACCCCCTCAAGGGTAAAGTTTTACAAACTTTAAATGCCAAATTTATTTATATCTAATCAAAAGCCTAAATAATAAATGTCAACCATCTAGCTTCAAAAATGACGAAACTTCCATAAAAAATTTCATCCCCTATTTCAAACTCTTACAATGCTTTTTTCGCGATAAAAGGTACCCTATGTCCTTTCCTTGGCTCTAGACTATCTCTGTACCAAATTTCATTTCAATCGGTTCAGTAGTTTAGGCGTGAAAGAGCAACAGACAGAGTTATTTTCGCATTTATAATATAAGTAAGGATAATGTTGTTAAACATCAATCGTTATTTTGAACTTGAAGAAGACCTCACTTGTTTTCGCCTTTAATTTCTCTAATTTATTTAAATTTAAAAAAAAACTGATGTCTTTTATCATGGAAATTCCTAAAAGTATTTCGAGAAAAAATTACTTCATTGTTTTCATTAATTGACTTCACAAAGGCCGTCCAATCACCGACGCACCTAAATCGCACAACTCAGCGGCAACATCCACTGAGTTCGCCAAAAGGCGGTCGCTGTGCACTTTTTACTGACCTTCTCAGCCGAGATAGTTAGAAACAGACCACATTAATGGCCCAATGACGAACAAAAACGTGTGAACATCTCCGGGCCAATACAATCATTGCGTAACCGGTGAATAACGCGAACAACACGTAAACCAGTGGTTACGGCGAGCAAAAAGCTGACACCTATCATTACCATCGCCTGTTTGTAAGAGATCTTCTTTTAAAATGGAAGAATCTGCACCTACAGAGGTGACGAGATAATGAGGCGGATTCTGTAGGCACAAACTGAACTGAAATTAAATCGGACAGCAGCTCTAGTCCCTTTCGTTTTGATGGGGTTAGAAAGTGACAACGAATCGTTTGTTAAGACTAACCTATAATTTTAGTGCTAGACTGGGCGACGTCGATGACAGGCAGTTATGAATTTTTTGGCTGAATGGCAATGTTGGAAGTAGCAATTTTAATAAGTAGCTCGATCATTTTGTAAGTGCATAATTTCGCTTTCAGCTATTAGTGCAAAGACTGAATTCGCTATTGTGTTTTGTTTGTAAAGTACTTCCACAGCGCAATATCGTTAGGACAGCCAGTGACGTACCGTCCGTCTCGATAACGATAAACGATCAACGTTCGCACGATCGTCTCGACCGACACAAATTATTTTCAAATTTGGAGCACATTCAAATTGCGGTAACGCACGCGAGCGGGAAACGTTCGCCGGAAAAGATATTCGGGCTAAACCGAGACGTTTTGTTTCGTTTCGCAACCGGCCAGCAATAAATCATCGCTACTAATTTGCTTTTAAAGGTTTACTGGAATTATCTGTGTGTGTAATCGGGTATTGTGCCGAGGACAATCGGCGACACAGGCGCCGCGCCGCCATTGTGCGCTCGACTTCGGAAAGCGTTAAAAGAAGCCGCCCGCGTACGTAATTTGTCAATGCGACTTTAAAAAAAAAACAAAGACCTTTAATGGGTAGCTCTAATGTGAGTTAATTAATTGGACTGTTTTATACACGACTCTAGTAATTGGCGTCTAGTGAGCTTAAGTGTTGCCATTTAGAACCTACACACAGCAATTAGCTATTTTCTTTGCGCGTTCGATTTTATAGGTTGGATTTTAATCAGTTTTAAGTCTACTAGTGGTTTATTGTCGATTAAACATCATTAATCGAGTAAGAGTTCTCATAACTGGAGTTTCAGTTCAATTCCGAAATGCCATCAATAATAAGTTAACTAAAAATAAAATTGTTAATTGCTAACGATATTACGGTCTCTATGTAATCGAATTACGTTACTCGATTACTAATCAATATAATGCTCGCTCGGGTACACTATTCACCTTGCGATTAATAAACAATTAAAAAAATGGGATCAATACAAAACGGTCAATTTGTCGCAACGGACGTCAGCGCATTGAAACAATGCCGGCGACCAGCACCGCCCGCGGAGAATCGATTCGTCTCGATTCTACTCGGCAATCGATTCTCATTTTGCACTCACTCATTTTCGCGCGTACGGTCTCGTTTTATTTGTACCATTGACGAAATTCGTCACGCGAATTTAAATTTTAAATCATTAATTCGGTTCGACAATCGTTGGCTTAATTGTCATTGTTTATAGAGGTCATGTTGAAACTGTCAGGCGCAACGAGGCGGCAGTTGGCACACCGATCGACTTATTGGAGCATGGCGGTCATTTTTATTCTGGTCACGAAATCTGCAGTGGCGTCCGTCGGACATGTTGTACGATTAGTTTATTGCATAATTTATACGATTGTCGAGGTTCAAGGATCGCTCGTCGTTTTAATAACTTGCGCTTGCGTAAAGCCTGCATTCTCGGGGTCGGGATCGCGACGTGGATAACGGATTATCCATGGTTAAAACGTTTTATCTCCATCTGAAATCCTTATAAACCACGATTCCTCACCTTAAACGACTAGATATTTGAAAAGCCTGAAGCTTACAAACGGTTGAGGGATAACATTTTAATTAAATGATTCTTTGATAGAATTTCATAGATTATTAGAAGTTGTGGAATAAGTACAGTACAAACAACATCATAATTCGCAATCTTAAATCTCAATGCCATCAAAACTGTTTTAGATCCACAATCAAAGTTCACATCGATAATTTAGTGCATCACGCAAGATATCGAGTCACATTAAACGAATAATCGATTCTAATGTCAGAGCTAATCAAAACATCGGGCGCTCTACGCAGGTCACTGCTTCCGAACGCAAACGCGGGATGACACGCGCTCGAGTTTTTGAACGAAGCTTTTGCTGCCTCCGAAAATGAACATCACGATTTTGAGTCTTGTCGTTCGGATTTTAAGGTCGTTTACATTTTTTTTATCGTAGAACGTAAGGCGGTACAGCCTACTACCGTCGGAGAAAGGTCAAAAATTAAAGTTCGTAATGTTATCTCCCATGTTCTCACGCTAGTTTTGCGTGCGCGTGATCATCGCCGGTTGATTGGGAAAGTCTACTCGAGAGATTCACTCGATTTGTCACAGTTACAGTTATCGATTAAAAATTGCATCGATATCGAAACTGTTCATGTGAGAAATTATAAATCACTTCTTGAGCTCATGAATATTCTACTGTGTGTTCGTTCATTAATTTGAAATGTGTTGTAATTTATAAATTGCTACGCAATTATTCAGTTCGTGCTTAAAATTATCTAAGCCCGTTCTATTTGTATCCGACTTCATAGCATTTGCTTTTCTAGGCTTCACTGATACTTTTTCTCTTTAGTTTTACGCATTTGCACAGATAATATAAATTTTTCAGTGCTGTATACCTACTAGAAAGTCCATTTAATCTATGATTCCAATCGGTTTGGTGCAAAATTTTAATCATTCACGCTTCCCAACCTCCATATTAAAAAGTTATAACTACCTAATTTACCGTTATTTACTATCTGAAATAGTGCCAATGCAGTAATCTTAAACTAGGCTAAGTTTTAGTTTAGTCCTGTCAAACAAAATGTCACTCTCAAACTTAATAAAAACCAAAAGGATGGCCAATCATTTTACAGCTGCCATATTTATTTCAGTTTATCGGAGAAATGGGCCTCGTTAGCGATTGTGCCCATCCCTAGATATTAGAGGTATGACTAAATAATAAAGGTTTCGTATAAGCCTAAATTTAATATTCAAATTTGAAGTACCTGCCTAATACCGGGTATCGGCTTCAAATAAAATAAAATAGAGATTCAGAACTTAATTACTATTAGTATCACTAATTTCAAGTATTTAGCGGGTAAATAATTTTAATAGCAAGTGTGTACTAACATTATACACATTCTAACAACTACCTATACTACGCGGTGCGTTTAAAATGATTTGGATTCCACACTGTGGTAGGTAAAGTGGAGAATTACCATAAAATTGTTCGCCATAACGTTTTATATCCTACTTTATGGGGTCTTAACTGCGGTATGGCGAATTTTCGCGGCCCTTCTTTACGATTATGACTTTGTTGCTAGATCTAAAGACTAGGCTCTGGAAGAGTACGGAAAATTATGTCTAAGCTATAGCAACAATAAATCTATCCAAAATATTTTAAAGTGAAACTTTCCTAGATAACCTTTCCAAAACACATGATCCACCGTTCTAGATCGGGGCGCCGTAATGCATTACGGTCGTCCTCGCGAAAGTGGGCGGAGAACCGTGCTCAGCAGTGGGCAGATATGGGTTAATGATGACGATGATGAAAACACATATTCAGCACAAACTGATTAAAATAAGCCCTAATACCATAAATCTGCTATTCACTGAGAAGTTCCGTTGTCTACCTTCTCTCTCTGTCATCAGATTAACTCGCTGTGCGTCTTTTTTCAAATAACTAGCTATAGTGTAAATATTGCATTAGCTGTATGTGTGTAGCTAAGTGTCTAATAAATAAAGAATACCTATAAAAAGTTTTAATTTAGCATAATTTTTTTTGAACTCGAATGCACCCCGACAGATGGGCCAAGATCGTCACACAATGGATGCCTGAAAAAGGGCGTAGGCGCCGGGGCAGGCCAAGAAAACGCTGGCGTGACGATCTTGATACATACGAACCAAGTTGGTCCGATGTGGCAAACAATCGCGACATGTGGAAGGAGATGGGGGAGACCTTTGCCCAGCAGTGGGACAGTATAGGTTATTAAAAAAAAAAATTTTTTTTTATTTGTTGTGAACAAGGACTATTTTGCTTCTATCAGTTAGAGTCAGTAGGCTGGTCATATCTTTAGAAGAACCGCAGCCGATGGGGTAGACGAGTTCTAGAGTGGAGACCGCGTTTCAGCAAACGTAGTGTAAGACGCCCGTCGGCAGGTGGAGTGACGACTTGCGGAAAACCTCATCAAAACATCATCGTCAGCCTATATCCATCCACTATCCATCCACTGATGGATATAGGCGGTCGTTGATGTTCAATTTAGTACCTAACTAAGATCTTCAGCTTTTATAAATCTCGGCTAGCCCTTTGCCGACTTGGCACTATATCACCTTGTTAACCTAATTTCTACGCAAAACAACAAAACCGTAAATACTTTACTACAGCTATTAAATTAGTTCTTATTGAAATGAGTGATCCTTAACCGAATACAGTTAAAGTTATTTTCAATAAATGTTAATTGGTTGCAAGACTGTAAAGCTTTAAATGTAACAGCGTAAAGCAATACAGCTTTAAATGTAACTCTGTAGAGCTCATATATACTGGTGTTTCGTTTAATAGCCGTACTATATCATCGTTATTGCGATAGGTTTTTATAGACTGAACCACTCGTAATATAGTATTATTTATTTTGATTAAATTTAGTGCGTCATCAAAACGCACTCAATGTATGGATCTGAAAATGTGTGTCCATATTACACAACAAGCAAAATCTAAATACTCTAAACCGTGTAAGCCGTTATTGCAATTTCAATCTTTTATTAACACATATATATACAGTCAGGTCTTTTTCTCGTTCGAGTAGGTAGAGAAAACCTCTTTCTACATGCTACGATCCTGACACACCTCTTTCTCTTCTTCCACTTTCATAAGTCATAATTATTGCGATATTACTTTTCTATGAGCGTTTTCAATACGAATTATTCTTCGATTACGCATTTTACATTGAAATCTCGTAAAAGTTTCTAGCTCCTATGTTCCAATAGACTGTGGATCTGTGGGAACAAACCGTTTTCGCCACTAACAAGCTTGTATCGCATCACTAGTCTAATTATAAGCGCTGACATTACATGTCGCTATAAATTCAAGTAGTAAAATAAAGATTATTTCTCCATTACCACAATGCAACCAACCTTGACTTGCGACCGGCGACTAATGGCAAACTGTGATAAATTGTAGCTACACATTTTTATATATCTAAGCTCTAGTACCTAACAATGTACAATTTTGACGCCGTTAAGAACTGATCCGACTAAATTGAGGAAACAAATTCTGTCTTTGTTACGGATCTTCTCATGATCCAATAGTGGAGGCTTTGGTGGAAGTACATATATCTCTACATTAGCCAATTTTAACAAAAAAAAAAGGCTGTATCCCCGTAATTATTGTGCTACTTAGCATCTACCTCACTTGTGATAAATACAACGATTTATGACTTTATTAAACATTATCCGTCTCATTATCGTTGAAGGTCTAAACCTTAGTTTGCACCTAAACCTGACTTTAGACTCGAATTAGAGAAAAAATGGTATTCGCGTCACAAGTTTAAGCCAAAACCTTGGTTTTTCGCTAAACCAGGTAATCACCTAGTTTAGCAGTGGTTTAAATTCACTGTATTTTTTGACGTTTGATTTGAGGTTAGTTGAGTGTGTTAAACATCGTTTTAAGTCGTTCCGTTATACATGATATTTCCGTCCTGTCATTCGTGGGTATTTATTGAAAAAAATTGTTCTTTTGTTAGTTGTAAGTCTTGTAATCAAGCCAAATGTTTTTAAAATGTTCATTATTTTTTTTACATATAATAAATGCTTATTGTTATTTTATTTCCATTTCGTTTCAATTTTCTTTTTTATTGCTATGTTTATACTAATGAGTAGAACGGAACTTATGAATGAACAGTTTTGTTAACGAATGAAGGAGACATCTTATTTGAATGTTATCTGTGGTTAGTCTCGACTTTTGACTAGTCTCGACACCGTAATACCAAAAATGATTAGACCGGAACTAAACAAGAGTTTTCCATAAGCCAGAACTTTGAAAACTAAGGTTTAGACCTTCAACGATAATAAGGCGGTATTTGTTTTAAAATACATCGCACTCCATAGTTCTATTCCTGTACCTTGTGTGTTTCTGAACTAAATACAATGTACAATAAAGTATTTCTATTCTATTCTATTCTATCGCACTGGTCACCGCCTTTCAGATCGAGGATCTGACCTTTTGCAATGTAGAGCCCTGAATAATAATTTATGTAAAAAGCTGTACATTTGAAAATATATAGCTCCATAAAATGGCAGGATTTATGCGTTTTAAAAATGATTAGTCCGCGGAGACAGGTTCTGACGAGGCTTCTGCTGGAATATTGCGCAACAGTTCAAAGTGCTATGCTGTCGTTGAGTCACATAATATATGGGTGTTTGACGCTGCCGGCCGCGGCTCGCCAACGTGCTAATCGGAATACCGTTTTATAGGCTTCAGTGGCGTATCTAAGACGAGACTGGCTCGGGTGTGATAGTAAAAAGTTAGGAAAACGATGATCTTACTAATATAATACTAGTACTACTAATAATAATAAAATAATGCTACTGTAAGACTAGGTATCACTATTCTAGGCCCCGTCGGAGTAAGTTTATTAAAAGATAAAACATTACTTAACACGTTCACTGTTTTCATTTCTTTTTCTCAAGACAATCATATATTCTTTCAAATAACAAAGTCGTTCGCTCGATTCCAATTTTCGAATGCCGCACTGACATACATTCCTCCTTTTTTCCCTTTTTCTTTTCGTCCGACTAAGGTCCGACTACTCAACCAAAAAGATCTCAACCAAAAAGTTGTCAGAATAAAGAGGTATTAAGTAACTATTTACTTAATTGATATCGATTAATTGTAACAAATTTACAAACCCTAACACTATTTAGCATTAAGTACTTCTTGGTTAAGTATAAGCGGTGGTAGCCTAGTGGGAGAACGTCCGCCTTCCAAGCAGAAGGTCGTGAGTTCAAATCCCAGTGCAGGCACGTACCAATGTGTTTCTTGTAAAACATATGTACGTAATTATCACTCGCTTTTCGGTGAAGGAAAACATCGTCAGGAAACCCACATACCTACCCGAGAATTATTTCGGAGGTAGGTATATGATCCACCAATCCGAATCTGGCCCCCGTGGTGGATTATGGCCTAATCCTCCTCACGAAAGTGAGGGGAGACCCGTGCCCAGTAGTGGGACGTTATGGGTTGTTGATGATGACTCCTTGTACTCCATTTGCGTGCTGAAGAACAAATAAATAAATAATACTTATTAAAATCCTCCAAATCTCTAAAACCTATATTTCGCTAGATTGACGATGAATTCCAACAACGTCCTTTACAATTACAATTCAATTATTTATCTCTAACTACATAGGAGACAAAATATTTTACGAAATTTGGTAACTACATGACCCTAATCAAATCCTAAATTATAATGAAAATTACAGAAGCACTCTAACAATAAACTAATAAATTTACAAGCGAAACAACCAAAGCCTTTCACAGCTAGCAATTCTGTCGTAAACAACAGAAAGAGTGACATAGAGTATGCATTAAAGAATGAACTTTAAGAAAGCAGGTTGTTTACCAAAGAGTAAACTTGCAGAAGAGCAGCCCGGGGTCAGAGGTGAGCGCCGACGGGTCGCAGTAAGTCTGCCGCCGCACCCTCTGCCGGACAATTTATGCACATGCTCTTTGCTTACCGTAATATACCTGTACTGGAAAGTGACAGGTTTTAAAAGGAAAATATTCTTCAATGCTATCAGGTACATGTCGTATAAACATGTTTTGAACTGTCGCAGTTCTGTTAGCATTACCTTAGCGATATACGGTAGTTTACTGTACCACCGAACATTGAAAATGTCCAACATGTTTTGATGCACATTAGTGAATTTGAATTTGTTTTGTTTTTGGCCATAATTATTAAAAAATCTATTCTTTTGTGTATATTTTGTTTTTATAAAGTTACATGATTACGTGGCTTTATCTTTTGTTCTTGAAGCTCATACAAGATATTGAAAACTTACTTTTTTTATTTGACTGAGTAACGAGACGAGCAAGTCGTTCACCTGATGGTAAGCGCTACTCCTGCCCATAACAGTCACAGCACCACCCAGAAGACTGCATTGCATAATCCTGCGCGGCACTGCACTGCGCTCGCCACCCAGAGACATCGGTTTTTTCCGCTTACCATATCTCATATCAACCACATAATTATAGTATGAACAAAATAAACCTAACGATGATTGTGTTAGTTAATATTCTTGTGATTAACTATTGAATAGAACATCATAAATGTATGACAAGATTTACAATATGTCATCATTACAAACAAGACACCTCACCTTAAAGTGTCGACATTGCCAAAATTAGTATTGCTAATGTGTGATTATCTGTGCAAATGCATCGCAAATGCAGACCTACCCGAATATCCAATAAATCCAGGGCCGAAACCTACATTAGGCATTCTGGGCACGAGCCGCGCGCGATTGAAGATGTCATTGTTTCAGTCTAAATTCCTACTCTATGACGCGACGGGGCCTACTCGCAATTTGAAGAAGCGCATGGCGTAATGTTTCGGCACTTCGGGCGTATGTGCCCATTTGCAATATCAATGGCATGTTAGGTTATGCCGATAATATGTTTTTTTTTTATTTGTCCGTGTCATGCACCTGATGGTAAGCGCCAAACAGAAATTACATTGCCATCCAGAACTTTGCATTGCACAATCTTGCGCAGCACTGCACTGCGGTCATCACCCTGAGACATCAATTCTAAAGTCTCATATGCCCAGCGATTTCGCTGAAAACAGTGCCCTTCAAACTGTTCAACCGTTTTCACACTACTGCTTGGTGGATGAATATCTGGCAAAGGCGGATGAATATATTTGATATGCCAACACTGTATATTAGATATAATCTGTAGAGTTTAATATTGAATTATAACTGCTTAAACGTACCTCAAAGTAGTTTCATCTATTTTTAAAATATTTTTATGATAAAATTCTTAAGTTGTAAGTACCAACTTTAATGGAGAAATAGTGTATAACCTGTTGACCTGGCGTTTTACTCTGAAATAAAAACTTTCGAAGTTCACTAATATTAAAAAACATCTAAACATCTATATATACTTATTCGATCACTGATACCGATGATGATAAAGAACCAGAATTTTGGGAGTAGCTCCTCTATATAACTTCACAATTGTGATTCTACACGCGCTACGTTCCGCAAGTGTTTTGGCAATACGACACGTGTTTATTTAGTTAACTTCACTGAGAGCATGGTGCTTTTTTACAGATAATCCACGATAACATGACACATCATCATCATCGTCATCATCATCAACCCATAACGTCCCATTGTTGAGCACGGGTCTCCCTACACTTTCGTGAGGAGGGTTAGGCCATATTCCACCACGGGGCCTCGGTCTAGATGGATAAGTTGTACGGATTTAACTCGCATTAAATTTCAATGAACTCTGAATTAGTTATTTTAGAATTTCAAACACCAAACCCAACCAGAAAATCAAAAAACCAGCCAAATCCATTGACTACGTCAGCGATTTGGCCTTTCTTCTCGTAGACCCCAGTTTATGTCCATTTCAATCATGACAAAGTGCGAATCCAAACGGAAAAGCACGCAAAAACGTAAAACAATCGATTACGCAACTAATTTGGGACAAGCAAGGTCGTGCGAAAACAAAACCGTGTATAAACCTGCGTTATAGACCGGAACCGGCCGCCGCCGAAGGAAATGACGTATCGCTAAGGCGGAGTTTTCACTATCGACGCTACGCGCTCCGGTGGCGACCAGCGGCGCGCGTGTAAACGCCGCTTTAGTTACGTAGCTTGTAAAGATAGTGAATGTGTTTTAATTAATTTGTAATCTCAATTAACAAAGCGTTTTGACGTGAACCTAATATGTGACGTTCTTATTTTTTCTCTTACAGTTGTGTTTCTGCTTGTGTTAATGTGTAGGTATAATTAGTAGCGGTGGTAGCCTAGTGGGAGAACGTACGCTTTCCAATCATAAGGTCGTGAGTTCAAATCCCAGTGCAGGCACGTACCAATATGTTTCTTGTAAAACATTGGTACGTTATTATCACACGCTTTTCGGTGAAGGAAAACATCGTGAGGAATCCCACATACCTTCCCGAGCATTATTTCGGAGGGAGATAGGTGATCCACCAATCCGGATCTGGCCCCCGTGGTGGATTATAGCCTAACCCTCCTCACGAAAGTGAGGGGAGACCCGTGCCCAGCAGTGGGACGTTATGGGTTGATGATGATGATAATTAGTAGATTAATTATTAGTGATTAATATTATTCATATTAGCTAAATAAACTGAAAATTAAAAAAAAACTTGTAAATTAGCTATTGATACAAAAATGTAGGCGGCAGCGGCATGGATAGCCACTGGAAATTCGTCAGAAACTGTCTTCAAATATCGATAAAAATACCGGCATGAACGAAGTCGCGGATAAAAGCTAGTTTTGTTTAATTACACAATTTGATACTCCCTAGTCCCCAGTCGTTAAATACACATTTAAGTTTACCTTAAAACCGATTAAGCTTCTTTACTCAATAATTTAATATAATTACGTATTACATATATGTTTAATTGAATATTTCGCATACGATTATGCATAGCAGTAGAGCTAATTATCATAATTAGTATTAATCAAGCAAAGGACAGATTAACACACATTTATAATTATCTTTCCTTATATAAGTTTAATACGATTTAGTTCGCACTTCAATGAAATCGTTCTAAAAACAATATTAACCGGGTAAACTTTAAGCCATTCTACAAAAACAAATAATCAAATTATCAACGTCTAATTGGTAATTAATAAAGATTATTATGATACCTGCTTGTTATTAGGGTTATTAGGTTGCCTGGAAGAAATTGCTTTAAGCGATAAGGCCGCCCATTGTACCACCTGTTTATTAAATGTTTATTGTACTGTCTCTACTAAGCTTTTTTTGTTCAATAAAGTATTATTGTATTGTATTGTATTCTATTTTATGATTTAACCAAATTATACCTATCATTCAATACACAATTTCAATAATATTGTCACTTCAAAGTCTACCAATATACGTTAAGTTAAAGGTTTAAAACGAATGAACAAATCTTTCACTTCTATTTTACTTTAATACTAAGTGCAGACCCCGAGCAATAGCAACAATTACAATGTAAAACACAGCTTTAAATTTAAGGTCCAAGCGTGACAGATGACAAGCCGAACCGCTATCACCATCATCGCTTATCTTATCCTCGAACTGGTCGTTTAATCCCCATGCTAAAGCTCTTCTTCTCTTCTTTCCAGTCATTCTTCGGGCGGTCATACAACAACCTGAACTCCATCACGGAATGCAAGAACAACGGAGAATGCGTCATCAACAAGAAGAACCGGACGGCGTGCAAGGCGTGCCGGCTGCGCAAGTGCCTCATGGTCGGCATGTCCAAGTCGGGCTCGCGGTACGGCCGTCGCTCCAACTGGTTCAAGATCCACTGCCTACTGCAGGAGCAGCAGCAGGCGGCGCAGTCGCGGTCCCCGCCGCGCGTGCCGCCCTCGCCGCACCACCACCTCGCGCCTCCGTTCCCGCCGCATCTGTTCCCCGGACTCGCCAGACCGAGGACAAAAGAAGAGCTAGCGTTATTGGGCCTCGATGAGTACAAGCCGCCGTGCTCCGGCTCCCCCGACTCACACAGAAGCGGCTCGTCCCCCAAACTAGACGAGAAGTCTCGCCTGACGCAGAGCCGGCCGTCGGACCGGCCGCTGACCCCGCCGAGAGACCACTATGTCCCGATGCCCTTAGCCAACATGTCCTTGCCCCACTTCCCCCACTCGCCGTTCTTACCGCCGCCCCCCTTTAGCCCGTTCGCCGCCAACCACCCCCTACTGTTTCCCCCCGGGTTCCACCCGCTCTACTCTAGACACCTGTTGGATCACGCCGCGTTGCGGCAAGCCGCGGAGAATAATAATGACGTCAGAATCGACGATCACAACACGGATACGTCAAAACGGTTCTTCTTGGATGAGATCTTGAAGCAGCAACGGGCGTCGGCGCCGCCCACTCCTCAGGAAGACGTGATATCCGAGGCCGATTTCGTGCCGACGCCGCCGGCCGAGCGGAGAACTTCCGAGTCTCCGCTGCAGGAGAATCCGATGGATCTGTCGGTGAAGTCAGACGGGAGGTCGAGCTCGGCGCGGCGGCGGTCTGACGACAGCGAAGTGATCGTGCCCGATAATGACGAGGTAGAGTCCGTGAGCGCTGGCGGCTCGGCCAGCGAAGAGGAAGATGTCTCCTACTCGCAAATTAAGAGGATCAAACTCCATCCTCTAGACCTCACCACCAAAGTCTGACGCCGCCCCCCGGTGGCGTCGTAAAGGCTGTTGTAATGTCAGTGAACGCAGAAGGCCAGTAAATCGGATTGTGATTTTAAAATAAGTAGTATGCCCTAACGCCAGTGCGGACGTTGTTTAGTGAATTGTTATCGCTTGAAAGAGTCTATCCAAATATGTAAACTAAGCATCTAGTTAGTAAATGTTATTGGTACTTATCGGACCCGGTTGATGGTTGTGTACAAATCGATCTGTAAATAAATAAATTATTCTGCATAGTGTAGGAGCTAGGTTTAATATAGTTAGTGGTTTTTATATAATATATTTTTGTAAATGGATTCAGCCGGGTGTAGCAACATTCCAGTTTTTTTTCAAAATACTTATATTTTTATAATAATTCGAATGTAATTTATTCATTTTAGTAGAATTTTTGATTGAATTGTTGTTTGTGGACAAAACGCGTTAACTTCGGGTGCATTGTGAAACTTGATTTTGTTTGTAATCTTTGTTAGCCTTCGTATTATTTTCTTACTATTGTTTAAGTATTTTATGTAATCGTTACACTTTGATTGTCCTTAAGTACATTCCATTATGATATTACTATATGATTTACCATTTTTTCGGTCTTTGAATATTCATTACAATGTGTGTTTCCTTGTACTTTTTCTTCCGCTATGAAATTAGGGTACAGAGAAATGGTAGAGAAACTCTAATAAAAGATACTCGATTATGTAATCAACATTCCTAATTTGCTCAATATTATTCGATATAAACTTTACTTCATACTCAAAATAGCGAATTATTCGCACGACATACTCAATTGTATTACTTCGTCAAACAACGATTTTGTAAATAATTTTAATGTAGATAGAGTGTTTTAATAAACAAATTATGTTTGTAATGGATGCATTCCAAGAAGACGTACAAAATAAAATATTCGTGCACTCGATTTTTTGTTTCCTTTACCGTTACACGGACACCCGTCTCCTGGACTATAAACGCTATAAAAGACAAAAACGCTGGTTTGAGATATACAAATAGAAGTGGGAGGCCTCTTCTGCAAGAGACCGCCTGGGGAAGTGCCGCACCTTTGCCAGATATTCATCCGCGAAGCAGCAGTGTGCAAACATTACTGTGCTCCAGATCTAAAGTCTCATATGCCCAGTAATTTCTCTCGATACAATGCCCTTCAAGCTGGAACACAGTAATGCTTGCACACTACTGCTTGGCGGATGAATATCTGGCAAAGGTGTGGTACTTCCCCAGGCGGTCGCTTGAAGAAGAGGGCTCCCACTACTAAATCCTTCATCCTCGATCCGAACTTATTTTTTATTTGACTGAGTGACGAGACGAGCTAGTCGTTGACCTGATGGTGAGCGCTACGCCTGGCCACAGTCAGAACATCACCCAGAACACTGCAATCCATAATCCTGCGCAGCACTGCACTGCGCACGTCGCCCTGAGAAATGGCTCTAAAGTCACATATGCCCAGTAATGTCGCTGGAAACAGTGCCCTTCAAACCGGAACACAGTAATGTTTGCTCACAACTGCTTGGCGGAGCGAGAGCAAATGTAAATCACATGATCTAAGGGAGATGAGCGGAGGCTGTAGCTGCATGGAGTCGGGCGCATGTGAGCGGCGAGCCTTGACCCGTAGCCATGCGCGGGCGCATCTCCGCACACAGATGTACATCTACTGGAAGTAACAATACTGAAGGTAGCGGTATACCTAGTTTTTGTAGGTATACCTTCTGCAAGAGACCACCTGGGGAAGTTCCACAAACCTTTGCCAGACAATCATCCGCCAAGCAGTAGTGTGAAAACAATACTGTGTTCCGGTTAGAAGAGCACTGTTTCCAGTGAAATTACTGGTCCTGAGACTTTAGAACTGATGTCTCAGGGTGACGAGCGCAGTGCAGTGCCACGCACTATTACGCAATGGAAAGTGTTTCTGTAAAGCATATCTACGTAATTATCGCTCGCTTTTCGGTGAAGGAAAACATTGTGAGTAAACCCACATATCTACCCGAGAATTATTTCGGAGGTAGGTATGTTATCCACCAATCCGGACCGGGCCCCCGTGGTAGATTAAGGCCTAATGCTCCTCACGAAAGTGAGGGGAGACTCGTGCTTAGCCGTGGAACAATATGGGTTGATGATGATGATTAATTAGGACTGTTCCATCCAGCGCATCTAAGTCCTAAACACTGGCTCGGCCTAACGCAAGTGTTCCACTAATGTACTGGCAGTAAACTGTCCACAATACCGGCCGCAGGTCACCTGTGCTTAATTACATCGAATCTTCAACTTTCCACGATCAGGAGGCATACCATGACCTCTTATAGCGATTCAATTGAAGACCTAAACTGAACCGCGTCGCATAATCGTACAGTGACGTCTTATTTTTATGTTGCTGCCATTTTCAACCTAAACTGGATATAGTTTAGGTTCTCAACTGAATCGCTATAAGACGCCATGGTAGGCCTCCAGGTAAGCTTGGAAAGTTTAATCAAGTAAATACAGATAAGCAAATGGTTTCTGCTAGTGT
Source organism: Campaea margaritaria (assembly GCA_912999815.1). Taxonomy (NCBI): domain Eukaryota; kingdom Metazoa; phylum Arthropoda; class Insecta; order Lepidoptera; family Geometridae; genus Campaea; species Campaea margaritaria. Next base: position 11,266,702 of record OU538801.1, read on the forward strand.
TAAGGTTACGACTAGCAGCGTTTAGGGCTTATTGTTTTACTTTTAATTTATATTTTAGTTATGTTTAAGCAATTAACTAGTTCGCTACCACACGTTGGCGTTTTTTATAACGTTACGGCAAGCGAAAACACGCCTGGCGCGCGAACCTGTACTGCTGTATGGACAATTTTATCTCACGGCTGATTAAATTTAGTGACGACGCAACGCCAGTGCTAGTAAACACACACGTTGCGTGAAAATTCGCAGATGTGCCAAAAAAATAAACTGCAGCATTCAACGTGATAGTAAAGCTAGAATACATATAAATAAATTGTGTTATATTTTACTTTCCTTGTTCCCACGTTAAAAACTAACCTTGTAACAGGAATAGAGATTTAAGGGGACAACAACACGTCCAATGTTTACTTCCTGTTGGCCTCGTCCCCGAATCTACGTTACGGGGACAACGGGAAATAAATTTAATCACTTCCCGCCGTCCCCGTGACGAGGACCTGGCGTACAGGGACAATGGGAAAACACAGTTTTTTTTGAGATGGACAGGCTGTATTACATGGTGTAGGACACTTTATAAAAATTGCCAATGATTCGTGTTTTTTTTTATCGGATCGAACAGTACGCACTAAGGTACGAGTGTGTACTCGAACGTGGACAATGGACGTACTGTTATACCTTCCCCTAGTTAGGGTTATTGCATACTAAGTGACTAGTCAGCCCTTTAGTTCTAATGAGTATGATATAGTGCAGCGGGGGCTCAGCCTCTTTCCATCTTCCGTCGCAGAAGGGCTGCTTAAGGAGAGTTATTAAAATCCAATTAATTAATTCCATAAACTTCTATCGACTTTGAATAAAATATATTAATATAAATTTAAAATGTTTTTGGGTTTTTTTTAAAACCCCAAATATCCCGGACCGGATAACAGTACGAAGGCAACCCAAGTCACACGCCCTAACTTTTCGCGGGGCACAACAGAACTGTGCTATGTTTTAAAAATAATGAGTGTCCGAGTAGCGAGAGCACAGCGGGACCCGGATTTACTGCGACAACGCTCATAGATCACCCTGTAGGTATTTACGTGTGTATGACAACGGAACACCAACACAAGAACACCACCTGTCACGTCTAGCCATTCAAAACTGGACTTTATAAGTGAATAGCGACAATTGAGTTTAGTTATCGCAAACTTTTGTCAAACCTGCGACAAAATACACCGTGTCAAATACCCGCATTTAAACTTAAATTTTATGTCAATGTCGTATGGTATATTTCAGTTTGTGATTGTTATTTCTACAAGTACAGTGCATCAAGGAGTTAATGTGCAATGTATCGTGTATAAACACGGTTTACGTACTAGAACCCGTGTATGTGGTACTATAAATTATATCAGAGGAAAAAATGGCGGCCGGCATCCTCCGTGAAATATTGATAACAATTAAAACTGATATTGATGTTTATTGCGAAACATTCCGTTCGTGAATAAATCATATTCCGATACTGAATTAAAACTTTTTGATTTAAATAATTTATTATTTTATAATTGCTTTTTGATTCTCTACAAAGAGGAAATTCTAGTAAGGATCTATTGTAGAAATAATTTATCGTTATAAATTTGGGCAGGTTTTTCGCTGTTTAACATAAAATATTAGTTTAGAGCCTGACCATTGCGTAGGACCATGGTCCAACTAGTTTCATTTAACTTCTCATTATTTAAAAAATAAAGATCTTTACCTAATTATCATCATTCTACTAAGTCCTTACTGCTTGGATTTCCAGCCTCTAAAAATAATTTTAAAACAATACAACTACAGAGATACCAAAAGTAGCTGTTCGCGCCACTTACATTGGCACTCATAATACCTTCCTACCTTCCTATTCCTATCATTTCTTGGCGACTATCTCTGTCGCTCATATCGTGGTATCCACGAGAAAACTGCTTGCCGCCGCAAGTAGTCTGCGATCGACCCTCGTCCTTCGCGGCTGCCGCTCTCGCCGAATCCAAAGTACTGGATCTGCTGCTCCTCTGTGGTGGTCCACGTGAATTCGACGCGAAAATATAAACAAAACCCGCTATAAACCCGCCGCGTAAACGCTCCTTGCCGACACGCACCAACCGCCAAAAATACAGTCCACTACATCGAACGTCATAACATCCTGAAGGAACAAGCAGCTTGGAGACGGACCCGAACCGAGGTGATTGCAGTTGCATGGAGACCAGGTTAGTCGCCAAGTTCCTTTGTACTACTCTTCTACCAGCCATCCTTCCCCCGCCATTGGAGGCGCGCTCAGCCTATACAGCTTAGCTGCCGCGCTAACATATTGTTGGTCCTCCGCCGCCGGATCTTCTCTGGTCCTCCCGCTATTCTCTGGCCCCTCTTAGGCCTCATATAGTCCTCTTTATAACCGCCCGCAATTTTATATTGGTATTTTTACCAACGATAATTTCCTATAATTATCGTGTTCCCGCCCGCAATTACAGTTCAGATAGTACCCTGTACTATCCTACTACGCTCTTATATACTTATTTCGTGTATTCCGCATTCCTAAATAGTAAAAATAACGATTTTTCCGTAATTCTTAATTTTTATTAAAAAGTGAAGGTATTCCTAACGACCGCCCGTGCGTCTCCACGTGGGTATTCAATACGCCGCGCGCGTGGCAGGTAAATGCTGTAGGCAGTTGCAGTAAATTAGGAATTTCATACTTTATCTAGTTTTTTATACTTTGTTAAGATGGCTATGGCTACTCGTTCAAAAGACAAAGATAGTGAAGTATACGAGGACGCAAAAGCGCTCGATACGTTACAGATCGAACGTTTGACCTTGATAGGTAAACGTGACATTATATTTTCTCGCTTACAACATATTTTTAACCGATCTTTAAAGGCTTTCACTGATGATACTGAGAAAGATTTATTTCTATGTGGAATGATCTCGTTAGACCGCTTACGCTCCGATTTCAATGAAATTGTGAACAAATTAAATGTCACCGAGTTGACTCTCAACGCTTCGTACACGGTAAACTACCAATCTATAAACGTCTTCGAAGATATGTTTTGCCGTTGTCAGTTTGTTTATAATAAACTTAACCCGCCTTTAAAAACCGCTGATTTCAATGTTGCCCCGCAACGTAAATCCATCAGAATTCCTGAACTCGATTTGATGGTCTTCAATGGAGATCCGATGACCTGGAGGATATTTTATGAGTCATTCAAACGCACGATTCACGAAAATCCCGATCTCACTGATCACGAACGCGTCCAATATTTAATTAATAAATTGTCAGGCCGGGCCCTTGCAGTTTGTTCTGGTATCGTACCTAACGCTGATAATTATCCGATCATATGGCAGACGCTCGTCGATAGGTATAACGACAAACGTAACCTAGCCTCCGCTTATCTTGATCAAATGCTTGATTTTAAATCTTTTAACACCGCGACGAATAAAAACTTAGAATTATTCCTAGATAAATTCTGCACGGCTGTGTCAAGTTTGAAGTCTCTCAAGCTCGACAACGTGTCTGATTTTATTTTACTATCGCTCGCTTTGAAGAAAATAGATTCAAGTACTGCACGGTCATTTGAAATGCACATGCGAGGTAAATCTATGCCTACATACAATGAACTTTTAAAATTCATCCGCGAACAAAGCAAAATATTGGAACGCACTACGACCGATTCTCTTAGCCGCAGTGATAACAGGCCGCGTACTGCAAGGTCTACGCAGTCTTTTGCAGCATCATGCGTCACTCACTGTCCGCTTTGCAAACAAGCCGATCACGCTAACTTATATAGATGCCCTGCATTTGATAAGCTTTCTATCGACGACAGGTACAATTTTGTAAAACAAAGCAAAGGTTGCACTAATTGTCTAAGCACTACGCATATAAATACTGCTTGCAATTCTAAATTTAATTGCCGTTATTGTGGATGTAAACATCATTCTATGTTATGCCGCAAAGTATCATCTTCCCGTGAAGACAATCGCCCGTACCCTAGCGCTCCGTCACAGGCGCACGCGCCGCCTCCGCGCGCGCGAACTGGCAACTTCTCCGCCGCCGGGGATCACATGCCGCCTTCGGCATCGCCGCCGCCCGTCGCGGGCTCCGCTAGCGCTCAGCTGACGAACTTACCTACAACTGCTTATCAGTCATCACAACAACAGGTGTCGCTGTGTAATATACGCCCCGCTTCGCAGCCTAATGACACTACTTGTTTACTGGGAACCGTACAAGTTTATGCTACGGATTTAAATGGTCGCCGCCATGTAGTACGCGCCTTAATTGATTCGGCTTCCCAAAGTAACTTTTTAACTTCAAAATGTTGCGCTAAATTAAATTTAAAATGCAATAAGGTGACGAACACCGTTGTTAAAGGGATAGGTTCCGCATCTAACCCAATCATGGGAGCAGTTTCTGCTACTTTATCTTCCCGCCTAAATGATAATTTTATTGCAATTGACGCCTATGTTATCAACCGCATAACAGACAATTTACCGGCAGTGAAAATTGACGTAACCTGCCTTTCATACCTGAACTGCCTGCCTCTGGCAGACGACAGTTTCGCTTCGCCTTCCGAGATCGACATACTTATAGGCGCGCCGCTCTTTTCTGAAATATTGCTATCAGGCCGCGCCGCTGGTCCGCCTGGTACTCCAACCGCTTTTGAAACCATTTTTGGTTTTATCGTAATCGGGACCGCTCCCGTTACTCCCGCTCATGTTACTCCCGCTCATGTTACGCCCGCTCATATTGAAACCGTTGTTTCTATCACTGACCCCTTGGTTGAAGATAGATGCCGCTCTCATATTTCCCTCTGTACCTTTACGGAAGGACCACGTTTAGATAATCTTGTCCAACGCTTCTGGCAGCTTGAAGAGGTGCAATGCACGCCGACTTTGAGCCCAGACGCTATAGAATGTGAACGCATTTTTACAAATAACGTTTCCCGCGATCCTACGGGACGCTATTCTGTAGCGTCACCTTTCTCCCGCGATCCCGCGACCTCTCTGGGTAATTCTTACCCTATCGCTAAAAAACGCTTCATGTATCTCGAACGTAAGCTCGCCGCGACACCTGCTCTGCGCTTAGAGTACGATGCTATAATCAAAGAGTACATTCAGAAGGGTTACATTTCACTGATCGACAATGATAGTCCTTTTACTGGATATTACGTGCCACACCACGCCATTGCGAGACTACAAAAAACAACAACTCGATGGCGTATGGTGATGGACGCCAGTGCTGAAACTGACTCAGGCCTCTCCTTGAATCAAGTTTTATATACCGGGGATAATTTACAAAACGATCTTTTTACAATCCTCTTGGATTTCCGCCACTACCCAATCGCTTTTACATCCGATATTAAACAGATGTACCTACAAATTTTGATAAATAAGGACCAACGCAAATATCAAAAATTCCTGTATCGATTCGATCCCGTTTTTCCGCTTGATACCTACCAATTCAACCGCGTTTGTTTTGGTCTACGTAGCAGTCCGTTCCTTGCGATGCGAGTGTTGCGACAGCTGTGCGCCGCCGACGGTGCCCGCTTCCCACTCGCAGCATCTCTTATCAGCGACAACACATACATGGACGACGTGTGCTACTCCATGCCTACTCTGTCTGCTTGTTTACAACTCAGAGACGATCTCCGCGAGTTGCTCAAGGCCGGGGGCTTCGATCTCGTCAAATGGGCTAGTTACTCACCCGCGCTCCTTGACTCCCTTCCCGTCTCTGCGTTAACGGAATGCGTTAAAAATGCGAAAAAGGCGTTAACGGATCTTTTAAATTCCGACGAATATAATAAGTCTATCTCAGATGAGTTATCAGCTAATCGCATACACTGGAAATTCAATCCACCGCGAAGTCCTCACTTCGGGGGGAATTATGAAATATATGTGAAAGCGTTTAAAAGTCATCTTCATAAGACGATCGGTTCACAGTCACTCACCTATGAGGAAATGTTAACCGTACTCACACAGATAGAATGCGTTATCAATTCTCGTCCTGTAACGTTATTGAGCGAAGATCCGTCTGAGCCGACCGCGCTGAGTGCTTCACATTTCTTAATGACCGCACTGCTGAAGCATTTGCCCGCTTGCACGGTTCCCGATGAACCTGGACACTTATTGAAACGGTACGCTTTATTGGATCAAATGGTACAATCATTTTCCAAACGGTGGAAGTTGGAATATCTTCACTTACTTCAATCTAGAGGAAAATGGAATACACCTTCGAATCCCATTACAATAGGTTCTATTGTTCTTATTATCACTGATAATATTCCCCCGCTATCCTGGCCTCTCGGCGTCGTCGTGGCCACTCATGTCGGCGGCGATGGCATCTGTCGAGTAGCGTCAGTAAAAACGGCGACCGGCGTCTACCAGAGACCCGTCGTCCGTTTATGTATCTTACCTACCCAATAATTTAACCCCTTGCTCCCCGGTCAACCGCTATGTTATATTTAACCCGTTGACTGCTTTAGAGTTTAACTTTTATTTTTATTTTTTTTATTTCCCGCTTTCTTTTAAAAACCAATGGTTTTTAGGCCGGGGGCAAATGTTCGCGCCACTTACATTGGCACTCATAATACCTTCCTACCTTCCTATTCCTATCATTTCTTGGCGACTATCTCTGTCGCTCATATCGTGGTATCCACGAGAAAACTGCTTGCCGCCGCAAGTAGTCTGCGATCGACCCTCGTCCTTCGCGGCTGCCGCTCTCGCCGAATCCAAAGTACTGGATCTGCTGCTCCTCTGTGGTGGTCCACGTGAATTCGACGCGAAAATATAAACAAAACCCGCTATAAACCCGCCGCGTAAACGCTCCTTGCCGACACGCACCAACCGCCAAAAATACAGTCCACTACATCGAACGTCATAACATCCTGAAGGAACAAGCAGCTTGGAGACGGACCCGAACCGAGGTGATTGCAGTTGCATGGAGACCAGGTTAGTCGCCAAGTTCCTTTGTACTACTCTTCTACCAGCCATCCTTCCCCCGCCATTGGAGGCGCGCTCAGCCTATACAGCTTAGCTGCCGCGCTAACAGTAGCAAATTAAAACATTTTGAAAATATAATTATTTGGTTTAGCAGAATTGAAGCACAGTTAAAAAACTTACTGGGCATATGAGACTTTAGAGCCGATGTGTCAGGGTGACGAGCGCAATGCAGTGCCGCGCAGGATTATGCAATTCAGGGTTCTGGGTGGTGCTGTGACTGTTATGGGCAACAATCAGATGAACGACTTGCTAGTCTCGTCACTCAGTCAAATAAAAAAAACTTAAAAACGCGAGCATAGCCACATGTTACAACAAGTCGCTACATCCGGAACTCATCTGCACCGCGCTGCGACGCTCGCGCCTGACGTCACAGTTTCGCAAGCGCAAGTGAAATACCTGTAAATGGCACGGCACGTAATTAATACCGCGGCCGAGACCCGGGGTCATCGGGCACCAGACCCGCTACTTTTAGAGATGCTCAAAATTTTATATGAGCAGTAGTGTGCCAACATTACTGTGTTCCGGCTTGAAGGGCATTGTTTCCAGCGAAATTACTGAGCATATGAGACTTTAGAGCCGATGTCTCAGGGTGCCGCGTGCAGTGCGCCGCGCAGGATTACGCAATGCCGGGTTCTGTGACTGGGTTCTGGATGGTGCTGTGACTGTTATGGGCAGGCGTAGTGCTTACTATCAGATGGTTGGTTTTATTTCCAATCGACACAATTCCATGAGATTCTTCTAAAACGCTATCCAATCTATATATATAAAAATGTTATGTTGGTTTGTGTACGCTTCAAAAACTCAAAAAGTTCTGCACCGATCGATCTGTAATTTTAGCATGATATATAATCCGCATCAAGGATTGTTTTTATCTATTTTTTTCATCAGTGACATATCAGCGAATGTGCGAATGTGCCACAGCGAAGCGTGGCAGGGTACAGCTATAACTAATAAATATAAAACAAAAGAGACCTTATCTCCATTTGTTTATACTACAATGCTATTAACATATTCAGTCACTCTTTAATATTCCAATATTCCAAAATGCCGTAGCGCTTACCATCAGGTGAACGATTTGCTAGTCTCGTTTCTAATTCAAATTAAAAAAAAAAAAATTAACCATCTGACCCTCACACTTACATCCCCCCTCTGCCAAGGCTATACGATTCGTAGTAAGCTAAAACGTCTTTCATATGTTTCATTAATTAACCTCTTTTCGCATCGGGAGTAAAAAATCAGGCGGAATCCACTCACCCCAAAACGGCTCGTTCTTGACCGATTTGATTTTTAATTTTATGCATTTACATCGATACGTCTACATCTATGTTGTTCGTCGACTGCTTTGTAAAATTGAGCAATGATAGAACTAAGGTTGGATACATTTATCAAAAAAATTAGCATAAGAAAGAAAAAAAAAAATAAAAAAAAATAAAAAAATTAAAGAGTTTTCTATTCTATTCTATTCTATAAAGGCAATTGCCAAGTAATTCATTTTTGAATAATTCCTATATCCTACTCTTCACTAATATTACAAATACGAATGTAAGTTGTTTGTTACGCTTTCACGCCTAAACCACTGGATCAACTTTAAAAATTCTTTCACCAATGAAAAGCTACATTATCTGCAAGTCACATAGGCTATGTTTTACCCTCGTATTCTCACGGAACCGGGAACTACGCGAGTGAAACCGCGGGGCGCAGCTAGTAGTTAATAATTTTATCCACACACCATTATGAAACTAGCTGAAAGTTTAGAAGCTACTCAAACTCGCCTACAGATCTTTTAATACACATGATATCAGACCCGATATGAAAGCAAAAAAAATGTAGCGTCACCTAGACTATAGTAGTGAATCGATTGACACTTCATACATCAAAATCGCAGAACTTTTGACATTACACTAGAACATACTTAAATACAAACATTCATACTCAGACTGCCATAAGGGCTGGCTCATTTCTCGCACAGAGAATATCTATTGCTATTCAACGTGGAAATGCAGCCAGTGTTCTTGGCACCATGACTCATGGACACCCTATTTTGCTAAATTTTAAGTTTTAAGAATTGATGAAGAAGAAGAAGACTGCTAAAATAGAACATTTCCAAAAAAACACCACGTGAATTAAGTCCCTGGTAACAAAACTAACAGGCAGTGGAAGCTAGTTTGTTAAATATTAAAACAGGTGTGACCAAATTGCAATTGTTCTACGTGTGACCATATTACACTATGACCAAAAGGGCCATAATAAGTTCACTCCTAATAGAAGTAAAGGTAGCTCTACCAAAAGCCCTACCATAAATTTGTACCACCAAACCTAACGTGCAGACATTTTAACTGCCAACCTTATCGCCTGAACGTCCCTTGTAATTAAGATTTCGATAGATATAAATTACTACTCACTAAATCTCTACCGATTCGAAATTTTAATTATTCCACAAACGAATGCATAATTTTCCGTAAATATATCGTTAGTAGATCCGTATTCAAATTTCTCATGTAAATGTAAATGTTACGCATTTTCCAAATTAAAAAGAATGGTCATACAAATTGGTCGGTAAATAAGAGTACATTCTTGGAATTCTTGAAGTGTCGTGTTCCTACTGGTTTTGATTATAATTAAATTAGCTTTTCATTTAGTGTGTGTTCTTTATATCGTGTGGATGCTGTTCGAATTCAATTTTATGGTGATATAAATGAGTTTAATGTCGTCGGTGTTGTTTTTAAGCTTTGGGTGGCGGTTGGAGTATTCATTTTCGAGTATTTATAAACATTAGTCACGCTTATGAGCTTTTAGCAAATGTGAGGCTGGCTATCGTGATCCATACACATTAAAAGCAAGAGACGCAATAATATGACACGTGTCATTCAAAAACAACATAGGTATCTGTTGACAGAAAAGCTGTTATGTACTTAGTTATGTATATAGGCAGCTTAAGGTGACGCAGTGACAAATAATGAATATCAAATCGGCTCCATACAAAAACGTACATGCGCCAGGCAGCTTCGCGAAGTTTTTAGAAACTTTTATCATACAAACTATCGTATTTTTTTTTTAAATCCAATAACGAAATTGAAGTGTGTGTTTAGGCTCATCTATACAGAAACTTTTAAAATTTAATCGGTCTCGTTATTCAATAAAATTAAAACCTCAATTTAAAATATTTGATAATTTTTTCTCTGATGTAAAAGTTAACTAATCGTGTAAATGTTTGAAAAAAAATATGTCAAGTATGTGTTAAATGAAATATAGGAATGTGAGTTCCACATTTTATTTGTTTCCTGTAAAATACTGAGAATACTGCAGCCTATATTATCAATTCGTCGCCTTAAAAATATAATGTCTAAAACCATTCACAGTTACACCTTTGATTATTCAGAACAACTTAACTCAGTACTATTACTAATTTCACTACAGAACTACCAGTCAATTAAACACAAAGGCAAGAATTCCGGTTACGCTAATATTCCGTTATTACTTAGACATAATTACAAACTACTAAATAATTCTCAATAACATAATCGACACTAACACAAATACTCGATTCTAAACTTTGCAAGTGAACCGATGCACGTTCACGATCGAATGCGATCAATATTTCGATCGCATCTTACAAGTACCTATGTTACAACTGCATCGCCAGAGGCGGACCAAGGGAGCTGAAGGAATGCCAGGGCCCCGAGCCCAAGACACTAGTTCTTATGAGGCCCTGCTCTCAAAATCAGTAAGTATTCAAACGCTATAACAGTGTGCAACGTATCCGAGAGGATTGAAGAAGTCTGTTGACACACTACCTGCCTGATGGGCAGATGACATCGTCCACATACTGGGTCAAACATGGAGGAAGAAAGCTCAGGGCCGTAAAATTTGGCGCCAAAAAGAAGAGGCCATGTCCAGCAGTGGATTGACAAAGGCTGATGATGATGGTACACTCTTTCGCTTCCTTAGTCGACTCGAGCCGACTTTACACGAACGAGCGTTACATAGCCGAGCGTGATAGCTCAGTCTCATTGAATCCCCACAAAATGAAGTACTCAGCGCGCCTTAAAAAGTTGTGACTTTAAATAAAAAAACATTTAATATACTGATAATGCTCAAATACTCAAAACTCAAATCATTTATTGTAAGTAGGCAAAAATAATGGTATTTTAAAAGTCAACACGTATCATATACATAGAAATAAATACAATAAAAAAACGAAACATGTGCTGAGACACATAGTAAAAGTAAAACTTGAACTAAAAACTGATTTAAAAAAAAAAAAAAAAAAACATTAAAATATTTAAAAAAATTCGAAACGTAACTCTTTCTCTTTCTATCTTCACTAACTTATATATCTCCCTCTCAACACCAGAACACATTTTTCGTAACGCATTCACCAGCTTACTCCCCAAGTCAAGCGTGCCTAAAGAAATTTTACTTCAAAAATCAGATATGATCTACCAAACTAATGATTAACTGATTACGGTTATTGGATGGACAATGCTCTTGAATTACTCAATTTAGCACTGGGATCCCAATGTGGTGCAGTTTTGCGAAGCCCCAAGCAATGGTTACGCCACTGCGCATATCTCAGAAACTGAGTTTATTTGTTTGTCTGATTGTATTCTACTGAGACATAGGTCATCGGTTCATCACAGCAGATGTGTTTAATGACTTATTCATGATTTGCCTTGCCATGGTCGTGAGCGCGACTCCGCACTGCGCCAGCAACGACTGCCTTCTGCCTCCTTACAGTCGTAAGGTCAGATGATGCGCCATTCATATCAATTTAAGACATTTATGTGCTTTTTGAAAAATATTATAGTTTGTACAATCATTATTTTGTAGTATGGTGGTGTAAAAAGGTTAAGGCGTTTTAGTCACACGCAAAAACAAGTGCAAAGTCACGCTGATAATTACCTAAACAATTGCGCATGAGACTTTAGAGCCGATGTCTCAGGGTGACCACAGCAGTGAAGTGCCGTGCAAGATTACGCAATGCTAAGTTCTGGGTTGCACTGTAACTGTTATGGACAGGTGTAGCGCTTACCGTCAGGTGAACGACTGACTCGTCTCGTCACTCAGTTAAATAAAATAAATATTGTTAGATGATTTAGGGATAACACAAAATACTATATAATTCACCATTGACAACCCTTATATTTCAAATACAATTCTATGAAAAATATAGTAAAACTGGTGTATATGCAAGCGACAAATGAAACGACCATTCAGCTGGGTAACTGGTTTATTACTAGCGCCGCACTCCGCGATGCATCTCGCGGTGCGCGCATACACAGCAAAAACATTCCGGGGGCTTCCGGGGTGGATTATGGCCTAATCCTCCTCGTGAAAGTGAGGGGAGACACGTGCTCAGCAGTGGGACGTTATGGGTTGATGATGAGGATGGTGATTAACACTTATTGAAATAAATTAGCTAGCCTGACGTTACCGAAATGCTTACTGAATTACCACATTGTATGGAAATGTTTTATCCTTGTTCGAAATAAAGAAAACTATTGCCATCGTCATCCTATATCAGCCCACTGCTGAGCCTCTCACTTTTGCGAGGAGGATTGGGCCTTAATCCACTCAGTGCCCCGATCCGCTTGGTGGATTACATACCTACGAAATAATCCACGGGTAATTGGGTTTCCTGACGATATTTTCCTTCACCGAAAAGCGAGTGATAATTTCGTACTCATATGTTTTACAAGAAACATATTGGTAAGCACTGGGATTTGAACACACGACCCTGTCCTTGGAAGGCGGACGTTCTTTCACTAGGCTATCACCTCTTCATCATCAACCCATAACGTCCCACTGTTGAGCACGGGTCTCCCCTCACTTTCGAGATGGGGGTTAGGCCAATATCCACCACGGGGGCCCGGTCCGGATTGGTGAATAACATGCCTACCTCCGAAATAATTCTCGGGTAGGTATGTGGGTTTCCTCATGATGTTTTCCTTCACCGACAAGGGAGTGATAATGACGTACATATTATGTTTAACAGAAACACATTGGTACGTGCCTGCACTGGGATTTGAACTCACGACCTTCTGATTGGAAGGCGGACGTTCTCCCACTAGGCTACCACCGCCACATCTCTTACCTGTATAATATAATTTTATCAACGGTTTAGTGTATACCATAGCAAGTGGTATTTAGTGACATAATGCGCCGATATGTTATTTGTGAAATTTTTCTCACCTTCCTTCAAACATAATTTAATTTTTAACGATCACAATAAAATATATGACGTGAAATGATAGCTTATTGAATCATAAAATGTGTACAGTTATTCACAAATCGGCTATTTTGCATAATTATAGAGTTATGACACTGGTATTTATAGATTTCGCTAAAATCTAGATTCCTAATAGTAGATAACTTTCCAGAAACGAAATATGAGTGTGAATTTTAACGTGGTACCTATTATATTGTGAGTATATTTACTTTCAGTATTAACTATAAAATATATTTATAAAATAAATCTTTTTTTTAGTTTGCCAGTTAAATAATATATTGAGATAAATGGAACTAAATAGCTGAGAAGTCTAAATGACTTGGAGACAAAATAGAAGATTTTACATCGTGCGGTAAAATTTGAGCCAATAAATATTCTTGGTTTTATTTTTTAGCTAGATCATTCATTGCTATTCCTAATATTAAAAAGTTTAACGGACAGCACCAGGTAAGAGACACAATTATTTAACTATATTCCCTATGTTCAGCGGGTTAAGGCATTTTGTTGCCAAGCGGTAAGTGCATCGGACTACGATTAGGGCTGTCAAAACTTCATATATTTTTTTCAAACTGGGTGAAATTTAATGCAATCAATTAACACCGTAATCCTATACATTCGGGTGACAATAACCCGACATAGAAAATAATCACACTAAAATACGAGACCAAAAATGTACAAAAAACATACGGTGTCGAATCGGCTTTTTGATTTTGCACTACAAAGTTCTTATAGTAATTTTTTTTTTTTTTTTTTTTTTTTTTAAATATAAAATATAAAATATATTTATTTCAGGTGTAAAATAAACCCATAGTAAAAAACAGATCACAATAAAGAAAGAAAATCACAAACACAAATACAAATCTTCAACATTAAATTAAATTAAATTTACTTTCGATTTGCACTCTGATGCACCCTAGCCCAGGCCTTAAATATAGGGCTTCCCAGGTAGTCACATAAACCCCGCAGTATACCATTGTTGGTGTTTCTCAACCCATCCCAGAAGGAAGCGACTCTTGATCTAATGACGGCAAAGAAGTCTGGAACCCGAGCATCAGCGAACATGCCCGACGCGCTGCAACAACGTGATTTTCTCATAAGAGTGCGAAAAGCATCATTGTATTGCACCCTTATGGTATGATATGACTTTCGGGTGTACTTAGTCCATAACTGACACGTGTATAAGCACAGGCAATAGGCTTTAAACAGGGTGGTTTTAACCTCTATACTACACCTGGAAAATCGGCGAGCGAGCATGTTGCACCTAATGGACAAGTTCCTTCTCTCTCGCTCCATATCCTTGTCGTCACTAAGATCCTCCGACATAATATGTCCTAGGTACTTAAATTGCTTGACAACCTTCACCGGTGAACCCCTCAAGTACACATTCGGTATCCTCTCCGGACCCCTTCCTGCTCTAAAAACCATCATTTCCGTCTTACCTACGTTATATAAAAGACCGTGTTCCGCAGCGTATGTTTCACAGATGGCAAGCAGCTTTCTTAGACCTCCAATAGAAGGGCTAAGAAGCACCATATCATCTGCATAACTTAAATTATTTACGCAAACATCTCCTACGTGACAACCTACCCTGGTGCCTCTTAGCTCAGCTATCAGGTTATTCATATAGATATTGAAGAGGTCCGGAGAGGTCAACCCTCCTTGGCGGACACCGCAGTCCAGCCTATATTCGCTGGAAGTCGAGTCGCCCCATCTTACAACATTGGTTTGGTTTCCGTACCAATACCTCAGCAGATTCACGACATTTTTGGGAATATCGGAGTGGGTCAGTTTATTCCAGAGAATATCATAATTCACCAGATCAAACGCCCTACTTAGGTCCAGAAAGCAGGCGTACACGGAGGTGTCCCTGTTCGTGTAGTATTGAATCGTCTGCTTTAAACTAAATATCGCTGAATCCGTCGAGAGACCAGCACGAAAACCAAACTGAGCATCGTCAATTTTGAAGTTGTTCACCAGTGAAGGCCGCAACATTCGTTCAAATATTTTACCTATTACCGTTCCCAATGAGATGGGTCGATAATTCGCAGCATTACCCAAGTCACCCGTCTTGTTTTTGACGATTGGTACTACCACGGTCTTCATGAGACCACCCGGGAGGTAAGCATACTTACAGCATAAATTAAATAAACTGCATAGTTTATCGTAGATCAAATGACTCGCCCACTGGACGTGCTCGATGCTCAGGCCATCGTGACCTGGTGACTTGCCCCGCTTCATTTCTTTCACGGTCTTCATTACGTCCCTAGGCGTAAAAATAATGGGTTCAGCATAGTCACAGGCATCCTGAACCCGAGCATCAATCACGTTCAGTTCCTCTGGCTCAACCTTAAATCTCCTAGCAAACATCTCTGCAATTTTGCTGGGGTCTTGCTCGCCAGAGACCGCAACTGGTACTACTTTTTTATTATTTAATTTCTTTGTAGCGTTCCAAAATTTTGCAAAATTTTTATTATGCCTATGTTCTATCAAAATATTCATTTTAATAATTTCTTCATTCTTTTGACACCATTTAACTTTATTTTTGAACTGATTTCTACTTACTTTCATTTGGTTATGTAAACAGTAATTAACTTAAACAGTAATGCAACTGTTTAAGCTGGGAGCGGCGCTTACCATTGGTAAACAGCTGCTGTTTCAATACTCTTTTGTTTAAAAAGGCTCACAATCATAACTTTCGCTCAAACATACAGCCACGCCGTTCTCCCGTTGGAATAGGCAGAAACTAAATCTTTCCACATGCCACGATCCTAGCGGAAAGCAGTACACCAACTCCCTGACACCCTCTACCGGTTTCTGGAACTGCAGACCAATAGGCTGTGTAGGGTTCATGCGTGGTCCAATGCAAACCAAACGCTTGCGTTTTGCGTTAACGTTTTTGTTTTGTATCTAAATTCGTTCTAAAAAGTTTCCTTTAAGTGACAACCCTAACTAATAGTGATGCACAGCCACAAATAGGTATCGGATCATCACTAACTGTCCAATTAGCAAGTCAACCTGTAGCGTTACACTAAACTGTGTGCCGACTTCATTAACTTAATATGGGTACGCTACGCAAATGGGGAGACTTGAGTTGCTTCTCAAATAGACTGCTGCATATCGAAAGTGGTCGTGTGTATAAGTCTTTATTTCAGCCCAGTGGTGGGTGGCATTAGAAAATAAAATTGGATTGCTTTTTAGATTATTACTGGACACGCTTCACTTTTTTTTTACTTTTTTCTACTACACGTTAATGTACTGTACTACTACGTTAATGTTTACGGGTTTAAAAGTATTCTAGATTCTATTCTAGGACTTAATGCATCTCTGTACTAGACCACGTCTTCAGTCAATATCAGGTGTGGTAATAAAGGAGAACCTTTTTTGTTTTAAAAAAATATTAAAAAGTACCTACAAGTAAGCACTGACAGACGTACAAAGGTTGACTTCCTTCAACATTTGTTGTTTCGGTTCTGTTGTCTTGTCTCCCGATCGCGGGTGGTCTTGTTTGGGGTCCAACACAGATATGCCTATTTCTTTTGTTAATATAAATATAGTCAAATTAATTAGGTTGTTTTGTTAATTAACAATGGTCGTTACTTCTTAATCACATTTAATAACAATAGATACACCTTTCATTTTAATCAAATAGTACCTGGATGACCGAGCTTTGCTCGGTAGTATTATTATTCGCCAATAGATGTCAGGAAGAGTCATATTTTTCAGTTTAAATTTGGACTACTCAAACGCCTCCAACGCTTTGTTATTTTTCTTCCAAGTTTATGTTTAATTTGATATAACACGAATAAAATGACATTTTCTAAAAATGATTCCTAGCTAGATCAATTTATCGCCCCCGAAACCCCCTATATACTAAATTTCATGAAAATCGTTGGAGCCGATTCCGAGATTCCAATTATATATATACAAGAATTGCTCATTTAAAGATATAAGATAAGAAAAGCTAAAGATTTATGTATTTCCTCACAAGTTTAAATAAACTGATACTAATAAAATACAAAAGATTTTATTTTTTTGTAAAAAGTAGTAAGCTTAGTCATTGTTCAATTCAATCAATTGTGCCTAAGTGTAGGGCCTACAAACATCGTGAGGAAATCCACATATGCGAAAAATATTTCAGAAGGAAGGATCCACCAATTCTAGTTGAACTCTAATGGTGGATTATAGCCTTATCATCCTTACGAAACTTTCGTAACGAGGAGGGGTTTAGCGAGATCCATGCTCAGTAGTAACTCACTTACTCGGCGTAATTACGCCAACGATGTAAGAGTTACTACGTACTACAATAAAACGCATCAAGATAAAATTACGTCACTTGTTTTGTCGAACTCCGTTGCAGGCGTAATTACGCCCTGCGTAAGTTGAGCATAGTGCGTCCCTCCCTACACCAAGGTAGATATTCTCTTAACGAAACTACGCATATATATTATATTTTATAACAGACTGTTATTATTTTGTCCAATGTAATTGAAAATGTAGATTATTATGTAAATATCAAACTAGTCCAGAATAAGCAGAGTACAAATCTTTTAATTTATTTCATTTAAACGAAAGTTTAAACCCACAATTTTAATATTTGAATCTTCATTTCTCATAATCGACTGACCCAATATTGGATATTCCATTGCATGTTACGTGTAACCGACCTGTTCTTCGTATTTCACAAGTTTTGTATTTTAATTTAAAACAAAATCCCTGTGGAAAGTTAAGTCGGTTCGGCTTCGGTTCCCTATGAGCTTGTAATAGTATGTGGGTTGTAGTGTATGTAGTAGTTAATTAGTTTAAATAGATAGTTATCTAAAAGAAAATCGAGTAATTTAATTATAATACAAGTCCTGTAAGATTTAAAACCAACTCTGCTAACAACTTGTAATAATTGGAAAACAGGGCCCTGTTTACACTTTTCTTAATATTTCTGACATTCCACAATCAAACCTTTTCTATTATAAAGGTATAATTACACGATCAAGGGACGGAGACTGTAACGCGACGCATTAACAACGCAGACGGAACTAGACAGGGAGATTTAATCGGATATGGGATATGCCCCCCGTGGCGGGGCGTCGATATAGCCACGGAAGTTTTACTAAAGTAAATGGAAATAAAACTAGATTGGCAAATTGCCACTAGTTGTTCAATTGTTTTCTTCACCAAACCGCCCACAAAGCTTTTAAGCCATGACATAATTTAATAGCAAATAGATAACCAGACCAATCTATTTTTTCAACTATATATGAAATAACGAAAAACATTAGAAGTTTTCTGTTTCACTCACTCTCGTGTACGCTGTATTACTAGATGTGAATAAGAAAGCTGTGAGACAAACGCTGCCTTTAATATTCTTTCTATAGTTTGTTGTTATTCTAAGGTTAATATGGCTGTGTTTAGCTGAGATTACTATGAGCAAACTGGCTCGTAAGGCGTCCAATTTAATATCAGATGACAGAAAAACAACGAGCTTTTAAATATTTTATCTTGCATTCATTTAAATTAATAAACGGATCGCACCCACGGGTTGTTTTGTAGAAATACTCGAATTAAGTGTGAATTTAACATACGTAGGTATAGGTAGGTTTTACCCTTGTAAATGGACTTCATTAGTGCGTGTAAAACATTAAAAAAATAGATAATTTGATCTTATTTAATTAATTTAAACTCTATCCCTCATCCATCTCAATTTTAAACCGACCCAAAGGAGTTATGCTTTTTCTTTTTTGTATTAAACAGCAGATAAATAATGAAAAAAAAATGTGGAATATTAAAAAAAAAATTCAGGAAGGAAGCAACCACGAAGGTTTTGATTTGATGTTTACTAAGAATTCTAGGCATAAAATAATCAACGAGCTAAGCAGGTCGTTCGGCTGAAGGTAAGCGCGAAGCCTATGCTAGACAGGAGACACCCGAGAGGAGTTTTAATAAAGATATCCCTTTGATTCTAAAACATATGTTACATAGTTATCAAGAATTTCGTCATCGCTTTCTAGTTGGCTATCCATTATCCATTATCCAAAATAGCCCATCTCGGCACATAATGGTTGAATATAGGAACAGTACTGAACAATAATGAACAGTAGTAGAACAATAATGAACAGTACCAGAAGCAGTACCAGGATACTGGGATCCCGTGGGGCCAATAATTATCTTGCCCCCAAATAACGGAATCAAAATCAC
Organism: Campaea margaritaria; assembly: GCA_912999815.1. Classification (NCBI taxonomy): domain Eukaryota; kingdom Metazoa; phylum Arthropoda; class Insecta; order Lepidoptera; family Geometridae; genus Campaea; species Campaea margaritaria. Next base: position 11,286,116 of record OU538801.1, read on the forward strand.
AATCATCCTTTTTGCCTTTTTTTAAATTTGACTGAGTGACGAGACAAGCAACTCGTTCACCTATTGATAAGCGCTACGCCTGCCCGTAACAGTTACAGTGCCACCCAGAACTTTGCATCTCATAATCTGGCGCGGCACTGCGCTGCGCTCGTCACCCTGCGACATCGGCTCTAAAGTCTCATATGCCCTGTAATTTCGCTGGAAACAGTGCCCTTCAAACCGGAACACAGTAATGTTTGCACACTACTGCTTACTTTCGCCGTAGTCGGGTAAAAACGAAATAAAGCTTCCCCCATTTATCAATCGAAATTAAACACACAACATCGTTATTAGTTTTAATTGGGAAGAGCGCAACATTTATTCAGAATATTAACATCGAAATGCGATCAAGAATATCTATCGATTTTGCTTAATTCCGCCATCAAAATATAATAAAACTAAAAATTTGTTAGACTGCGCCTGATCTTGTGTAGGTATCATCAATTCATCCAATTAGCATAGTAGACTTTCATTCAAAGAGAATTACTTAGTAGATCCAGTCTATTTCCTACTGGAAAAAACCCTCCTCTTGGCAGTTGGGTAATAACAGGGAAAGTTTAAATTATTAATTGATTGTTACCCGATCACGCCAAAAATTTGCCACAGAACGTTCAGGTATTTGGGGATGGAACATGTTTTATTAAAATCTTTCAATGAGTTTTTATCTCAACTTCCAGAAATCCGATTTATTTGAAATTTTGCGAAGAAGTTAAGAAAATATATCAAAAATAAACTATGAAAATATACCATAATTATTTAAAAATTATAAAATGTTTACATGGTCCTTTAGTATTTTATTCAAAAAATCTCCCTTCAGGGGGTAAAATGGGGCACCAAACTTTAAACCAACACATTTTATCCCATTTGTGAGAAACCTCCAGGTAAGCAGAAAAATACATGACCATGGAACCGTGCTCTGACACACACTTGGCCACTTAATTCCATTTAGTTGCAAAAGCGTATAGAAACCAGTTCTAAAATAAACGAAACCGTTGTTACAATAATCATAACATAACTGAATATTTTAAAATAGATAAAGGCGATTACAGACAGAGGCTTATCCTATGAGCAGAGGATAATTCCACAATGGCTAACGATAAGCACCTAAGCTCTAATGCATGTTACGCATGCCCAGATTACGTTATGAACGCATTCAGTCCACACGCGAAATGATCTGCCGAAATCTCACGGATTTCCATTGTATATTTATTGAGAACTAAATAGTTGAAATATTGATAAATGGCTGAGTCTCGTATTTCTAGTCGAGGATTTCAGCTGCTTTTTTTTTATTTTTTCAAATAAACTTGTGTAAAAATGGATCTATATCACAATCTGAAATATAGTCCACCTTTGTATCAATTTTCATTAAAATCCGTTCAGTTGTTTTGGCGTGATTTTGAAACAAATATACACACTTTCGGATTTCCAGGTGACGAGCGCAGTGCAGTGCCGCGCAGGATTATGCAATACACGGTCCCGGGTGGTGCTATGAATGTTATGGGCAGGCGTAGCGCTTACCATCAGGTGTTAAAAAAAATACTAGCTTTGAAATTTTGTATTGTCTTTGCTGGCCTCACCTCCGTGTTTCGTTATCTGTTTCTTGTGTTAATCTGCGCCTATGTCATACAACGATTACCGTTATGCTGCTCACTAGGATCGTTACAATCATGATTGGTTTCGTACAAAATATGTACCGTGACTAAAGGTTATGGAAAACAGATTTTGATGGTCTTTAAACTGTTTCCTTATGAGTAAAGATTACAATTATTCAGGTGTATCACAAGGAAGTGAAGTGCTCGTTTCTACCTACATAACTACTAGTTTTCGTTTTTAGAGTTCCGTACCCAAAGGGTAAAACGGAACCCTATATTATTACTATGGCTCCGATGTCTGTCTGTCAATCTGTCACCAGGCTGTATCTCATGAACCGTAATAGTTAGACAGTTGAAATTTTCACAGATGATGTATTTCTATGGTCGCTATAACAACTAATACTAAAAATAAGAATAAAATCTATATTTAAGGGGGCTCCCATACAACAAACGTGATTGTTTGCCCATGTTTGCACAAAATATTGCCTGTCATTGTCTAGTAAACTATAATGAATTTAGTATGGGTACTTCAACGTTTGAAGCACGTAACTTATAAAAGCACTAAAGTAAATTAGAATTTCACTTACCAACATGTCAACATTATAAGCGTGTAATATTCCAGCACACTACAATGTTTCAAAGTACGCCCACGCAGCACCAGAATGAGTTGATAACTCAATCGACTCGTAAACTCGACTCATGAATAAAAAACGTATTAAAACGATAGCCTGATAAATACGTGATGGAGAGGCTAGGAAACCTAAACTTTGTACGGTGAGATATTAACGGAATCCTCCAATTTATTAACATCAATCTTTATCTACTTATAATAAAGCGGTAAGGAACAAAAAGTAACATTTTCATCATCATCGACCCATAACGTCCCACTGCTGGGCACGGGTCTCCCCTCACTTTCGTGAGGAGGGTTAGGCCATAATCTACCACGGGGGCAGGTTCGGATTGGTGGATAACATACCTACCTCCGAAATAATTCTCGGGTAGGTATGTGGGTTTCCTCACGATGTTTTCCTTCGCCGAAAAGCGAGTGATAATTACGTACATATGTTTTACAGAAACACATTGATACGTACCCGCACTAGGATTTGAACTCACGACCTTCTCCTTGGAAGTAACATATAATATAAATTCACGTAAAAAAATTGGTGTAACAACTGAACATATGAATGACGACCTCCGTGGCGTAAGTGGTGATTAGCGGACTGCGAAGCGTGGGGTCGCGGGTTTGAATCCTGCACACAGCAAAATATTTGTGTTTACCATAAATATTTGCTCAAAGTCTGGGTGTTTGTGGGACCACGGTCCTCTAACGCCTAGTAACTATGCATGTGATTGAGACACGTTGCACACTTTTTTTTTTTCAAATAGATCATCATCAACCCATAACGTCCCACTGCTGGGCACGGGTCTCTCTTCACTTTCGTGAGGAGGGTTAGGCCATAATCCATCACGGGGGCCCAGTCCGGATTGGTGGATAACATACCTACCTCCGAAATAATTCCCGGGTAGGTATGTGGGTTTCCTCACGATGTTTTCCTTCGCCGAAAAGCGAGTGATAATTACGTACATATGTTTTACAGAAACACATTGGTGCGAGCCCGCATTGGGATTTGAACTCACGACCTTCTGATTGGAAGGCGGAAGTTCCCCCACTAGGCTACCACCGCTTTAGATAAATAGATATTTTATAAAATTTTCGTATCATGTAGAAACTGCTTAACCGCTTCCCATGCGCTTATAATTCCTACCTATTAATATATTTTAGTGTCAGTGAATTTTTTTTGTATTCATTGCATTATTTTAGTCATGATATTATTATATACATATTATATAGTATAGTGTATACTCTTCTTACTCATATACAGCGTGTCCCTTAAACTCATCGCTATCGATTCAACCGTATAAATAATTATCCATATTGCGTGATATCGTCCAGGTCGCAGGTCGACTGGTACTCAATAATGCGCCAACGCAAATATATTGCCCCATGTCCGTATGTAGATTTGTATGTTGTAAGTTACAACTGTACAGGGTGTTGTCGAAATTTAATATACTAAAACATCCAAAACCATTCGAAAGGGTTCTCATGAAAGTTAAATTAATGTGTGTAAAGAAAAGAACTTGATACCAGATTTGTTATTTCAAATTATCATGTAAATCAAAACCATATTAAATATATGTATAATTCACTAGTAGATACGTACGTTCAGCTGTAGATTTGTAGTCCTACTCATGCGAAGCCGGGGCGGGTCGCTAGTGCAAGCTATGGTTAGTTACACTAGGCAAAAAACGTGTCTAATTCTCGGACAGCGGTTTCTTTTCGCGCTTTAATCGCGAGAGTTTGAGAAGAGAGACAGGTCTCATGATATGGATGCACATAACGCGCCAAAATCTGTATTTTTTTAAATAAATGCCAACTGTCATTTGATGTGTATAGATGTCAAAATGACCGAACATCTATCTGTTCCTAAAAAAAATTGCAGCATCCTGTACAGTGATCTTGTTTCCGTGTGAGATATAGCTATCATTTGTCTCGCTCGGCGCGCAACTTATTTTGGACTAATTGGCCGATGACGACTCCACCGCTCTCCACTCCTCGATTTATTACCACCACATAAATATAATAACCATCTCGTACTTTATCACAGTAACCAGATTATCGGTTTGGTGAAATTAGCATCAGGTGTTTTATATTGACAAAGTACGTAACCGTTAAGTTTGTGGACGCTATGAGTTCGTAGGGACACACAGATTGTCGAAACCGAAACCTTTTAAATATTGGCTTACTAGTTTTGCATATTAATGAGCTTTATTAGTAACTATTAATAAGGTTGAATTTAAATAAATAATCAAAATGCTGGCCTTTATTTTGCCGAAAGCATTGGCAGCATTGCCACGTTTTATAGTAAACGTGGTAATGCTGCCAGCATTTTGGGAACGTTGCTAGCTGGTAGCAGTTTAATAGATTCTAAGTTTATTTTAGGTCATCAATTGACACTTTTTTATTTAATAATAATCTTTAATTAATTATTATTAAATGTATTTTGTGATATACAAATAAATGTAGGCACACAATCGACAGTGGCGCCTCTCCTCACTCCCAATCTGTCATGCAGAGCGGGCGGTCGTCTCCTCTGAGCGTGTGCCTACTTACTGATAATCTGGTTGTTTTACTTTAAACCCAAGCCCTAGATTAGTGAACACAACATTGGCGACGAGAAAAAGCGCAGTAAGTAAAATTATCGCTCAAATTATGTGCCTGTTAACGGAAATTGGTCAGTAGGTAATAAAATTCAAATTTCACAAAAAACAAAGGAATAAGTGACGAGTAGGTTTACTTATTTTAAAAACAACACAATTTCGGTGAAATTGAAGACTCAAAAGATGTTTAAATATGTAATATACCTAGATTATAGTCTGATTGTATAGTTATTGCGTTCTAACACGCAACGAACGACAATCACAACATAATTAGGATTCCTTGTATCTAAGGAATCAGAAACTACAGGGACTATGCACAATCTCACTGATCTATAATCTGCATCGGCGTTCAGCCGAGAGATTTGCTAAATAGATCGAAGATGTCCAATTAAGTCACTAACTTACCTACATAACTTACGTCATATTACGGTTGAAGATCGTATGTATATCTACCTAGCTTTTCAAAGTTCGGGTTAATTAAGGAACGTTTTGGTCCAAATGTTTTCATCTATGTAGTAAGTAAATGCCAGTGGATAAACCTGAGTGATCGATCAGTGATCACAACACAAAGCAGCGCCAGCGGCACGTGTTCCTAAGAAAGGAATAGGCTAAAATGATGGCACGCTGTAAGCAAAACCACCACATTTGTTACTGCACTATTGGTTATAAACATAATTCTGGAATTATACGTCATGAATTGATGTAAAATATTGTATAATCTGCATGCGTGCGGTGTGCTATCGTACATCGTACGTAGTGTTAGGGATATAATAATCTCATGAGCAAATACTTTCCAACCACTTTAATTTTACGCGGCAAAGCATCCTCATTTTGGTGGCAAACCGAACTGTCAAGTTCCCGCCGCAGTAGGTATGCAATATACGCAATACGCCGTAACAGTAGGCATGCAATTATTCTCATACGATACGTTCCATTTCACTCATTAGTATTACTAGAATTTGAACGAAAATAAAATATTGCTAACGAATTATTTACGAATCAGAATCCGAAAATATATTTATCGTAAAAACTGTGAACTACTAAAACACTGTATTAAACGAATTCAGCCATAATAAGAAAAACAAAAAAAAACAATACCATGTATTGAAATGTAGATCTATGAGGGTGACATGTTAATGTTAATGACAAAACCCTCTATAAATAAATAAAGAAAAAAAAAAAAAGAAATGTAGATGACCATGAATATTAACCGATTTTGACCAATTCCGTTTGCAAATATTGATACCTACCTATCAATAACAAAATGTACCAATGAACAATGTGTCGTTAATTGCCTGTTCAAACCAAGATACACTTCAATAAGATTGAAGTTTTGTTCCAACGAACATAGTGTCGTTAATTGTCTGATTAAACCAAGGTACACTTCAATAACATTAAAGTTTTGTTCCAACGAACACAGTGTCGTTAAGTACCTATTTGAGCAAAGTACCACTTCAATAACATTGAAGTTATGTTCCAACGAACAATGTTTTGTTAATTATTGGGCTTAAAAAGTACATATTCAAAATATTGAAGTCATATAATTATGCTATCGTTACAACCGAAACATGTGCCATAAAATCCGTTAAAGGCCAAGTACTCAATGCCTTCAATCGCAGCCTCATTAATGCCCAACTGTATGTTTACGTGCTAGTAAAAATAAAACAACACAAACGGAAAAAAAAAAAACAAAGATGAATCAAGCTAATATTATTCTTATTTAAGTAAAATCATATTTATTGACAACTTAAATAACAATTTAAATAAATTAAAAGAAAACTAACTAAAACTAAAACTAAAATCTGGCAAAAGGGCGTCCATGAGGTGTGGTGATTACCCAAGTATACAATATACAATATACAAGTATACAATAGTATATACGGACCAAAGTTTTACGTTGCCCGACGTACCAGTTATCAAATTGTTCTCAAGAACAAGAATAAGAACATTCAAAGTTCAAAAAATTACAAATTGTAAAATATAAACAAGTTAAATTGTACCAATCTATAGATCGAAAGAACGAACGTGGCATTATATCATCTACCAAGCGAACTGCTGTATCCTTGTTGGTGACTGCACCTATTTTATGAATATTTAGAATCAGCCTACCATATCTGAAAATAAATACGTAGCAAATCATAAAAATACCCCCTTGATGAAGAAATAATACAATTCATTTATTAACAATTCATCTAAACATTAAAAACTGTTATCATTATTAGTGCATAATCACGTAAACAACTGTTTGAGATCAATGTCAGTCAAAGTAATTTACATGCCATCCGCTAGATGGCTCCGTCAAATGAGCCGTCTATTCCTACATCGCGGTGACAAGATTCTCCGCCCCACACACGTCCCACCTACCTAATGTCATCTTAAGTAGCGTTCAACATTATAATTGTAAAACACGTTCACAAATCTTCGTATTGGAAAATACAAACAATTTTGCCAATTACACGGAGTATTATTTTGGGGGGATACCAGGGCGACAACAACAGCTTTCCATAAAGTTTAATTACTTCACTATAACCAAACAATAAGATTCTGCTTGCAAATCGCAACACAAGTCGTCACTGAAAATCAGTTCCGGCAAATACCTATTCAAACAATAACTGAGTTATTGGTACGAAATAAGCACAATCTAAGAAAATATAGCCTAGGAGGACGTCGGCCTTCCAAGGAGATACTCGTGAGTTCAAATCCCAATGCGCGCACGTACTACTGTGTTTATGTAAAAGCATAATAATTAATCCATAGAGTGCCTTAGACACCTTAAATGGATCAATGGTTGGAAAGCACAACCTACCAAAATTCATAACAATTAATCCATTGAGTGCCTTAGACACCTTAAATGGACCAATGGTTGGAAAGCACAACCTACCAAAATTCATAACAATTAATCCATTGAGTGCCTTAGACACCTTAAATGGACCAATGGTTGGAAAACACAACCTACCAAAATTCATAAAAAATAATTCCAAAAAAAAAAAAAAAAAAACTTAAATGAACTAATCGTTGAAACGAAACGAACCAATGCAGCCCATGGGGATAGTTGAAAGGCAATGTTGCCATCAAAAAAAAAAAAGAAAAAAAGAAGCAAAATTGCTAGCAATGGCTAGTTTTGTTATTGTGTAATTTAATGTGTTCACCCACATTACTATGAACTTGTTATTTTGCATCGCTGTTGTTTGATACAGATACTAAAGGCTGGTTACAATAAATTGTCAGGTGAATGAGATTTACCTTAAAATGGATATTGATTCTGTTGTAGTCGTACTATGTAGTAGATCTTAAAAATAGATAAATATTAAGCCCTATTAAAAGGTCCATTAAACCTCTTGGGTAAAGAAACTCCTACCTCATTAGTCCTTGATGTTTATTCTATTGAGCAAAATAGTAAAACATTTAACGGAAATTGCCTTTATTAGCAAAAAGTATCTACTACAATCTAAAACCAACTACTGCATATAGCGGTTAAACATCCTACAAACCGTTACAGACTCATAATGCACCCAATTGTTCTTACTCACTGTCAGCTGGCAGCGTACCTAGCATGCTAGCAACATTCCGCCTTTGAGTTATAACGCTAATACAACGAGCCTAATACGTACCAGCATTTTGGACACACTCAAAACCCCAAGTTCAAATATGTTTGGACACACTCAGAACCCCAAGTTAAAAGATGTTTGGTAACCAATCAAAGAGTTCACTAATCACAATTGACAAAACAGTTCCTCCAGTTCGTTAAGTTTGATCACAATTTTTTTTGGAAAAACAATGAATCAAAATATACAAATATATAGACGAACTAACAAAATGGACATCAATGAACCTGTAAATAAACCACCTTCATTGGTTTTGAGTCAAAACTGCAGCGAGATCCTTATAACAAAGGTCTTTCATGTGTCTGAGCACCACTGTATGTTCAGTTCGTGCAATTTATGACACGGGTACGTACATACGCAAAAGTCTAATAAATCAATCTTAGAAGCGAGGTACACAACATAAACACCATATGCAAACCTAAAATTGCAAAACACCGCGTTGTACAGCAACGCTGGTACCAAAGCCAATCTCTCTAGATGGACAATTAGACATAGGTACATACATAAAAAAAAAAAAAAAAAAAAAATTTCTAACAAATGATATTAAAGTCTATGACAAATTTGTTAAGACAATATCTAAATTACCACAAGCAAACTTTATTTTAATCAAATGTACTTTGCTACTAAAAGCTTATTATAAAATAAATGACTATGACAACGACAAAGATGCATAGAAGGAAACTGCTCAAGTACCTCCTGGTGACTAACTACTATAGAAAGGCAGATATCGAACACTGGAAAATCAAAATAGTAACATATTTACGTAATCAAAGCACCAAATAGCGTAAACAGTTATGCAACTGCTAAATCCCAAATCGTGGCAGTTCGAGTAGCAACCCACAAAGGACATTTGGTATTGTTAACACGAAAAGCTGGACTACGTTCTACGTACAAGCTTTGGCCAAAATAAACAGAAAAGAAAAAAAAATAAAGAGAGGAAAGAAGAGGTGTAGACTGAAAGACAAGAAATGGTGTGTGAAGTAAGAAAAGGCGAAGAACTTAGTAAAAGAAAATAATTTACTGTCAGAATTAATTCAACACCTCAAATCACTATCGAGAATTGAAAAAGTCATACAATTATTATAAGGTACGAATATGGTACCTACACCGAAATAAAGTTGAAGGTCAATGGAAGTCGTCCATCATTGTTAAAATAGTTAGCATGTAAGCTTACTATTGTAAACAAGATTAATAAATATATAATAAATCATGAATAGGTACACAAGTTATTAAGAAATAATATTATAAACAAATGATTAAGAAATTGTTAATAATAAATTAATAGATAACTAGTATATAATTATTAAATAATCAATAAATGATTGATAAGTAATTAATCTATAAGCGAAAAGCATCTGATAAAGAAGTTACTTGGATATCGATTTATTTAAATATAAAATATAGTTAAGTTAATCTAGAAGTAATTATTGAATATAAAACAATTAATTAATTCTATAAAAAGGAAGAGATGTGATATACAAATAAATGTAGGCACACAATCGACAGTGGCGCCTCTCCTCACTCCCAATCTGTCATGCAGAGCGGGCGGTCGTCTCCTCTGAGCGTGTGCCTACTTACTGATAATCTGGTTGTTTTACTTTAAACCCAAGCCCTAGATTAGTGAACACAACATATTTAATTATCAAAGTAGACGAACTCGTCAAATCTTATTATCCACTTAACTTTAGAAGCTCATTAGAAATGAACATAACCGTTTGAAGAAGACTAATTGCGAGTTGTTAATGAAAGGGGAAGGCACTCGGCTATTATCGCCATTTCGCACACTTATCATTACAGGGTACATAAAGTTAAGGCCAGTGTTTATCCTGATTACTAAAGGTAAACGAAGGTCTAGTCTCTCTATTACGGCTCTTAGCGCTGAAAATGTACCATTATTTTTACGGCGACTTCCTTATTTGGAAACCTATTTCTAATAGCTTAAAGCTCTATTCTTGAGAAATATCAGTTGTGAATTGGCGTTGTATAGTTGTAAATGTAGTAATGCAAAAACAAATCTGCTCATTTTAAGCTGTACCTACCTGCTTTTTGGAGGTGTTACAAATGTTGCTTACATGCTAGTCGATTGTTTATTGAGTAAGGTCGCGTTGCGTTGGCTGAAAGTTATCAGTATTCAGTCATAACTCAATACATAGTTAGAATTGTAGTGGGAGGCTTCTCCAGCAAGAGACCGCCTGGGGAAGTACCATACCATTGCCAGATATTCATCCGGCAAGCAGTAGTGTGCAAACTTTTCTGTGTTCCGGTTTGAAGGGCACTGTTTCCAGCAAAATTACTGGGCATATGAGACTTTAAAGTCGATGTCTCAGGGAGACGAGCAGAGTGCAGCGCCGCGCAGGTTAAACTATTGAACCGATTTTGATGAAATTTCAATGGGACCAATGAGATAATAAAACAAAAATACCAAATCGGTTTTTAGCCGACTCCAAAAAAGGAGGAGGTTCTCAATTCGACTGTATTTTTTTTATGTTTGTTAAATAACGGAGTTTTGAGGTAACAGTCGCATTGATAACATCCTCATTTTTTAAATCGGCTAAAATACATTACCCAGAACAATGTTCAACAAAGCGCTTCTTCCACAAGACTTGTGAATACAGCTTGTGATTAATGTGAATCTACCCGCGTTTATAGACAAAAATGGTCAAAATGTCAACCGTTATCTAGTCTGGGAGTGACTTGTAATCGCGCTGGTTTGGATGCGCCTGCTCCGTGGTTCAAAGGTTGTCTCTGACAAGTACAATGAGGTTTTGCAACACTTGAATTGTTTAAGAATAGGGTGGTAGGTAGTCCTAATTGAGATATTCACAGGTGTGTGTGAATTTTAGAACCAAAACTTGCAAAGGTTTTAAAGTTTTAAAAATTATCTTCTCCTAAAATATATTCTATGAAAATTTGCGTATTGTGTGAGGGCGGGATTTCCTTTTTTTTAACCCTCCTCACAACAGTGTAGGGAGACGTGTGCTCAGCAGTGGAACGATGTGGGCTGTTGACGATGATGATAATTCATTGTCAACGCTGTCTTTCTCATAGCTCATACTAGCAAAAAGCTTTACGTAAAATACCTACTTGCTTTCACAGGCTCTGTCTCGAAAACATGCAAATCAGCCTTACTGGAGTTATTACCGCGAAGGCTCATAAGTCATCGTGACGAGAGGAGCGGCTTTTAATAAATAACCGGAAACTATTGGGCGTAGTTGGCAGATAACACGATTTTCCGACCCGTACTGTGTCCGCGACTGTAGACGAATATCGCCAACAGAGACTACGCGGACGACATTTTTGAAGTAAAACTTCCTTACGCACGCTTGATTGAGGAGTAAGCTGGTGAATGCGTTACGAAAAATGTGATCGGGCGATGCAAACGGAAATTGAGCGAGAGATATAAGTTAGTGAAAACAGAAAGAGAGCATTTACTTTTCGTATACTTTTTTAAATATGTATCTTTTATGTTTTTTTTTTTTTTAATATTGTTTTTGGAGTATTTTAGCGAAGGATTATGTATTGCAAAGTTCTGGGTAGCACTGTAACTGTTACGGGCAGGAGGTGAACGACTGGTTCATCTCGTCACTCAGTGAATTAAAAAAAATATACAATTTGATCCCAAAATTGGTTACAAATATACTAACTCAGTATTGGAGTACTCATCCATCCTTTACTCTGCAATTCCTTGTAATGAGTCCATTACGTTATGATGCCGGCGACATAATAATGCGAGCGATCGCTCAACTGATCGGGGGTAAAGGACACGGCTTTCTCAGACACCAGGGCTGTCAGCAAAGGACCTTTGACATGTCTACTTCTATCATAGAATATTATCACTGAACTACATGCAAGGCTTCATACGTTTTGACCGCAAAAAAACGCCATTGATGGCTCATACAGAAAACAAACCAACATGGGTGCGTGGTGCACACCTTATAATGGACTAATCTATGAATAGCTTTTGAAAACTCATTCTAAAACCAACAGTTACTCTTAAAAGTAACCTTCTCTAAATTAGGTACGTGCTAAGTAGGTCAAAATATAAAAAAATACTGGCTGGGAATAAAATAAGACTTCCTGCCAGCCCTGATGTGCCAGCCTCCGGGCGGCAGGCGGCGGCTGGTGACAGAGGACTTTAAATCAGCTTTGCTTAACCTCTACCCGCCAAAGTAAACGGACGCAAACTAACTAAACCTATCAAAAGAATGGGATATCATATAAAATGCTTTGTTGTTTACCAGGAAGTATCGGAAACAAAATGGAATTAAAAAATTAAAAATATTTAATTGTACACCTTTTCCGAAATACACAAGATATACACATAAGATAGAAATGTATAAAAAAGGTAGATTATAATATTTTGTAATGTTTTAACTCTACTTTTGATTCCTAGATATTGTTGATTCTAGTTCTTGACGTCAGCAATCATAAATACAATATTCACTAGCAGATACTCAAAATAATTTATTCAGTAATGTCGCAATTAAAAATTAACGAAAATGATAGGTGGAATTCCCTATAGATTAAAATGTTATCTCAAATTAACTATAAGCTTTTGGTAATCAACTGAACATATTACGTCATAAATATTCGGTACAGGTAATTTATCCCATGTTGCGTTTGTTCCATCTGCCTTCACAAATCAATAGCGCTCAATCTCCCTCGATCCAACAAGAGGAAAACATACCTAAAAGATATTCTAGCTTCAATGAATGTCTCCTTATGTCATCTCGACAAAATGGGTAACAGTTTTGAAGCAACAAATCAGCGTGGTCGTGTCCGACCAGACCGAGACCATCTCCTCAATTACTCATCGCTCGTGACCAAAATATACTCGTAAATCCTTATCGAACGAGGGCGAAGCATGCCGATGACAATTATCTGCTATTACACGTCTATCGTACGACTAAAACCCAACTTTAATATACCGACCGACCCCGCAACACTCAAGCAAACTACTCCCATTTTCAAATTATCTTTTCCCGTCCACAGTTTTTCAACTGCAAAATAAAGTTGTCGGAACGTTTCCGAACATTCCCTGTTTTCATCATTCATAAAATTTTATGTTGTTATAAGTTTGAGATTGGGAATTGAGAATGATTTTAAACGGACACGAAGCGTGCTAATTGGCTAGATGCAAACAAAATGGCAGATCAATTACGAATACATTTTTATAAAACTAAAACTTAGATTTGGTTTAAATAAAGCTACACCAAAAATGTATTGCCGTGTTAATGAATACTGTATCATTGATTAATTAAAACTTGCTTTTACTTTTTCAGATAGACAATTTGTTAACCATCGTTTAAATGTTGGTGAACTCTAGCCCTAATATCAGAAAAGTGTAGATAAATAATTATGTTCAGAAACTAAAGTTATCTCAAAAATGTAACCAAATTATCCGCTCTGGCGTTTTTCTCGTTATAAATATCGGCGATTAGATCTGGTGGGAAATAAATAAACACATTCATTTATTTCGGCTTAGATTTATTTACATGTTCAATATGTTAGTTATAACTTGAATCAATTGAATACCTTTCATTTAATAGTGCGTAAATACATACCTTACGCAATATAGTTAGATAGTTACTTATTTAGTTCCTACTTGAAAGTTTTAATTCGTCTTATAGATTAGTAAAACTTATAGAAACTGTCAGTTGAATTTAAATTCCATTGTAAAACAATTTTACTGTAGTTTATTTTGCATTTTTAAAGTTTTAAAACAAAGATTGAACAATTATTTTGAATTCTAACCCTAAACATCCACAGGTGGCACACCGCGCGCTTGAAATACCAAGATTCCAATATGGCGTCACTTAACTTTTTTTTTATTTAGCCCAAGGATCCTGTCATTATGATCATACATTAACTTCGCGGGGTGCTAGCCGAGATAAAATTGTTGGTAACAAGTTACACTAAAATCATGGATGATAGTTTATTTAACCGTTTAGACAATGTAGTTTAAGATTTGTTTATATTACGGCAATAAAAACTGTAAGAGTCTATGCAGTAAATAAAAAAGAACAGTTGTTATTTTGACGCAGAGGGAACAGAGGCAGCAAAATGTCATAGATTAGAAATACTACCTATTAGCAAAACTCCAATTACCTCTTCCAATTTTAAGCCATATAAAATAGCACGACTGGCACGATATATTCTTATTACGCATCACAACATAAAATTCTATTTATTTTGACATTGAATCGTTTCACTAGACAACTTATTTCTACTCAATAATAATCAAAACAAATAAACATTATGAGAATGTCTGTATTTATTTAAATTAGGTCAAATTAAAGCTTAACCCTTAAATGCCTATCTCATAAAATGTGACATCGCTGTCCCGCGTGACATGGGCGGGACATCGCGTAACTCACGGGCCATATCTGGCGATCTGTGAACGTCGCGCGCCCCGCGGCTTCGCCCGCCTCTCAAGACAGAATTATTGTTATTGCCACCAAACTAATGTAATTATTTTACCTTGGAGAACAAATGTGGTGTGGAGACGTCTTTTGTTTGTTTGGTGGATTGTGTGTTTATTTAGTTCAGTCATCGTTTTTTAAAAGATTAAGTTAAACTGATATGGCTCGATTATTCGCCAATCAATTAAATGTACTGACAGTCATTAAAAATATAAAAACTCTACGTTGGTTAGTTTTAAAAACCTATTGATTTGATTAATTCAATCCAGATTATAACTGCGTGGAAACAGAATGCTAAAAACTGTTCCGATCCGATGAAAGACTCTACCGCTTCGAAGGTTCACCGAGCCACTAGATACACAGCTCGGCATATCGGAACACGCGTAATATAATTTATGCCACCGTCCGCACCCAGCCGGTCCATGGGACTGCCGCATCCCATCTCAGTGGGACATCACTGGGACACTTGTTCCCGCGATTTATAAGCGGGACAGCCACCTTTATTGTCTATACCCCGTAATGTCCCTGTTAGAACCAACTTTTATTATTTATTAATTGATTCCAAGCGCTGTGACGATGGAATATAATTTTTATTTACGTGGCGTCCCGTTGGACATTTTTGATAGGGTAGTTTATTAATTTTGAAGTGTAGGTTAATAAAGTAACAATCTCGTACTTTTATGACGTTAATTAATTTACTTATGGATTTTTATGTTTTTATCTGAGAAGAGCTTTTATGTTTAATTACCAGTAGGCATGAAGGAGATGAAAGTAGGTAGAAGGTAATAAAATAATTTTAATTTATGATAATAAACTATAATATATCCCGTTAATACCACTGAAATGCTATATACAAAATTTTAATTAGTAGTAAGACTCGAAATCAAACCTGGCAATGTCTCCAGGTGACGAGAGCAGTGCAGTGCTGTATTTGAGTTTGCAATTTAAGCTGGCAGGAAATTAAACTGGTCATAAGACGACCTGCTCGTTTCTTAACTCAGTTGTAAAACAACATTTCCCACACATCTAATTCAATCATTCATGTCAAACCGCTGCGCTACAAGCTCATGGTCCAAATGTGGTCCATTAGAGCGCAAATTGCGGGTGTTTGGCGCGGGGTTAACCCGCCGGGCCGCGCGCGTGATGAGGGAGTGCGGATGGGTTAAAAATGGCGCTCGCTCTAATTGATGACCCTTGACCTTTTGCCGTCTAGAGGTACTGGAAGGGGCATACTATTCAAGGTTTAGAGCTAAATAAAATTGGTCTCTCAATTGTTACAGTTACTTTACAGCCCTGCACATCTACTGCATAACTAGACGACAACGTTCTATTTTTTTTTTGTTTATGGAAGTATATTCTTCACGTCCTAAGTTCTACGACCCTTCATATTTTACTAAATGTCACAACTGTCAGTGTCAGTTGTGACGTGACATCTAGCAGGCTTTGCCAATAATGCAGTAAAGCCAAACTTAAAGAAAAACTCATATTATGCGTGAGATAGTTTTCTTTACATTCATAAACTGCAAAATATTTGTATTGAACTAGGCTTTTTAATATTTGTTTTGTATTAGGCAGGTCTCGCATGCAGTAACACTTCAAGCAGCCACATCCAGCGTCGGCACTCCTCGCTGCAGACGGTCGTGTGTGAAATGCCACACTCGTGATCGAGTCCTCGCCAGGATTGAGATATGAGTTGCCCCGGTTCTGCAAACGTGCGCTTGTACATCTCAGGTATTCGACGCAACTAGAGCACTGCATGCCAGACAGTTCATGGCAAATTTGTTAAATTTTACAAGCACGCAATATTTTTTTTTTTCGAAAAATCACTGCTTTTATGTGTATATTCAATTTGACAGGTCCCGTGGCGTAGTGAGTGATGGGTCGAACGCGAAGCGTGAGGTTGCGGGTTCGATTCCCGCGCAGGGCAAATATTTGTGTGAACCACAGCTATTTGCTCTGAGTCTGGGTGTTTGTAGGACCATGGTCTGATTTCGTAGCTACAAGAATCCTAGACAGGGGTCAGGATCTAAGCATGTGATCGTGACGTGTTAAATAAAAACAAAAAAACAGTTTTCTTACCTCGAAAACTAAAAAACACTTCCAAGAACAAAGTCGTAAGTAACAGCTAGTATTTAATACAAGTAATTATAAAAAAAATTACCCGGACACATTAGATAATTCTAGGAACATTTTTAAAACAAAAGAAAACTATATCAAAATCGGTCCATCCGTTTGGGATCACACAAAACACACACACGCGTTTTTACCCACGTCAAACTTCTAACATCCCTCTGCTTGCGTCGGGCGTTAAAAATAATCATACAACATCCAGCTGGCACCCGGCACTTTATCCAGCAGTGGGAATAATTTGTCACAGGCCGATAGAACATAAAGTATCACTGCTAAGTGGATAAGGTTAATTACCAGGCACCGTGGGCCCTGTATCGGACGCAAGGACCATAAACAAGCTTGCGAGCTCACATATGTCTGGCCAAACATCTCATTTATATAGAAACTACCGTATGTAAGAGGTTAAACTCAAATTACATAATTACTTTTCTAAATTAATTACAAGTGAATAATTGAGTCATAAGGAAGCGGTGGTAGCCTAGTGGGAGAACGTCCGCCTTCAAATCAGAAGGTCGTGAGTTCAGATCCCAGTGCAGGCTGTAAGGTTTTCTATTTCTGTATACTTTTTCATATCTTTCTGTTTCTTAACCCTTGATCTCTTTTAATCGAGTCCTTGCGTGCCACTATTTATTTCTTATTCTTTACTTTTATTCGTTTATTAATTCTAAATTCTTATGTCTCTATTTTTATATTGTTTGTAAACATTACTGAAAGATGTCTAATTTTACTAATGTCATTTATAATCTTATTTCTAAATTCTGTTGTATTCTCGTACAATTCAATAATTTTGTATACAGTTTTAGTTTTAATTTATCTTATTGTATCAGGCAGCTTTTAACCTTATCTTTCTTAATTTTTCAAATATTCAAATTGCAGAATTACTTATTGACAGTTTGGGAAGTGATGCCTGGAAAACGGCGGACAGTCGAGTTCGAGTTCTTGTTTGGCTTTGGTCTGAGCCTGAAAAAACCTTGAAAATTGCATGAAGAAGTCCTCAAGCACTTTTAAATCTTTACCTAATTGTGATAGTCCTGAAGAAGTCTTGAAGCTTAAAACATCGGAGCCCTATAACCCTCCGGTGAAGGCCGCTCTCCACGAGCGCCTCCCCGACTTTGGACACCAGCTTTCTGCCGCAGACCTCGCCTGCCCTAGCCTGGGGTCATTCTTCATAAGTATCCTCATGAAGAACATTACGTATTTACCGTCTTAAACAGTGCTTCATTCTAGACCGACTATTTCTAACCATTTATTTCTAAAGACAACTTCCAGTTAATTATCGCGTGTGATCACATTTTTCTCTTTCTATCTTCAAAGACTTTAATCCTTAATTCTAATTTCTTATTTTATTATATATATTTTAAGCTGTCTCCTTTGTTTTTCCTTCTTTTGGGTCCTTCCCATAGGAATAGGGAGGTAGCCCTTGATAACGTGTACTTTACACTCTTTTGCCAAAATTGGTAAAGGGGTGTAACGTTACAAGGCATGTACCAATGTGTTTCTGTAAAACATATGTACGTAATTATCACTCGCTTTTCGGTGAAGGAAAACATCGTGAGGAAACCCACATACCTACCCGAGAATTATTTCGGAGGTAGGTATGTTATCCACCAATCCGGACTGGGCCCCCGTGGTGGATTATGGCCTAACCCTCCTCACGAAAGTGAGAAGAGACCCGTGCCCAGCAGTGGGACGTTATGGGTTGATGATTAAGTGAGTCATCGTCGCCAGTCTTTTTCATTTCTACTGCTGAGACGAGCCTTCTTTCTGTGAGTGAAGGTTGAGAATTGAGGAAAGGAAGTCGGATTGGAAATTGGAGGAAGAATTGAGCGAGTGAGTGAGTAACTAGTAAAAAAAATTACATAATTTTTCTTCACAGATCTCAACCGTAAGAAATAAATAAACAATCGTGTTTTATTATTTTGCCAATAACGTCAGAAAATACTTATATGAGATATTATATATACAAAAGTTTATAATATATTGTATAATAGTTTATTTTTAGCGTTCAAGCTAAGAAACTTTACTTACGCTTATCTTGTAACTGAATTATGGTTCCGGTAAGCGAGCCGCAAAATCCCACTTAGGCGTCTAGTCTGTCTGGTCTCATTATAATTAAAATGTACCTACTAATATTATAAATGTGAAAGTTTGTGAGGATGATTGTTACTTTTTAAAGACAAAAGTTCAGAACGGATTTTAATGAAATTAGTTGCACAATATAGTTTACTATTTGGATATATATATTTTTTTACTTAAAAATATTTATTGACACAACTTAAATAACAATATAAACAAAAGGAAAACTAACTAAAACTTAAAAATCTAACAAAAGAGGGTGTCTACTTGGATTGAAACATATGATACTTTTTATCTCGTAAAAAATTAACAGTTCCTGTGGAATGATACTCATTACGGGTGAAGCCGCGCGGCGCAGCTACTATTTTATAATGTTGAGTGCATGGTTACAAAATAGGCTGTGGTCGTTTCTCTCATTAAGTTGACCCTTTGCGTGATACTTTATTAACGTCAAATAAATAAATCTCCAAATATAACTCACTCATCTCGCATCGAAAACTCATTTAAAAGATCACGCGATAGCCCGACACTATCCGCATAACTCTACAATCGAGTGAAAAAAATCGATTCCAAACAACCCGATTCGTCACGCCGCGTGATCGATTAGCCATCTACTCCAATTAATCGATGGCTATACTCCTAATAATTATATAATAATAAATCGTTTTGCATTATGACCAAAGTTATTGATCTAATAAACGCAGGCGGCTAAAGTTAAGGTGTTATTATGGAGGGTAATGTCTTCATCTCTCACATGCAAACCGACGCGAGATTGATGACTTGGCTATCGATAAAATATCGATAAATTTGTCGATGATAATGATTTCAATAAATAATTAACTGTTATGGTGTGATATGTACAAAATGAATGCGTTATTTTATAGCTGAGCAGAAAAAAAACTAGAGAGCAGGCATAAATATGACGGTCCTAAGTATATCGATATCGGTCCGTACGTGCCTAATCGGGGAAGTAACAGGTTGTAATAACGTTAATAACTGTGATTAGGTTTACATTAGCCCGTGCGATGAGCGTCGTGAAGTTACGCCTATCGAACTCGTTTCTTTTGAAATAATAATATCGATTAAATTCACACGCTATTTTTTATCGGAGTATTGACGGCTATTCTCTTAGATGTTTTTATTACGCAAAGTATTAACAAAAAGACTTTAAAAGTAACCGTATAACAACAACGTTTGTGTATTATATATTAATATACTTTTTTTTGTAAAATAAATTTTTTTGTTGCAAATTAGTAATGCAAGCTTCAATAAAACGTTATACTCCACATTATGTAATTTTTCAAACCGCCAAAAAAACAACAGTAAATGTTGTCCTAATATATCGTATTCGAATTAAATAACTATTTCTCGTATCGCGTTACCGTTGCCTATAAATATCGATAATTAAATATTGATTCGGTTTCATTTGGGTTGAAATCGGACTCGTTACAGATAATCGATTTGGTTCCGAGGAAATGTTTATAGAAATGTTCAAATTGTTTTCATAAAATGCCGTGAAATACGTTCGGGAAGAGGAAATCTGTATTTGTTCTACTTACAGGGTTGTCATGAGTTATTTTAGTAATTATTAGTATACAAGTTACGATATTATGATAAATAAAATTCAGATAAGTCGATCTTGATATTACTCTTAGTTATAACTAATATTTAATTTTTAATAATGTATTTTAGAAATATCTCATTACAGCATTTCAAAATATGTTATTGAACAGTTCGAATTCAAGCGATATCCGTTATTTCGACTTCTAAGTTTTATTAAAAGAGAGCCGAACGAACGAACCTACAAAATAATTATTAGTTATTCAATACTTAAATTATGTACTCTAGGTATTAGCCACTATCAAACAGAAGACAGCTACGTAGCACACCCCTAACAACCATACTTACACTGTTGGTAATCGTAATCGATAATAACTCGATATAATTGAACACATTTATCTGTATCCACAGTCCACACATTGGTAACGTATCGTTCCCGTAGAGCTCGTGAGCGATACGAATCGATTCTTTAATCGATATATCGGGTCTTCGTCCGTCACGCAATCGATACGGCGGGCGATCGCATGACCACGAATAAAATCACACACTTTCTAGGGCTACATAAGGTATGGTAAATAAGATATTAAAAACATGTCAATGTAAAAAAATCTAATTCTAAATTAATCAAAAATAATTAGATTAATTATCAATCGTACCCTGCATAGCTACACCTATTCTTGACTTACTTATTCTAGAACCGAATTCTGATCCGATTCTAATTGTGATTCGTGTCCTTCTATGTCAAAGTAGGTCCCTCCCTACCCTTCCTACATAAAAATAAAAACAAAAATTCAATACCGATCCAATTACAATTTTGTTCTAGAGGAAATCGCTGTTTTTCGGCATACAATTATTCTCCTTCTGAAAATCTCTCAATGTTTTTTTAATAAAAGCGAGAGAGAGTAGGGCCACGGCTATCATATGAAAACATCCGACGAAAGCACAACATCCACCACTTATGCTATTTGTATATAACCAAGAATTTCCCAATAATTAACAAAACTGTAATTCGGACCCCCTACTGGTGGTACAGTGCCTACCTGAAGACGTCATAGCGAGGTCATTATCGCAATTAGAACATTTAACGCTCGGCGGCTAAGCGGCCATTTCCGATCCATCCATGAAAGTTAGCGATCAGTTATTATAATTATTATACTAGTAATATAAATTATCACTTACTTCCGCTGGCGCTTGATCTTGCAATCTCTCATAATGGCATAGAGTTTGCTCTAACTAAATTATTAACCAAAAAAATATATAATTTTAAAATTTCATTACGGTAATAAAACTAAATGTCTTTAGAGTGCCTACTGTGTTTGTGTGATAGGTTGTAAGTATGTCTCTTGTAAGTTCAAGGATTGCCATTTTAAAATGTGAAGCGACAAAAAAGGGGAGTTATAAACTGCATCCAATAAAGTCGCAAGATCATCGAGTATTTATGACAGCCAAGCCATCGCTTTCCAAATAATTACGACAATTTACTTCCACCGGCACGATACGCGGGCATGGAGGACCGACCGCGGAGAGAAAACACAATAATTATTATATATTTTGTACAACAGCCTAAATAAGTAATTGAACGGAGGTAAATGTCAACTGTGACCAATTAAAAATTACATAATTTGAAAATTAACAACCGGCACGTCACTAAACGCCTACGAATATATCATCAATAAAATAAATTACCGGCGACAATATCAATTAAAAAATTATCACCGATTTCGTCGCGACGGGTCGCCGAACAATGTTCCGAATTTAAATACTAATCGGAGTGAGTACCGATTGAATCGTTTCAAATCGCTCGAATGTTTAAGTGTACGTCTTAATTGTGCACGCCGAGGATCTCTCGGAGCGATTCATCGAAAGAGTCGGTCTCTTAATTAGTAAGTACCGCGGGCGCGTCGATACGATCACGCTCGCACCTCGCTCCTTACCGCGGCTTTGGGCGCGCGTCTCGCTTCCCCATCCCGATTTAGAAAAGGGCAGATAAGGACGGCCGTATGTCCGAGATTGTGATCGCCAAGGCGCCGGCACCCAACGTTTCTAATGCGTGTTTTAAATGTTTACTAATGAACACGATTATTTAAAGTGACATTTTCGGATTTCCCCCTGGCTATAACGAATGTCGATGCTTTCCAACTTTATATCGAGCTTACACGACGAAACACATTTGTTCGCCGCGTCGGTATTCCGACGCATTTGAGGTAATCTCGAGTGGTGACGATACTTGTCGAACTTTGACATCGATCGAATTGGATTTCGACACGACAACTGATGTTAGAGCTGTAAAGAATGGGAATCGATTCGAAAGCTTGCGCCTTGGAGCCTCTAATGATGGCTTGAATGATATAGAGCTTGGAATTGCTGAGAATCAGATACTTCTTCGAGAAGTAATGTATATTTATTTATATATTGCAATGTACAGTGCCATATGATTCCATTTAAAAGTAGGAGTAAAGTCCGTAATAAAATATTTATTAGGTTTCCAATAAGATTTCCAATTTGTATAAGATCTACGTAGTAAAAGCAAGGCAATAATTTGTTTCAAGGACAATTTTTTTATACAAACAATGGATTTAATTTTTCTTAGAATTACGTCTTCGCTGCCACAGCCAAACATAGCTTTGATATTTTATTGTGCACATCGATGTTGACGCGGCATTTACTCTAATAGCGGCCATAAAATGCGCGCTTGTGACATGTAAGCTCTAATTACTTTTATTACTCTGTGGTGACATCAAGCTGCGAAGATCACGGCTTAGGTTGAGATACACTGAGGTCGGGAATCGGGTTAGTGGTATAAAAGCTCAGCATAGTGGGAGGGAGTGAACGGGTTATTCATAGAACCAAAAATCGTTGGTTTAAAATCGATATTCGTCATCTTTTTAACTTTAAAAAAGGAGGAGGTTCTCAATTGGACTGTTTTTTTTGAGTCTATGGTAGTAATATCTTGCCTAGAAATGTAGGAACTGAAAAAGTCCAGCCGATTACCATAAAACCTAAAGAATACCTACCTAGTATTCATCGATGATAGAGGGTGTGCACAAGTAAGCGTCTATTATATTTCGGCTAAATTATCAGATACCTAGCTACACCCTGTTTGTACCTGCGATTTTTCCGTTCACTCTTTTAAGTGTTGATTTTTTTATAACCTCAATTTTATAACTTATCTGCTCCATTTTTTTAACAAAATTCATTAAGTCTGGCACCACCGTTTCGGTGAGATTGTGTAATATTCATCCAAACTTTCGCGTTTATTAAAATTATTAGTTGAATAATTGGATAATAAATTCAATTTCTATAGTTTAGCGTGTGGATCATATCTTTTCCTTTCAATCCTTTCTTGGAACTAATGGATCTAGTTGCGGCGTCATTAAAATCATTAATAAATCTTAGATAGTAAACTAATTTTAAATTACCTAGTTTTACCTTTTTCGTGAATAATCGATACCTTAACCTGGAATCTAGACCAATTATGCAAATATGAGAGCAGTTTTAATATTATGATAATTTAAATAGTCATTTTAAATAAACGTTCTACATTTATAATAATTGTTAGTACTGGTAATTATACTAATAATACGTACTTGTTAAACCTCTATATGTGGCTAGGAAGGGTGGTTATAATTTTATTTTGCTTCCTAGTGGAGATTGTTGGTGCAATTCCCACGCAGAGCAAATTTTTTTTTTTTGCCCGCGGAAATGCATTAGGCATACCGCCCCCCCCTCTCCTCCCCCCCCGGGGGGGGGTTATGTGGGACTCCCCCGCCAGAACGCGGTCCGACGGGGTTTACCTCTGCGGGCGTCCAGGCGTCGGCCTTGGACTCGCCTCTAGGGTGGCTGTTGGCCTCACCTAGGTTGGATGCGTTCTGGAGAACACCTCAGAACGCATCTCGCCTCGGGACTAAATGAGCGCAAATATTTATTATGTGAACCACCTATTTACTCTGAGTCTTGGTGTTTGTGGGACCATGGTCCTCGTAGTTTCTGATTCAATAATTATATTAGTTAATATTTATATTAGTCAGCCATCACGTTGTCCGTGTCTCAGTGTACCGCGCCCCTAAGCTTCTCAGATATAAGCTGCAATAAAATATTCATTCAATTTGGGCGTTGTTTAAACAAGTCATTTTTATTTAATATGCACTGGCGTGTATGACGGGTCCCTAAATAACGCAGTAAAGTATTATTTGTTTGTTTTATACCTATATTAATAACTTTAAATTTGATTAGTAAAGTATTGCTACTTAATTGAGTTATCAAAATAATAAGCTTAGCTTTTTGTTTTATATTTATTTTAGGTAGGACACATGCCGTTCAATTAAAGTTTATTTTTTTTACTCTTCAAGGATTTCGGCATCACACTCCTGATGTATTTGTTGGTTTTATTTCAAAACAAAAATAGCTAGTTTGTGTCATTTGAAAATACTGATAATAAAAAAAAAAAGGCTGGCGATAGTCGATATATACAGATACTTAAAATTATTCATATTTCTAACAACACAATCTATAAAAGTCCTTGAACAATTCTGTTACAAAGCTATGACAACACCAACAGTTTTGGGTAAACTATAAAAATTAATATGATTTAGGAAAAAATACTTTAATACGCATTTCAATAGTGACACAAAAGTCAGAACACACCTGTATGAACGTTCTCAAAAAATACACGAAAAACCTTGGAATTTTATATCGAAACAAACCAATAACTATTGACACCACTTTGACTCAGTGACCTTAGTTATAAAGTTATTAACACAGACAATAAAAGACCTCAATATGCAGAACAAAAACAACTCAATCAATGTATTAGCAGCAATACGACAGATTGTGAATTTATGTGTTAAAGGTAGGGCTTTGAGAAGTTGCGATTCTTGAAGTCTTTAAATTAAAAAGAAGTAAAACGATAACATGCAATTTTTTTTCTATGTTTTTTTGTAGAAATTAGAAATCAATTGTAGAGTTCAATTATAGAATTAAAATGAATGAATGATAATTATACGAATAATGATAATTATATGAATGAATGATATTATAAAAATTATACTATGACCTGTGTTTCCGAGTTGCTGGATTTCGGAGCTACACAGTCTGTGTGTCATCCGAATCATATTGTTTCAGCGTAACAGCGCAGTATGCGGTGCCGCAAAAGATTTGGTAATGCAAAGCACCAAGTTGAACAACATACCTATTCTACGGGCAGGCATAGCGCTTACCATCAGGAGAATAAGCTGCTCCTATCGTTTCTCTTTAATTTTTTTATGAATATCGGATTTTTTTACATTAGTTCTACTTCCAGAAAATATCCTTTTTACTACCCATTCGAGAGTATAAAAATAGGCAAGTATTTGAATTAGTTGTCACTTGGCTCCGAAACGACTGAATATCTTTTGAAGTTTGCTATTTGGATATTTAGTTTAGGTGCTAGAATAACGCTAATATTTTGTACCATTGTCCAAACGCGTAACTCCGCGGGGCGCAACCGATGGCCAATAAAATTCGTAATCTACGGCAGACACCTTTAAAAATCAATTAAAAATTTAGATCGCAAAGCACGGTAGCTAATTTATGCTAAATTTTTCTAACTGTACACGTAAAATCCATGTTCGAAGACAAATTAATTAAAGAAAAACTCAGTTTTATATCCACAAAGGCCACATGTTGCTTTTTGTCATCAAAACAAGTCATTAATTTTTACGACAATTAGCAAAACCATATTAACTCCATACAAATGAATTTATTTAAGAGGTCGTTTCACGGACCACTCCTTAAAGTGTCTTGAGTATTTTAAAGCATTTATTGTCAATATAAATGATAACTTTATTTGCGATGTTCTTTGAAAGGTTACATTGTTTTTAAAGGATGATTTTATGAGTTTTAAATACAAAAGATAAAAAAATGAATCCGTTACAGTGGCAAGTGTTTACTTAACGTTTACATTATTATAGCATTGTAAAACCTTTTAAATAACCAAACTACGTTTTGTATCCGCGAGGCGATGTTACGCATATAATTTATAAGTATAATTTGTCTTTTTGGCCTCATTTTTAACATATTTGAGTATTTATTTCAAGGTCATTATGCATTTTGTTGCCGTATGCAAAAAATGTTTGATAGTATCATTGGTCTGGGATTGGTCTGATTATTGGTACACCAACATACCAACCGCCAGCAGTACACCAACTGGTGTACTGCTTTCCGCTGGGATCGTAGCTTTTGGAAAGATGTAGTCTCTGCCTATCCCAACGGGAGACAGGCGTCACTGTATGTATGTAAAATCATCTCAGCTAAAACCCAAAAGGAGTAAAATTGCAGAATGTTTCAATATGGCTTTAATTGCCTATGTTTCAAGGTTCTAACCGCCTGAAACCACCACCCTATCCTTTGTGCTATTTTAAAAACTAATATCAAAATCCATTAACCCGTTACTTACGGAACTTAATAGTAACAAAAACACGTACTTTCGCATCTATAATATTTGTTGGGTCGTAACATAATCATCTCATGTGCAGGACCAGCGCAAGGGCTATAAAATATTCAATCCAATATCTAGATAACTTTCTCTCCGCCTGATAGTACCGATAAATATAAACCCTGAAGCTACAGAGTGAGCCCACTTCCCAATAAAGCGACAATGTATCCATACAGCGTCATAATGTTCCCTATTAGGGTACGTTAAGTCCGACCCTGGCTTAAATCTGCCGTAAATCCAGCCTGTCCGTAGTTAACCTGCCGTAAATCAGGGCGCTTATCAAAATACCCTCATAAAATGATTAATAAAACATTATTTCACGGGATTTTACGAGACGCATTCTGCGCACTAAACCCGTATTTTATGTAAGCTCTTATAAAATTAGTTCGTTCTTTATTGATAGTTGATGATAGACTTAATTAATTTTCTATGTTCTCTCGTTTATCCTCGAGATAAAAAGGCACATAATAATGATCTTTTTGCTATTAAAATCTCAAGGATCTATTAATTTTCGTTTAGCGAACTGGTTTACAGTTCCCATTTTGTCACCCCTTACAGCTACATAAAGATAAACAGTAATTTGAAGGTTTTTAACGGAAAAGCAAAAATGTGACATTTTGCATATGTTTATTTTTAATCGAACTTATATTTCTTCCTTTGTTAATATTATTATGTAATATGGGTACAATATTAACCGTTAAGTGTTCGTTAACGTGGCAAATGGAACAAACCCAAAAAACATGCCATAGCGTGTTCTCTCCAAAACTTCCAAGAAGTTTCAGTATAGCACCCACCATTTTACTGAATCTTAACTTTTACTCAGCTTGGACTACCAACTGACCGCTCCGCTCTGGGATTCCGCTTAAGACTTGAAAATATACAAAATTGGCTGGCTAAATGCACTAATCGTGCGTAGCCGAAATGGAAAAAAAACAACTGTAATTTTTTCAACATTTCCCTTTAATGTTTGCTTCGTGTATTATTCATTAACATAAGATAAAACACTATCGATCCGCGACCTATCACTTCTCGCAGTGCTTTTGTTTCAAATGCAGATTGCAATCACCCGGCGCTGCCATAACTTGTCGCCCAGCCGCCTCTCACCTATAAAACAGACAAATATATTCCGAATGCAATTTAATATTTCCACGCAATATTTTTCTATCTCCTCCATTATCTCGGCAAGTTCACATAACAAGCCCAACTTTTCAACTTCAAGTTAAGAACGTAGTAAATTGTACACATTTATTGAACCTAAGCTCGCCCTGGGTGGCGAGTCTCGACCACTCCTTATATGCTTTCTAATAAATTTTTCACACCACCTTATTACGGACCACATAAGCTCCATAATAGATCGTGTTTTTGTAGTTTACGGTGCAAATAAACGTGTCGTATGGAAGTGAGTTTCAGAAAGCATTATGGCTATTGTAAATCTATCGGTTGCTAATGACATAGGTCACAGATTAGGTTAGTGTGGGTATTTTTATTTTACTACCTGACGCTTGAGTTAGGGCCCTGTGCTAAACTTCCTTAAATTGCGATCGTATCGACACTTGCCTTATATGGCAAGTTTTGCTTGCTATCGATGTTTTAAATCGGCTGAAAAACACAGTTAAAAAAATAATCACTTATATTTCCGTGTCCTTTATATCGACTCCTCCCCCGCTTCAGACGTCGAATGTAGCGAATTTTCATTAAGTACATTTAATAACTTGCGCCGATCTATCAAGTGACATTGCAAAGCTTTTCGTACTTGGCGTTCTCTACCTAGTGTGTCAGGATCTACGAGGACCACGCTTCCACAAACTGACAGACTCAAAGCACAACAGCTTAACACGTTCACTGCTGAAAACACAACTGTGGTGTTTTTCGTAACTTACCGCGAGTGCGGGAAAACACAACTGTGGTGTTTGTTGGATGGGAAAACACTATGGAGAGTGCAGAGCCCCACCCGTAGCTAGACAAGAAAATCGGCTCAGCAGTCAGTGTTAAAGCGGACAACGATTCGCAGATAGAATTTGTAGCTTCCAATCACAATGACAGCTAAAGAGAGCTTCAGTACAACAGAAGCTGCATCTGACAAAATATTGTCACATTGACCCAAACACGAGCAGCCCGGTAGTTTAACAACATCAATTTTTATATACTTGATGTAAAATTGATTTTCTATGTCCGTAAGATTAGAATAGTTTATGACGCACGTGGGCAGCATTGTGGTAGAGGTCAAATATGTCGGTAAATTGATATGGGAATGTGGTGCTAAGCTCTCCACACTCTTTATTATGGTAAAAAGGTGAACGGTTGGACAGCGAGGCGAGGCGACACTCGGCCCGGGACTTGTGAAAATGTTCGGTTACGCAATGTTGTTGTTTCATCTGTGGATGTAGCTGTACATTTGTGTGTATCTATCTTTTTTTCTTGACTCAGTTCTCGTTCACCTGATGCTAAGCGCTACCCCTGCCCATAACAGTTACAATGCCACCCAGACCTTTTTATGGTTAATCCTGCGCGGCACTGCACTGCGCTCGACACCCTAAGACTTCGGCTCTAAAGTCTCATATGCCCAGTAATTTCGCTGGAAATAATGCCCTTGAAACCGGAAGACAGGAATGCTTGCACACTACTGCTTGGCTGATAAATATCTGCCAAGGGTGTGGTACTTCTCCAGGCGGTCTCTCGCAGAAGAGACCTTCCACTACACTTAGATTTGCCAGCCAATTTGCCGCCAGTTAGTAGTGCAAGCTTTTACCTACTATGTTTTAATTTGAAAAGTTATCGCCGTTACCAAAATTACTGCGTACATGAAACTGAAAAGGTCAAGATTATATACTACCTAATGCTAAATAAAAAAATTAAAAGTCTGAATTGTATCATAGTGCTATAGAAATTCATCTAATATAATGCGTGTGAAAAACGCTTTGAAAGTTAAAATAACATATTTAGGTGTTTATAAATTTGAAAGCTTCCGTGGCGCCACTTGCTGATAAAGCAACTACGAAACCCGAGATTGTGGGTTCGACTCCTTCTCAAATATTTATATGCAGCACTAGTATTTGCTCGAAGTTTCGGCGTTTTTGGGAACATGGTCCTCGTAGTTTCTAATTACATACGTACAGTTTAAAAAAATACCTTTTAAACCTAAGATTCTGGCGTTTAATTAGCAGAATTTCGCTCCAGTACGTTACTGTTACACGTTACTAAAAATACTTTTACCACACAAGCTTAGTAGAGACAGTCTATTTCCACCAAGACATAAGTAACTGCAACTCGTCATAAACACTTTTGTTAGCAGTAAATTTCTCCAGGGCCCATTCAACCCAGCAGAGGTTCGGCTCATTCAGTACACCGGAAAGTGATACGAGAAAACTCAATTTTAATGTAAAATACGGCTATAACGCAGCGATCCTATTCGTAACGGCTGTAACACTTGAAACTTTACATAAATTACATTCAAAATACGCTGCGTGTGCGCACTTGATATCATTTACACTAACGCTACTGAATCTCAACCACATTACACGAAAGCACCGAATCAAACCTTACGCCTACAGACATAAAGGTTGAAGGAAGTGAACTAAAAATGTTGGTAATTGACGGAAACAATATTGGGTATAATATGTAAGATAATACCGATTACCGAGATAAACTCAATATAATCAATTTTGTTAAATTTATAGGTAATGTAGTGGCACTTACTCGGCCTACGTGTTCTAATGAAACTAAGTTGTATTAAACAGCCCATGTGCCGAGCATTTATTTGGGAGGTAATATATTGATGATGCCTACCTACATCTATTGAAATTATCAATTCCTCAAAGAATTTCATCTAACTTTTTTATGTTTTGACTCCGCACGATTAGTGAATTCAGCCAGTGTTAATTATATATTAGCTAAGCATACACGCACAGATTTGCCCAGCGGATCTGCCCGACAGACGTACCAGGAAGGCAAAACTGCTGGCGTATGGTGAAAACAGACACGTATTTGCCTGCCATCCGTGTCTGTTTCTCGTGTTCTGCCAGGCACGTCTGTCGGGCAAATCTGTGCGTGTATGCTTAGCTAATACGAGTATTATATTTCGCTTTTTTGTTTCACAGAGGCAAAATGTCAAGTCTTAGTCATTCAGGTATTCGGTAATTTAGTTAGGTCACAGTAAACGTCACGAGGAGAGGAGAGGAGAATACTCTATAAAAATTACCACAACCGCAGAACTATATACTGCAACTATATCCTATTCGTAGCACAAAACCATATCGCGTGCAAGATGACCAAAATCTTCAACATGTTTTGAGGCAGCGGAAATATATTACGCATCGTCTGAAATTTTAAGGCATATTTAATCAAAATCGCTGAGCTATGTGGGAAATAACATTACCATAATATATTAATGTATTTATAGCCATTATAAATCTGAATACATAGTAATGCATCTTGAGATGACATTCTCCTAAGTGTAGCCTTAGGGAATCCGATACGTTATATATATTCCCATAGTCTCCTGTAATATATAGGGTCCGTTAAATGTGATATTTGCATATCATCAACAATTAGTGGACCTCCCGCGGGTTTATGGTTTGGATTCAGATATTTATGGCAGTTTGTATGTATGCAGATGGTTTGGTCGCGTGTTCGTCTGCCCGTTTCCCTAATGAGAGGCAGATATACGGTGTCATCATTTAGAGGTTCACATAGAGAGGCCGCCTAACGAGCGTTAAGATATGCTTGCGATGATTAACGCATGAGATATTAATACGATTTACTAAATATAGCGTCCAATCGATATTATTTACAGTTTGAATATGCGTACACATTTGGTTTTATAAGGTTTTATAGATAGTTTTCTCTGAGATTATGATGTCAATTTGTTTTTATTTATTGCGTGGACGCTTTCTATAAAAAATACCCATTTTGAGCCGTATCAAGAGGGAATAGCTTATGTTATTGACATTAAAAACCCCAGGTAGACTGGTAAACTAAGTGTATCTAGAATTGGTGTGTTCAACGTTTGAAGACCTTCCTTTAAATAAATCCATTCTAAAATGCTTTAACATTTTCCACAAACCTAAAATGTTACATAATGTTAAAGTCCTCGTTATTTACAATGATTTTACAGCGGTGATATAAATGTAATCCACTATAATGATACCGATGCAGATGATTGCGCGCCGGTCGCCTTGACCCGCGCATGAGCCGCTCATTCGATCCGCTCAAATAAATGAGGTTTTTCATGCCTACGACAACAAATAATAACATTTCTATAACCAGTAATATCTACTGTACACGCACGTGATAGATTATTTGAATTTTACAATGGAAATTGTTGTCAATATTCAAATACTGATGATGCTAAACTTACCTTGTGTCAAGATAAGTATCTTTTATAATTAAACCACGTAGGTACATGACTAAATAATACGTTTTGAGTATCTGATGATAATGTATGTATTTAGTAAAGATTCAAATGGCAACATTTGTTTGAGGACTTAACTTGATGAATTTGGCAACATTCACTGGTTTCCAATAAACAGGAAATTACGTTAATGTTTATAATTAATATTGTACGTATTTTAGAAAAAGTTTGACTGATAATTATCAAATAATTATGATTTCTGCGGCTAGATTTAATCCATGTATTTTCGTCCATATTTCATTTAATGATATGATAATTGACTTGTGTTAATTCTTCAATATTCATACTAATATGAATATTCTTAAGTATTAATGTATCGAATCATTTACGATAATTCATCTCTGTATTTGTAAGATAATTGGTAATTGAAAATAAACGATGAAACAGCTTTATTACTGTTAGAAAACCATTTAATATAATAATTGGAATTATTCACGTTTAAACAAACTTTAGTGTACATATCTGTGGATATGTATTGATTTAGAAGGTTTTAACATGTATTGTAATAAAAATCAAGCAGTAAAAACGTTTAGTTTCAATTTAAGGAAACACGTGGTTTACTGAGCTTGTTTATTCGCCGCACGGCGGCCGGTATAAATAGCCTTGCATTTGAAAGGCAGATTGACTTCTCAATGTACCTCGGAACAGGGCGGACACGCCGCCCAACTAAATAAGTTAAGTACTATTATTATATCTATTAACTAGAAAGCTATTATTATTGTGTATGTGTATTAATCTTCAGTTTAAAAACTTACTATGTGTATTGCAATAGTTATCAATGTTGTGTATCAGTGTGAACATTACAATCGCTAAATTATATCGTGTTATATATATATACAACTAATGTGAGCATTTCATTATCTTCCTACTTATTTCCAAATGAAGCTTATATTTTAAATTAATTATTGAGAGTTACAATAGCTATTCCTGTCGTGTAGTAATATGTAGATTACATTAACTTCCTACTTATTTGAAAGTAAAGTAAATGGCTTATATACTATTTATTCTTGTGTATTATTACAATAGCTATTCCTGTTGTGTATTAATAACGTGTAGATAAACCTATCCGTGAGACTTAGATTAACTTCCTACTTATTGCAAAATAAAAGAATATCAATATTAATGTTTATTCTCTTATATTCCTTTATATATAGATGTCCTTACCTAATTTAGTTATTATCAGAAGTGGGATTCGACCTGACTAATCTTAACGTATTATGTAATATTTCAGATATTGTGGGTGTGGTTTCTGAAATGGACTCGGCAGTCGTAGAAGGTCTGCTCAAGGCGATCCGAGATGCAGTTGCGGGGACACCTCGTGGAGACGATGTGGTTCTTCCGCCGTTCGATCCTGATAAGAACGACAGCGGTGCCAGCAGCTGGTGCACCAATATCGATGCAATCGCAGCGGATCTTGGATGGAGCAACATCACAACCGTTGCAAAAGCAGGTAAAGCCTTGAACGGCTCTGCATTACTGTGGTATGAAACTTGGGAGCCCGATGAAGGTAGAACGTGGGAACAATTTAAAATCACTGTTAAAGATTTATATCCTGAAAAGAGGAACTTGTCAGACAAATTAACAAAGGCAGTGCTATTAACATCTGAAGCTGCAGAATCGTATTGTGATTATGCTAGGGAAAAACTTAGATTGTTTAAGAATACTAGGATAGTTTTCACCGAAAAACAGTTAGTTGAGCTTGTTTGCGGAGGTATACATGATGTGCATGTAAAAATGGCATCACAAAATAGTCGTGTGGAGACCACTGCAGAATTGATATCACTGTTTACGACTTATGTGAAGATTCCTAAGAAACGTCCATTTGATTCTACAAGTAAATTTACTGACAACCCAACTAGTTCTCCTAGCAAACGACCAAAAATTGATGAAAAACGTTGTTACACTTGTAACAAGCTAGGTCATTTTTCAGCCCAATGTTTTCGGAACAGAAACTATAATGCCCCTAGGACAAGTTTTTCGGCAAACTTAGCTCGTCCCCCCATAAACAAAGTCCAATGCTCTGTTCGCGCAGATGCATCGGGTACAATAGGAGCGGCAACCAATCACCGCACCGATACATGACGCGATAAGCGATCGCGTCATATGCCCGCGCACCTATTGGTTAATTTAGAATCTTTTGTATTAGGCTTAGAAAAATTACACGCTCATGGAAGCTACGTTCTCGCCCTTTTATTTATAAAATCTCCAATCTTCCACGAAACTGCACAACAACTATATCTAGAAGCACATTAGCTTCAACATTTGGACCTTCAGAGCCGAATATCACCATTTGGAGCAGCATATCCAGATCTTCGTAATTCGACGTGGGGCAGCCGCGACCTCACCGGTAACAACCGGTATCTTGGAAGCTGGAGAACTACGCAAATCTACGTACGCAAGAAAGCAGGACTTCGAAGGCCAAGCGCAGCAGGAATAAATACGCAGGAGTGGCAACTCATCAGAAAGCGCTATCTGGTGGGCCCATCCAATTATTCCCTTCACCTTCCCTGCCCTGAGTGATTTCTATTTTCGAGTGTGAGTGTTGGATTATTCTAGTCCAGGATCAATACATATTATTTATTACGTGCACGCTTCTAGTGAATATATATTACAGTGATTGTCGTGGTCAGTGTTCTTCATAATTATAAATCGTAAGTATTCCTGATTCTCTTAAACACCAAAATGCTGTTTGATAAATCTCGCGACCCATCTCCTAATTTATTGAGTGTAGAACCCGTAACTGCAGAAAGTAATGCTAAAGTTCGTGAGTTAGTGAGAAAACGGGGCATTATTAAAGGCAGGCTTACAAAATTTACAAAATATTTACAAACACTAGAAGAAAGTAGTCCTAATTTAGTAGGTCAGAGTCGCATCGATTTAAAACTAAGGGTTCATGGGGCTACTAGTTTATTTGGTGAGTTCAACGAGATTCAGACCAAAATCGAGGAGAATGTTTCTGAGGTTGAAGTATCTGATCAGCTGAACCAACGCGAGAAATTCGAAGACAGTTATTATACCACTATGGCTCATGCTGAATCTATGCTTGACTCAGGAGAGGCCACTGATTGTTCGCCTAGTAAATCAGGTCACAGATCTCATGTACAAGCTGTCAAATTGCCCACTATTGCCATGCCCACTTTTGACGGTTCATATGAGCGCTGGCTCGAGTTTAGGGACACGTTCCTGTCATTGGTTCATAATCAGGATATTAGCGATATTCAAAAGTTTCATTATTTAAAATCCGCTTTAAAGGGAAGTGCACAGCTGATAATTGAGTCGATTGAGTTTTCAGCCAACAACTATCGTGTTGCATGGCAGCTCTTGTTAGATAGGTACAACAATACCAGACTGCTGGTTCACAACCACGTCAAGGCTTTGTTCACTCTTTCTCCACTAACTAAAGAGTCATCGTCTCTTATCAGAACGCTAATTGACACCATACTAAAAAATATGCGTGCACTAAAAATCTTAGGTGAGCCTACTGACACCTGGGACACATTAATTAATTACATCATCGTATCTAAGTTAGATAAAACTACTGAGCGTGAATGGGAATCGCATAAGTCGTCATTATTCTCGAATGATTCTAACAAGTTGATCAAAGTTGATAATTTAATTCAATTTTTAAAAAGCAGGGCTGACATGTTAGAAACGTTGCAATTGTCACATAGTAAAGATGCACTAGGTACCGAAGTCAAGAAACCTATAATCACTTCAAACCCTAGATCCACTTCACATTGCAACGTTTCATCTAACAACAAACTGTCGTGCTTTAAATGCAAGGGTAATCATCCAATATATTCTTGTAAAAAATTCATTGACAGCGATCTAAAATCTAAATTACAATTAGTACGCGAGCAAAACTTATGCGCTAACTGTTTACGATCAGGACACTCAAGTGATAACTGTAAATTCGGTACGTGCAAAAAATGCAATTCTAAACATAATTCCTTATTACATAATGATAACGCTAATACCGTTGCATTTCATTCATCACGGCCGACCGAAGCCCAGAGTGAGAGGTACCACGAGAGTGCAGTCTTATCAGCTGCTCCTCCCGTCCCCGCTACCCGCGCGCCCTCCTCTGCTGACGTCCTTCCCATTCAAGTTCAGGTAAATAAATCACATTTTATTCAAAACGAATGTAATACTTCTACTGAATGCGTTCTGTTATCAACAGCTGTAGTTGAGGTTGCAGATAAACAAGGCGTTTATCACAAGGCTTGCGCTCTTCTCGACAACGGCAGCCAGAGCTGTTTTGTGACTGAATCCTTATGTCAGCTTTTAAAAACGCAAGTAATACAGTCCACTCTCGAAATAAGAGGCGTAGGTAATTCAGTTATAAATTGCTCGAAAACTTGTAATATCAAGATTAAATCTTGCGTCGATAAAACTTACACTACAACTTTAAGATGTTTTGTCCTACGTGAAATAACTTCTCCTATACCGAGCGCATTTCATTTACATGCAAGGCTAAGCGTCCCGACGAATGTTCAATTAGCTGATCCGCATTTTGTAGAATCAAAACAGGTCGATTTGTTGATAGGCGCAGATAAGTTCTGGGAACTTCTAGGCGACGGGATCATCAGATTACCTACGGGACCTGTCTTGCAAAACACAAGATTAGGATGGATTATTTCTGGTCCTGTTCACAACAGTTCTAAGTCACGGTATTCAAACAAACAAATTCGATGTAACTTTTCCAATGCCCTTGAATCACAACTTCGGATGTTCTGGGAGCTGGAGGAGGTGCCTAAGGTCAGAGACGCGCAGACTGACGAGGAACGTGCATGTGAGGATCATTTCATCCGCACTACTACACGCATGAGCGATGGAAGATTCTGTGTACGCATTCCTTTAAAACAGTCACCTGACGTATTAGGCGATACGCACACCACTGCAGAACGCCAGTTTCTCGCATTGGAAAAACGACTTCAGCGCTCACCAGAGTATAAGTCGTTATACGCTAATTTCATGCAGGAGTATCTCGAGTTGGGTCACATGACCAAGATAGATAGTTATTCTTCGCCATGTTATTTCTTGCCGCATCACGGTGTGTACCGCGAGCATAGCACGACGACGAAGCTGCGCGTCGTGTTCAATGCAAGTGCGGCGTCGAGCACGGGTAAATCGCTCAATGATTTACAGCTGGTCGGGCCGCCTATTCAAGGCGACTTAATTGCCATTTTACTACGTTTCAGGCAGCACAAATACGTAATTTGCGCTGACGTTTGTAAAATGTATAGACAATGTTTAGTCGACGTTTCGCAACGGAACCTACAGATGATTCTGTGGCGCGATAATCCGTCGCAAAAAATCGGTATTTATCAACTGAATACCGTAACCTACGGTACCGCTTCAGCGCCATTTCTCAGTGTTAGGTGCCTTAAGCAACTGGCCATTGAATCTCCAGACCCCGAAGTCCAGAGAGTAATCAATGAGGACATGTATGTGGATGACGTCATCACTGGTCTGGATGATAAGCACGAGTTGCTGAGACTATGCAGCGAACTTAAAAATACGTTGGCTCGAGGTTGTCTACCACTACGCAAGTGGATTTACAATTTCACATGCAATGAAGAAGAATCGCTGTCTGACATGTCAAAGGAATTAACGCTAGATGATAACGTCAGTTCGAAAACTTTAGGCTTAGGCTGGTCTAATTTGTCTGATGAATTCTTTTTCAATTCGCAATGCCAGAGCAATAAAAATCTCGCTACAGTAACTAAAAGGTCAATTTTATCAAACGTGTCACAAATATTTGACCCTTTGGGCCTTGTAAGCCCTGTAATAATTGTCGCAAAAATACTACTGCAACAATTATGGCTTTTAAAACTAGACTGGGATGACGCAGTCCCGCAAAATGTAGTCCACGCGTGGAACCGGTTTACTATGTCTCTGCGCGATCTCAATGCTGTTCGCGTTCCTCGACTTGCTATAGGTACCCAGCCTATGTATATCGAACTGCATGTTTTCACAGACGCATCCCAAACAGCCTACGGCGCGTGCATTTATGTACGCACAGTCAATCATGATTGTACTGTCTCGGTGCGCTTATTGATTTCCAAAGCAAAGGTTGCGCCTTTGAAACCAATAAGCGTGCCACGACTTGAACTGTGCGGCGCTTTACTAGGTGCTAGGCTGTATGACAAAGTACGAAATTCATTGCATCTGAAATTCGCGTGTGTCGTATTCTGGACGGACTCGACTATAGTGTTGAGCTGGTTGAAAATGTCACCCAATCGCTTAAAACCGTTCGTTCAGAACAGGACAGCCGAGATACACGAATTAACGCAAGACACTCCGTGGTACCACGTACGTACTAAACATAACCCAGCTGACATTGCGTCACGTGGGGCCACCCTGAGTGACCTGTCCTCTTCTACTTTATGGTGGCAGGGGCCAGAATTTTTATGCAATCCTGAGTTTTCACTCGACACATTTAAGACGTCAGACACATCCTCGCTCCAGTCCGACGATCAGCTGCCTGAACTCAAATCAGCTGTAACGGCGCTCGTGACTCAGGAGCTGAGTGACGCATCTCTGTTTCCATTCAGTCGGTTCTCACAATTTAAGCGCATGCTGCGATCTATGGCGTATGTCATGCGATTCATACATAATACTCGTAACAAACTTAATAAACGCGATGGACTTTTGAGTGTCGATGAGTTAAAACAAGCTCAAACTGTGATTGTTAGGTTTTCACAAAGGGAATCATTCCCCATAGAATATAATTCACTAAAACAAAGTAAAAGCGTAAAATCTAAATCAATTTTATCAAAATTAAATCTATTTTGGATGACAATGCAATCATGCGAGTAGGTGGTCGTTTAGAATATTCAGATGAATTTGATTACAATAAAAAACACCCAATCTTAATTTCTAGTAAACATCATTTTTCGTGTTTATTGTTTCGCCATGAACATACGCAACTGCTCCATGCAGGGCCACAGGCTTTACTTTTTCATATACGCGAATCATGGTGGCCCATAAGTGGTAGGAATTTGGCGCGGCAAGTGATGCATCAATGCGTCACGTGCACACGTTTGAAAGGTAGGACTCTCACGCCTCTAATGGGCAACTTGCCTAAGGAACGTATCACCCCAGGTTTTCCCTTCATACGATGCGGAGTGGACTATGCTGGGCCAGTGCTTATATTAAACCGCAAAGGTAGGGGCGCGAAAACTACTAAATGTTACATTTGTTTATTTATATGTTTTGTAACACGAGCTATTCATTTGGAACTGGTCAGTGACCTCTCTAGTCAGGCATATTTATTAGCGCTAAAAAGGTTTATATCGCGACGTGGTAAACCATCAGAAATATTTTCAGATAATGGTCGGAATTTCGTTGGTCTCATGAACGAGTTTTCAGATTTTTTACGTAGGTGTAGTTCAGACATTTTAGAATACGCAACAAGTCAACATATTAAATTCCATTTCATACCTTGCTATGCAAGTCATTTTGGTGGTTTGTGGGAATCAGGAATAAAATCGTGTAAGTACCATATCCGGCGAGTGGTAGGAAATGCGTCTCTCACGTTTGAGGAATTGAGTACAGTACTGATCCAAATAGAGGCAATCCTCAACTCGCGTCCATTCTCCCCACTCTCTACTGATCCAACAGACCTTTCTCCTCTCACACCTGCCCATTTCTTGGTCGGTCGACCGCTCACAGCGCCAGTCAGCGACGACCTGCGCGATGTTCCAGCTACCAGACTACAACGTTTCCAGAGGGTGGAACAGCTTCGCCAGCATTTTTGGTCACGTTGGGCCAAAGAATACGTATCGCAGCTGCAAGTCCGGAACAAGTGGACAGAGAACAAAGATGAGCTGAAACCAGGCTCACTTGTTGTCATCAAGGACGACAATTTGCCGCCGTTGAGATGGCTGATGGGTCGCGTGCTTCGGACAATCCCAGGCAAGGATGGCGTCTCGCGAGTTGCAGATATTCGCACCGCTACGGGAATCATCAGGCGAGCCTACGCTAAGATATGCCCCTTGTTCCAAGATACGCACGAGAGTCAAGACAGAGTTGCAGTACCTCCTGTTCATTGAAAGCCACTACTTCACTGCTTTCAAGGCCGGGGGCATGTTCGCGCAGATGCATCGGGTACAATAGGAGCGGCAACCAATCACCGCACCGATACATGACGCGATAAGCGATCGCGTCATATGCCCGCGCACCTATTGGTTAATTTAGAATCTTTTGTATTAGGCTTAGAAAAATTACACGCTCATGGAAGCTACGTTCTCGCCCTTTTATTTATAAAATCTCCAATCTTCCACGAAACTGCACAACAACTATATCTAGAAGCACATTAGCTTCAACAGCTCCCATTGCAAAAGATTCGGACACACTGAATCAGTTTGTTATTTTAAACAGCTTTCTACCACAAGTACCACAGTAACAAAAAGAGATGACGCTAATTGTATAACCAAGGTTGATCTAAAGTTAACTAAAGTTGTGATAAAGGATATGACAGTCGAAGCTCTTATTGATACTGGTGCTAGTTGCAGTATCATGAAGGATTCTATTGCACGGCGAATAGGTTGCAATTTAACTCCATGTTCAAAAATGCTCGATGGTATAGGCAATGGTAAATTACATATCTTTGCAAAAGTAACTGTCCCTGTAAAATTTGAGGAAATCTGTCTAGAAATAGAATTTAATGTAGCCAGGGATAAAGATTTTAGCTATGATTGTTTGATCGGTAGAGATGCAGTTAGTCATTCGGACGTTGCTGTTATAGTAGACTCTTCTGGGTGTAGACTGACACGTACTCACTTGCTTGAACCAACTGAAGTAGTTAATCAAATAACCAGTTGTAATAGCGAACTCGATCAACTAAACGGATTAATATGTCATTTAGATTCAGAGCTACAAACAAAGATTGAAAATATTTTCAAAAATTTTTTGTCTGTGTTGCCATCTGACAACAACATTGGTACCGTTACTACCGGTGAAATGGTTTTACGCCTGAAAACGGATGAATTAATACATTACCGGCCTTACCGATTAGCCCCTGTTGAGAGAGAGAAGGTTAATGAAATCGTTGACGATTTATTACAAAAAAAAATAATACGGGAGAGTGACTCTAGCTACGCCAGTCCGGTTTTACTAGTAAAAAAAAAGGATGGCAGCGATCGAATGTGTGTCGACTTTAGAGCACTTAACAAAGTAATAGAAAAAGAAAGATACCCTCTCCCTCTCATCGAGGATCAACTTGATAAGTTAGGAAACTCTAAATTCTATATCTCTATTGATATGAAAAATGGGTTTCATCAAATTCCAGTAGCACAGGACTCCGTAAAATACACAGCTTTCGTAACCCCAGATGGGCATTACGAATTTCTGAAAATGCCATTTGGAATTTGTAACGGACCATCAGTCTTCCAGAGAGCTATAAGTAGAGCCATTAAACACTTGAAATTTTTATTAGTGTATATAGATGACTTATTAATTCCATTTAAAACTGAAAATGAGGGTCTGCAATACCTAGAACAAACTCTCGAAGCTCTCAGTCATGCCGGATTTACCATAAACTTGAAAAAATGCAAGTTTTTTGTGACAGAGATAGAATATTTAGGAAGACACATTTCTGAAGATGGTATCAGGCCAAGTGATAATAAAGTCTCGGCTCTCATCAACTCTCCTGTCCCTGATACTATCAAAGAAGTGCGTCAATTTATGGGTTTAGCTAGTTATTTCCGTAAATTTATACCAGAATTTGCCTCACGTACTGCCAGTATAACTAAACTCACAAAAAATAACCAGAAATGGGAGTGGGGTCAAGATCAGAACGAAGCTAGGAATTATGTTATTAAGCACTTGGTGACGAAACCACTGTTGACTGTATTTGATCCAAACTTACCTACTGAACTGCACACTGATGCTAGCTCAATTGGTTATGGTGGAATTCTAATGCAAAAAGTTGATAATCAGAATAAAGTTGTAGCATACTATAGCAAACGTACTTCCCCTGCCGAATCAAGATATTGCTCTTACGACTTAGAAACATTGGCAATTTATAACGCCCTTAAACATTTTAGGGTGTATTTATTAGGTATCCCATTCACTATAGTAACAGACTGTAATGCCATTAAGCCTACCATGACCAAAAAAGATCTTTCACCGCGTGTAGCTAGATGGTGGACCTTTATGCAAGATTTTAACTTCAAAATTCTCTACAAAAAGGGTAAATATGTGGGTCATGTTGACTACCTAAGTCGTAATCCAATCAACCCTAAAACGGTCCACACAAACAAAAATATCCCTTCTGTAATTAACGTGGTTAATGACGATGCAAGTCGTCCGCCATCGTGGTTAGAATCTGCTCAACGAGATGATACTGAGACTCAGACTATAATTGACAAAGTTCGGTCAGGTGAATTGGATACCAATCAATACTTAATCATAAATAGATTGCTCTATTATAAAAACGACGCTAATGCTATGCCGAAATTATATATTCCAAGAGGCTATAGACTTAGCTTACTTAGACTATTTCATGATGATAACTGTCATGTTGGATATGATAAAACCATTGACAAAATCCGCCAACATTTTTGGTTTCCTGGCATTGCAGCGTTTGTTAAAAAATACATCTCTCATTGTCTCATATGTACCTCACGAAAAAATCACTCTGGACCTAAACAAGGTATATTATATCCTATAGAGAAATC
Organism: Campaea margaritaria; assembly: GCA_912999815.1. Taxonomy (NCBI): domain Eukaryota; kingdom Metazoa; phylum Arthropoda; class Insecta; order Lepidoptera; family Geometridae; genus Campaea; species Campaea margaritaria. The sequence continues at coordinate 11,329,326 of OU538801.1, forward strand.
TATTCCTTTCCATACTTTGCATATGGATTGCACTGGGCCTTTTAGACAATCAGCTGATGGTTTTAAATTTGTATTGCTAGTCATAGATGGATTTACAAAATATTGCATCCTCAAACCCCTTAAGAGTCTGAGCGGACAGGAATTGTTGTTTGCCATACGTGAAACTATTGCATTATTCGACACACCTCATCTTGTAATTACGGACAGAGGCACAAACTTTACATCTAATCAAGTTCAAACCTTATTTAGGGAAATGCAAATTGAACACCACATGATATCCACTGGTACTCCTCGTAGTAATGGCCAAGTTGAAAGGTATGTAGCTACAGTAACAAACATGTTAGCTACCACGATTAATGATTTGTCAGAATGGCCAAACGTTCTTTGGAAAGTACAACAATCTCTTAATACGACTGTTCAGAAAACCACAGGCTTTTCCCCAATGAGACTTTTACTAGGAAGGGAAGGAAATATACCTTCCATACAAGCTCGGCTAACTGATGTTGTAGATGAATCAATACAACCAAGTATTGACTTAGAAGCTGATCGTGAATTAGCACGACAACGGCTCAAAGATGTTGCTGATAGGTTTAAGAAACGTTTTGATACTACCAGACGAACCAATAAAATATATAATATTGGAGACCTAGTTTACATCAGTCAAGATCATAGACGTCATGATAAACTCAGTCCAAAATTCAAAGGCCCATATGAAATAATACAAATATTACCACATGACAGATTTTCTTTGAGGGGTCAAAATAATTTAAGAAATATTATTGTTGCCAAAGAAAAACTGCGTGTTTGGCCTGGTGAATGGGTAGAACAAAACATTTCCTTTGAAGAATCACTGTAAACAAATATAACTTATTAAACAATATCATTGTCAAAAAGAGAACCGTGATAGATTATTATATAGCTAACAAATTTAAGATTATTCAAAATAATATCCATGTAGATCACATAATTATTAAGATCAAACTATGAATGTGTTTAATTTTGAATTATCATTATTATGTAACATTGCTAATTTACTTAGGACAGGTACTTTTTTTGACACACTTAAAATATTAAATTCTGAGATTGTCACATCGGTCACATCATACCAGTATTTGTGTCGCTGGGCGATCTTAAACCTGATTAGTCTAGATTTTACTGGCAGCGAGTAAAAGGACTAATATGCTATATGCCTGGTCATAGATCACAATGAAACGATGAAAATGAGGGAATGAAAAAAAAAAAAAAAAAAAAAAAAAAAGTTAGGGAAATGAAAAAAAAAAAAAAAAAAAAAATTTGTCGCTGGGCGATCTTAAACCTGATTAGTCTAGATTTTACTGGCAGCGAGTAAAAGGACTAATGTGCTATATGCCTGGTCATAGATCATGAGAATGAAAAAAAAAAAAATGTGAATGATATGAAAAAAAAAAAAAAGAAAAGAGAATGGTTTCATTGGTAAAAAAAAAAAAAAAAAGAAAGTTATACTGGTGATGATGATGATAATGATAAAAATATAAAATGATTTGGACTTGTGAAATGTGATTAAGTAGGTACTTCGAGAACGAAGTACATATCAGTATGGCCGTGATAGATTATTTGAATTTTACAATGGAAATTGTTGTCAATATTCAAATACTGATGATGCTAAACTTACCTTGTGTCAAGATAAGTATCTTTTATAATTAAACCACGTAGGTACATGACTAAATAATACGTTTTGAGTATCTGATGATAATGTATGTATTTAGTAAAGATTCAAATGGCAACATTTGTTTGAGGACTTAACTTGATGAATTTGGCAACATTCACTGGTTTCCAATAAACAGGAAATTACGTTAATGTTTATAATTAATATTGTACGTATTTTAGAAAAAGTTTGACTGATAATTATCAAATAATTATGATTTCTGCGGCTAGATTTAATCCATGTATTTTCGTCCATATTTCATTTAATGATATGATAATTGACTTGTGTTAATTCTTCAATATTCATACTAATATGAATATTCTTAAGTATTAATGTATCGAATCATTTACGATAATTCATCTCTGTATTTGTAAGATAATTGGTAATTGAAAATAAACGATGAAACAGCTTTATTACTGTTAGAAAACCATTTAATATAATAATTGGAATTATTCACGTTTAAACAAACTTTAGTGTACATATCTGTGGATATGTATTGATTTAGAAGGTTTTAACATGTATTGTAATAAAAATCAAGCAGTAAAAACGTTTAGTTTCAATTTAAGGAAACACGTGGTTTACTGAGCTTGTTTATTCGCCGCACGGCGGCCGGTATAAATAGCCTTGCATTTGAAAGGCAGATTGACTTCTCAATGTACCTCGGAACAGGGCGGACACGCCGCCCAACTAAATAAGTTAAGTACTATTATTATATCTATTAACTAGAAAGCTATTATTATTGTGTATGTGTATTAATCTTCAGTTTAAAAACTTACTATGTGTATTGCAATAGTTATCAATGTTGTGTATCAGTGTGAACATTACAATCGCTAAATTATATCGTGTTATATATATATACAAATAATGTGAGCATTTCATTATCTTCCTACTTATTTCCAAATGAAGCTTATATTTTAAATTAATTATTGAGAGTTACAATAGCTATTCCTGTCGTGTAGTAATATGTAGATTACATTAACTTCCTACTTATTTGAAAGTAAAGTAAATGGCTTATATACTATTTATTCTTGTGTATTATTACAATAGCTATTCCTGTTGTGTATTAATAACGTGTAGATAAACCTATCCGTGAGACTTAGATTAACTTCCTACTTATTGCAAAATAAAAGAATATCAATATTAATGTTTATTCTCTTATATTCCTTTATATATAGATGTCCTTACCTAATTTAGTTATTACACGTAAGAATTATATACGTTTTTCTTCTAATTTAATGTACATTATATAGGTACAGAACTGCAGATATTCGAGGAATCAAGTCACGGGGAGTGACGATAATTTACAAAGATTTTTTTTATTATTCGACTGCCAAAGGAGGTTTATGTTTTTCACACGTAGATATGTATGTTATGTGTAATCCTACAGCCTAAACGGCTTGATAGATTTTAAGACTTTGACTGCTGAGCCGTTTTGCTTATCTAGCCACGCGTGCGGCTCTGCACTCGCCATAGTGTTTTCCCGTACAACAAACACAACAGTTGTGTTTTGCCGTACTCGTCGCAAGTTATGAAAAACACGACGTTGTGTTTTCAGCAGTGAACGTGTTAATAAATTAAGTTTCATTGGATTCTTCATAATCACGAGAGAGACATGGGCTACATTGGCCCTCAGGTTTTTTTTTTTTTACATAAATATCTATTTTGTTTAACTGACTGTGCTGATTTTTATATTTCAACTAGTAAAATCATCATTAACTTAATCAGCTGATAGTTTGTCAATATAACTAAAAAATAACTTAAAATGATAGCGATGCTATAGCGGCGCAAAACGCTCCTGAAAAAGATTTCAACGCGCTCTCTTTCAAGTTTGAATTTTGTATAGAAAATATTCAGTTTATTTTAATCTATAGCAAAAATGTATGTACACGTATCTAATTCAAAGCTCAAATATATTTTTTGTATGTAGGTAATAATAAAGCAGTTTACCAAGTCAAACACTTAAGTCTCCATTACATAGAGAAAAATATAAACATAGATTATGTTGAGTTTGAAAAGGGAAATTTCCCTTTGAAATGCTGATTCATGGCTGAACACCATTGCTATTTTAAGACACCAAATAAACAATTTTTAACTACATTCTTTAAGAAAATTATGTCTTTTTAAAATGTTGTTAACCAGCATTAATGTCAGAAACTACTATAAAAAGCTGAATGAAACTGTTGAATGGTTATGACGTCTGTCAGGTATCAACACTAACAGCGCCTTCGAACACTCGGACCCCAGTCCTAAATTATACTAAGCCGGATAGATTGACAGTTTTATATTCTACCAATATCGGAGACACGCCTATATAAATTATAATTTTGGACTAGGCTTGTGACCCGACCTCGCCCGGTTGGCCAATTAAAGCCTCCGCCTACAGATTCATTTGCATAACTAAACCTTTATATTATCTGTGCACGTGTATATACAAAAATTATACGTGTTTGAATGTCAGTATATCTTGGCTTGATCTCAGATTGACGACAGAATCTCGATAGATTCAATTTGATGGCTTCAATTTTCAATGAAGCGGGACAATAAAACTATAGTAGAGAGTAGGTACCTCTAGGTGATACTTGGTTTGATATTTCATCTAGATAGAATTTTGTGACCAAGCTCGCTTTATTTTTGGCCGCATAGAAGAAGCGATCGAAAAAAAGTTTATTCAGGAAAAAGTTTATTAGAAAACTTGGAAAAAAATTAAAATTTTACGAAAATCGCATAGTTTTTGCGACACGTGACTCCAAATTCAAAAGTTCATACTATTATTATATTGCATTATAGGATACTTTAACCTTAGTATATAAATTGTTAGGCTGTGATTTAAAAGTGTACAAGGTGCGTGTACAAAGTTTTATCAAACAAAATATTGAAGACACAAAACTCTAATCAATTATCGCAAGTAGGCAAAAATAATGCACTTTTACAAGTCTATAATTACATAGAAAAAAAAAAGTTAAATATGATGTACTAAACTAATGATTAACTGGTTATGGTTTGAGTCTGAAAAGGGGCACTTCCCTTTCAAGTAGTGACTCATGCCCGAATTTCGGACAGGAAAAGGAAGTTCAGCAAAGCCGCGGGAGCAGCTTGTATGTGTGTTTACGACTCGGAGTGCGACCCGCGGTGTTAATGTGCGTTTCAGTCCAGATCCTTAATGACACAGCGTGATGATGTTAATCTCGGGTATAAATCGAGTCGAATCGAATCGCTATTCGATTGATAAATAAAAATCGATAGAACTCGCTTTGGGCACGTGCGACTCGGAGCTAGTTTGTTTGAACTTTAGCTGTTGGAATTTTAATTGCATTTAATTCAGAATCCAAGTGGATTTTATGCCTTAAACGGATTATTATAGATACATGCAATAAATACATTGTATTTTGGGTGTGGTATCAATTTTAATATACAACTGAAACTTAAAAGCTACCTATTTCATAAGAAGACTCAATAATTCATATTATACCAGATAACATTCAATCTTAACTATCCAAGCTACCATTAAATGCCACAAGCTTTCGAAACCATAAAACAAAACCCTAGCCTGCCTGATATGAGCATAAATAAAAAACGAAATAACAAAAAACGACGCCATCGCACCACATTTCACACTATCTTATGAAATAATTAATTTAAACAATTCTAACCTTCACTGAAATAATACTCACATAAATTGCACTCCCAACTTTTCTCAACACATTTTACAAAAGCGTTGTATATAAATCTCAAGGTACTTTGAGTTTTAAAACTTCACAACTAAGGGTCGGAGGAGATGTTAAATTATCTTTGTAATAGCCATCGTAGATCCACGAGGTTTGATTTATTTGTACTAAAGAAACTCTGTATTAATTCATTTGTAATTTGTCATTCGAAACGGGAAAGTACTTCATTGTTGGCTATCAACGATAAATTACTATCGTTTTGGTTTTGTTTTACACATAATATTTGTGGCGTAAGTGTCTTAGTGTATGGTAGGTTCTAACGGTGATCCTATGAATGCAAATTAGCAACTGAGTCATGGAATCTAATAAAACAATAACGAACTATTCAGATTTGTTATTCTATTCGATTGTGAAGTGATCATTAAAAATTCACGACTCAAGAGTGCTGCGCTTATGGGAAACTCTTTTTTTTTTAGGAAAGGGTAACAATAATATCGATAAATTAATGAAGTCGCGCACTAACTGAAATGGAACTGACTGAAGTAACTTTTGCGATTACAGTGAAACTTGGTTAAGTGGGACCTGGATAAGTGAGAAACCTCCATAACTGGAACTCATGCTGAGGTCCCAACACTTATACCTGTATATCTGAGACACTGGGTAAGTGGAATACCTCTATAAGTGAAACGATATTGCAGGTCCCTTGATGTCTCACTTAACCAGGTTTCACTGTATTTATCTTAATGGCTTTATTTAAAGCGCAATTTCTATTAAAACCGGTATAGAGTTACGAGATTTTTGCATATTGTTATTCTGAAATTACCGTCATTTTAAATGGCGTTAAGCTTAAATTACACAATAACATATAATGAAGTTTCAAGTGTTCTTGCAACGGAATATATCTATCGTCATTCAGCATCAAAGCTAAGACAATGTCCGTCGATTGTTTCGATAAGGCCATCATCGACTGCTTCCCATCCCTATTTATCTGATAGACAAGAGTCCTATGACGAGTGCTCGATCGAGGCAGCACTGTTTCACGAGTCGAGAGCGAGTCGAGATCGAGCCGAGATCGGTTCGAGTAATAAGTGCGATTCCCAGACGCGATGACTGGACTCGACTAAGCTGTAGGGTGACTACGATTCGTTACTTCGAATAATACCTAGATATCCACCAGTCCAGACTGTGGCCCCATGGTGGATATGGCCTAATCATCCTCACGAAAGTGATTGCTGATTATACACAATTTACCATCTCTGTATTCACAGTTTAAGCAATAAATATGATTCTGATTCTGATTCTGATATGATGATGATGATGATCTAGATATAAATGAAATCACCATAAACGTTTAGTAGGTCTTATGCTGTTTTTATAATTACGCTGTAAATAGTAGATAATATGCTGCTTTTTTAAGACCAAAATGACACCTTCGTAACTAAATGACGCTTTATAAAGCACCCCAATACAAGGTTGACGATGGTAAGAGTCTTAACACGTTCACTGCTGAACCGTTTTTTTTTTTACTCTTTTGCGCATCTTCACACCTGTGTGTTTACTGTTTACTGGCGTTGTGTCGGAACTAACCTCAATCGGCTGTGCGAGCGCACACAAATGGTGTGATAAAATTGTCAATATTCGCAAGCCAGGCGTGTTTTCGCTTGCCGTAAAATTATAAAAACACATACGTGTGTGTTTTCGTGGGTGTTTAAGAGTTGGTGGTCACCCTGTGAGCACTTGAGTGTACAGCCATTGTTGTTTTTGTCAGTAGTGTCAGGAGTAGCGTCCTCTGAAATGGTTTCTGTCGTTACAATAACACCTGCGATTTCTCTCGTCTTCGAGGGAGGCTCTTGAGGCCTGCGTGGTCGTCATGATTGGTTCGGTTGACAGTTGATTGATAGGTATACTTAGCATGCGGAATATATAGAAAAATATATTCGGCAGATCTCAGGCGGCTTTGAAACATACGTGTGATTTTCCGTGCGTATAAAGGTATGTAAATCTCTCTTTCTGAGCTCGTCTGAATTCTGTAGGTTGCGGCTCACGTGACTGATGCACGCGACAAATGCGCGCGAAATGTCAAATGTATGGCGCGCTTTCAGCGCAATTCATTTAAAACCAAAGAAGATTTTCATACGGGAAAATTTCGGTTTTGAAATCCGCTTAATATTTAGGAGCATTTGTTTGCTGTATTCTGTTTTATCTTTGACTATTTGCCTACTTGTCGGCTAGTTTCTGTACTGCTAAGTACTATCTGTCGGTACCCAAGTATATTAGCAAAATAGAACGCTTTAACATCGACGACGGCAATTATATTCCATCAGCCATATCTAAACGAAATATTAACCAATTTGAAAACACTTGCCACTGGTTTTATAATCAAATACCAATTATTTTGCTTTTATCAATGAAATAGGTGTAACTTAGTATATTCAAAGATAAGGGCGCTTAAAGCTAGGTGTACAAGTCCGTAGCACGGAGGCATTCTGTAATAGGAGACAGGTATTTTAAAATTTATGTAAAGAATTTCTTTAATGTTAAACTACTTTGATCGTACCCAAAAAAATCTGCTCTGTAAAGCTAAAACGAAATACATATGTTTAGCCGTCAACGCGACAGAGATAAATAACACAATCAGTTCACACAACGAGTGTATTATTTAGTACCTTATTGATAGATACGTATAAAGCTACAGTATATAGGTGCCTACTACAAAATCTTTAGTTAAAAGTCGTAAGTTTCAAAATTACTCATGAAAAACCGCGTGCAAAAGCTAAGGTAAAGGCACCTCTTATCTTCTAATGTATTCCGATTAAGAAGTAACTCCCTAGGTGCGATCGTTAGGGGAAACCAAGCGAGATGCAAGCCAATCTTCATAACATGTAACCGACGGCTCTATAAAGCACTGGTAGAGTCAATGGAGTTTTCCTTTTCCTGTGCGAGACTCAGGCATGAGTCACCACTTGAAAGGGAAATATCCTTTTTGTAACTTAAACCATAATTAGATAATAATCATTAGTTTCGTAGATCATAAAATTTGACTTATTTTTTTTTGTATTTCTATACTTATGTATAAGATATTATTTTTTTTGACGTGTAAAAGTGCAATATTTTGCCTATTTACAATAAATGATTTGAGTTTGAGTTTGAAAGGATAAACTATCGTTAGATAAAAGCTAGCTGCCTGGCGATCGGCTGCCTTATTACGAATCTAACGACAGGCTTACGACAGACGTAAATCTCGCGATCATAGCAAATTTCTATCTATTGCCGAGTGCAGTCCTGTCGCTAGTGGCGTTAGTATCAATGCCCCAAGTGAATTCTGCGATAAGCAATGCAATGGGCGGGCGATCGGTTTCCGTAGTAAGATTTCTAGTGACATTTTGCGACCGATCTCATTGTGAATGCTGTCGATTTGCTGCTGCTAAGTTTTGCGTAATCACACAGCCGAATTATACTATGAAAAAATATTCTTAGAATGCTATCTGAGATTGTTGATTGAATTATATTATGATTTCATGCAAATTGCACAGGGTTATGTTTTTTAAATGGTTATTACGTTTGGCCACTATTTTACTTGGGTGGTCAAAGGTGGAGCACGCTAAATCTAAACTTAGACGAGGCAAAAAACCTAATACCTAACTCTACTTGCTGAGACAGAATCAAAGATTTTAAGTAAGATTTTAAGATTTTTTTTTTTATTTTTTTTTTTCATAGTCAATTGCTAGAATCCTGCTAGAAGATTAAATAGGTATAGGAACCGAGGCGGATAGACGTAATCTACTCTATACCCTACCGCCGAGGTTTTTAGCGATAGTTTCCTTCATATGTAGTCAATATTGAGCTTTAAGTTTAAATAAAAAGACATAAGTAGGTACACGCTAATAAGTTTAAAATCTACAGAGGATGATTTGATGAGAACGGGCAAGACACCATCATGGAGATGGGAGGCGAGCGAGAGAGAAGAAAGTGGAGAGAGGTGATAAGGCCAACACCCACAAATGGTTGTAGCGCTGCAGGATCTAAGAACCTACATAGATGATAGTAATTACATATACAAGTCGGAATTACGTTACTCTCATGATGTCAGCGACTTGGGTCGAAATTCAGTTCATCCAACACCGTTAGATTAGCCCAAAGATGATTCTCGCCTATAAACAACTGTAATAAAGTTATTGCGCACTTCCCGGTGCGTGTGGGAAAGACAAACAGTCGGCCACTCGGTGCTAATACGATATAAATTGAGATACAATTCAATTTCAAATTGAGATGTCCGTTTTATTGAAGTGGCGGATGACACGTAAGTGACGAGCACTTATAACCGCGATACGAGACTTGAGTGGGTAAGAATTTAGGATTCGATGGTGACAAAACCATTGAGCTCCATAATGGACAAAACCGCGTGGTTTGGAATGTCTTGTTTTCGAAATACTTCAAAGAATAATCCACTCTTCAGCTTATGGAATTAATAATTGTTTTGTATGTATAATTTTAGGTTTTTGAGTCACAAGCTATTGGCTGTGTTTTCTATTCAACTACTAAGTAGGTATCTACCGACTTTCTACATTGTTGCTTGCTTAGAGAGATGGAGCGATACTGGCATCCTCGCAGGTTAAAGTACCTACTAAGTAGTTAAGTTAGTTTTGCCTATTCGTTAGTTTGACTAGAGATCAAACAATCGACCCTTACTTACTCAACGTTTGCTTAAGAAGTTGCGTTCTAAAACACATCCTCAAGCTGCCGTCGCGTCGCCACCGTGTGTGACCTCTTAGATAAAATAAGAGATAAATAAATCACAGAATACCGTAAGGTTTTCGCGACTAGCCCATCTGGGTGCGGTCCGCTGTCGCATTATGTATGGCCATATTTATTGTATAAACACGGCCATTACAGGTGTGCTTTTACTTTTATAGCACTTTGATTGTCTAGCCATTGTCATTGGCGCCTTTCCACTTCATTCATTTGGCGTAGGTACCTAAATGATTTAGCTTAAATTGACCTCTATGTAAATTTAAACAGGTGTTATGTTCCTTTTCGGTGGACATGGAAATAAAAGCTTTCTAGAAGAGAAGACATAATATATAAACTGACTCACCAAACTTCTTCCGCTACCTCAGGTTACGCTCCGTATTGGCTGCTAGGAACCTGCCCCGGAAGAGATTGATATGAAACGGCTTTCTTTATAAACCTTCATACCACTGGCTCCATCATTGTATTCAGCTGGTTCTTCCGGAAATGAGCCATCCTTTTGCTCCGGCCAGTCTCCCGATCTCCACTAATTAGTATTCTGCGTGGAGACGCACATACGTACAAACTTACACTTAATTCCGCCCGCTATTAACTGTCATAGTTTCCTCCTATTCATAACTAGTACCCACCCACTCAATTTGTCAAGCCGGATCCCACGAGTTAGGCTAAAATAGCCTTTATTTCGAGGGCGTTAAAGATAAATCTGATAGACACTGAAATGAGTAATGAACCCCGAGGCCCTATGGAACGGATTGTTAGCCCACCCAATGGCTTCATCGCCCTGTGATTGTTAATTTGTTTATAGAGAAATTAATAAGAACATGGCTCGGGATGTTTAAAGAACGATATAAATAATTTAATACTAGGCTCATTGTGTCGAGACCGTAAAATAGGAATAAATACTTTTTGGGCTAACCTTAACACGTTCACTGCTGAGCAGATTTGCTTGTCTAGCCACAGGTGCGGCTCTACACACTCCGTAGTGTTTTCCCGCACTCGCGGCAAGTTATGAAAAACACGACAGTTGTATTCTCAGTCAAGTTGCGCTGATCGAGAAGACTGGAACAGGAAGGATTCTCGTCGATAGAGAGATACGAGTTTGTTTCCAACTTCCCGCATTTATTTTGTAAACCGTAAGTACCTAAGTAACTGTTCCAATCCAGTATAGGTGTATTAGGAGCCACTAGACAGTAGATTCGACACCCTTTAAGATAAATTACGACGCGTATTTACCGGAGTCTACTGGAAATTATCCCGGTCGAAAATTACGAAACTTTTTATTTCAGTCGCTCCCGATCAATGGCGAAGATTCTAGGATCGTGTAACTTAATCCAATAGCTCGATCCTGATTCGCTCTTATGTTTGGCTACACATATGAAATCTCTCTATATGATATGAATAATTATCGTCTAACACTAACTTTATTTGCTTTTCATATCCTAGAGTTATTTCTAGCAACAACACGAAGACGCTCCTCGCCATAAACCTCGTCTGTGCAAACAGTTCGCTCCGCACGGGTATTAGTGGCCACTTCCTCAATTAGTGCCACTGAACTGTCTACCTAATACTGTAACATAATTACAACAACCGGCAGAACTTTGGATAAACACCGTGTACTGTACCCCGTACGGTAAAAGACAAGAAAGGGTACCTATGCCATTGCACTACCCTTGTTTACCAATTGTAATTTTTCTGTACTGTGTTTATTTTTGTTTCTGGTGTACAATAAAGAGTTTTCTATTTCTATTTCTATGAGTTTTAGCAAATTTTCTTTTATTTCAACAACGTTTTCAAAGGCGTAGGTGCCTATACGTGCTTTTGTAGGCTTCCTTTTTAGCAAAGGTTTTAGGGGAAGTACGTAGGTAGGTACAACGCCAAACCTTTTCCAGATATTTAGCCGCCAAGTGGCAATATATAATTTAGTATAAGTACGTAGTTAAATATTACTCATGCTTGAAAAAAATGTCTAATAACTACCTATTCTGACTCGATCAGTAAGGTATGAAACGTTAAATAACAATACAGAAACAATTCCAATAAAAAAATTGTCAAGGAAATAGTTAGCTCGAATTGTAATAGGTTTTTTATAGATGTTCTCCACTTATGTCCTGTCTGTACCCACGACTAGCCAGCTCATAGTCACTTACATTTTTTCGCTTCATCTTACCAGGATAAACACCTTAGAAACCTTTAGGTGGTCGCAAACACGAAGCTTTGTTTGAGCGCCAATTTGGACCGGCTGCATTCAAAACTACCAACTTCTTTTTACATCCAAATCTTTCGAAACACCACCTTACAGCTTTATAAACAGAGGTCTACAAAGCGGAGTGGGGTTTGGTTTTAAATGGTCATATTTTTAATTGCGGAGTGCATCGCTTGGAGTGTTAATTACATGTATATGGCATGCGTTTAGCCGCGCATTCTATATGGAGTGCAAATTCTTTTCCACTTAGAGGCTCCTGGCTATTTGCCTATTTGGAGTGGGTGATAAAGATTCAGCTCTTTTTGTTACTTAGTGAGTGGTGGGCGCTGTTGCTATACTGATTTCGTAGGAGTTCGCAATTCTAAGGTCAAAGATTATGTTAACTCGTTATATTTTGCAATAATAAATAATTAAAAATATCTCCAATGTAACTATTAAAAACTACGAACGATTCACACAAATAACCCTAAAAATTGGAAGAAATGGAAATGGTCCTTATAATTGACACAATCTGATGATAATAATAATTTTGAATAAGTAGAAGTTTCTCCACATTGTTCAGACGTTTGTTTTTGTTATTTGTTGTTCGGGGCATTGTGTCCAGTGAAATTACTGGCCATATGAGACTTTAGAGCCGATGTCTCGGGGTGAGGAGCGCAATGCAGTGTTCTCGGTGGTGATGTGAATGTTATAGGCAGACGTAGCGCTTACCATCAGGTGAACGACATGCTCATCTCGTCACTCAGTGAAATAAAAAAAAAACCTCTTGACTGTAAAAAAATCAAGGATATGAAAACAAATATCTTTATTGAAACTTAATTACTTATTTAATTCTATCTTAAAAATAAGGACTTATTTAGTCACGTCTTAGTTCACAAATACCTAGAAGTTCTTCGGACAATTCGGCTGACCGGACATAACCCTAGCTAATACAACCTTTAGTAAGATCTAACCGTTCTTTCCGAGCTAGCACTGCCGTATTACGAATCTCACGACAGGCTAGCGACAGGCGTAACTCTCGTGACCTTTCCTGTCAAACGCCAAAAGCTGTTTGTTTCCATGTATCTGCAATTTTTTACGTTATCAGGCTGCTTCATTTTAAGTATTCATACAACTTATTATAAACCATTTTCATAGAGCACTTAAAGTAAGAATATCTAATACAATAAATATTGATAGCTTCATAAACATTGTTTCAAAAATTTAATTGGACAATTTAATGAGTTAGGTTAACTTATAATTACCTATTGAGAGCTTTTTTTTATGGAATTACTGCAAGGAGTATGCCAAACAAAATTGTGAAGAAATGGAAGACAGAGATAGGAAATTTAATAGCAGCAAGAGATAACGCAAGTTAAAAATGTATATTTTATCAAATAACTATTTGGACAATGGTTTCTATGTAGTCTGTTTTTAGAAACCTATAAATTAAACCACATTATCAAAGACTCAACCACTTCTGTTTCCCATTTACTGAGTACTATTTTTACAGAAGCAGAAGTAAACTGCTATATTATCTCTCTCTTTTCCACCAAATAAACCATTAAGTACACAAATTAAGTTGCATAATTCACAAATTGAGACCAAAATATATCAACGACCATCGTCAGTGCGCTAATCTGGAGTTATGTCGCTAAACAGTTAAATACGATTTTACGAACTTTTAATATTTTAGTTGCGTTTGCAACGTCTTGCGTTTGCATAATAATAATATTTATTAGATAAAAACGGGTCTAAATCGCGCACATATTAACATTAAAATAATCATTTGACAAAGTCGACGTTTTGATCAAGTAGTGGACGACGATCGACGTTTTGATCAATATTCCTCGTGTACAGTCCTTTATAAGAACTTGGGCCGCGCGAATATCGTAAGTTGGTTCGATGGAAGATAGTTCCGTGTCTGTCCGCTATGCGGCGTATTATCTAATGTGGCGATTGAGCTCGCCACAAAGTTACATTGACCGTCACGAGAAGACATTGCATTTAGTATTGTATATTTTTGGTGTATAATAAATTGTTATCTATTACCTCTAAATCCCTGATAACGTACGTAGTATCCAAAGACGTTTTATATATCGACTCGCATCTAACTCTGCAAAGAAAAATCTGTAATTTTTAGCAGGGTCACGGCGGACGTGGAACACTGGTGATTTTGCGAAAACAAAGACGTATTAAAATTGTTAGAGATGGCGAGTTTACTACCGTTATACGAACAGTCGATCATACACCTTTGGCATGGTAAGCGTGAGCGTGCGTGGTCCTTTGGTTAGATCGTTTAAGATAGAATAACACTAATGAAGCTGTCTCACTTATTACTACAGTCATAATGTTTAAGTATCTCCTCATGTCTGGTCAGCCGAGTCTCCGTGTCATCCTCATTTGGGTTTCGTCTCCTGGTCCGTGACATAGCGGATGTATATTGTATCTTCAGGCTTGGGTTCCTCGACTTGCGTATCGTCGAGCTGCGAGCACGCGATGGCGAGCGCGGAGCCGTCGTGAGAGAAGCTTAGAGATGACACGGCTGTATTGTATCTGTGATCAGTATAATTGATTTGTTAAATAACAAAGAAATTAAATTATATGGTAAATGGATAGATTTTTATCACAACTCGTAAGGTATTAGTTCTAAAATTTCATAGGTCCAGTAATTTTGCTGGAAACGGTGCCCTACGCCTAGAGGTGGAGACAACGGCCTAACTGGAGGACATCGGGTGGCCAAACTAGTGGGCACTACCTGCCATCACCTAAAAAAGGGCCAATATTTCAGCCTAGTTACAGAAAAGGGCCCGCACAAAAGCACCCTTCAAATAAGAACACAGTAATGTTCACATACTACCGTATGGAATATCTGGTGGCAGTATGGTGAGTACTTCCCCAGGTGGACTCATGCAGAAGAGGCCTATACTACAATGTTGGTCAAAAGTTCCAAATTACCTGTGGAACTGGCACAGTCTCTTCTTGTTGAAGCCATCCCAGATGTTAACATATCCGTCGGAGCCCCCCGTTGCAAACGTGTTGTACACAGAATGGAAACTTATTGCATTCACCGGGTAGATCTTTTCCAAGCCTGAAAACATATAATTTCGGTGTGATGAGCTTCTTTATGAACTGTTATTTTATACAATACTTAAGAGAATGAAATACATTGTTTAATTAGCTTACAGACGAGCGGCATGGATGCTGATATGTCTACATCGAAGTGTTGAGTCACTTTGCAAATAATTAGCTTTTAATCATCAACCCATATTGCCCCACTGCTGAGCACGGGTCTCCCCTCACTTTCGTGATGAGGGTTAGGCCAGGATCCACCACAGGGGCCTGGTCCGTACCAGCGGATAACATATCTGCCTCCAAAATAATATTATTGGGACAATTATTATTATCTGGGACAATTAACTACTGAGGTGGAAAACAACTCCATCTGGGAGTATATTGCAATTATGGACCACTCTTAGTGAGGAAGTGATTTGCAGCAGCTGTGTTACTTGGTGCAAAAAAGATTTTAGCTGGTTGCCCTGAGAAGGTATTTGGTTTTCTTTCCTACTCTAATTTTGTATGAAAAATGTATGATCTTCTTAACAAGTAATAGTATTTAGTGGAAACTTACCACCATCTTTAATCCTATGACATTTAAAAGCATATTTCTTCTTCTGCACTTCCGGGTTGCTGTCCAAATATTCAACGGCCACTCGGCCTTCAATGGAACTCAATACGTAGCCCTGTTTATTGGGGAACACTCGTATGCATCTGGTTTGGTACTTGAGGGAAGACTCTCGGCGCTGGTTCACGTGGCCCATATTGCGAACATCCCATACGAAGATCTTACGGCCAGACGTGCCGACCACAAATTTCTCTCCAACTATGCTCATTGTGTATACCTGAAGAAGAAATGTGCCTTGTACAAGAATTAAAACATAACTAGTGGTTGCCCTGTGGTTGAAATTCGGCCATAATTCATTTAAATTATAAGTTTGAACATTGTTAAGGCTCTATTATCAAAGACTATACCTATATAATCACAGAGATGAGAAAAGAGACTAGATTTCAATACAAAACCTTTTTAAAAGTGATATATTAATACTTATATACACTCAAGTGTTTCATTATTATTACCCGCTCATTTCCTTGATTGTAAGTCCCGACACAGTTGGGTACTCTGCTGTCCCACATCTTGACTGTCCCGTCCCAGCTTCCAGTCAGCACTGCATTCACCTCCGAGGCAAACTCAACGCATCTGATCGCACCCTTGTGCTCTCCGAGAGGGGTTTCTGCGGACGCATTGAGGTCATACATTTTCACTATCTGGTCGAGGCCTCCACTGTACGAGTGGACTGCATCCTGGAAATATGGTAGTAACCAAGGACCAAAATTAATATCTAGTACACTGGATAAACATAGAGCTCTTCAGCAACAGGATGTTGACTATGAAATATTACTTAATTCTGTGATGTTCAAAGCGATCATAACGATAGAACTAATGGAATAGGAGGCAAATACTAGTGTCGTAGATAGCTACGACACTAGTATTTCCTCCTAGGTAGGTCCTAGTAAGTCCTAACTATAGAGTTACGTTAACAATAATGGTAAAATTAGAAGAAAACCCAGAACGGTAAAACATACTTACGCGAAAACAAACATCCAAAACAGGTAGTTCGTGACTGTACTTATGTCTCTCAATGTTCGATGCGACATCGTAAAGTCTCACAGAACAATCCCAAGAAGAAACAAGAAGGAACTGATTGGATTTCGGCGCAAATTTCACGCTGGAAATAGCGTCCTCGGGCAAGGTTTTTAATTTAAATTCCGTGCGGGACTCCGCCACCCGCGTCACTGTCATTGTGGAAGCAATTTTGTAGGTTAATTATGGAAGTGTAACAATTAAAATAATGCCGGAATTTCCAGAAATTATATCAAAAAATAAATCGCACGGGGCCGCTTGTTCTGCTTGACAGCTTCTTTTTTTATTTGATACTGAGAACGAACGAAATTGATGGCTACAGATGTCTAAGACGAGATTGAGTCGGTTTCAGCCACAGATGTACAATGTACGTCGACGTAGATATCCAAGTCACCAATTGTAAATATTTTGAACGCAGCCATTTAAAAACCGTAAAAACTGCGCAACATTATAGAATTCTTATTATTTCATATCAATATCGACCGTAATATCGTTAATTATTTAGTAGTCATCTCAAACTATAGTAACCAAAGTGCACTATTGTAATTTGGTTCTAAAAATCTCTTAAAAACACAATTTATTAATTCACTCCGGTTGCGTAAGAAAGTTATGTATTGTATCATTGAACGCGTCGCTACGATTGACATGACATGTTTGTGATGAGGTGTGAATGTGAATCGTAGAAGGAAATCTTGTTCTCGCAGAAATGATTTCAGTAAAATCCGTAGTTCCCTAAAGTTTTATGATGTTACATTATGTGCTATAACGTAAAGAGTTTGTAAATCAACCGATAAAATACAACAGTGCTTCGATATAACAATCATAAATGTCTCCGACAGCGGCGCAGCACTGAGTCGATTCATAGAGGATCGAATGGAGTGAATTCAATAAAATAACGATGCAAACCAATCTGAAAACTAAAGAGATGTTTATAGTCAGAGCTTTGGAAAAGATACTGGCTGATAAGGACATCAAAAGATCCTATCACAGCCAGTTGAAAAAATCTTGCGAAGTTGCTCTAGGTAAGTGCTGAATGCCCACATCAGATAACTTTAACGTTAATGTGTTACTAATGTTTAGATACGTATCTGTCTGGACATATCGCTAATTAGGTTAAATGGTGTAATGTTTTATTTGTATCTTTGATAACTTGTGAGTGAATGCACTGACCTTGAAGCTGAAAGTAAGCACCTACTTAGCCTTATCTGATTATATGACATTTTAAACACATTTTGATCTAGCCTTCAATTAAGCAATAAACCACAAAATGTACTCAAACATCATAGATGTAAATTAATCACATTTCCAATGCTAATAATTATAATCTATGTAGTTTATGTTAAGTTGTGCTAATTGTTAATATTTTGTGTGAAAGTGTCTAATTAAAGATAATAATGACAATGTTATCTAAATGCTCCTCATTAGTGCTGGAATAAACAACTTTCAGCTTATCTCTTCAGTTTACAAAGTTTTTTTTTTAAATCGCTATCACATGTACTTCAATATATTTACTGTCAGGTTACTGTTAATAATAAAATGTTACTCTTTGCAGAGGAAATAAAAACAGAGTTAAAAAATGGAGGGCAGGTGGAAACAGCAGAAAGTCCCACATCCGGCACCCTGCCTCTACCCAAGAATGATGCTTCCAACATCATCACCGCTGAGAAATACTTCCTGCCGTTCGAACTGGCATGTCAGAGCAAAGCGGCCCGTATAGTCGTTGCAGCTCTCGACTGCCTACAAAAGCTTATTGCTTACGGTCATCTGACTGGAAACATTCCTGATTCAACAACACCAAGAAAATTGCTGATAGATAGAATCGTGGAAACAATATGCAGCTGTTTCACTGGCCCACAGACTGATGAAGGCGTCCAACTTCAGATTATTAAAGCCTTGCTAACAGTGATCACGAGCCAACATGTTGAAGTCCATGAAGGAACAGTGCTCTTGGCTGTCAGGACATGCTACAACATATACTTGGCAAGCAAAAATCTCATCAATCAAACTACCGCCAGAGCAACGCTCACACAAATGCTGAACGTAATATTTACCAAAATGGAAAATCAAGCGTTGGAAACTGAATCTTGTGCAAGCAATTTACAGGAAGAAGATAGGAGGCAAGAGATTTTGCATCAGAAGATGCCAAATGGCAATGTAGTGACTGATGAAACGCATAGCAATAATGCAAACGAAGATAATAAAGAAGTAGAAACACCACAGTTAGAACAATTAGATGAAGTATTAGAAGCTAAAATAATTGCTAAGCAAATAGTAGATGCTGTCATAGATAATGCCATCGACATTGCGACTAAGAAGAGCACAGAAGATTTAGCGAATGGGCCAGATAACAATGAAAACCCGTCTGACTCCATTGACAGTGTCAGTGTTTCCCAGGATAGCAATGGTCAAGTTCCTACCGAGGAGACCATGAAGAGAATACCCTCTCAAGAAAGTATGGATGTTGCATCAGAAAATGATAATTCTGTAACAGCTAAATTCACACATGTACTTCAAAAAGATGCATTCCTTGTATTTAGAGCTCTCTGCAAGCTCTCAATGAAACCACTTCCTGAAGGAACCCCAGACCCTAAGTCCCATGAGTTGAGATCCAAAATCCTCTCCTTGCACCTGCTGCTATCTATCTTGCAAAATGCAGGCCCAGTATTCAGGAACAATGAGATGTTCATAACTGCAATCAAGCAATATCTCTGTGTTGCTCTCTCTAAAAATGGGGTCAGCTCTGTCCCAGAAGTCTTTGAACTCTCTCTGGCCATTTTCCTAGCTCTCTTGCAGAATTTTAAAGTACATCTGAAGAAGCAGATTGAAGTTTTCTTCAAAGAAATATTCATGAACATCTTGGAGACATCCAGTTCCACATTTGAACATAAATGGATGGTAATCCAAGCCTTGACTAGAATCTGTGGTGATGCCCAGAGTGTGGTCGACATCTACGTCAACTATGATTGTGATTTAGCAGCGGCTAACCTTTTCCAGAGACTGGTCAATGATGTTTCGAAGATCGCTCAAGGTCGACAAGCACTAGAACTGGGTGCGACGCCAAATCAAGAAAAATCGATGCGGATCCGTGGCCTGGAATGTCTTGTCTCCATATTGAAATGTATGGTTGAATGGAGCAAAGAACTATACATCAATCCAAATCTACAGACAACTTTGGGCGAAAGAACAGTAAAAGAAGACATTGATCACCACAGCATCAAGTCACATGGTGGATCAAGCCTCAGTCTAGTGTCTACTGGATCTAGCAATATTGGTAACAGGGAGACATTGGACTCTCCGGAACAGTTTGAAGTCTTGAAGCAACAGAAGGAAGTATGGGAAACTGGTATAGACCTGTTCAACAGAAAACCCAAAAAAGGAGTGGCCTTCCTGCAAGAGCAAAGCTTGTTAGGCACTTCCACCAAGGAAATTGCCGAGTGGCTGTTGAGTGATGAAAGGTTGGATAAGACGTTCATTGGTGAATACTTGGGCGAAAATGATGATCATTCCAAAGAAGTGATGTATTCTTATGTAGATTCCATGAACTTCTTAGACATGGATATTGTGGCTGCATTACGTTATTTTCTTGAAGGCTTCAGATTACCGGGTGAAGCTCAGAAAATTGACAGACTAATGGAAAAGTTCGCGTCGAGATACTGCGAATGCAACCCAAGCAACACCTTATTTACGAGTGCGGATACGGTATATGTATTAGCATTTTCCATAATTATGCTTACGACTGATTTGCATTCGCCTCAAGTCAAAAACAAGATGACAAAGGAACAGTACATCAAATTGAACAGCGGAATAAGCGACAACAATGACTTGCCTCGTGAATATTTGTCGACGATCTATGACGAAATAGCGGGCCACGAGATAAAAATGAAAAACACTTCGAAGCCAGGGAAACACCTAATCTCGAATGAAAAGAAGCGTAAATTCATTTGGAATATGGAAATGGAACAGATTTCTACAGCTGCTAAGAACTTGATGGAATCAGTGTCCCATGTTCAAACCCCATTCACGACGGCGAAACATGTCGAACATGTGCGACCAATGTTCAAAATGGCCTGGACACCTTTCCTTGCAGCTTTCTCGGTGGGGCTACAAGATTGCGATGACCCAGAAATAGCATCATTATGCTTGGATGGCATACGGTGCGCCATTCGAATCGCTTGCATTTTCCACATGTCACTTGAAAGAGATGCATATGTGCAAGCGCTTGCACGATTTACTCTCCTTACGGCCAATTCGCCCATTACTGAAATGAAAGCTAAGAATATTGACACAATAAAGACATTGATCACAGTGGCGCATACAGATGGCAATTACTTAGGATCTAGTTGGTTGGACATCGTCAAATGCATTTCCCAACTTGAACTAGCCCAACTTATTGGAACAGGGGTTAGACCACAGTTTTTGTCAGGATCGGGAATCAAACCTCAACCAGATTCTTTGAAGTTCAGCCTCATGACTTTAGATCCTAGCGTAAAAGAACACATCGGAGAAACCAGCTCACAAAGCGTAGTTGTCGCCGTGGACAGGATATTCACAGGATCCACAAGACTTGATGGCGATGCCATTGTCGATTTCGTAAAAGCTTTATGCCAAGTATCACTTGATGAACTTAGCCACCCCACAAACCCTCGAATGTTTTCACTGCAGAAAATTGTTGAAATATCTTATTACAACATGGGTCGTATCAGGCTGCAGTGGTCTCGAATATGGCAGGTGCTTGGTGATCATTTCAACAAAGTGGGCTGCAACAACAACGAAGATATCTCCTTCTTTGCTGTTGATTCATTGAGGCAACTGTCCATGAAATTCATAGAAAAGGGAGAATTTGCAAATTTCAAATTCCAGAAAGACTTCTTAAGGCCTTTTGAGCACATAATGAAGAAAAACAACTCGCCGACAATAAGAGATATGGTCGTCAGGTGTATTGCACAGATGGTAAACTCGCAGGCACCAAATATAAAATCTGGTTGGAAAAATATATTCTCAGTGTTCCACTTGGCGGCGAGCGATCAAGACGAAGCGATTGTTGACTTAGCATTCCAGACTACAGGCAAAATTATATCGGAACTGTACGAAAGACAATTCCAAGCAATGATCGATTCCTTCCAAGACGCGGTGAAGTGTCTATCCGAATTTGCCTGCAATGCAAAGTTCCCCGATACGTCCATGGAAGCAATAAGACTCGTGAGATCCTGCGCGACAGCCGTCGGCACCTCTCCGCAACTGTTTGCAGAACACGCGGGCCTCGAAGGCGAGCAGGGCGCTCCCGAGGTGGATAGAGTATGGCTAAGAGGATGGTTCCCACTGCTCTTCTCTCTCTCGTGCGTCGTAAGCCGCTGCAAGTTAGACGTTCGTACTCGAGGCCTGACAGTCTTATTTGAGATTATTAAAACCCACGGTGACTCATTCCGTCCACATTGGTGGAGAGATCTCTTCAACATTTTATTCAGAATCTTCGACAACATGAAACTTCCCGAGCATCAATTGGAGAAGAACGAGTGGATGACTACAACTTGCAATCACGCGTTGTATGCAATCGTCGACGTCTTCACGCAGTACTTTGACATTCTCGGCTCTCTGCTGCTGGAGCAGCTGTACGCTCAGCTGCACTGGTGCGTGCAGCAGGACAACGAGCAGCTCGCCCGGTCCGGCACCAACTGCTTAGAAAATCTAGTCATTTCGAACGGAACTAAGTTCGACGAGGACACGTGGAGCAAGACTTGCCAGATTATGTTGGACATATTCAACAGCACTCTGCCGACCACGCTCCTCACGTGGAAACCTGAAGAGAACGAAGACCTCGACGCGCCGCACGTGCGGCACGGGATACTGAAGAAGCCTCAAGGTGGTGACGAGATCAAATCCACCAACAGGGTTTTCAACAGCCTGCTCATCAAATGCGTCGTTCAACTGGAGCTGATACAAACGATCGATAACATAGTTTTCTACCCGGCGACGTCGCGGAAAGAAGACGCTGAAACACTGGCGCTCGCCGCCGCCGAGCTGACCGGAGGCTCCCCCGGGACTGAACAGGAATGTCAGCGCGAAGAACAAGGCATGTATAGATTGTTGAGTTCGCCACACTTGCTGCGACTCGTCGAATGCCTCATGTGCAGTCACCGCTTCGCGAAGACCTTTAACACGAACAACACGCAGAGGAATGTGTTGTGGAAGGCGAACTTCAAGGGTTCAGTGAAACCGAACATGCTGAAGCAAGAGACGCAGTCGTTAGCGTGCGTGCTTCGGATACTGTTGAAGATGTACAGCGACGAAGCCCGGCGCGACCATTGGCCGGCGGTGCAGAGGAACCTCATCAGCATCTGCTGTGAGGCACTGGAGTACTTCACTGGAGTCACTAACGAAGCCCACAGAGATGCTTGGACGTCAATTCTGCTGCTGATTCTCACGAGAATACTTAAAATGCCCGACGAAAGAGTAAGTATCATCCTGACTTGGATAACGATTAGGACTGGGTTTGGACAATCTAATCTTGACGAATGGTTTGTTTTCCAGTTTGCGGCGCACGTGTCCAGCTACTACCCGCTGCTGTGCGAGATCACGTGCTTCGACCTGAAGCCGGAGCTCCGCTCGGTGCTGCGGCGCGTTTTTATCCGCATCGGTCCAGTCTTCAAGATTGTAAACACACAGTAGCACGCATTGTTCGATATACATAAATGGCCTTATAGTTTTGTAGGTTAAAGTATGACTTTGATGTTAATGTTAAAATAAAAATACTTTTGTTGATTCCTTAAAATTTAATGTAATATTTGACAGCAATCAGTACTTCAGTAGTATTAAAAGTGATCTATATTAATGCATAGGGTGTTGTAGTCTTATGTCTAATTTATAACGTTATATCGATTATTTTGATTATATTATTCAACAGTTAAAATTTAAATTGTATATTAAAACATAATAGTTATATCTATAAATTATTATAGTTTATTCTGTATATTTGAAAGTTTTTACTATAATTACTGAGAGCTGAATTCACTCACCACTGCGGTTTGCTTATGATTTTATTTCTAGCTAGACAGACAGAACTGTGATTGAGCAAATTACCTATTTTCACAGCTTTCATGTTTTTATCTTTTATTTAATTGGAGTGATTTCAAAACTCGCACGCAAACTGATTATATTATTATTCCTTAAAATAAAAATCATAAAGCTATTGTGTTCTTTATTTAGAGAATCTTAAGACCCTCCATAGCCCTTTCCAGAGAGTCAACGTCCCAGATGACGAGTTGTCCATCGAGGCCCGAAGTGCTAAACTTCTTAGTTCCATCTTTGTTGCCTTTGTAAAGATTGATGGATGTGATAGCATTCTGGTGGATAGAGTCAAGTAGGGTGTCATTGGTCTCGATGCGGGCCTGCCGATCCAGAGACTGGAATTTCTTCATGGCAGACAGCCCTCCAGACTCTTTCCTCTGGGTGTTGTCTAATCTAGCCACAAATTTAATCCCCTCACTGTCATGGCTATAAAGCAATGGAATGCAGCTATGCCCTGCCGCAATCAGGGAGTTGTTTGTAATCCAAGAGCATCCCAAAAACGGCAGGAATTCAGTCTTCAATTTGTAGACGGCTTTACCTTGAGTAGCATCAGCTACATTAATGGAGCTGTCGTGGCCTACCCAAGCAACTTTGTTACCATCTGCAGAAAATGAAACGCTGTGTACCCAGCCTCCACCAGACGGAGAGTTAGGGAACTCCGCTAGCAGCTGGCCTAGAGGAAGCTTAGTTCCCCACACATTTGGTCCAGGCTGGTCTTCAATATCCTTGATATATGCAGAGTAAACTCTAACTTTAAAATCAGCAGAGCCGGCAACCAGGAGGATATTGTTTGGGTGCCAGTCGATAGAGTTCACAGTAGACCTGATAGGCTTCTTGATGTGCTTGGACACCCACCAGTTGTTTTCCTTCTCGAAATAGCAGATGGAGATCAACCTTGCTCCGGAGCCGACGGCAAACTTGTTCTCCATGGGTGACCATTTCACACAAGTAGCTGCACGGTTGATGCGTAGAAGGACCAGGGTGGTGGACCATTTACCGTCGTCTCCTTGAGTCCACACGTAAGCATTACGGTCAACTGAGCAGGTGACGATGCGGTTGGTATTCGGGGCCCAGTCAATGCCCATTACCTTCAAGTCATGTTCGGCAAGATTGTTAGTTTGTTTCCAATCACTACCATCCTTGTGGTAGATATGGACTTCATTATTGTTAGGAGAAAATGCGACTTCTGAAAAAATAAACAACAAAATAATCTCACTAATATTATAAATGTGCAAGTATCTGTGTTTGTCCTCTCTTCACATCCCAACAGCTGAACGGATACTTGAGATCCTGGGATAGAATAGAACGTGGGATACTTTTTAACCCGTAAAAATTAACAGTTCCTGTGGGATATTAGATCTGGTAAAACCGCGAGACGTTGCTGATACTGAATCAGAATCAGACTGTGTGGGGGGTAGAATCCAGAAGTATGTGTCCCATTGGCGTGCAAAATAGTATAACTGGGAGTTTCTTATTAATTTATAGGTATAAACTATGACTTGTCAGGCAATACTTACGAGTCCTATCCTTATTCCACGCATGACACGTTATTGGGGCGCATGAGTCACCAAAAGTTAATGCTTGAGACATCTTTATCAGGTACCTGGAATCATAGAGACCGTTTAAACTTGAGCTTAATATCTCTTTACTGTGATGTAGTTTAAGCGATGATCGTACCTACCTTTGCTTATCAGTTCTTGCAGGATATAGAAAAGTAGTCACACCTGGAAAGTTGTGTTGATAAGGCAAATTCGCGGACTCTGGGCAGTCAACACGAATTACTGAAATATATAAGAATAAAACTTGTTAGTTTAAATAAGTTTCTATTGTTTCACCACCAAATAAAAGGAAATTCATGGAAAAAATATTAAATTTCTATTTTCTTTTACTCACGCAAATGCAAAATAATTCACAACTGTATAGTCTGTGAAAAACCACCAAATTGATTGTTTGAAGTTTGAACCACAGAGAAGAACGATATAAATAATTTAAAATGTTATCTGTGGTTCGTTGAAAAGGCTGTGCACAGTGACATTTCTCAAAATAATCGTTCATTCGTAGTCGTTAAAAAACTCTACTTCTTTATGCTACTTTTACCACAGAGTAAACACCTTTCGGACATTTACCGGTTTTTTCAATGTTTGTTTGTATGTAGGTCTTCGTTTTCATTCTTTCATTCTAGTAGTGTTATGTATGTAGGTATATTCTCAAAACTCATCGGTCGATCGCTTTCCCGGTTTCCGACTTTCAATAATTTTTCAATATTTTTATTAGTATTGTAGGCTTATAAAGAGAGGCTGAATTTTGTGGGTTTTATTCAAGACATTTAAGAACTAAATCTACACCTACTTCTACAAATATGTCTGGACGAGGTACGAAATTAATGTTATCGCAAACCCTGGTATATATTGAATTGTTATTATTTTACATAGATCTTTTTCATTACTTTCAGGAAGGCGTCATCGTAGCAGAAACCAAGCCACTTCGGGCACAGCTTCCGGTTCAGTTCCTAGGTTGAATGCTCCGTATACTATAGCCGCGGACAGTCCCATCTTGGCTGTATTTTTACAAGCTGGAAGGCAGCTGACTGAGCGCCAAGACAGGCACGAGAGGCTGGTCAAATTATCCAGGGATACTACTATCGAAAGCAAGAGAATCATATTCCTGCTCCATTCAGCTGTCACGTAAGTTACTAGTTAGTGGAGGCTTATGTGTATGGTAAGAAATACTATCTCATTATCATCATAAACACATATGGGCCCATCGCTGAACACGGGTCTCCCCAAATAAATGCTATCTACATAATTCAAAAGCTTTCTAACATTACCACTGTGTGTCAAAACTAACTATGTAGTTCAATTATTAGTTCCAGCATTTTAATCATTCAATATACTATTTTCATAATATCAGGTTCGCAACAAACAACCACTTATTCCAATTCCAAAAGATATGTAGCTCATACTTATTAACTTGATATTATTAAATTTGCAGTACAGAAAAAACCAAGGAAGTTATATTAGGTGAAGCAAAGCAGCGCATTGAAAATCTGATAAATGACCCCATCAGGGCTATGGCTTTTGAGCTGGAAAATGTACCAGAACACTTACACTCTAAGGCTGTCACCGCTGGACTGCAGGAGTTCATAGAAGCTCGCACACTGCTGTCCCTGATGGAAACCAAGCAAATTATCACATTCCCCCAAGTACGGAATGAGTTGACATACACTGTGAAGGCGGAAGGTCAAGAAGACCGGACAGTGGCTATGCAGCTTCCTCATCTGGATTATATGCTCGGATTGGCTGACTTAACTGGTGAGCTGATGAGGAAGGCCATCAACAGCATCCCGAGTGGAGACAGCGATGAGTGTCTCTTCTCTTGTCAAGTGGTACGACAACTGTATGGTGGATTTTTGGGTATGTATTCGAGTATCATGACTTTGATTTTGAATTTTCTCATGTTGATTGATAAAATTGTGTACTTTGACACGTTCACTGCTGTAAACACAACTGTGCTGTTTCTCATAACTTGCCGCAAGTGCGGGAAAACATAACTGTTGTTTGTTGTTTGGGAAAACACTAGTGTGTGCAGAGCCGTAGCGGGGGCTAGACCAGAAAATCGGCTCACCAGTCAAAGTGTTAACTACTTACTGTTCATTCATAGGTATTCTATGCCTTAATGGGAAAATCAAGCAAGTTACACTTCTAGCAAACATAGATTCTCACCTGACACCAATCTATGTTATAGGTTTGTTTAGAGCCGGCCCACTACTTACTACAAAGTTGACCACAACTCGAGCCAATGTGAACAAGGTGGAGTATGCATTGTACGCGCTCCGCGTGCGCGGGGGCGAGACCCCAGGGGCGCTACTGCTGCCAGCGGCTCCACAGGTCTGGGAGCCACAAACTGCACCAGAAACTGATGGAGATGAGGGGTTTTATTGAGATGATGAGATGTGGCAGTTCTGTTTTTTTTTATAGTATATATTTTAGCCCTAAGTTATTGCCTGTTACCTGGTATTCCTAAAACTTTGATTCTGCCTGAATAAATACATTTTAAAACTATTTTGTATTGCAATATTTGATTATTTTTTATTTATAAAGAGTTTTCTATGCTATTGTTATGTTGATGTCTGTTAGTTGTAAGTTATTGCTATCAGTACCAGCATTAATAAAATCTACTGAAACTGTAATGCTGCTTATGTACTTATATTCCTGTCCTATAGATGGTAGTACCACTTGCACTAAACTCGGTAGCTGCAGAGCAAACTATCCTTTACCAGATGTTAATTTGCTGCGGATTTCTATTCTGCTTTCTAATCTAGTATCAAAGCTTCTTTCCCTGAAAATGCAAGCCTAAGCTGTTATACGAGGGTGAATCAAAAAATTCTTGGAATCAATATTAAAAAATGCAAAGATTTAAATGATAATATTTTATTTTTCTACATAATCTCCCTCCAATGCAATGCATTTAGAATAACGCGTTTCTAACTTCCTTATTCCTTGTGAAAAAAAATTATTTTCTTGACTCTCGAAAAAGTCCTCTACGGCAGCTATAACCGCGTCATTATCGTGAAATTTTGTTCCACGAATTTCCTCTTTTAATTTTGGAAATAAGTGAAAATCACTTGGGGCTAAGTCCGGAGAATATGGTGGGTGGTCAAGGAGATTGAAGCCAGCACAGCGGATTGCGTTGAGCGCAACTTCCGATCGATGAGCAGGAGCGTTATCTTGAAGGAACAACACGCCCAACGACAGTTTTCCACGACGTTTTTCTTTAATCGCTTCACGCACTTTCGGGATTAAATTTGCATAATAGGGTCCAGTAATCGTCTGGCCTTTTGGCATGTAATCAATAAAAAGGATTCCTTCACTATCCCAGAACACAGAGGCCATAACTTTGCCAGCGGTAGGAGCAACTCGAAATTTCTTAATGGATGGAGAGGATGGTCGTTTCCAAGACATGCTTTGTCTTTTAGTTTCAGGATCAAAATGGTGGACCCACGTTTCATCCATGGTGACAAGACGACGGCAAAAATTATCCGAATCACGCTGGAACATTTCGAGATTACGCTTGGAAATTTCCAAACGTCGCTTTTTGTTTTCGTCGGTTAACATTCGTGGCACCCATCTTGCAGACACTTTTTTGAACCCCAGTGAATCAATTAAAATGGATTGAACGCTACCAAAAGATATCTTTAGGATCTCAGCTATATGTTTTATAGTCATTCTTCTGTCTTCCAAAACCAGATTCTCAACCTTTTTGACATTTTCTTCTGTAACGGAGGTTGAAGGCCGCCCAGAACGCGGGTCATCTTTACAGCTTGATCTACCTCTTTTAAATTCAGCCACCCAGTACGCAACCGTAGAATAGGGTACAGCATCACCCCCTAATGTCTGCTGAATGTCCAAAAAAATTTCCTTCGTAGACATTTTTTTCAAACTGAGATATTTTATCACCGCACGTAACTCACTTTTATCCATAATTTTGACTTTTTAGCAACTCGTTGCACAAAAAAATTTATTACATGCGAACGAACTGACAAAAACAAGTGACAGTCTGCATAAATATAGTGTGATAGACACTCTTTAATTTGAATATCGAACTTGATCCAAAAAGGTTTCATATATATGCACTTCTAAGAACTTTTTGATTCACCCTCGTACATCTAGCCTTCTTTTTTTTTTATATGTTTGAGTAACGAGACCATCATCAAGTGAACCACTGTTCACTTGATAGTAAGAACTATGTCTGCCCATAAGTTACAGTGCCACCCACAAAATTGCATTGCATAATCTTACGCGGCACTACACTGCGTCACACTGAGACATTGGTTCTAGTCTCATAATATGCCCAGCGATTTCGCTGGAAACAATGCCCATTAAACCGAAACACAGTAATGTTTACACACTACTACTTGGCGGATAAATATCTAGTTTAAAAAATCATGTAAATTTATTTTAATTTCACTTCTAAAGGAGTCTTGCATCCAATCGCCAACTATTGGTTGCGATGGTTAGCTTTACAATTACAAAAGAAAACAAATATTTATTAATAAAAACATATTTGTCTATACTTCAATATTGATCCTGCGACTGTGAGTAATCTTGACTAGTTGTAACATCACTTGGTGGTACCCACTCATCAGAACCATCCGTTTGGTACGGATCGTCTTCGTCTTCAGAACCGCTCCATCGCTGTCTGGGGATTGGCTTTCTCACTCTCTTGCCAGTCACGATAAGGTTGCCATCGTCACTGTCTGCTCCACTATCAGGAGTGGCGGATCTTTGCCTTTGCCGTCTGATACCTGATTAAGTAATATCGTAAAAGTAAATGGCTTCCGACATTTTATCCTCGTTTTAAATACAATAAAGCTAATTATTGTTAATTGTATATTGAACAGGACAATCCCTCTGATTAACGTTTATTTTAGGGCGTCCTGTAACGTTGCTGATACGAGCGCTCCGCGCCCGATTACACCGAAATGAATATTGTTGACGGTTTAACAGCTACTTAATTCGCGAACGTGATTCTAATAAATTCAATACACGAAAACAAGGCCAATAAAATACAAAAACAATAATTTAAATATAATAATAGTTACAAAATTATCAAGCTAAAAAAGGACCGTTCAGAATTCGTAATCAAAATCGACACTGTCTCCGTCCGAGTCTTCCACTTCGAAATGATCGTCGTAGAAATGTACAGCGTTCGCGTTTATGAAGAAATTGTTCCCGTGGCGACGGACATGTTGCATACCTGGGGAAAAAGGTTCATATTAAGGCCATCTTTCAATTATTGTGTTTAAAATATGGTGGCAGGTTTCAGTTCTTTTGTGGTCTTCGAAGTCTAAATCTTAGTTAACCAGGCAGATTTTCTAGATGCAGGTAAAGGAATACTTTGAAGCAGTGCTCAATGGTTTGCTTAAAACATAGTGCAACTAAGATAGGGCATGAGAATGTGGCAAGTGTCAGCAGAGTGACTGACCTGGTCTGGCCCCCACTCCGCCGGGGCGCGGGGGCGGCGCGTGGACCCCGGGGGGGTGGGCGTGATCGCGCCAGTGGCGCGGGTCGGCCTTGCTGCAGGACGCGCCCCTCGGACACTGCGCTTGGGCCCCAGTACCCCAGTCCGAGTCGGTAGGGTGGCTGAAGGTGCTTTTATGCTGAGTATTCCGCCTGGAATTATAATGGTAGATATCATTATTTATTAATTTATACATTTTTGTAGACAAGCAGCAATATATGCTGATATGTTTACATTACACAGTTTTGAAAGTCACTAAATTATTAACCCTATAGATTATTAATAAGTTAAAGTATATAGATAATGTAATGTATATGATCCACCAATCCAGACTGGGCCCCTGTGGTGGATTATGGCCTGATCCACCTCACGAAACTGAGAGTTGTGCTCAGCAGTGAGCTGATATGCGTTGAGATAAGTGTGTTTGCTTGTTAGGACTCAACACAGTAACAACAGAACTGCTAAGCAGCATCACGCAGGCTTACATCATGAAAAGGATCCTGTATAATTCCTGGACCATCTTCTTCATGTAGATTTTTCAACCAGTTGCAAGCTTTTTTTGGTTGAAAAATGGACCTTTAGGTATCCACATACCAAATATCAGACAAATCCGTTCATCCTTTAAAGAGCTGAGTGGGAGAACACATGATACATTTCATTTAGGAAGTAAGATTACATATATTTTTTACATAATTACAATGCTTGATATACAAACCACATTAAAACATTCACTGCTGAAAACACAACTGTGGTGTTTTTCATAGCTTGGCGTGAGTATGGAAAAACACAACTGCGGTGTTAGCTGTATGGGAAAACACTATGGTGTGTGGAGATCCATACCTGTGGCTAGACGAGAAATTCTGCTCAGCAATCAAAGTGTTAAGCATCTCATAAAAAATAGCTTCTTCTATAGAAATGTTGCAAAAACTCACCTGTAACAACTTGCTCCATACATGCACCTCTCTCGAAGAGGTTTATTGGGCGGTTTTGTAGGAGATGGGGATGCATTATTATTGCTACTGTTTGAGGAACCCTGAAAAAAATAAAGTTCCTTTTTTGTTTTCTTTATTCCTCTGGATGGTCAAATACAAAAAGTATGGTCAGTATTTAGCTCATATGGACAGAGAAGCGAGAATGCTAGCTTCTTTTAAGAATAATCAATCCATGTTCACATTAGTCATTAGACCATACAAATTAGAAAGTGGGAAGAAAAGTTATGGGCTGAAGTATTAACACTGTCACTGCCCTTGACGTGTCTGTGCGTTTCTTGAATAGATAGATAGATAAACTCTTTATTGAAACACCACAGAACAAAGAAAACTTAAAAGCTAGAACAAAACAAGTTTTACAGTTAGTGTCACGATGGGCGGTC
Source organism: Campaea margaritaria (assembly GCA_912999815.1). Lineage (NCBI taxonomy): Eukaryota > Metazoa > Arthropoda > Insecta > Lepidoptera > Geometridae > Campaea > Campaea margaritaria. The sequence continues at coordinate 11,361,765 of OU538801.1, forward strand.
TTATCGCTCAGAGCGATCTCTTCCAGACAACCATGCACGGAGAGGAGTAACTAGGACATCGGACGGTGGCTTAGATAGATTGCACTTATACTTTGTTGGGCAGTGTGGACATGTGGATATGGTCGGATCAGGTGTCTGAACAGCTGGACACCAAGCTGTCCGATGCCAAGGACCACCAGATGTTGCACCAGATAGTGAAGGATTGTTCAGGATCATCACAATGCTCAGTGGTGAACACACAATTAGAGAGGGGGATAAACGTGTTAATAATAATAATTACTCACCCCTTGATCATTACTAGGGCCAGGTTTGGCATCTTGTGGGCTGCCATGCTCAGTCTTGATTGGCCGATTAGCTGTAACACCATCTCCTGATTGGATTGGATCTTCAATAGTACTCTCTTCAGATTCTATCTTCACCTTTTTAACATCACAGGGACTGCCTTCATGTGAATGTGACCGTTTGCTTGCATTTCCAGCTTGTTCTATTGATTCATCTGATTCATATGTTGATGCATCCGAGTTTGTTATTCTATTAGGTTGGTGGGTAGATTCATTTGGTTGGTCTGTTGATTCATTTGGTTGCTCCATTGATTCATTTGGTTTATCTGTTGATTCATTTGGTTGCTCCATTGATTCATTTGATTTATCTGTTGATTCATTTGGTTGGTCCACGGATTCATTTTGTTGGCCTGTTGATGCTTTACTCATGTCTTCAGGATGATTTGCCATTGGAATTTCACATCCATCATCAGCTTCAATTGTTGCCGACGGGTTCTCAGGTGCTATAATAATTTTAAAATATCTATTATGCTGGTTGAGTTTGATGTTTTTGACCCAGATGGAAAGAATATCCCCCTGCAATTTTTCTGCTAGAAACATTGAACTTACGTATTATAGAAGGTGATTCTCCAGTTTCACTTACAACTGAATCACTGCAATTATTAATCTTTTCGTGATCTTGGTTCACATAAGGCTCCGTATTTTCTTTCATTTCTTCTTCAGTTGTGCCATCGTCTCTCTCGAAGCAGTCAATTACCTCGTACCAATAGCTATCAGGTATGAGACCAAATTGGTCTCCATTTCCGAGAACATGAGAGTCAGGTTGGCAAAAAATTATTGTTTCTTTGGATGATTTCTTCTTGAAGAAGCATGGGTTTTGGTGAAGCTGGAAAATTGCCAAGAAGCACAGTATTAACATAAGCCCTTGCTGCGAATACTATGATTACGTACATTAAATTTGTTTTTTTCCTACATTTGTGTATTATATAGACACACACGTTTCGACCATGTGTAATGATAATTATAGCTCTGAGGGTGTAAAGACCGATCGGATTGCTAAGTTTGGTAAAAGGGATGCCAGACTTAGCTTAGACTTTTACATCAGATCTTCAAACTTTACACGGAAGAGTCTCATTTTGTAAATGTAATTTTTTGATGGGATTTATTTGTCCGATCCTTACCGATTTTAGTACAATGCAGTCTGCGGTGACAGTCAATTCGGCATGTTTCCTTGACACTCTGTGATCATTACACTAGAGAAAAAAAGCACCAGTTTATATATTAATATAATTAAGAACATGGAGATAAGTAAATGACTGAGTTAATTATATCTTTATAATGCTGATCAAGATATGAAATTGTAATAAAACACAGAACCCATCACCAACAAAAGAAGACGAAGGCAGCTAAAGACTTGATTAATCTAAGGATGAAGATGATGGTGAATGCTGTTGGTAGACCATTCCATAATAACATCAACGGATCAATTAAACAAATAAACACACCCACCAATCGGCTACAAACATGTTAATTCGTGTTTAATGTTATCATAATTATTATTAGGAAATGCGGCACTAAGCCTACTGTATGATTGTGAGTCATTCATCTCCTTAAATACATTGTACTCTTTGAAACCAACATTTATGTACAATGTGTTATTCTTACAAAGAACTGTTATTTCTACGATACTTATCTTCTTTTCCTCAAGGGTTTTTCGAGAGGAAGGAAATTTGAAAACAATATTTTCAAGGACAATACTAAACAACATTTTAAAGAACTTCTATTATACTCACATCAAGGAACTTCCCTCTGCCAATGAAATGAGAGCCTACAGGTAAAGTAACTTGGCACGGCTCTGTTGCATCGACACGCACTAACTTAAATCCCATTCTAGGACATCTAGTTTTACTTTTGTCAACAACAACACAGATTATCCGGCGCAGAAAAATCTTTAAATAACGGTTGAACGAAATGAAAAGTTGAATTGACAGTTGACACGAGTCTTGCTTGACAGAAGTTAGAACGAAGCGAACGATGGAATCAGCAGAGTACAGAAACATTACTCCACCCGTCCGGCTCCGGAGGACACAGTCGAAGATTATTTTGTACAATCTCTTTCCGCACAGTGAATCTAGTTTTATGCTCTCGCTCGCAAATCACTTTCACTCATTGTTCATTTGTGAAAATTATTTTTATCTGTGTTGAATAAATAAAAAAACAGCTGGAGCGGAGTATCCGATCGCGTCAAAATAATAAATCAAAGTTGACAAAATTTCCACTTAGGCCCAATTTGGAAGACTCGAAGATAAAGTCAAAATTCCTAGAAAATCAGCAAGCTTTTTTGATAAACTTTTAAATAAATATCGTAAAATGATGAAAACCACCAGTTTAGGGTCACACCGGCCGCTGTCGGGCCAGTTGTACAAGTACACTAATGTGGTGAAGGGCTGGCAACAGCGTTGGTTCGCAGTGGATCCGGAAACTGGAGTTCTATCATACTACCTATTTGATGGCCCTGGAGACACCATACAGCCCGGCCAACCGGCCAGGGGAGAGGTCAGTGCCTGATAAAGATAATCTCGTAAGAGTAGTTTCAACTAAAAAGGCCTAGAACTCGCGGGTGTGCTCCATAAGTAGCATCTAAATATCACACAGTGTTAAAAGTCACTACTTAAATTGTTAACTTCAGTAACAGTGGTGTATTAGTGTGTTGTCAGCAGTTATTGAGTTTTTATTTAAAGATATTTACCGTGGTGGCAAAAACAACAATGCCTAGAGCTATATTCCAATTGTGGAAAACTCTGTTCCTTGACATTGTTCGTAATGTAATGACCCAAAGTCTCAAATCAAGAAATGAAACTACCTACATTTGTCTATGTCAATAAAATTTATTTCCTTACAAATATCATGTCCATATATATTTCTAGGCACATTTAGCAGCAGCCGTTATATGCCCCAGCGACGAAGACTCCCGGACGTTCACCATCAACTGTGCCTCAGGAGACATGCTCAAGCTGAGGGCCACAGATGCGAGGGCACGCCAGGAGTGGGTAAACGGGCTTAGAGCTATTGCCGAGATACATACAAAGGTTATTATTGTAGATAGATAGATAAACTCTATATAATTTTCTCTATAATATCTCTTTATATTTATTCTATTCCGTTCTTATCTATTTTATTCTATTCTATTTCTCTATATCTCTATTATGTTATCAATTATTAATTTAGTCCAGCAGCATAGATGCTGATAATTTCTACTTCATACAGGTTTGAAAGACACATTACAAACAAAAACCTAATTGTATAATTTTGGTAGGTTTCTAGATTTGCCTAGAATCATTGTCAAGATTATAAGTTAAATTAATCTGTCATTTTTAAGTTAACTCTTGTTTAACCACTGTTCAAATGTTAGTAAACCAGTGTAATCATCACTTAATTTAAGGAATCTCTTCCAGAAAATGAAAAGAAATCTCAGAAGAAAAATGTCAAAGAATGTCTGCACATTACAGATGGTAAAAGTAATACAATACAATAATTCTATATTGAACCCCGTAATAACATTTGATAGCAATTCTTAAACTAACTAGCTTAAGTTGTGCAATGGGCGGCCGTATTGCTTTTAATAGTGTCTTACAACCAACCTTTGAATGGATAGGAATTACTTAAAACAATATTGTGGTTTGAATGATATGGAACAAAGGTAATTCAAAAACACATCTTAATATCCTATTTAATACTATAAATATGTAAGTTAGTGAGGATGGATGGATGAATGTTTGTTACTTGTAAAAGTGCAATATTTTTGCCTACTTGCAATAAATAATTTGAGTTTTGAGTTTTACTCTATCATGCATAAACTACTGAACGGATTCGCATGAAATTTGGCTCACAAATTGTTTATTACCTGGATTACCAAATAAGATGCCTTTTTGCCTTTTTATCTGACAATAATTTGCAATTCCTGTGGGATAATACACATTGCGGGTGAAACCGCAGGGCGCAGCTAGTCTATTATATTATTATAATTTCAGGCAATGGGTGCTAACCCTCCGCTGCAGCCGCGGGAACAGCTAGCAGTCCACGATGCAATGGAATCAGCTCAACAGCAGCTGCAAGCCACGGAAATGAGGTGACATTATTTCTATAGGTATCTTCTAGGCATGCTCCACCATGAACAGCATTGACAATTACCATCAGGTCAGACTGGTCTGGTAGTTTATTCGTAATAAAAATATATTGCAGGTTATTTCAGGCATTTACTGCTACAATAAGCCAACGTGGTACTATAGAGGACAATCTCTCCTAGCCTATTTCCGCAGTATGATACAATATACTGACGAAGATGTATAAAGTAACCATGGAGTATTTAAAATGTGCCCAACACTAACATTACACACATACACACACAAATTTCAACCTTTATTGAAGTAAAACTTCTTTACGAATGCTTGACTTTTTTTTTAATCTTTTTTTTTTTAGGGACTTTTAGCCACTTATGCGTAGCCATGTCAGCCCCATAGGTACTCTCTTTTGTTTTTTTTAACTAGATATCCGAACACATCACCCCAAGACTTAAAATAAATCCGAACACATCACCGAATGCTTGACTTGGGGATTAAGCTGGTGAATGCGTGACGAGAGCGTTACGAAAAGTGTGATCGATGAAGTTGAGAGGGAGATAGAAAGAGAGAGAGTTACGTTTCGTATATTAATGTAGAAGCGCAAGTGACAGAGGTGCGAGCACACACTTTCTTTCTCGAATGGCAAGGTCATAGCGAAGTTTTACCTTAGTTGTGTGGTCTATTGTAGATTTGCTATTATGTTATTAGTCTCTAATTTAAAAATACTGATCAGTTGAAAGTACGCTAACCTGTTTCTTAAATTACAGTGTTGCCGCCCTCTGCAGGTGCATAGAGTCGGCGGAATCACCTTTCCCGCACACAGATCCCGACTTATTGTTGTTAAAAGTAAGTGTAATCTTTAAACGGCTACAAGTAACTCAAAGTATAAAATATAGCCGATACAGGCCACCATAATCATAATACTGCTGGGCAAAGGCTTTCCAGATTTTCCCATTCTTTGCGGTACTGTTCTATGGCTTCCAATTGTCCGCGACGCCTTCTAACTGTTGGTGGTTATCATAGCATTATTCCTGATAAATTACTTCTTAACATGTTCACTGCTGAAAACAGACGTTGTGTTTTTTATAACTTTACGCGGGTGCGGGAAAACACACCTGTTCGCAGCTTACGTGCCGGCTATGCGGCGAAATACAGATGTGTGTGTTTAACGCGGTACTACTACCGTGCATCTGACACGGACAGCACGCCATTGCTGGAAAACACGTTTCGTAAAGCTGCCCAAATGTAAATACCGGTTCAGCTGTCAATCTGTTAAAAGACATTTGTCCTTGTTCCAGGCGACGTCGGCAGCAAGTATGCACTGCCTCCTCCAATGTCTGAGCATCTTGCAGCGGCAGCAGCAATATGCCACCCTCAGCATCTCCAGCAAGCATTCCGAGACTGATCATCACTAGTACCACTAGGAGGACCACACATCCTTGTCTCCAAGCCCTCTTGACGTAGACGCTTTAGAAACAAGCGTCACACACTTGCAGAGTGCACTTTCTTGACTGTTCAGATATATGAAACACTGAATATAGCCGACAGAGCTCCGACATTGTCGGTCAATAATATCGCAGCTTTATTCCGATAATCCTAGCCTCGTACTAACGTTAAATAACTCAGTGCAAGATCGCGTGCGTCCCCTTACAAAATGTACTAAAACGGATATGAGAAAAAAGCCTGTGATATTGTAGACCGTGAATATCGTGCCGAAAGTAGGCTAGGCAAGGGTTTAATATATATATCGATTCAAAACACAGGTGTTGACGGCGCAGTAGACTTTGAAATGTCAACTATTGTTATCCACGTGCAATATTTTTAGATTCTCCGTAGACCTAGATATCTTGAAATAAATCAACACAGTAGGTACGGTTGTGATCCGCAACGTTCTGCGTGTTTTTTTTTTCGTGCAGAAACAAGGCCTCGTAAATTCAATTGCTCTTTATTTTTACGAAGGCGTTAGTTGTTACTGGTCACTGTTATGCGTGTATCGACAGTGGCGGTCGGGTAGGTCCGCATTTATTGTAAGTTAAATTGAGACTATTGCTATTTAACATGGATATGCAATTATGCAGCTAGTGGTCTTGGGGCCATGGCTCATGGTTAACCAACCTATGTTAAATTTTTAGGTTGATTATTGTTTAATAACTGGATTTGGATCAAAAGTCAACTATTTCGTCGTGTGCCGAAATGTCGTATTTTCTTTGAATTATTATTTTTATATGCTAGGTCTGTAGGTACTTATTTTTTAATTATACTTCTGTACATAAATGTTATTTTAAACTTTTGAGAAGAATGGTTCTTATCTTGTAAAGTATGTAAAAATTTGAGCATGTCATTAGTTTAGTGTAAAAACAGAAAGATTATTGTATTACTGTTATAAATTATAATAATATTTAATTTTGTGGAGTTTACCTTTTCTTGTCCACGAAAATAGGATCCAAAAATATTGCCAGAATTGAATGTAAAATTATTTTGTAACAAATGAGGTTTTATTAACAAAATGTCTCTATAGATTATTTGAAAACAAATCTTTTGTTTCCATGTCATGACTTGTTTGTATTGTAATTTTTGTTAACTCCATTATTTGTATTTTATTGTGTTTAAAGATGTGCGATCAAGAATTCCGAACTATACGCATCGATCCTCGATACCCTTTTACGAATCAAACGAGGTGAGTGCAGAGTTAGCTCCCAAGTTCAGCCAGTATCTACCCATTACTGAAAATAAGCCTCCTTTTGTTCTCGCCATTACTTATAGTCCACTTATTGTCTCATCCATTGCCCTCTGCGGACCTTCAACTGATTTATGAATCGATCGCTCGACCGTCTCGAGACGGTCGTTCGCCTCGATGGCTACAGACACGGAGCCGTTTATCTATTTTTCTGTAGTCTCATAATCAATATAATATAACACATGCGCAATACTTTACTGCGGATGCCGCATACGGAGAAATGAAGGTCGACTTTAACTGAACTTAGACAGATAAATATTTTATAGTACAGTGTAGGTACCTAATCAGATAAAACTAATCAAGGTAATCAATATATCCGGCGTATCACTTCGCCCGCGTAATTACCATTTTCCCCCAGGAAAGCCTAGGTCACTCGGAAGTCTGAAATAGTGTAGCTTTTCGTAAAGAAATTTTCGGATCAGTGGATTTAGTATAAGTAGGTATTGCAATTAACTTTACTTCTTTTTATATTGGACATCGCTAGATACGCTCCTATATCTATGCATAGGATCATAGCGTATCGACGAATAACTTGTAAAAGGGTGCTAAAAATATCATGGATTAACTTATACGTAGGTAGGTAATTATTACGTATAGTAGGTACATGAAGGTATAGCCAGAACACATCCATGCAATCTTCAGAACAACATGCCGAGTGAAAATGGCAGCAACCTAAATTGAGTCGCTAATAAGCCATTTTCAACCTAAACTGGATCTAGTTTAGATTGAAAATGGCGGCAACATAAAATATAAAAACGTCACGGTACGATTATGCGACGCGGTTCATTTTAGGTCTTCCAATTGAATCGCTATAAGATGTCATGGTATGCCTCCTGTACTTCCAATACTCTCGACTCCGCAGGGCATGCTACGACAACTACTGCGACTACTACAAATGTACCCGGTTGCTGGGCATGGTGGACGAATGCAAGATCTTCAAGCGCTACTTCGAGACCGTCTGCCCTAACTTCTGGATCTCGCACTGGGATGACCTGCGGGAAAAGGGCGCCTTCCCTGGACCGATATAAGACGTGTCTGCTAAATACGAGTATATGGGATAGATTTTGTTGTTTAAATTATAATTCCTGATAGCGTATATCAATAATGTCCTATAAAGGCCATCCAGTCACAGGACTAAGTGTAAGTTGTTTCGAAGGAGTATGTTAGTATATTGTGGTACCTATACTGCCTTTATCCTGGTTTATAAATAGTCAGCTCTGAAGAAAAAGCTTCCAATTGGGTGCGCTCTACAAATATAAGAATATTAAAATGTGTAATTTAAGGCTAAAAGTTACAAATCAAAGAACAATTGAAATTAATAATTTAATGCACTAGATTCAGATCGTGTCAATCACATTGCCTACAACATAAATGTAAATTAAAGTAATTCTCAGATCGAATTTAGATCCTGTCTGGAAGCTGCCTAGGAATTCTCAGATCAAACTTAGATCCTGCCGGGGAAGCTGCCCTCGCCGCGCTGGGTGTCCCATTTGTCCACCCACTCGTTAGGGCAAAGCGACTTGTACACCCGGTGGAAGTACTGGCATGGCTCGTACTTCTCGCCGCGGACTCTCTGGCAGCGGTGGAAGTCCAGATAGCTCTGGTAGCAGTGCCTAGAATCAATCAAGGTTCATCACTATTGAGTTAGATAGTTTTCTAAACCTAAGCATCGCCGAAATTGATACTATTTATAAGAAAAATTACATTTGTTTAGTGAATATGGGCGTAAGCCAATATCAATTTACAAATGCACCTGGAATAAATAATAATATCAGGAGAATGTTATCGCAGAAATATGAATGCAATAGTTATAAAGGCAGAGAGGTAATCTATTAGTCAGGCGTCTTAGCGCCAAATATATTATTATATTATGAGCCCGAGATGTCCCAGTGCAGGCAAAGGCCTCCCTACCCTCCTTCCATTTCTGTCTATCCTGAGCTATGGCTGTCCAGTCCTTCAAATAGGCGTCACGGTCGTCCCGCTATCTCCGTCTGGGCCTGCCACGTCGCCGCTTCCTACTATGTGGGGTCCAGCTCGTAATGGACTTGGTCCACAGTTCCAAATGTTTTGATAGAGCGAATTTGCTCATGGGCTTAGAGAATTAAGTAAGCTAAATTATTATTAATGTGCTGAGCACACCAACACTTTCACTGCTGAGCCGATTTGCTTGTCTAGCCATGGGTGCGGCTCTGCGCACTCCATGGTGTTTTCCCATACAACAAACACAACAGCTGTGTTTTCCCGCATTCGCGGCAAGTTATGAAAAACACGACAGTTGTTTTCTCAGTACTGAAAGTGTTAAGTTTTCCAATTTATACATGCTAAGCTAAGCTCAGCGTGCACTAGCAAACGTAGAGAACACCAAATCAATTATGAAATTATCCAAGAAAAGCAAAGGTAGAGATAATCTATACTAATATGTAAGCCGAAGAGTTTGTTTGTTTGTTTGAACGCTAGGATCTCAGGAACTACTGGTCCGAATTGAACAATTCTTTTGTGTTGAATAATCCACTTATCGAGGAAGGTTACGACCCACAGGGGCGGAGCATCAATGAAGAATGTGGCAAAAACGGGCAAAATATATTGCTATTAAGAGAGTTATTACGGGAAAACTTGAATTATGCGGGTGAAACCGCGGGGCTCAGCTAGTGTCTAATATGCTCTTTAGACATCAGTATATTATTTATACTCTTTACTCTATCTTCACAACAAATAAAATAAAGCATTATTACAATGGAACTGCAATTTAGTAAAGCTACACAGCCATGATCATATTGTCTTGTACCACTGATGGTGCAATACCTATTTAAGAGTGATCACTGGTGGTAACTACCAAGTGTTACAGGATAAAGGAATCCTGGGCACCGCTGTACTTTGTACTAAACAATGTGATTATGCATCTGCAGCATTCAGTTGTTGGATCGGTGCAACGACACTGCTGCCTACTTGGTGATGTTTGATTGAATGAATAGTCAACCTTTCTGGCACATTCAATTCTCCAAACTCAGGAGTGGTCGTGGGTTTTCCAAATTGTAGCCAGCAACGATGGATATACCTATACTATATGTAGTCTACCTTACCTTGTCTGATTTGTGTTAGGGAAGCGCGGGTCGAAAGGCGCTGTTCTGATATCGGCTTGCGATTTGACCATCTCAGGCATTTTGCTGAAAAGAATGCAACACTCATTGTCATACTTCTTTATTATGAAAACCTGTTTCATAGGAAACAACTAACGGGAGCCTATATTCAATTACAATCAAACAAATTATATGCATAATAGAAAATTAAAATTGTTAATGTGTAAATACAACGGAGGATAAAATAGAAAAATAATGCTAACTTAAATTAAAATTAATTCTAATTTATTTAACGAGAGGGCGCGTCTTGCGCTCCTCCTCGCACGAAGTCTCTCTGTATTTCTTTACTTCCTGCATGTATAGCGACCAGGCGTCCTTGGGGGCGTTGTCGACCGTCTGCTCGTCTATTGCTTTAGCTTTCTTGACGAGACCAGTCTTGAGAACTCTGCCCCCGCGCCTCTTTCCTATAAACGGCAACGTGGGCTTTTTTATTTCGGACTTCTTTTCCTCTTCGACTTTCTTAGTCGCCTCCTGCATCTTCTTGAACATCTCTAGGAAACTGCCGTCGTTCTTTATGGGTATCGGAACCGGTCTGGATCGGGAGGTGGAGGCGGCGGCGACGGCGAGCGCGGTGATGTCGGGTGGCGACAGCAGCTCGGCGAAGTTAGGTCCCACAACGTCGGGCGGGTCGCCGTACTCGATGTCGTCGACTCGCGTGGACTCGACAGCGCCCGGCGGCGGCTTCACTTCCTTCGGCGGAGTCCTATCCCTTATCTTGTCCTCCTGTCTAGTCCTGTGCTTCTTCCAGAAGCGCTTTCTGTCCGTCACTGTGAACTGGCCGCGGCGCTCGTCGTCGCTGGGTGTGCCGCTCGCCGAACGCGACTTGGACCCGTGGGGGCTCACGGACCGCTTCTTGGTCTTAGATTTGGATCGACGTCGAGATGTCGATGGACTCCTGGAGCGCCGTCTCGAACAGCTATTGGAACGAGATCTATTTTTGGACGCGGACCTGCGTTTTGTTCTGCGATTGGATTTGGTTCGCGAGCGTCGCGAGGCCGTGGAGCTCGAGCGGGACGAAGAGCGCGAGCGGGGGGAGCGCCGCCCCCGCCGTTTCCGCCGTGGCGACTCTGACCCTGACTTAGAATTAGACGAACTGCTTCTAGCGTAACTTTTTGGAGGAGTGATAGAACTGTCTCTAGGTTTTCTAGGAGGTGTATTACTATTGCGATCCATAAATTTATAAGTTTTTGGGGGTGTCAGAGAGCTGTCTCTATCTGCTTTCTTATAGCTTCTAGGTGGTGACAATGATAACCGTTCAGACTTTATTGCTCTAAAAGGAGTAGACCCTGTTTTATTTCTTGGAGGTGTTTCTTCTACATCTCTTCGCCTATCTTTGCCTTTCTTCTCTGGACTGGAATGAGATTTTGCATATTTACTTTTGCTAATTGATCGTTGCCTTCTGGAGTCCGGAGTACCCGGGGATTCAGACTGTTTGCGAGAACGATAATTTTTAACCTTAGTTGGTGGACTCGGGGAATGAACACTGTGCCTGCTCTTACTATCATTTTTTTTGTATGCTTTCTCTGATGCTGATGAACCTGAGGACGCAGACCTTTTCTTCTTCTTATCCTTCCTAGAGGAAGAACGCGAATAGGATCGAGAGCTTGATCGGTCACTTGAAGAGTACTTTTTGCGCTGGGAGCCGCTGCGCGATCTGCGACGTCGAACGTCCTCGTAGCTGCCGTCGCGCTTGCGAGAGTACGATCTCTCCCTGCTAGCGTACGGTGATGCACTTCGAGATTTAGATTTGTAAGAACGACGGCGTTCCCGTTCGCGAGATTCAACGGGAGAGCGCGAGCGCGTGCGGGGCCGCGGAGCGGAGTAGTCGTAAGTGGGCAGCGGAGGGGGATACGCGCCCTGTGCACCCGCCTCAGGGTACTTCCCGTAGTAGGGTCCCGCGGGGCGCTGCTGATAGTAGGCGGGGTCGTAGCCGTAGGAGTAGGGGGCCTGGGCGCCGTAGGCCGAGTAGTCGAAGGCCGGCGCGCCGTACGAGCTGTAGCTGACGCCAGTCCAGGGGTCGGTGGCGGGCAGGCGCGGCGCGGCCGGAGGCACGTACTCTCCCTCCGCGCCCGGCGGCCCACCGTCCCACGCGCCGCGATACGAGGACATACTTATTTAGGTCCCTCGCATAACCTGCGGCAGTTTATAGGTGCGCACACACCTACAAACAGAATAACTTTTTGGTGTAGACATCAGTTCTACTCTTCCGATTCGGGTAAAGAGACGCCCTCGCGATAATCGTAAACGTAAATAGTTTTTGTGACGAGAAACAGAAAATTACGTAATCCGAACGGGAGTACGCAAAAAATAGGTCGTGAAAGCATGCGTTACAGATAAAGCATCTAAAACTGTGCTAGAGTAATTAAATTATACCCGATTCGACAAGCTCACCTTTTGTTAATTAGCTTTTGTACTAATAATTATTTCAACAGAAAATGGCTGCACACTTGCTTTCTCAAACTCATAGACAATAAAAAGAACATAGATTAAAAAGATAGATTCATAGAATGAAGATAGTAGAAATAAAAATAACAGATGAAAATTTTAAGAGTGTGGCCAGATTCAGATTGCTGTATCTCCTATTCTATTTATACATTTGCAGCGCTACTTACTGCTTGAAAGTACTTTTTTATTAGTTCAAGACATATAAAGCCCACAAGCGACTGAAACGAAGTGAAATTCAGATTTTAGTGATAACCTTAACTGATTCCTGTTTAATTGATCAAAGTGTGCTATGTTATACTCATTAAACTAGGTACCATTTTTTACTTTTTAATTTTGGATGTAAGAAATTTATACATCTAATAAAGCTACTATTATTTTCCCAAACATGTTATGTAAAAAACGGGTTATTGATATATTATTATATATTTAGGTCTGTACGTAAGGCTTGAAAAAGGTAAAAATCAAACACAATAGAGTTTTATCGTAAAGAGGAATGAAATTAAATCATTTATTTGACTAAATGCAAATGGTGTGAATTACATTCACTAAGAACATAATCGTAAATTAAAGTTATCTCAACAATACTTAGATCTTGCCCGAAAAGGTACCGTCGGCGCGCTGTCCGTCCCACTTGTCAATCCACTCGTTGGGACAGATGGACTTAAAGACCCTCTGGAAGTACTGGCATGGCTCATAATCTTCGCCGCGGACCTTCTGGCAGCGGTAGAAATCTAGATAACTCTGGAAGCAGTACCTGGAATCAAGTTCAAATAAAATAAATCAATAAATAAATAACCGATTCTTCTTCGTCATTAAAAAATATGTTTGGTACTAAATCAGTAAGCATTTAATTTTTTAACAGTCAAGTAGTTTTTGTTTTAGTTTATTTACCGACTATTAATAATTTAGATCACCAGCTAGTATCATTATACCAAATTTCAAATATGTAAAGGTCTAATTGCGAGACACCGAGAAAACTTTTGTTTAGCTGAAGTCTCTACATAAATCGATAGGTAATAATCGGCAGAATATTTTAGTAGGTAGGTACCTGTTCTTTGATCCAATGCACCTTCAGTCCAATGAGTAGGTAACATTATCTCAGGTTATGATCTATTATTATTCTACGAGACATGTATGACCTAGTGTGGGGTCCACTTATAAATTTGTAACTGTTTTAAGTATTTTCTAGGATTCTTGGAAATCATGAGTAGTAATTATTTTTCCAACTTTTGCAGTCATCACCGTAATGAGTTGTTGATATACAAAATACATTATGCTACTTTACCTTGTCTGATTCTGGTTAGGGAAGCGCGCGTCGAAAGGCGCCGTTTTAATATCGCCTACAGATTTAATCATCATCTCCGGCATTTTGCTGAAAAGAACGAAACACACATACTATTATGAAAATTTATTTTATAAGAAATTTACAATGATACTTCGCAAACGTGGATAGTTTTGTTTTTCAATTATATTAGATAAAACTTTTAGCGGAGTAACATAAACCCTCCAAATATAAAGGTATAAATAATATATAGGCCTGAGCCTGATAAAATGGTTAATAGGTCAAATCCAAAGTTCATAAAATGTTTTGTTTTTGTTGTTTTCATGTTTCTCTAAGGTCTGAGACTTCTGTGATAGAGGCACTACTTTAGGCCTTATTAGTCTTATCGGAATTAGTGGGAGAATTTGGCGGGAAATCAAAAGTTTTATGTTGTTGATTTTGCCTTTTTCTTTTTGAAGCCTCATACGCCAGCGAGTAATTTAGTGTTCGCTGCCTGTTTCAGCGATGCATCCATCTCTTGACTAAATTATCGTGAGTATTGACTAGAATTTACCTGCTATTATTATCTAAGTGACTGGGGCTCAACAAAAAACTAAGTGACAAAACTTGACTTGACATTGGCTAAATGCATAAATAGTGTAAAGTCAAAACATTAAAATAAAAAAAATACATAGCCGCGCCCCAGTCGGCCTGAGCTGAGACGCCTGAATCGTTTTCAGCTTGCCGTCGCTGTCAAGAAAACATGCAAAATAGATAAGAAAGAGTGTCGTGTGCAAAGCGCTAACGGCCCGTCTAATGCACAATATTAACTTGGTCACCTATAATGTAGTTGTGGCCTTGCCAAACTACCAAAATAAAAATCACATTATTAATAATAACTGTTGTCTTAAAATGTCATTATTTTTTAGCGTAAATAATAATGATAATAATAGCAGCGTATATTTAGTTTCTGCCTTGGCATAAAGGAGATGTGCCTATAACTCTCTTAAACTGTGGCCTAATTATCTGCAACTGTATATAATTAATGCCATGCTTACCTTATTGGTATTTATTTGATTTTTTTTCTGATTAATAAGTCAACAGCTTTCTACGTGGCACCACAACTTACTGGTTTACCTAGTACCAAAGAGTATAATCATTTTTCTTATCTACAAATTTTACATGTGTGTCATGTGACTGTTTCTTTTATCTGTGGGTATAGTGCTGCCAATATTAAAAATGTAGTTTCGGATATGTATTTATCAAATATTATATACTCACTCACTCATTCGTCTATTCGCCTTTGCTTAATCTGTGGTGGAATGGAAGCCGTCTTAGGTTTGGATTTGCCGGTGGTTGTTGTGGCGGTTTTTTGCCTTTTGTCTATTTTTACATAATTGTTTTAATTCCAATTAAAGCGATTCTGCAGTGAACAATTGTCCATGAGTAAATCTAAAGTGTCAGCAGAATGGAAGAAGCGCGTGAAGTCGGAATACATGAGACTGCGCCAGGCGAAGGTGCAGCGACAATACGATTATTTTATATTGTTCTTTGTGTTTTATTAACAAAAATTTCAAAGGTGTGGTCGTTTGTAGAGGTTCAAGCGGGCGGACGAGGTCAAGGTAGCATGGGCGCGGAACCTGCGGCTGATGTCGGAGGCGGTGGAGACGTTGGAGACGTGCGGCTCGGAGCGAGGTCGCCGGCCCTTCTGGCCGCCCCCCGCCCCATCCTGTAGCCACGAGAGCCTCATGAAGAGAGCTGAAGTTTCTTATACTGATGGTAAACTTACCCACTACATACACACATTACACATTCTATATTTTACATTAGAGCTAATAATCGTGAGAGGTAGTGGCCAAACTGTAACTTATACATTACTGTGTTCCGGATTAAAGGGCACTGTTATCGGCGAAATTACTGGGCTTACGAGACTTTAGAGACTTTAGAGTCTCAGGGTGCAAGAGCAGTGCTGCGCCACGCAAGATTATGCAATGCAAAGTTCTGGGTGCCACTGGAACTGTTATGGGCAGGCGTGGCGTTTACCATCAGGTGAACGACTTGCTCTTCTCGTTGAATTGAAGCCTACTAAGAACAAAGTAAAAAGCTAATGGGTAATAATTATTCTGGTTTCATTACATTTCCAGGGTTCGGTGTTATAAGGTTGTTATCTAGTTAGAATAACGTGTTCACTGCCCAGATAATTTTGTTGTGTCCTTACTATTCATTAGCAAATGCACTGAAGCATTGAAGATAGTGTAAGCTTTAATATTTTACTTTACCTACACCTCTATTGCAGCATCGGGCGTAGTAACAACCCAGCAAGTTCCAATCCGCATAATAAACTCAGTGAACCCCATACCAACTATGTACACGTGGGCCCCAACCCAGAAGAACTTCATGGTGGAAGATGAGACGGTGCTGCACAACATCCCGTACATGGGGGACGAGGTGCTCGACCAGGATGGTACATTCATCGAGGAGCTCATTAAGAACTACGACGGGAAAGTGCATGGTACATCTGCTTGGCATTCTATTTTTACCGTTTGTGGAGAAAGCTAGAGAATCTTGATGATTGTAACATTTTGAAAGAAAATTAAAAGTGCATAAAGTTTTTAAACAATAAAGAAAAAACGTTATTACTACTAGAGAATCAGCAAAAAGTTTTTATGCAATAGAGTAAAAGAGTTATTATTAGTGTAAACTGCAGGGAAAGCCTTATGTGATACTTGTATACCGAAAGTGGCATTTCTAATATGAACAAATTTGTCCTAACACAAGTTTTCTGGCAAGTTCAGTCCTCTTTGTAAACTATTTTATCGCACTGTGTTTGTGCACATTATTTTATAGGATTTTCTGTATTATAAAATGTATACAATCATGTATATAATTTGTAAAAATGGTATATCTACTTAACAAACCCATGTTGGAGTTTAATAACAGCTCACAATTACTTCTCGTGAGGTCAAACTACAGATAAATTGTTGGATCCGTCAGGCTGTAACAAATATGATTTATCCTATAGCACGTTTTAATTTGTCTTTTACACACTTGACACTCGAGTCAAGCAGCACTCTGATTTCTAATCATTTCTTTTATACAAATCACAAATATTCAAGAACCTGCAAACATGAAAAATCATTGTGCTCAATTGGTTTCCTTCCATGCTTCCTCCACAAACAAAAAAATTAATAATACATTGGTGTGTGGCATACACATCTTAGCTTATTGGAATAGGTTTTCTAAGTTTTATGAAATAGTGGTGGTGCATTTTAAATCATCATTTAACTTTAGTTAAATTTTAACTAAACATAGGTTATCAGCGAAAGAAATTGTAAAGGCACTTCATAGGCTTAGCTCTTCTATCAGATCATGCTTATGATGCTTTCAAGCCATCAAACACTTCAGTATCAATCTGCACAATAATTACTATACTTATAATAAACTTATATTTATAAAGCAGAAAGGACAAAATTATACATTGAAGATTATAAAGAAAACTAATCTAGGATACCCAAAATACTTTTTACAATATGGTTGTCTGTCTGTTTGTTTTCGTGTCACATAAAAAGTATTGAACTGATTGCAATGCGGCTTTCACTGTTTTGTAGCTTAGAATCTGAGTTGTGCAATGTATACATGACATCTAAATGCAACAAGTAGAACTCGAGCTATGGATAAAAAATGGTTTGTAGTTAACACCTATACCTATAGTCAGTGCAAAAGATATTTCAAAGATATGAAATAGACAATCACTCTTAATATTATACTCAACGTAATACTAGATGATTATATTATGTTTCATTAATCTCGATGATATGTTTGATTAGTCTGAATGACAGAATTATAAAACTAAAACATAAGTCTATCACAAATCTCCAACAGATTTTACAAGAAAAGATGTAAGCAACACCTTCAGTGTCTTAACTTATGTATTGTGATCTTCAAACCAGTAAACCCCGAGTATTATGATCACAAGCCTTGTCGTTGTAGACTCTTAAATTTAAATAAACATAGAAAATATTAGTTTTTTTTTTTGATTCAATGTGCCACATGTTTTGGCTGAAATCCTGTCAGAGAACAATGAAAAATCTCAATAAAATCAAGATCTAAGTATGTTATTGTGACGTGTGGTTTTATAAACAAAAAAACAAGGAGTTCAAGAAAGGTCTAACATAATGTATAGATTATATTTCGTTCAGTAACATGTATTTATCCCCATGTTATCTTCACAGGTGACAAAGAAGGTGGGTTCATAGATGACCATCTGTTTGTGGACCTTGTGCATGCATTAATGGCATTCCAGACCAAGGAAGAAGTAGCCGAAGAGAAGAAAGATAGAGAAGCACGGCTTTCTAAGGAAGAAAAAGAGGTATGAGGACAATTTAATAATTCTATTTCACAAGAGTGTTGAACGTGTAACAATTAACATTAAAGTTTTTAATTAATAAGGATGACTAATTCAGGAATTAAGTTTAACAATCAACATGGAAATATATGGTGAAGGATACACAAAAACTTGGCACATGATACATTATCAATATCCCATTTCTAGTGTTAATTCTTGTGTCACAAATAATCATCATGTTTCTGTGATTAACATAATCATTTGTTTAATCTTCAGTCAATTGCTCCATCACTCGCTAGATCGGTTTTAGCGATAAGTCCACCCATTATAATTTACATTTAATTTTATTCTTATGAAGTACCTTTGTCTATGTTTTAACTGGTGACCAATAAAGCATTTTCTTTACATTTTTCTATTCTAATCAACATTCGTTTCACGCTTTTTTTTTTTTTTTTTTAGTAGTAGGTTCTGTTCTGTTTCCATTGAATATCTTATAATATGGATGTCTGTTTCTCATTTTTGTTTCAACTATCATACGGGAATCATCCTCATCCATTGTTGCACCTATAGAAAACTGCACAAAACAATTTGAAGTTGGTAAGTGACCTTTTTGTTTTAATAGACGCCAGAACGAAGACGAAAAACAAATTGAAGTAGAATCTATAAAATACTTTTATGCCACGCTTCGCTGTGGCACATTCGCACATTCGCTGATATGTCACTGATGAAAAAAATAGATAAAAACAATCCTTGATGCGGATTATATATCATGCTAAAATTTCAGGTCGATCGGTGCAGAACTTTTTGAGTTTTTGAAGTGTACACAAACCAACATAACATTTATATATATATATATATATATATATATATATATATACTATATAATAAAATTATAAATTCGAAAGTAACACTGTTTGTTTGTTTGTTACTTTTTCACGGCTAAATGGCGGAACGGATCGTAATGAAATTTAGCACGTAGATAGACTTTAAGGGACATAGAATACCTTTTATCGCGATAAACTGTATACTGCGCGGACGAAGTCACGGGCAAAAGCTAGTATGGATATAAAATTACTGAAGATTTGTTAAAGACAACATTGTCTAGACTTAAAATAAGCCACTTAAACAGAATATAACAGTTTTTAAAATGGTATCAGTCTGTGTGTTTTCCTGACTAACTACTACGCTACTGACATATGTATTTAATATGGGGGCAGAGCTCCTAGGGCTGGTAGAAACGACCTCATTCTGCAAACAAAATAGTTTAATTTCATGGTGCTTCATATAAATATATCCACACTTCATTTATTAAAATTCATCAAGCCGTTTAGTCAATCAAATGCATAAAAAAAAACTCACATAATCGAAGTTGCAGGTAACACAGTAGTTAATAATAAGCAAATTATCCAATATTATATGTTATATTATCAACCATGGTCGTCCCACTGCAGAGCAAAGGCCTCTCTACCCTCCTTATATTCCTCTCGGCTCACACACTTCTGCGGCCTATCAAATGATCATTTAAAAATAAAAAGTCCCGACTGGTAATGTAGCCTATGTCTCTCATGATTATGATAAATCCAATGATACCTCATTTATCAAAATCCATCAAGCCGTATAAGCTGTAGGACGCGCTAAAAGAACTTACATACCAACGAGTTTTATCAGAAGGTCGTGAGTTCAAATCCCAGTGCAGGCATGTACCAATGTGTTTCTGTAAAACATATGTAACATATGTAATTATAACTCGCTTTTCGGTGAAGGAAAACATCGCGAGGAAACCCACATACCTACCCGAGAATTATTTCGGATTTAGGTATGTTATCCACCAATCTGGACCAGGTGTGGTGAATTATGGCCTAACCCTGAGACCCGTGCTCGGCGGTGGGACGTTATGGGTTGATGATGATGATGACCATTATGAAGAATGCCCTCTGAATCTTTGTCAACCATGTTTTCATCTATCCTCATGTTACAGAAAGAGATGTCAAAAGACTCAAAAGAGAAAGACAATGAAAATGACAAGGACAAGGAGATAGAAAAGAAGATCAACCATGAGAAGCAGTTCCCAATCTTCATCATATTCCAAGCTATCAGCTTACAGTTCCCTGACAAGGGCACCGCGCAGGAGCTCAGAGAGAAGTAAGAATCTAAAAGTAAATAAGTGTTAGCAGGGAAGTAAGTGTAAACATGAATTCATAAAATTTAATTCTTCTGAACAAGCTGTGCAGATATTGCTCGGTGCCTCCAGGTTGAAGTCACATCAAATAGGCGCGGACGTGGAAAACGACGTCATTAATCTCTCGTATACGGCATTAACAGAGACAGTGCATTTTAATAATTATGAAGCCTGATCCGTGACTACACCGCCTGCATGTTAATACAATATTTTGATAGAAGCAAAGATTCTTCAAATGATTCTGCAATAATACCTCTAGTGCCCTCAAGCGGAGCCCGGACGTGGCAGATGACGATGTCTCCCACTAGGTTCTGTCTATGTCTGTTGTACCTACACATTATTAAATTCTACGAAGGTAAAACAAAATAAACTATCCCATCCCCCGGCTGTAGCAGATTGTATGTCTTGGAGTGCAATAAAGAGTCGTTATCTTATTATAATTGATCGATCTGTGCTTCCAGGTACATCGAGCTGACGTCCCGCAGCGACCCGCACGCGCTGCCCCCCGAGTGCACGCCCAACATCGACGGGCCGCTCGCCGAGTCCGTGTCCCGCGACCAGACCATGCACTCCTTCCACACGCTGTTCTGTCGCCGCTGCTTCAAGTACGACTGCTTCCTGCACCGTGAGTACTGTGGGGCACCGCTACGGCCGGGACGGATGTGCATTGCATTTGGCCAATAGTACACCACGGACACTAAACAAATTCTGATGTGACAACTCACACATATAAACATTTTGCGTGTGTACCTTACTACACAACTGAAACAAAAGACAACCCATTAAAAGACTACAACTGGACTAGTATGAAGCTGTATAATAACCCGCTTGTCTATTACATTTGGGTATGTTAAATTGACTGTGTCCCGATTGCCCTCCGAGTGGCGGGTAGAGGTGCTGGGAAGGGGACCACGCGGGTGGCGTGTCCATTCTATACGTAATACTATGTCTTTTGTGCCAATAGATGGTGTTTACAGTGTCTCGTATGTAGAGATTTCTCGGTATAAAAGATTTTCAAATAATCTTCATTATCTACTGGGACAAATTGGTGTTTGTATGTTGTATATTTTGTTCGATGATAATATCTTGGGTACTATTGATCCGATATTCATTTGTATGTAGACATATTCGGCCCAATTTACACTATGCTTAAAATTAACTAGCTTTCTGTCTGTGTGTATATCTGTTTGTTGGACGTTTGCAGCAATTGATGTTAGACTAACTTGTCTATGAGCTAAAGACTTGAAACTTAAATCAAAGTTCAAAAACGGATGACAATGCATTGGTCCGTTTTAAAAACGTGCTAATATTTAATTCGAAAAGCTATTTAAAAAAAAAACCTAATTATCTTATGTTGAATTATGGCTGATCGGAACTATAATATAATTATTCTTTTAAAGCTTTTATTAAACATATGTTTATGTAGTGTGTGTTTGTAAAACGCTAATATAATTATATATTTAGTTATGTAATTACTTAAGTTACTTACATATATATATAAATATTAAATGTAATAGTATAACTTATTCTGTTTGGCTGACAGGAAGTCAGGTGACAGGTAAGGCGTGTTGCCTAAGTCCTTTATCATGTCTTGTTTGCTGTCGTCACTGCATCACTGCATTAACATTTCCAGAAACATTATTTTCTGTCTTCGATGTTTTCATTTGAAACCTTCAAAATCACAAAACCTTTGAGACATGTGTCATTAAGTCATTATATGTACTTACATCATTCATTGGTGGTAATGCATTATACCGAGATCTCAAGTGTGTTAGCTATTAAACTGTGCTGTTATTCTGCAAAAAGTAGCCGTATACAACCACTCTTAACACTGACTGCTGAGCCGATTCGCGCTGACTGCTGCCCGTACTCGCGGCAAGTTATGAAAAACACCATAGTTGTGTTTTCAGCAGTTAACATGTTAAAGTAGTTGATTTGGATAGTTTTTGTCTATGAAAGCTATCGAAATTGGTGTCTCTAACAGCGATAACATGGTTTATTAGCTAACAGATCAAGCTCTGACTGCTCTAGCTACACTTTCAAGCAGCGGAACTGTCACCAATGCTTGAAATCTAGTTTTATTAAAACTAAGTAAGATGGTGCTCGATCATATGCTAGCTTGCTACTAATGGAAAAATCTATATTTCCTGCTAGTTCAACTGTTACTCAGTGTGGAGTCCAAAAAAAACAGTTTTACTACAGTTATCCTATTTTCATTCACAAAACTATTTCAGCTCTTGATACATTTTCCTCGTCAAAAATGTTTCGTCTGGTTCACCAGTTCAATGGACCTCACAACGGCTATTTATTTATTAAATACGGTCACGCCTTTCTCCCGTTGCAAAATGCAAGTAAATCTTATTGTAAGGCTGAAACCCACTCATGTGATGTGGCGTGACAGACATACCCATTCCAGCCTTATTTTTCTTCGACATGAATCGCAACCAATTATCATTTATTTTGCATAGTTTTTACTAATAATAATTATGTTTCATTTACATTATTCATTTATCTATTCATAAATTATCATTTTTAATTTTATATTAATTTAAGTGTAATATTATATGTGATTGTAAATTTTTAACTGTCAGTTATAATTTCAATTGAATCAAGGACAATTATTTACCCAGTAGAGTGGTGGCAAGTAGCAAAAAACATCAATTCTCTTTCTTTCAAATCAACCAATAGAGAACCAAAACCATTGTTAAACTTGTAGTGGACTATCCACAGAAGCCACTTAAGAATAATTGAATTGAACAACTCTTTTTAATTGAATACATAATATTGGAAAAATTAGCCTATGAGTATTTTGCCGGTTCTTCTCGATTGAATGTAGTCCGAACCCTGTGGTAGAATCAGTGGACTTTCATGAGTGCCCTCTTGGGGCCCGTGTGAGTAAAGATTTTTGACTTTGACGTTTCAACTCGACAGCCTTTGTATATATTTTCAACTTCAAATTGCACGTAGTTATCAAACTAAGTCCATATGTCACACATTTGTTACAATTGTTCCCAAATATTGCATACTTTTGAAGTTTTCTTACCACTGGCAGGTCTACAAGCGTGCCACCCCGGGCCGAACCTCACCAAGCGCAAAGGCCCCGACCTAAAGTCCATGGCGGAGCCCTGCGGCTCCAACTGCTTCATGCTATTGGTAACTTGGTCTACATAAAGGCTTTGCCAAACAGATAGCGAAACTGACGCGTGGCGAGACGTTTTATGCCCAATACTTAAAATGGCATATGAGTCGACAACGAAGAAATTTTATAAATTAATATGGTTTGCTTTCGTACTTTCCTTGGGATGAGATTAATAACGCCTCGGCACACGTTCTGTTCACTTCCTATTTGGCAAGGCCTCTATAGTTAGTTATTATAATCGGAGCCCATTGCAGCGCACAATATCAATCAAAATCGTTTGTCAGATATGCGTTGGAGGATAGTTCAAAGAAGTTGTGAACCCGTGTCGCGGCATTGGGCAGGCGCCTTTATCATTACACTTTCATTGTTTCAAAAGTAAATATTAATTTGATTTAAATGTTACCGATTCTGTTGGAACAAACTAAACTAAGAATTTAATTTGACAGTTTAAGTTATTGCCGTCCCTTTCGTTTTCATAAAGTATAAAAGTGACGACAGATTATTTGGTAGAACTGTACAAAAATTTAGACTAGTTTGTATCCACAGAATTGACACAATTATAACTATAAGTGCGAGCGCATATTGAGCCACTGGACGCGACCACCGCCCCCGGTGGCCGCCACAAGCTGCGGGCCTAATTTCTAATACGTTTTGTATAGTATCGGCGCACACTAAGCGTTCGAGTGGCCGCGTCCGAGACGACAAGTGGTATGCTGTGAACACTTGCAGCCATTAGTGTCTAGTGTCTAGTGGGTCAATGCGCGCTTGCACTTAAATCATCTTTATTGTAACTACAAACGTAAGTATAACAAAACTAATTGGACCAAATCTAAAAAAAAATCTTGTTTTGCTGCCATTGGGAAGGTAAGTAAAATGCAAGTCTCCAGGTTCAACATATTTTCCCTTTTGTTGCGGGAGAATAAGGAAATCCCGCGGGAAAACGCGAGGCCCAGCGGAGCGCCATACCTCCAGGCATGTATACGTACTGTAACCGCAGGCCGGCCCGCGGCGCACGGCGACACGAGCCGCCGCACTGGCGCGCTATTATTGCTCGATATTATCGCATGTGTTTTTGCGATATTTCTTTTAATTCATTTTGTACTGCTCCGATAATAACGCGCTTGTGTGGCAACGGTCACTTGCATAAGACGTGCAAAAACGTAAGGCGCGGACGCCTTTCAGATTTCATTCTAAACGTATGGAAGTAAGGCTGGACGCGTCTCTTGAACGCCGCGCCTGCCATTCTAAATCGCGCCTTATTACCAATTGTTTAGAATTAAATTTGAAAGGCCCGACCTGTTGTACAGTCAGCATCAAAAGCAAAATGATGATCGGACAAGTTTCAAAAACCATGACCGGAATTTAGTGCATTAGTTACAATAAAATCTAATTTCTTTAAAATTACATAACTCTCTCTCTCTTCCTCTATTCAATAGGATTCAGAGGGACAGGGAGTAAAATTTTTTTTTTTACTTTTTAATAAAAAAAAATTATATTAACAAGCGTTTAATGCACTAAATGGTTTTGTAAACTTATCTGGGGGCCTACCATGACGTCTTATAGCGATTCAGTTGAGGACCTAAACTGAGCCGCGTCGCATAATCGTACAGTGACGTCTTATTTTTTATGTTGCTGCCATTTTCAACCTTAACTGGATCCAGTTTAGGCTGAAAATGGCAGCAACATAAAAAATAAGACGTCGCGGTACGATTATGCGACGCGGTTCAGTTTAGGTCTTCAATTGAATCGCTATAAGAGGTCATGGTAGGCCTCCTGGTTATCATTTACTTTTGAGGTTGACAGTACGTCTTTTGTATGTCGCGCCTTACCCTTGTTTGAAGCAATTTCAATTGTGTGTGCAGTAGCCATTGATGAAACTAGCACGTTTTTATATAAAGAGATCAAGGAACACACATTGGTGACGAGCCGAATGCGAAGCTAGAGCTTGCGGGTTCCATTCCCGCACAGAGCCAATATTGGTGTGATACGCAAGTGTCTGCGTGGATGAATTCCTTATATACAGGGATTCCTAGTGAGGGGTCAGGATCTATTATATGTATGTGATAGTAACACGTTATTATTATAATTTTGGAAAAACTTTAAGGTCGATATTATCTCTCTATAATCAATTACAGTATTGTAAACCTCAAGGATTGTGTTATCCCAGTCAAGTAAGTTATAAATATGCTTCAAATACCCACATAAGGCATTATACTTACATTTATTTTCTAGCTCTAATTCAGTAGTCTTTTTGCATATAAAAACAAATTAAATTAAAAAAGCAATAACCTAAAATAAAACCTACACTAATCTGATAAACCGTTACTGGTTAGCAACGTTCCCAAAATGCTGGCAGCATTTAGTCTTTGGGTTATGTAGCAGCCAGCATTTTGGTCACGTGTAGCTTCGACCAGACGCCCAGATAGACCTTTAAAAACTCCACGGCCTCCTGGTCCCCACGGCCCTAGGGCCTTGACCGAACAGGTCGATGAGGATAATTGAGATATCAGTTGCTTCCCGCTGTTTCACTCACTTTCCGATTCCTACAAGTGATATTTTAGGACGTAAATTGATCAGTATACCAAATAACATTACAAGCCCGAGTTGTATAATAAACTTTCACGTTCATTATCGTTACTTAATTTTTTTAAAGTTCAGAATTTATAACATGTTCGTAGAAATCATTACAAAAATAACTGTGATCCTTGATCTCGTGTTAATAAAGCTTGTTTTCCGATAGGAGGGCGTCCGGGAGAAGCTGGCAAGAGAGAAGGCGGCGGGAGAAGAAGATAAAGGGAAGATACACGCCATGGACTCGCCCAACGACGCATCCTCGGAAGATAGCAACGACAGCAACCGCTTTCAGAAAGGTAACACATAAGTACATAGATACATAGATAAACTCCTTATTGAGACACCATAGAACAAAGAAAAACTAAAAAACTAGAACAAAACAAAAAACAATTAGTGTCACAATGGGTGCTCTTATCGTTCAGAGCGATCTATTTCAGACAACCATGCATGGAAAGGAGTAACGAGGAAATCTGACGGTGTTTACTCATATAAATAAAAAAAATGTACTTACTCGTTGCGGCCACGGTTTTATCCGCGTTAAGTATTATCAATTATCCCACAGAACCGTAAATTTTAACGGGATTAAATGTATCCTATCTGTTAACCCTGGTTATAAACTATCCGTGTGCCACAATTCATGCAGTTCGGTTCAGCCGTCTTTGCGTTATCGAGTAATATACATCCAAACACTTAACGACTCCATGACGTGTAGTGGGTGATGAACCGACTGCGGAGCAAACAAATGTTTGCTCCGAAACTGGGTGTTTGTAGAACCATGGTCTTCGTAGTTCCTGATTCCCTAGATGCAGGGAATCCTAGTTAGGGGGACAGGATCTGCGCACGTGATCGTGACGCGTTATTTATTTTAATTAATATATTTATCTATTAGCTTTTGACTACAGCGTATCGCGATAAAAAAGTACCCTTTGTCCTTTCCCAGGGTCAAAACTATGTCCATACCAAATTTCATCAAGATCGGTTCAGTCGTTTAGATGTGAAAAATGAGCAAATAGACAGTTTACTTTCGTTTAATTATTTGGATGATTCTAGCTGTTGTCACCTGTCTTCTCAATAGGATGTATTTAGAATTAACAAATTTTCATGGCTTGGGCCCACTTGAATAAAGATTTTATATTTTGAGATACAATAGATGATTGTTCTGTAAACAGGAAGCAACAGTAACTCCAGCAACAGCAACTGGAGCACCAACGGATGTACCATCAAGAGTGGCGCCGAGACGCCGTCGGAGCCTGCCTACAATGCATTAGGTAAAATCAGTAATATGATTAATTTATTATTCTTATAGCGGTGATAGCTCATTGGGAGAACGCCCGCCTTCCAACAGGGAGCTCTAATCGAAGTGCGGTCATGTGCTTAAGTGAATCTTGCTAGACATGTACGTAATTATCACTCGCTTTAAGGTGAAGGAAACCAACATGCGTGAGAATTATTTTGAAGGCATGTGATCCACCAACTAGGCCTCCTCATGAAAGTGAGGCGAGACCCGAGCTCAGCAGCGGGCGCATATGGGTTGTGATGATGGTGATGATGATCCTCTTCCGACATTCCGGGAGTCTTCCGACCGAGCCGGGTGGTACCGCTCGGGACAGCCGTTCGAGTGCTCCTCGTTGGAAGTATCCGCTCGAGCGCGCGGATACCGCTTGCGCGATGCAGGATAGTGCGACGCGTGTCCGCTGCGTGGCGCTGTATCCAATGTGACGGTTGAGGTAACGATACGAGCAAGTCGTTCACCGGATAGTAAGCGCCACGCCCGCCTATAACAGTTACAGTGACACCCAGAACTTACCATTACAAAATCCTGTGTGGCACTGCACTGCGCTCGTCACCCTGTGACATCGGTCTCATATGCCTTGTGATATCGCCGGAAACAGTGCCCTTCAAACCGGAACACAATAATGTTTATACGCTACTGCTTGGCGGATGAATATCTGGCAAAGGTGTGGTTCTTCCCCAGGCAGACTTTAGCAGAAGAGGCCTCCCACTAAAAAACGAACAAACCTATGACGTTAGACCTTAATCTTGCAGCTGGTTCCTCCCGCAGGTTTGTCCGTGGACGACGTGGACGCCGAGTGGACCGGCTCGGACCAGTCGCTGTTTAGGGCTCTGCACAAGGTGTTCCCCTCCAACTACTGCGCCATCGCGCAGGTCATGCTCTCCAAGACTTGCCAGCAGGTAACCACAGGCCGCCGTGGACTAGTCCGTACTTGGTAGGGATTATTAACATTCCGACAAAATGTTACAGTCGTTTGATAGAAATAGATTGCAGTATCCATGTGATCTAGTTTCTTATAAATGATTATCATTACAGCTTTTATTTGTTTTTATTTATTTCTTTTGGAAAATTGGAGATTCATTAACAATATAATTACGATGATATAAAAGATTTAGGTTATTTTATATATTAAAATTTATAAAATCCCCGTGTAGTTTCTTGGTGTTATCTTCGATAGGCCCATTTCCTAAACACGAACCATGAATCTGCACACCAGCACATGAAAAGGAAATTTATTTTTTCAAACTCAACCCATAATCAGTTATCGATTAATTTATTTGATCATACCTATTTTATTTTTCTCTGTTTACGAGACTTTTGTCTTTTGAAAGTGTTTTATTATTGCTTACTTATAATGAATGATTTGAGTTTTGGCCAACATTTTGTCGGTGCAGGTGTACACGTACTGGATCAACACGGGGCAGGAGGAGTGCCGCGTGGAGGCGGAGCTGACGCCGCCGCGGAAGAAGAAGAAGAAGCACCGCCTCTGGTCCGTGCACTGCCGCAAGATACAGCTCAAGAAGGACTCCGCCTCGCACCATGTGTACGTGTTGTCTTACTAGTTAGCGCGGTGGCGTCGTGGGCAAGGGCTGATAGCTTAGTATCAGTTGGGGAGGTATAATAATTTGAGTAGCCATACCATCACAGAATTTTGCCCATGTCCATCCAGAAAATTCAGTGAAACTGGATCAGTAGTTCCAGATATTAGCCCCGATAAACAGGGAACTGTCGTTGAACATGGGTCCCTTTCTCCCTACAAACTTTGTTCTACCAGTGAATATGAAAAACATGCGTATTACAGTAATATGTACAGTAGCTTGAATATGATTGCCTACAATTTTAGCCACTAACTGTACTCGAAGAATTCAATTATTGTGAGACACGAGGTCAGTACGTCGCCCACAGAGCCGTGCCATTCTATTACACACTGTATTGGTTGCAGCTACAACTACACGCCGTGCGACCACCCCAACCAGCCGTGCGACAACATGTGTCCGTGTCTGCAGTCGCAGAACTTCTGCGAGAAGTTCTGTCAGTGCAGCGGCGACTGTAAGTTACATACACGGATACTATTCGCAAGAACAGTGTAAATGTGCAAGCGAAGCGAGCGTAAAATATTTAGGCTAGCTTTGTTGAAGGTCACGGCCGAAGTGAACGCCACAATCATTCAAATGTAGCGACGGTGAGGTCTTAGATCGTCATGCACATCCATAAACACGATTCGATAGATGTGAAATGTGTGTTTCAGTTCAATTAAAGAAAATATTCAGTTGGGGTCATGAGCCGGAACGATTAGCGATCTAAAGAGGGACGAGCGAAGCGAGCGCGAAAGCTGCTTATATCGGAGCTATCTATACGGAAAGAAAGAAAGGAAAATTATTTATACATAAGAAAACTACCTTCGCCGTCCACGTTGCCTCTTCGACCAACCCACCTTCCTTCCCCGCAGGTCAAAACCGCTTCCCCGGCTGCCGCTGCAAGGCGCAGTGCAACACGAAGCAGTGCCCCTGCTACCTGGGCGTGCGCGAGTGCGACCCCGACCTGTGCACGGCGTGCGGCGCCGACGCGGCGGGCGGGGGGGGCGCGGGCGCGGGCGGGGGCGGGGGCGCCGCGCCCCCCCCGCCCGCCGCGCAGTGCTGCCGCAACGTGTCGGTGCAGCGCGGCCTGCACAAGCACCTGCTGCTGGCGCCGAGCGACGTGGCCGGGTGGGGCATCTTCCTCAAGGAGGCCGCGCACAAGAACGAGTTCATATCAGAGTACTGCGGGGAGATCATCTCGCAGGACGAGGCCGACCGCCGCGGAAAGGTGTACGACAAGTACATGTGCTCCTTCCTCTTCAATCTTAATAACGGTGAGTGCGGCGGTAGTTCCTTCATTGTACCTCCGCCTCCGTCCGCCCTGAACGGATGCCGTATAAGATTTGCATCCACATTTATAATCCGAACAGCGAAGGAATGCAAAAAGTATGCTCCACCATCGACCGCGTGGACACTTACCACCTGGCGAGACTGCGCTCAAATGCACGCCTATTATGCAATAAAAGAAAATGTAACCAATAATTTTTTTGCATTGTGACTATTACTTTCTCCCTTTTTCTTTATCTGTTGGAGATGGTACCCGCCGAAGATGTTCAGAATTAATAATACCCCCCCTAGCATTCATTTGAAAAATACCCCCACCAAATATATATTAAAGTGTGTGATATGTGATTAAGTTCTAACCTCGTCACCTGCCCGGAACAATGAAGAAATTAATCCTTCCCATAGTATAATTCTCCATCGTATTTCCCAGACTTCGTGGTGGACGCGACGCGCAAGGGCAACAAGATTCGTTTCGCTAACCACTCCATCAACCCGAACTGCTACGCGAAGGTGATGATGGTGAACGGTGATCACCGCATCGGGATCTTCGCCAAACGCGCCATACAGCCGGGCGAAGAGCTGTTCTTTGATTATAGGTGAGGTGGAACAATTCATTATATACTTATATACAGGTTTACTATTAAACACCATGGAACAAAAAATAAGCCTTCATGTAAAGTGTCAACTCTTGCATG
This sequence comes from Campaea margaritaria, assembly GCA_912999815.1. NCBI lineage: Eukaryota > Metazoa > Arthropoda > Insecta > Lepidoptera > Geometridae > Campaea > Campaea margaritaria. The sequence continues at coordinate 11,392,834 of OU538801.1, forward strand.
ACGGAATAGAAACTTGTGACGATGGCTATAAAATTTCTCACTTCAAAAACTTACAACTTGCAACCTTGTACTGGAACCACTTGAAAACCATTTTATTTATATTTTACTTCGAAAATATATAAATCTAAGTGTTTTATTACTCTTATACAAGTATTGTTACTGTTATCTCTGCAGATATGGACCCACAGAACAATTAAAGTTCGTCGGCATCGAGAGGGAAATGGAATTCTTATGAGAGCAACCCAAATAGTGCACGGGCGAGAGCCAGCACTGACTCTGGACAATTCATATAGCCATAAGTTCTATACTCCAGTGTTGAATAGTTGTGATGTAGTTATGTACTGCTGGTTGTGATTGTTTATTTGTGGTGTTGCTTGTGATGTTTAACAAATCTAGCTCTTACGGAGACAATTCAAAAAGTATAATATGTTATAATTTTCATAAATGGTGCCTTATTGACTCTTGATATTGGCTTTTTTACCCGACTTCCTAAAGGAGGGTTGTTTTTTTGTAGTCTAAACACCAGCAATATTGTAATGAAAGTATAAATATTTGAAAAAGATTTCATTGTAAGAAATTAATACTAAATCACTGCCAGTGATGTGTTGTGATGTTATGAAATAACATATTTGAATCCATGCTAACTAAGCTAAGCGGTGGTAGCTTAGTGGGAGAATGTACGCCTTCCAATCAGGTCGTGCCTGCACTGGCATCCTAGTGCAAGCACACACCAATGTGTTTCTGTAAAATATATGTACATAATTATCACTCGCTTTTCGGTGAAGGAAAACATCGAGAATTTTTTCGGAGGCGGGATGTTATCCACCAATCCGGATCGGGCCCCCGTGGTGGATTATGGCCTAATCCTCACGAAAGTGAGGGGAGACCCGTGCTCAGCAGAGGGACGTTATGGGTTGATGAACTAAGCTTAGCTTTTGCTGAAATTATTTCTGTTTGAATATGATTTTTAAATTGAATAAAATTTCTTAGTGTCTTTGTTTGGTGTGTGCTGATAATATGTGAATGTGGAAAACTTGATGTAGCAATTACAATGAAAAACATTGTAAATTTACAATGCATTTATACAGTAAATTTCATAACGCCAGATTTCCTGTCTTTCATTTTAAGGAGTTAGGGTCTCTACTTCAAAAAAAATCGACATTAACATTATAAGATTTATATCATAGGTAACAAAGTTAAATATACATTTAATACACAAAACATACAAACAATTAAAAATGCATGTTTGTACACTCTTGTTCATTGAAGTAATCACATAATTGCTTTACTACTAGTTCTAAACTAAAGCGGACTAATCTAAATGAATTCTACAGTAACAACCTACTTGTAATTGGTAACAAAAACATTGCTTACACATTTTAGATATATTCTAAAATTATTTCACAGTCAAAAGGTACTAGTTTTGTACTTATTTCAATTGGCATTGCTTTCACCATTCAAATTTAAAACATCCACTACTGTTGTACCAGTACACATTAGCATGAAGGAACCGAGTGGTCTTGATGCTACTTTTTGCTTCTTTACTCAAGGGTGGCTGCATTATAATGTTCTATTCTGAGCTTATGCCAATCGCCATAGATGACTGATAAATTACTTATTTATTTATTTCAATGTACAGAGAGTATGCATGTATTATTAAACTATTCCAAAGCTTGGACCACATTAAAAATAGATAAATCACGCCTTAGCATGATAGGCATAAAATTCGAATATTTGTTGGTGTGATGGCACAGTTATATTGTGTCATCAGCAAAACTGATAATGTAATCTAAGGTTTTAATCATAAGATAAAACATTTTGTAAGGTCACAAGTTGGCTCGTATCCACAGCACTGCACCTCTTGGCTCTTTTCCAGCACTAAGCCAGATATTGGCCCTTTCTGCATGATGAAAATCTACAGCAACATTTTAACTGATTTCATGGCCTAATCACAAGAGCCGTCCAACCAGCCGTCCCTCCACCGTTCCTTCACCTTGCTGCAGTCAAATACAGGTTTGTTAAGTTTGATATTGACCATGTTGTGGCGCTCACACAGCCACTTGGCAAGCTCGTCTCTTGATCCCGTTTGTGGAGGGTTCTTTTTTATGCTGAAAAGAAAATATCTTTTATTGTGGTGGCTTGACTGATGCAATACTCTGAAATGTTACACTGTACTATAATTATTGTTTGGATAATTCTGAATTGAACAATGAAATTAGCTGCGAATCTATTGAATGCCTGAATTACTAGATTTGTGAGTTTTCAACTTCACATACAAGTGCAAATAAATTACATCTACAGTACAGAAGCATTTTATAAAATTTCATAGGAAAGAGTTCATATCACTCATTTGTGACAAGAATATATCATCTAAATATGTTGAATGGGAGGTAACACATTCTTGTTGCTAATGAGAGTCTTATCTAGAATAGAAAACTCCACCAGAACCACCAGAAACAAAAATAAACACAGTACAGAAAAATTACAATAGGGAAACAAGGGTAGTACAATGGGCAGTCTTATCGCTGAAGTAGTGAAACTAGCTGAATCTAGTGTTGCCAAACACTGTGATTTATGGAATGATTAGAAACTTACTCTTCTTGGAAATCGAGTGCACAAGGTTCACATGGGTAAAACTGGGCAAATATGTTGAAGAACCTTGACATCTGGCTGCACTGGACTTTTGATGGTTTCTCTGGATAGTATGCCGCCATCGTGTGCAAGAATCCCCATGTTGCAGTTCCTAACTCTTCTTTATCTAGGGGACACGCCTTTCCAGCCTCTACAGGCGCTTTTGATGTAGATGACTGAAAAACAAAATTTTTATCAATTAAAAAAAATTAAAATGATAATAAATTTTTGTTTATTAATTGATGATATATAAGTCTTAGTTTTCTCGCGTAAATATTCCAATAGAATGTTCAAAGTGAGTGGAAATCTCAAATGCTCATAACCTTACCGGTGTTCCGGGTTTTTCTGAAGTGGTCGCTTTAGTCCGACTCTTGGCCCAGGATTTGAAATCAGAGCACGCCCTGCAAGGTTTATCCTCTTCCTCTTCTTCCATGCCGTGACCTGGCATTGTCACCAATTTTTATCACAGCACATGAAATGTGATATGATAACACTCTTGTGTAATTGCGAAACGTTTAAACCTTCAAGACGCGAGCTCAGAACTTCAAATTACAATGAAAATATCTTGTGTACTTTGGTTTGATTCATAATTCAGAGAAGCTGACGGAAATGTGGTGAAATGCAGTTTTCCATTTCAGAATTTGATTTTTACATGTTGTTTTTTTTCTTCGCTATTTGTCAAATGTCCGTATATTTTTGGCACATGTCATCACGTGACATGACATTTTTGGTTAAGTATTGCCAAGAAGAAAAAATGCTAAGTTCGTTTGAAAACTCTGAAACATCCAGACTCGTTCGTTTCTTTTTACGACGAACACAAGGATTGAATTCGGTGTAATGATAGTTATCGAATAGAACTATTATAAAATAGCATAATAATGCCTGAATTTCCCTTGTATCATTGAAAAAGAAAACAAACACATCATATTTACATAACATATAATTGAAGCCTAAAACATTTTGATCACATTATCAACCTTGTAGAATAATCGGTTAATATTTAAGTACTAAACATGTGTATTTATGTGCCATTTATTTATCACATGTCTCCTAGGATATGAATATATTAATATAATATTAATTACATTTTTGTTCATTTCTCTGCGGGTTGTTTTGTTGGCCTCAACTCGATGTGTTCTCACATGCTGCCACAATTTCTGAAAATAAATTCAAATCATTTAACATTTGTTACTTTGTTTCTATGGCCATTGCTTTACTTAATTAAATATTTCACTTGAAATAGTGAATTCGGCCACGACGATCGGTTCGAACACAGTTAATCGAGCCCCTCGGCACCGCAGCGCGTCAGTACGGGGTCCAGCGGGATGGACTCAGCAAGGGCGCCGAGCGAGGCGCACATACTCCGTCATTGCTTACTGTGCAGTATCGAGTTCAGCGCGTCGACGGCCGGCGAACGCGGCCAGTCGAGCCCCTCGTCACAGCAGCGGGTCAGCACGGGGTCCAGCGGAAGGGACCCCAGCATGGGCGCGCCCAGGTCCGCACACATCTGCACAGCTCCGCCCGTCGTCGCGGGGAAGATCTCGTTGCGGCTCTGGCGGAATTACACTCGGTCCGTCAGATGAACTCAGAAATGTGTATGTGACTGTGCGAACCCACACGAGCATTTCAATTGATTTTTTAAAAGTACATACCTTGCATTTGGGGCAGACGAAGAGGGACATGTTCTCTATCACCCCCAGCACGCGCACGCCCACCTTGCTGCAGAACTGCAGCTCCTTCCTCACGTCCAGCAGAGCCACCTCCTGCGGCGTCGTCACCACCACGGCGCCCGACAGCCCCGCAGCTGACAGGTACTGCACCGCCGACAGGTGCTCGTCGGAAGTGCCTGGAGGAGTAGAGATGAGGTTTTTGAGTTACTTTGTTCAATTTAAATGTTACTTTGTCAGTTTTAGGTGCTTTTTCTGTAACTTTGTTCAATTTTAGTGTAACTCCTAGGCAATAAGCTTATGGCATCGTCGATTTCATCATTGCAACATCAGAGGAGTGAGTTAGAGGTGTAACGCGAGCCTGATAAGAATTACAAAGTTCAGATATTTTTACTGATATTAGTGGTGAACACGATCTTTTACCTATTTTCTGTGAGATAAAGCAATGGTACTTCAGTGGTTCATAGAAGTAGGTACATACCTGGTGGGGTGTCGATCAGTAAATAGTCCAGATCTCCCCAGTCCACCTCGCTCAGGAACTGTTTTATCATACCTGAAACCAGAAAGCATTTTACATTATTTGTCAACACAATCATGAGGCTTTTACGAGTGGCTTCAATAAATAAATATATTCTCAAAACAGATAGCGCACTTTGGATGTCGAGCGCACACTGGGCACAGAATAAATAAGTATCTAGGATAGTCACATTACAACGCAGTCTAGCTAGTTATTCCTAACCCTTTCAAGACCCTACCAAATACATGAGGGATTTATTTACAGCTTAGTGGAGACAATAGGAAAACTAATTCCTACCTCAGCATCAAGGTAGGAGTGGGACAGTCAGTGGGGACGTTACCATGAAGGGTGAAACATAGCGATAAGAGTTCATCCTATGTATGGAAGATTGAGACACAATATGAAAAATTATCTCACCATTTTTCTTGGGCCCTCTCCATATGACTGCATCGTCTGGGCTACTCAGCAGGAATCCAATGGACATCAGCGATAGGTTGTCTGTTACGTACTGAAAGTATATATGACATAATAATTAGGCTTCATTCATTCGTTTAAACAACAAGGTAGCCTATCAAACAATCACATGCTCGTCTTGTCATTCAGTAAAATAAAAATAAACAGAGCGTGGAAGACGGAACCAGGCAAAAAATACCAATAAAAGCCTTTCGTTATGTTGTGATAGCAATTAATGAATCACATACATAGACCTGTATCTAGGGAATCAGAAACTACCGAGGACAAACACCCAGACTCAGAGCAAATACCTTGTGGTTCACACAAATCTTTGCCATGTGAGGAAATCGAACTCACAACCTCACGCTTAGCAGTCGGCTTTTCACCCACTACGCCACGGAGGCCGACGGAAGGAAGGAATGGCCGCGGAGGCATGTTGAAGTCCATGGGCCTACAAACATAAATCAGCGACGTACTAAAATTTAGTAGTGCGCGGTCCTATTAGCTATGAAGACAGAAGAAGATAGATAGAAGTAAGCCCGGGTACTCACCACAGGAGACCAGCCCGAGCCGGAGTTGTGGACCTGCTCGCCGCTCACGCCGAGCACGCGCGGCTGGCTCGGCCCGCAGATGTCGGCGTCCAGGATACCCACCTGGGGAGACACACAATACTTTGTTTAGCTAGAAGAGCTTTAGAAGGTCGCTGATTGAATAAATTGAAAAAAAAAGCTCCTGTAAACTTAAATAGGCTCGAAGATAGATGGTTGTTATTCATCATCATCAACCCATAACGTCCCACTGCTGGGCACGGGTCTCTCCTCACTTTCGTGAGGAGGGTAAGGCCATAATCCACCACGGGGGCCCAGTCCGGATTGGTGGATCAAATACCTACCTCCGAAATAATTCTCCGGTAGGTATGTGGGTTTCCTCGCGATGTTTTCCTTCACCGAAAAGCGAGTGATAATTACGTACATATGTTTTACAGAAACACATTGGTACGTGCCTGCACTGGGATTTGAACTCACGACCTTCTGATTGGAAGGCGGACGTTCTCCCACTAGGCTACCACCGCTTCCGCACCGCACCGGTTGTTATTATTATTATGTAAATATAGGTGAGTGCGCGCGAAATTGACCTGGCGTATACTGAGTGACCAGAGTAGCGCAGTGCAGTGCCGCGCAAGATTATGTAACGCACATTTCTGGATGGCACTGTAACGGTTATGGGCAGGCGTAGCGCTCATCAGGTCAACGACTCGCTCGTCTCGTAACTCAGTAAAAAAAAAATATTTAGATACGTAGATAAACTCTTTATTGAAACGCCACAGAGCAAAGAAAAACTTAAAAACTAGAACAAAACGGGCGGTCTTATCGCTCAGAGCAAACCATACGGCAAATACAACTAAGTAAAGTTTATTGGATAACAATGATACAAATCAATCACGATGCTGTCAATTTCTCATAACAGATTCATCAATAACATTTCAAATTTTCGCAATTTCAATTAAAACATAACTCCACCCGAATCATAAGCTAACAAATCGGATAATTCCACCGACCCATAAAGCCTGACCTACATTCTCAGCGCCCACCTCCCGTCGCGCCCATATATTCAAATAGCCAGGGCTTCCGTGCCAGGGCTCTCCTGGCACCAGAAGCATACCTATACAAGTTTATACCTGGCCTCTATACAAGTTTGTACCTTGCAAATTCTTCCGCCCAAAGTTCCCGCGGTCGATAGTCGTGCCTTGCAGACATTTGATCTAGACCCATTGCATAGCATTAAAAAAAAACCTGGGATTATATAACGTGCTTCTGTGACTTCTGAGCCAGTGTCTTCAGTTTTATTGCCGCGAGCATGGAGTTCGGAAGCTCATACGAGAGGAGGTCAAGATACAATAGGGTGATTATTTTAGAATTTTAACATGATTATTCGCACACTATCAGACCTTCGAGTAATATAATGGAATAGAAGATTTATATACACTTTAAATAGAGTTAAATTAGAATTGTAAAAGTGTGGATATTCGAGTTAAAGAATTTAGCGGTTTAGGTACTCATGTAAACTATCGTAAATAATGTAATTGTCTAGCCAGACTTCTAGAAGAGAGGAACAGCTTCAGTTGATTGCAATGGAATAAAGTTAATAATCATTGTTATTATGAACTTGTTTTTTTTTGCAATGCAAACCAATATTATGGTTCACCAACCTATCAAACTAAATAAATAAATAAGAATTCCCTGTATCTAGCGCTGAATCAGCACCGTGGTCCCACAAATACCCAGACTCAAGTAACTGTGGTTTGCACAAATATTTGCACTGCGCGGGAATCGAACCCGCAACCTCTAGCATCGCAGTCGACCATCCGACCTACGATTTAGAAATTCATCCACTTAACTATACAAAATTAAGACATCATGGGCAATTGGCTCATTGGCCCAGTGGTTGTCCCAGTCAGCTACTATAGAAGAATGATTAATGGCTCTATCACTGAAAGTGCCTTTAATGGCAAAGTTATCAAACCACCAGTACGCCACCCACCCTACTATCGAAAAATGTTTTTTACTGTCCATCCAAAGGTTGTCTGGAAGAAATCGCTTTCAGCGATAAGACCGCCCATTGTACTACCCTTGTTTACCTATTGTAATTTTTCTGTACTGTGTTTAATTTTGTTTCTGGTGTACAATAAAGAGTTTTTCTATTCTATTCTATTCTATTCTATAAATGCTTACTAGGATAGATTATATTCAATGATAAGTGAAAATATACAATCATAAATCAATACAATATTAGATTTTATCTACATATTATCCACTTACATGACATGACCTAAATGATACGTGTGTATGAAAAAAGCTTCACAAACTGATAAGTAATAGTAAGTACCAAGCAATAAAGAATAAGGAACAAATATAACTTGTATTTCTTACTAAATGTTAACCCAGATAAACAGAGCTGACTGAGACAATCAATCCCCGTCTGGGAGTTAATTTATGAGGCCTTACAAATGCAGGCTGTAATCAAAACTGCATTAATTCTGTTTTATACGACTTCTTGAAGTGTAGATAATAATGTATTGTATCATTTTCTTTATTATCTACTTGGAAAATAATAAATATTTACATTTTCTTTTGGACTCTGCCACAATCTTGTTACAAGATGGTTCACAGACAGTATTTTATAGACAAGCAGCTTGGACAATCACACATTTTTTTGTAGTGGGCAGCCTGTTCCGCTCGATGCCGTCTTGGGAAGTACCTTTGGCAGATATTCATCCGCCAAGTAATAGTGTGCAAATATTACAGTGGTCTAGTTTGAAGGGCACCGTTTCCAGCGAAATTACTGGGCTTTAGAACCAATGTTTAAGTGGGGAGGGAATAGTCACTCTCCACATAAAGATGCCTAGGTTGTACTTTTCCATAAAAAATAGACTATTATTTGTTACTTCCTTATTTGTTACAATAATAATAATAATTATTATTATTATTCATTATTTAGTACTTTATTGCACAGATTAACTAACTAGTACAAATGGCGGACTTAATAATAAATGTAAAAACACAATTTTTGAGTTGAGTATCTTTCAGATTCTTTTTGATGTAATGTATTTGGAATTCAGTGGCAGCCGGTGTACTTTCATGAGTAACCTCTTTGGGTCCATCTGAGTAAAGATTTTTGACAATGACTTCTATTAATATAATCTTAATAAACTTACATTAATATCAGGGCTGGAGGCTGCTAGTGCATGTCCGAGCAGTGAAGTGACGGTACTCTTCCCAACGCCTCCTTTCCCCGACAAGATCAATATTTTGTGCTTCACATTGGAGAGACGATTCTTTATTATTTCTATAGCCGGGTCGGGGGCTGAAGCTGTGCCTATAAATAAAAAGTTATATAAATATTTAAGAACGGACAGAGTCCGAAACACCACGTTGCGTTCAATAACTGGCATCGCTGATGTAGGTCTCAAAGCAGCTAGGCTTAAATGGGATTGGGCGGGCCATGTAACTCGAATGCACCCCGACAGATGGGCCAAGATCGTCACACAATGGATGCCTGAAAAAGGGCGTAGGCGCCGGGGCAGGCCAAGAAAACGCTGGCGTGACGATCTTGATACATACGAACCAAGTTGGTCCGACGTGGCAAACAATCGCGACATGTGGAAGGAGATGGGGGAGACCTTTGCCCAGCAGTGGGACAGTATAGGTTATTAAAAAAAAAAAAAAAAAAAAATAAATATTATATAGTTTATTGGACTTTTCCACTTAGCCAAATGGAGCGCCGTAGACCAATCTCTTGAGCAATGCAACTGCAGAGCCCCAAAACAGACAATAGCCCCCCTGCAATCATGCTCCTCGTGCCCTACATCCTGCACAATTGAGGAACGCTCCGCAGCCCCAGACAATCTAGTGATGTTGGCTATATTACTAGCCAAGGTCCACCTTCAGTGCTGAAAACACAGCTGTGGTGTTTTTCATAACTTGCCGCCGAGAGTGTGGGAAAACACAACTGTTGTGTTTGTTGTATAGGAAAACACTATGGAGTGTGCAGAGCCGCACCCGTGGCTAGACAAGAAAATCGGCTTAGCTTAATCTGCTGAGCCGATAAGTTAGCCTTAAGCCTTAAGTTCAGTTAAGCCGTTCATGTTATGTTAAAAATGTTATAGATCTGTGCAAAATAAAAATTAAGTGAACTTAACTGACTTTCTAACTTTAAGAGGAAAAGATAAGATATGTAAGGATATGTAATATGATAGGAGATATGTAAGGGACTATGTTACTTAAACACACACACACTTCTTTAAAGTTTTGAAAGTTTCAGATTATTAAACAGTTTCTGTAGAAAGTGTCAGAAAGGCATTTGTTAGTAATTATTTACCTAGGCAACAAGGTAGTGACAAGCTCATCTACTCCAAAGTCTAGAAACCGTTATCAGAATGCGTTCACTACGGTAGGAAAATGGTATTCAATTATTCATCATTGTATACACTCACCCGAGGCGCATATATTTTGGTTCGGGCACCCAGCACAGGCTGAGGCCTTGCCGGCATCATCGCTCTGCGTCCCAGGGCAATCTGTAAAGTTATTATAAGCCCCATAATTCTATGGCATTGAGAAAACATTGCAAACCAGCACATTGTTCGGTACAAGTAAACTTACGTTGCGGCGCGTTTTCCGGGACGTTACTCATTTTTAGATTTTAGAACATAATAGTTCGTCAGTATCTCAATAAGTAAGAGCATGCGGCACGCAGCAGACTCTAAGAAATACACTACTCTGCGAGAACACTGCGAGCAATATGAAAAATGAAAAATGAAAATTCCAAGAGAAATAAACAAATGTCAGTCAGTCAACGACGAGCGACAAGACTGACACTGACTGCTAAACTCGCGTGACACTGACGTATATTTAGATTATTTTTATTATTTTGGCCATTCTGTTATGAAGCGTTCAGTTTTGTTGTTGTTTTTTGAAAAGGAATGAATAACTCAGTGAGATAAAATAATTATGCTAAATTTTATTTGCTTACTATTCAAAATGAGCCATACAACAACAACAAACAACGAACAAACAACTACCAATATCAATCATGCGTACCTACTGAATAATAATTCATTATGTACTTTTAGACTATATCGTCAACCTTTTTGTTGCATAATAATAACTTGAATGCTGCTGAAGAGAACTTTTTGTATGATGTAAAGTGGCGTCAATTTAGAAATATTTTTCCCGTTGATTTGTACAGGATATTTTTTCCAAATTTTCCATTTTCACTATCTTATCAAAATGGCAAAGGAAGTTTCGATGTGCACGGTAAAATATGACCTTGCTTTTTATTTATGCTGCAATACAATATGGCCAGTAGAGCGTATAGGCATCTAATTTTTTTGTAGCAACTTCAACAATGGAGCCCTGTGAAAGAGACTGCGGGGTCTCCGACCGTGCCACCGCAGGTGGGTTACTGCTTCCACTCACCAAAGAAGCACCCCTGGAGACCTATAATGGGCTACGAGGAAATCGAAGTAACGCCTATGTAAGTGGTCCAGATTTTTTTTTCCGTCGTGTTGTTCTTTCCTAGCATTTGTTAAATATAATCTTATATCATATAACATATTTGATTCACTCGTAAAGGTTTAGTAAGGTAAGTAAGTGATCAAGATCTCATGGATAGATCCTAACTATTATAAAATTCCTGTAGCTAAGGAATCAGGAACTGTCACCCATGGAAGGTCACCTATTTCCCCGCATTACCTTCTTACTTACAGGTTGAACATCGAACTAAACTACGATAAGTAATCAACAACAGGCAGGTAATACATATAAATATAATTTATAAATTTTTTTTTACTTACTTCATCGTCAGGCCATCCCAACCGATCACCAATACGATGGTGGACCCTTGCTACACGCCCGCCGGGATGGCCGCGGAGCCCCTCCGCTTTCCCAACCTGGTGACCGGGTTCGACCGCAGCCCCGAGCACGCGGCGCGCGCCGCCCTCTACACGCGCTACACCCAGTACGAGTGGAACCAGAACAGCATCAAGAACTACAACGAGTCGGACGCCAAGAGGAATTTCTCGGAGCGAGTCAGGAGTGACATTATGAGGATGCTTCGGTGAGTGTCGAATAGCGCCATCTGTTGGTAAAGGCACGATAACTTTGCAGGGACAACGTCCTTTGACATTTTTTGACTTCCTTAGTTTTTTTTGTTGAATAAGTATGATTAGTAAGAACTCTTTATAACTCTTGGTGTATTTCTAGAGAGACTGACGAGGTCGGTACTCAAGGCCAGAGAGACTCCGGCAGAAGGATCGGTGAACGTATCACCGACACCACATTTTGGCGGAATGAGGTACGGATGTAGGGGGACGCTTCTTTTCGTAAATAACTTAAGGATTATCCTAAAAATATATAAATACAGCCAACACAGCTGTCACTTAATATAACGTACTCGTATTTTACAATAACTGTAAAATTGGCAATTTTGACAACTAACGCGGGTCAGTAGCTATCAGACTTGAGGCTTGAAATTGCTATATGTCTAAAGAGAGACGCAAACACTTGCTCACGTCCGTGTCGCGCAGGTGTCGATAGAGATGGAGCGGCTGGTGTCCACGTGCGAGAAGCTGAACGACACGCGGCGCCAGCTGGAACGCGCCATCGCCGGCATCGAGGGGCCGCTGCACATCGTGCAGGAGTGCCTCTACCACCGGGAGAAGAGACAAGGTGTTGTAGCGGTCTACCACATACATAGATCCTGACCCCCTAACTAGAATTTCTTGTATCTAGGGAATCGGGAATTACGAGAACCATATGGACGAACAAATACCCAGAATATGTGTGTGTTCACACTTATATTAATCTGAGCAATATACGCCGGCGATAAAAACGAGACGGTCGATGGCGACGGCCGTGAACCCGAATCCATTATTTTACTTTATACACCTTCCCTGTTCTCGGATGGAGTCGTGTTTTCGGCAATGGTGAGCGGCCCTAGTATGGATGCGATTGAGGGCGGCAGCATGTTTCAGTGTCTTTTGCTCTAGAGAACGATGTCTAAGTGACCGAAAGGGATGTGGCGATGGAAAAACGCGATTCCACGCGAACGGATTCGAACCTTGACTAACCAAATGGTTAGTACCAATCCGAGTCTCAAAATTAAGACTTTCGGATTGGTACTCCCATTCATAACATCATGGAAAGTTTCCATCGATCAATGAACTATACTAAAGCACTGGCCAACTGTTTTAGGTGTGGAACAAGTCCACGACGCCGTGGAACAGTCACTATTGAAAGAGGTAGCAATATTGCGCGACTGTCAGGACAAATTCAGAATGATGCTCGAAAAGGTTAGTCTATCAATTATTAAACTTTTAACTTCACTTGTCTAGGTAACTGGTGGTCAGAAAATATCTTTCAGGAATTGGCTAATTACAGTAAGCAATTCGAGTGTGTTCTGGTTCCAGGTGCGGATGCAGTCGAAGAACTGCCGCGCCACGCAGCACGAGCTGGAGACGGACTTGCGGAACAAGGAGTCCGCGCTCGGCATCGACTCCATGTGCCACCAGCTCAACAACTACTCCAAGGTAACGGAAATGTCTGCCACATGGTTATGCTGTTGCTACACGATAAGCCAGAGGACACATACAATAGAATTTTAGTCGAGAGGGGACTTACCCATGAGAACTTCGTATTATAAATAGTAGCGTGGCAACTAAGAAATCCACTGACAGTTTTCTTTCGTGCCGTTGCAGGGGCTGCAGTTCTACGCGGGTATCGAGCGCTACGACCCGACGGTGTGCGACACGGCGCGCTGGGCCGCCGCCTCCGCCGCCACGCTGCAGCGCTCGCAGTCCGAGCGCGCCAAGGCCGTGCAGATGCTCTCCGGTAACTTTACATGGAATGCTACGAGCTGACGGCTCTATGGTAACGTTACATTACAAACAGAAACAAAAGGGTAGTCCAATATATTTTTGCAGATGAATGTTTTTATTTGTAGAATGAGGTAGCGCTGGCCTCTGGAGTCAATTTGTCAGGCTGTCCAAAGGCCTCTGACGTGGCTTACTAGTTTCTATCGACAACATAACGGTCATGGTCATGGTTACAGATGTAGACCACATCTGTAACCATGACCGTGAAAAAATGCGTGACAAAACACTTGGATGGGGTTTTGTAACGCGTATTGGTTAGGGTCACAGAGTCACGGCCTAATATCAACATATCGTGTGATGCGCAGACACGGAGAACCTGATCAACGTGTCGGCGACCCAGATCTGGGACCAGTGGAGCAACACCAACAGCGGCTTCACGCGCCGCATCGCCGAGACCATTGAGATCAAGAACAAGTTGCAGCTGCATTTGCACAAGGTACCTCACTATCTACCTCCCCTCTATAGCAAACAGTCTATTATATTACCATTTACGGGGCTGACAACACTGAATTACAATTCACTGGAACAATTTTTTAGATTAATCCGTATGACTTGTCAACTTGGAAAAAATAAGTCCATTTTGAAAACAACGAAAATAAATAAAGTTATCTAGTGAGTGGCACAAAAATCTCTATGAATTACCGAAGAAAGTACTAATAATTGTGCTTGATAAAACTTATAAAACAATAGAAAACCACAGATCAAACCATAGTTACTCCTGGTCAAACCAGGCGGCCTCTTTTTCATTAGCTCTAGTCAGCGCCTTAACCAGCTTTGTGAACTTTCAATAAAATAGTTATCGCAAATCACCGTCGGTTCTCAGATCCAGCAGGAGATATTCGACGTGGAGAAGACGCTGGAGCTGCTGAACAAGGCAATCGAGGACAAGCTGCAGCCCATGAAGGTGGCCCACACGCGGCTGCAGGCGCGCACCAACCGCCCGCACCTCGAGAAGTGCCGGGACGACGCGCAGACCAGGTAAATGGGTACAAGCTGATGCTGATCAGTGATTTGGTGGTTGGTAGAATCCACAAGACAAATCGGACATTCGAGATATATGTCAGATTGATTTATCTATATTGATACCTTGGATAGTACGATTGGTACATTGATGGACCAGTATCCTCGTGTTTGCTGCTTTCTTTGTCAAATTAACTAAAATGTATATAATCATTAGTGGCAGCAGTTGCACCATCCGGCCCACCATATCAAATGATTTAGATAAGGTGTGGATGTTTAGATGGTCTCGATCAATGATTTGTGTCCACCATAAGTTTCACTTGCCTCCAGGTTAGTGAGAGAAGTATGCGACCTCCAAGAGACCATGGAGACGCTTCGCTCGAAGATCGCGACGGCTGAAGGCACGCACCAGACACTGCTGGGCGTGAGGGCAGGTCTGGAGGCCGACCTGCGCAACAAGTCCACCACGCTGTTCATAGACCGCGACCAGTGCATGGGCCTTCGTAGGGGGTACCCCATCACAGCTGCTATAAAAGCCTAGGGAGCTCGTTGAAGTACCGAGTATGTCTATGAACAAAACTCATGAAACAACTGGTTAGCTGGCTCAGTGCTCACGTTCTAAAATTATTATGAAGCTCAAAAGAAATTTTGAAATTTACTGTTTGGTAGTGTCGAATTAAATTATATTATTGTCTAAAAAGGACTCATATAATTTGTAATGAAATATTGAAATCATGCCTTGTATGTTACAAATGATGTTCATAACATGCAACTAACATGACCTTGGGGATTCTTCAAAATTCATGTTACATAAAATGTTTAGATGGAATGTATAAATTGTTAGTTATTTTGTTAGATCATATTAATCACTAGTGGAATAAAGTCTTTCATTGTAATGAAAGGTGTTTCTTCTTAACTCTCACCATTCACTGAAGCCATACCAACCTACAGGACACCCTTATGCATAGAACAGAACAAGATAAAATTGTAACTAGAAATAACAAAGTTATAAAATAGTTCAAAATAATTTATTTAATTAAAACTTAACGAAAACATTGCATCACGGTCACATGATGAAAAATACTTTTTACATGCAATTACACCCTTGACACTACTACATGTCATTTTGTACTGATTGTCCCATCTTTACCAGCAAATAGCTAAGCCATTTTTGATAATAATAATCTCAGTGTCTCACATAGGATGGAACTGGCAGCTTCATACCCTCTTTGGCTTCGAAGAATGTGTAGGATAGCACAATCTCGTCAACATACTCCATTTTAGGATCGTCCGTGAACTCTGGGTCTATGTAGAAGAATACTGGCATGTCAACCTGAAATTAAAACATTTCAATGAGGACTATAATATTATCTTTATGGTTTGCCACAAGTGCGCAAGTGTAGCTAGACAAGAAAATCGGCTCAGCAGTGAAAGTGTTAACCTATTACAAACCTGTTCATGTGGATTGAGCTGCTGCTCCTCAAAACAGAAGCACTGTATCTTGTTGAAGTACTGTCCTGCTTCGAACGGGATGACGTTGTAGGTGCTGATACCAGTCACCGCCTTGTCTGTGGGGTTGCGAGCTGTGTAGAACGCCAGCGCTGTTTCCCCGGGGACTACCTGTGAATCCAGATTTGGAGATGTAGTATGGACTCGTGGAAACCTAAAGAGTGATTCCAATGAATCATTGTCTCTTATATTTCCTCATTGATGAGAAAATGAATGCTCGCTTGTCCTAGGGAAAATAGAATTAAAAGTTTAAAAGCTCAAATACCAATTTTGGTAAAATTAAAACATGGCTTATTGGGAATAAACATCAGCAGATAAATCACAGAATATATAAAGAATTTCCAGAAAAACCTTTCAATCAATCGAGTTTTATACCAAATCCTACTAAAATTATAAATGAAAAAGTTTGCTACTTTATCACGCAAAAAAGGCTGAACGGATTTTGCACACAGTGAGAATATTGCCTGGATTTTAACACTTAGAATACTTTTATCCCGTAACTATTAACAGTTCCTATGAGATAGTACAATGCAGGTGTAACCATGCAGCCCAGTTTGTACTCACTGTGATGTCAAGTTGCTGCGGTTTAAAGTTCCACTGCATGGAGGAAGCTGTGTCTGCATTGAACCGGATCTTGAGAGGCCGAGACTTCACAGCTGTCATAGCGCTCACTGTATCATCTGCCTCCGCTAGGCCTGTAGTGCCTCCGTAACTATAAGCCTGAAACAATGGTTTGAAGCTGTTATAATTAATAGGGATAGTGTTAGTGATTAAAGCATGCTTGCCTAACAGATTGACTCTTAGACATAATGTGGACATAACGCAGTCAGTAAGTTTGATTCAGACCTACATAACTATTCCCAATTATAAGTGCAAGTGTGTTTGTTGATTTGTCCTTCTTAGCAGCAACCGAGTAGTGGATTGAAGTGATTTTTTGAACAGGCATGATAGGGCTAGACTTGGCCAAAGATTGACATTACACATTGAATGTAGTTTCTGTATGATAATGATAATTAATAGTCAAGTATGAAGTAACTATTGACCAAAGGGTGCACTTTAGTGGTTTTGTTATTGATACTACTAAGAGGTTAGCCTTACCTGACAAAATATCCTATACAGTGGGACTGCTGCATAACTTAAACCTACAGTCATTACACCCATAGCTATCATGTAGTTTAGGGTAGACCGGATTTTACCCTTCTGGTCATGAACTCCTCGAGATATTACATTTATTTGTGGAATAACTTTCTTGGAAACTAATAGCGGCGAACTTAAACCACAATTACTTTTCAGGAGTGGATTGATGTGACATCTATTCATAAAGACTAGGCGATTCATGGTGATATATTTACGTTTTTTTTAATTAGTGTATTATTTAATTCATTTTATTAAAATCACAACACAAAATTCGTGGATTCAGTTTCTTTCTGTTGTCAGAATCTGACATTTATGACAGCAGTGACATACTTACATCAACCATAGACTAAAATGGTACAATTTTATATAGAAAATAAAAACCGGTATCTTTCCAATATTTTAAAATGAAATAAAAACCATAAAATTTGTTGGCTCATTGGTAGTGTTTTTTATATAAACAAAACAAGTCAGTGTGTGTCGATGCAAAAATAATGACCCATCAAAAAAAACTTCTCTTTCATGCGTTGTCACTGGCTGAAAGCACACCAATCTCGCGAAGCCAGTATCACATCACATTGTCTCCGACTCGTAAAATTGGGCGCGTAAATCTAAATTTTAGATCTGAACTTTTGGCTCCCAGAAAAATTATCAAATTTATTTAGGTAACAAGTCAAATGCGGTGAGTTATAATGAGTTTTACATATTTAAATGAAAAGCTTTACAATTTAAATGTACAATTAAGTTTAATATCACATTTATAATACCTAAATACTACTTCTCTTCAGGATCATCTATTATATTCAAGCGCCGTCAGTTTATGTTTTGTCTTGATATGGGCATCCGTGTGCGTTTTTTGGTATGCCTTATAAGTACAGTCTAGGAAAGGACACCTAAACATCGGCTCTTTACCACATTCGTACGTAACATGTCTTCTATATGTGCTTTTATGTCTGTATTTCCTCTTGCACTTTTCACATTCGTACGACATGTCGTACTGCGACCAATAGTTTTTTGTCTTCATTGGCACTATGGGCAGCATGTTCTGCATCATTGTCTTAAAGAAGTCCACTTCACCTGCAACAACGAAATGTTTGTGATGGAAATTAATATGATACTTTTTACAAGGACCTACCTACCTCCCTTTAGCGCTTATAAGTTTACTGCCTATAGAAACGTAAGTTTCGCTTCGCTAGCGAATCACCTAATATGTGGTATTTGCCATAATCTTCAAAGTATAGTTCACTAAATAAAAAACTTCAATTATCCAAATCGTTTGAATTCCAAGCTTCGCCGTTGGAGAAAAACAAAAGATTTCTTCAATCAAGAAACGTTTATTCACATGCATAATCCAATTAAAAAAGAACAAACCAAACACACTAGACATCACTGAAAATTAAAATTCAAACAATAACATTAATTTGTGCTGCGGTAGTTATAATATAACTAACGCTTCGTATCTAATAACAGGATACCATTTTTTTCCTATACTTACTCGTAGTTATAAAATAAAATACTTAAAGGTTCAACATGGTAACAATTCATAATACCTATAAGTTATTACTAATTTCAGACTATCGGAGTTTAGGTACAGTCAGCGACAGCCGCTAAAGATGTCATAAATTTTTTTTAGTCACTTAAATTTGCGCACGTAAGATAATTATACGTAATACAAAAATTTCGCGAAGAATTGTTCAGGGAGTTTTGTCGTTGACTGTACCTAACTACCTTGTCTGAAAGTTACAATCTACTGTGGTAGATGATAAGTTTATCATTGATAACTTTAATGGTAACAAAGTGTTAATACTGGGGTGTTGCAGAAATACATTAATAAACTTCGCATTGAAAACCATAAGATAATTTTCTCTTATTTTTAATAATCTCGTCACAACATAGCGGTGACGCGATTCCTTCATAATATTATTATTTTTTCTTTGGTAGTTTATTGCTTTTCATCACAAAGGCGATGACTGGGTAGTAATATAAAATCTAACTGAACATGACTTTAGTTAATTTTCTAACACTAAGTTTTTGGTGGGTCTAATGGTTAACTTCTTTTAATTTTAACAAAAATAAACTATAATTAAATTTTAAAATACTTATACAATGAACACTCAACACAATATTTAAGTTGCTACATATTTTCAAAAAAACAGTAGCTGCACACCCATGGTATTATGCTAAGTTAACTTAAAACTTAATAGTTGATAACCATAATAATTTACTTAACCATAGCGTAATATTCTTAATACAATACAAGGCACTAAACTTTTATTATGGCTAAGAATCGACTGGAAGATTCTTTGGTTTCAATTAAATAACGACGTATGATTCAAAATTTGAACTTTGAAGGTAACTTATTTAACAGTTAACAAATGCAAAAATAATAATATAACATTTTATACAGGAATCTTATCTTACATTATATACGGGGTGATATATTCAAGTGATCGTGGCCAAATGCGTAACTATGAGGAATAGCGAAAAATTACAAAAGTATCGGGTCCGATTTTAACAAAATAAACCGGAATGAAAAATTTTTTTTTAAATATTTTCATACATAGCCTATTGGTCTGGAGTTCCAAAAACCAATAGGAGGGAGTTGGCGTACTTCTTTCCACTGGGATCGTAGCATGTGGAAATATGTAGTCTCTGCCTTTATCCCAACGGGATAAAGGCGTGACTGTTTGTATGTATTTTCCAAACCGGAAATAGAACCCGTTGATTTTGTAAAGAAGAAACCCTATACCTAGAGCCAGCCATAGCTCTAGCTAGCCGATAGTGTCGCTAGTAAGGATCAAATTCTAGGAAGTAATGTCAAAGGACATACATATGGAAAGAACACATTTTTACCCTACTGCACCAGAGGGAGGGTTGTTTTGGAAGTAAAACTTCTTTACGCACGCTTGACTTGGGGAGTAAGCTGGTGAATGCGTTACGAAAAATGTGATCGGGCGAGGCGAATTAAAGTTAAGAGGTAAATAAAAAATAAAAAAAATACAGTGATTTTGACCACACAACTGAAATAAAACTTCTTTAGCTCTTTTTTATATTATTTTTGTTTGGAATATTTTTTAAAATATTTTTTTAGTTGTGGTTTTACTTCTACTATGTGTCCCAGCACACATTTCGTTTTTTTTAATAGTTTTCTTTCATTCTCATACATATACTGACTCTGACTCTCACTCTGTACGAAACCTAGTATTTCTCTCTCCTAAAGACAAGTGAATATAGTTAACTGCAATTCAGTCCATCTCTCCTTTTGCGCTCAAGGTTTTTATAATGTCATAGGAATATTTTTGTCAAAACACTGTTTGGGGCCATTTTGCACCCCAATATGGTTAGTTTCCAGGACTTGATTCAAGTCAACCATTAATAAATTGGCGCTACTAAGAATGTCTGGTTTCTTGTAATTCTTTGGCACGATCTGTAGTCCCAAAATGGCTTGATGGATTTTAGCTTGAGGTGTCGTTAAAATTTGTCTTAGTTCATTATATGTATACATAATATCAATATTATTAAAGAAGTACTAATAAAATATAAAGTCGGTACTCAAAATGTAAAAAAATAAGTGGCGGATTTTTAAAGCTAAATTGTTTTTCTTTAAAAAGTTCGCGTCGGGTTTCAAAATACACGTATCGTACGTGCGTGTCGTATTAACACGTTCACTGCTGAAAACACAACTGTTGAGTTTTTTATAACTTTCCGCGAGTACGGGAAAACACAATGGTGTATGCAGATCCGTAACCGTAGCTAGACAAGAAAATCGGCTCAGCAGTCAGTGTTAGTAGCTAATAACAAATAAATATCAAACTAAACAAAAAATCCGACAGCGAGCAAAACTAAAACGTGATATGCAGTCGAAGGCATCACCGTTTTATTTCAACTTTTGAATGCATTGCACGTTTCAGTTTTACTGGTAGTCGGGTTTATTTTTTTTTTGTTGTAGTTTTCCGTTTAACATTATTTCTCAGTGTTATCCCTCAGAGCAACACTAGGTGTATCAGCCGGTGCGACACAATACAGGCTGATTTTATTTTGTAAATCAATTGGCTAGATATATCCGGCTGGGAAAGTTTTGTTTCATAACTCTAATAATGCAGTTTTCTTTCCGTCTAAATTGGGCAGGCAATTCTTTGAACATTTTTTGCTATTCCTTGTAGGTTCGGATGTGGCATCCACGCCCACTTGAATACACCCTGTTCTGTTACTCTTTCGGTTTGCATTTCTTTGGTAACAAGGAACACACTATTTTATAAACAAACATTAACAAGAACAAAAATAACAATCTATAGATAGTACTATCATAATATGTGTATAAAAACATAATTGTCTTACGTATTAAAGTTTTTGTCTACTTTGTAAGATCAATTATGACCCTAAATAATAATCTCTACATCTGTTTGGAAAAATAGCTGCCATTTATTCCAAAGCTTGCCTTTACGACTGAAATGTCAACAAAAGTATAAAAATTAAATGTTAACAAAATAAAGATATCTACCGTTCTCCAAGTCTTTATACACAAACAACATGCAAGTTCAGTAATTTGATAATATACTTTCTATAGGCACGCACCTATATTTGGCCCATCAGCAGCAGTTAACATTTATGTATACTGTCGCTATGTAGAACACTTGATCTACCAATCTAAAATATTGTTGCCCTCAGGCACACGGGCGTGTAGGTTTATTGCATCCGATTAATCAGTCAGTAGTTTTATTGGTTGATACCAAAACTTATTGTATTTTACTATGCAGTTGGTATATAACTTTTAACTTTCATATTCTCTCTAGCATATCTTTGGTTAAAACATAATTATCCAAACATTTCTTCTTAATTGTTGCTTGTGGTCTTTAGTCGAGTAGCTCCATGGATTTCCACCGGTAGTTATAATACAGCTGTAACATAAAGGTTTAATTATTAAGCTAGCTGACCGTCGTAAAGCAAATAACAAAAATGGCCAAAATTACAATTTTTTGCATAATTCTTTCAAAAATTTTGACCATTTATGAGTTAAAAGTTAGTAAATCTCTACTGTAGCATGCCAACAAAGCTTAAAATGGCGTGAATAAACTGCAGTAAATGGGCGATAAAGTTTAGATTAACAGAGATTAGGAATAATTAATGTATTTGGATTAAAGTAGTCGAGCATGACCAAAATGTTAGTTTATGTAATTATGTTATTTTCTCATTAGCATCTCTTTGTGTCATGCATATCTGTATTTTGCAATATGCGCTGTTGATATTTGCAATCCCTTTGATTGCAAGGCGAAGGTGACGGGTACACACGAGTCACACTCCAAGAAACCAAAAAACAAATAATTAGTTTAGTTAGCATTCCACAAAGACGTCAAGTGTTAACAAAATTAGAACTGAACTATTACTGACATTGGAAGCCTTTGGCGGCGGGTCATTCCGACACGAAATCCACCTTCTCCGGCATATCTTTATGTAGGTGTCGCTCGTGCAGCAACAGATTATGCTTCTGATATGCGCGGTAAACGCAGTAAGGGCACTTGAAACTCGGCTGTTTCCTACATTCGTACTTTATATGCCGCTGCAACGAGCCCTTGTGCTTGTATTTATTCCCGCAGTCCACGCATTCATACAGTGTCCAACCCGCTTTACCGCCGCTCACACCAGACGTGCCATAACCCAATATATAAGGAGTGTAAAACTGTGCAACTGAAATTAAAACGCAAATAAAAATAAATACGTGCATATTCTACAGCTACCACCGTGTAAAGCCAAGCCACCATTTCTAATCACATATGTGCTACAGTACAATGTGTGAAAGCTAAGGAAAATGCACCATGTCTCCCATTTAATTTGATTACTACTAATATCTAGCATGTATGTCCTCGAATTAGCATGCAATCAGAATTAATGCATACCGATATTAATAAAAATAATTTTAAGTTGATATTTACATACGAATCCCTTTGAAATCAACAGTAACATGCGTATAGGCAATGAATAAGAGAAAGAACGGTTATAAGTTATTTCTCATATTCACATTTACCTTTCAAAACCTCTAATGAGTATTGTATATTTTAATCACAAAAATAATAAGAACAATTTTACCAAGAATAGCAACTTTATTAAAAATACAAAAAGGTTATAAAAATACAATCAAATGCATATTAAATCACTGTAACTTCTTAATGACAGTAAACTGTAACTATGTATAAAATAACCACAAATATTCTAGGCAGTAATTCGTAAATATATTTACTAGTTTGTTCATTACATCACTTGGGTAGCGTTGCTGTATTTCCTCAACGTCTACGAGAAAACACAAATAACACTAACTGTCTACGAGCTCGTAGAAGCTTTGCATTAGATTCGTTTGTTTTATCACAGCTATGCGATATTAATTATTACTCTTCCAAAAGTTTGTCTTTTGCAGTTTTTAATGATTATACGCGTTAATAGAAGATTTTTTATAAAAAAATCACAACCTAGAAATTTTGCAATAAGTTACAAAATTATTATCTGTTTGAACTTTCAAAAGAAACATTTTAAATTCTAATGACTAAATTTTTAAAGGCACTTAGTTTTATATTCTGACAAGACTTGTATGGTTGTACTCGATGAACTCTTACATTTTGATTGTATGATGGTAACTCCGGATCATAATCTAATACTGGTAGAGTGTTAGCAAATTCACTCCATTATAACTTGGAACAGGAACGTCACTACAGCAGTAGCGACGGGAAGTCGTACAGAGAGCGGTCGCCGCAGCTACGACGGAGTAAGTTTACGGACGCGCTACCTCGCCTAACATTAGTATACGTAATTTCTAAATGGTAATGTGTATAAAAATACTTACAACTACAATATGGAAGATTGATATTCCTTCAAATTGTTTACGATTATTCCTTAAAATTACCGCAATTCGTAAAATATCCATGATTTCAAATTTAACTTCAACAATAATCATAAGGCACTCGTTTCACCTAAACATTACTAAATTGGCCCCATCCATAACTCCAAAGTACTAACAGACACAAATCAAGGAACTTACAGAATTATACAATCTGTTTACACGCAGTTTCCACGACAGTAAAATAGCTTAAATTACGATATAATAAATGCATTAGATGTAAAGAGATCTAAAAATAATTGAAATAAAAAATTAACTTATGAGTATTACATTATGGAACATGCATTTATGGCAAAGAACTACAGCTGGCTAACTAAGCGAAAAATAGCTTCATTTCATTACCACTAGGATGTGCAGAATATAATCTAGCATTATAATGCTTATCTACAACCGTACGAATATGATGAATAACTTATTGTCATGAATCATCATCATCACATTGCCCTGCATCCGAGTACACTAAAATCTGATTCATTGAGATAGTAACTGCAACTGGTAACATCTTAATCCAAAATCAACTTGTACTTCTTCTAACTACCGTCATTTTATACCTACGGATTTAATCAAAATCAAGGAATGATAGTAACATAATTAATGCTCTACATAAAAATATATAAAAAGCGTAACTATACAAATCACTTCGACTCAACATACTGAATAAATGCAACAGTTCCTTACACTGCTACAGTTTGAGGTGTAACAAGTGTGAATACTATCCGTAATTGGTCAATATAAATCATAAAGTTGCGCCATCTATGTCGTCTCGTCGGCGGTTTGTTAGTCGAGTAGGTAACGATTGAAGGCACTCGTGGTGACCTTACAAATGTTTACATCTAACGTGACTGTCTGACGCCACTATCACAAAATAGATTAAATCACATTTATCACAATCGGGATAACTCGGGAATTTGAGACGAATTTCACTCAATATTATCACGTCGAATCAGACATAAAAATATTAAAAACGGGAATATACGATAGCCGGTTCCACTGATGCCAATAAAATCTTCAAAACAAACATCGATATGTAAAACCTAACTGATCTCTAATAAAAGTACGGAGTATTTATATAGTGACTAAGGTTCACTGCGTTCCGAGGCGCGAGCTATGTGCAAGCGTCGACGTTGTCCTGTTTGATGTACTGTTCCGGCTTCATGTGCACCTCGCGGTGCATCCGCTCCATGTGGCGTGCGATGTGCATCTTCTGTTTGGCGCGGTACACGCAGTACGGACACTGGAACTGGGGCTCTTTGCCACACTCCCACTTCTGGTGGTTCCGGAGCGAGGACTTGAGTTTATAGACTCTGCCGCAGTCGGGGCACGTGAAGCTGGGCTCGCCGGGCACGGGCGGCAGCTGCGGCGCCGACACGCGCATGCCGGCCACCAGCGGCAGCGCCAGCCGCGCCGACCACTGGTCCCACGACAGCCCGCCGATCCTAGTGAACGAAACGTCTTCCGGAATGCCGCATCCGCCGCCGCCGCCTGCAATCGCGAGACAACACATAAAATGTGACACGAGGGTGCGCGCACGCACACGAACGCAACATTCAACATTCAGGTGTGGTTAAAGACAGTTACGAGCAAAACGTAATACGATACATGTTATTACATAAAGATAGTCGATAGTACATAAACATACATAACATATATACGTAGATAAAGTGTGTATACTAAATATAATAATGTTCTACTGTGAGTGTTCACCGAGTGCTGTGATGAAAGCTTTGCAATAAGGAAAAGTAAAAAAAAGAACAAAAACAAATCATAACGTTTATTTTAGAAAACATCACGAAGTTTTCCGACAATGTTCATGTAATTATATTTTTCCTTGTTGACAATGTTTTTGTTTGTAATGTCTATAGAGAGGCTATGTATGTAAGGAAATCTCGTGTTACTGGACCGTTTTAGTCACACAGGTATTTGTATTCTAATAAACGTTTAAATGAAATGTAGTCTCCCGACCCATGGGTTTTCTCGTCTACCTGAAATAGTTAATTAGATTAGTATGAACGAAAGGAAAAAGAAAAGTGACATGCGCAAGTTGAAATGCAAGCGGTGT
The DNA here is from genome assembly GCA_912999815.1 of Campaea margaritaria. Taxonomy (NCBI): domain Eukaryota; kingdom Metazoa; phylum Arthropoda; class Insecta; order Lepidoptera; family Geometridae; genus Campaea; species Campaea margaritaria. The sequence goes on from OU538801.1 coordinate 11,419,081, forward strand.
TTTTTCCTCAATTCATGCACGCATGCGTTTGTTAATGCCGGTTCAAGTACATCATAAAACAACTCACCTATAATTTGACCTAATGCATACGACCGAAGCTTAAACTACGAAAAAATGGAACGAAAGAGGAATGGACCTAGTCATTTATCAAAACAATAAAAACACAAAATAATATATACTATAACTATATTTGATTAAACTTTTCTACCAAGTAAACCCCAATATATTCATATAAAATCACACTAATTGATTAACTAATTTTCCAATAACATTAACAAACAATGTAAAGTTTATAACATCCAAAATTTTAATATTTTCGATCAGTACCTCATACCATGATATGGTGGAAATATTGCATATAAACCGTTTTGTATGCTTAGCAACGACTCGAATGTCTCAACAAATATATAACATTCTTTATTTCTTATCATCACTTTAAAAAACTAATACTGACTTTGGTCAAATAGCTTTGTTTATCCTAGTTTAACAAAAAATATTAACAGTCAATATGCTAAACAACTTGAAATATATTATTATTATTATTGCATGTAAAATATCAGTTTCAATTAATATCAATACAACGTTTATACAATTTTGAACACATTCTTTTCCCAGTTCACCGAAATATAATCCAAAAATAACATGAAGTTTATAAATATGTCATAAAACTACAGGTAACATTGTAGGCACATTAATGATGAGCTTTTATCAACTAAACTGTTTACAGACACGTCAAGTGCACAGGAGTGCTTCCACTCCAGGCCTTTGTAAGACAACGCGTCGGCACTTGCAGTGTCTGTACCCAGTACCTTGCAAGGGACGTAGCGTCCGAATAATTAACCTAATAAATAATCAACATTAAAATAATATAACTTTGGGTTGCTACAAAGAATGTTAGGAAGACGAGGATATGGTCCCACTAGAATGGAAGGAAACAATTTCAATAAATTAGAAACATTAACTAGGTCCACACAACAAGACTAATACCGTCAGTATAAGACCTTTAGAAAGTTAATAAATTAATCTACCCGTGGTGGAAAGTAAATGGTAATTAAATATAACCTGTTCTACAACAGGTAACATTATCATAAAATATCAACTAATATTCTTAATATCATTGCACTAAATTACCAAATTTGGAATTACTCCTTCTGAGGAATGATAGGTCATTAAAACTAAATAAAATTCGAGATGTGTGAATGGAAACTTACACTACTTTTAGATTTTTGGATTTATATAGCATCATGATTTGGCCAAATTCTCTTTGACATCAATTTATCTAAATAACGATTTAAAATTTGGAATATTGCGCAATATTGCAATTCGTATAATTTATATAAAACGTGTAGGCGACCTTTGGCCATCGTCCTCTGAATAAAATACTTAGGGTCAGTCTTAACTACCGTAGATAAACTCTAAAACAAAAAACAACAAAATTATATCTAATGCCGTTAGGGAATGTGCACATCGTAACTATCTCTCTAGTGTATATTAAAACGTCTTCAACGAAAATAATAACGTAAATATAAATAAAATTATTGCAGTACCGATTTGGTTAGGTATCTACTTTGGTCTAACGATTTTCGAATAAAAACTAAACGGACGTCTTTTTGTTTCGCCTCACTTTATTGGTGGCGTACAAGTACCACTCGTTGTTGTGGTGCTTCCGGATGTGGACGCCGAGGTTGCCCCGCTGCTTGGCCTTGTAGGAGCAGTAGGGGCATTGGTGGGATGGCGCCTTGCCGCCGCACTCCACGTTCTCGTGGCGGCGCAGGGTGGACTTCCAGCGGTACTTCTTGCCGCAGTGGCGGCACTCGAACTGGCGGCTGGGGTCGTCCGAGCCGCTGCCGTCGCGCTTGTAGTGGGCCTTGTCGTCGGCGCCGCTGGCCCCCGACTGGTACGAGTCGGTGTCGTAGAACGCGTCCGACTCCTCGGGCAGCACGATGTCGTCCGTGTCGTCGTACTCCGCGTCCGACTCCGGCTCGTCCTGTTTGGCCATCTTGAAGTCCACGCCCTGGCCGACCGTGTTGTTGTTCTGCGCGAACGCTTGCTGCAACAAGTGCGCCTTGATATTCTCGGGGATGGCGTTCAAGTTATCGAGCGGCAGCAGTGCCGACGGAAAGGGCGCGATATCTTTGGCGGGTTTCATGATGTTGGTGACCTGAATGCAGGACGGCACGAGCATCGACTGCGACTGCGCCTGCGCCTGCATCGACAGCAGCGACAACAGCGCCGACGGCAGGCTATCCTTGTGTAACTCTGAAATACAACACATTAACGATATTGCAAACGATAAGTTAAGCGCGGCCACTACATACGGAGTCTTGTTAATACTACCAGAGGCTAAAATAAAATTAAGGAACCAAAGAAATGCGTTATAATAATAAAAAATATAAAATTATCTCTGTTAGAAATTATAAAAGGCGAAGCTTCTAAATTCATGCAAACATGCACAATCCAAGTAATCTCTCTCGTGAACTTATCTTCCCATAAAGATCTATCGGGCCGGGTCCAATACGTCGCTCGGAAATGAAAGGCCCCGTCAACGTCAAGGTCGTTTAATCATTAAAAGTAGGAATATCATCAAAAATTATAAATCAATACATAAGTATACAAGGCTCATATAAAATTTATAATGTAATTAAAGTTTACGTAATATCATCTAAGAGGAAGATCGAGTAAATTCTCATAGCGTAAGGCACTAGTATAAAGCACTAGGTAGTGTAGTGGGTGTCGGCGCACTAGGGCGAAGGCGCCGGCGACTTGACGGAGATGGGGCTCTGCACGTGGCTGGGGTGCTTCTTCTCGATGTGCTTCTTGAGTTCGTTGCGGCGGTGCTTGCTGTACGAGCAGTAGGGGCACTTGTACTGCGGCTCGCGGCCGCACTCCAGCGTCACGTGGCGCACGAGGTTCTTGCGCGCGTTGTAGCAGCGCTGGCAGTTGGGGCACTTGTAGCCCTTCTCAGTCTTGTACTGCGCGCACGGCAGCGCCAGGCGCTCGCTGCGCGGGAAGATGTTGTAGGGCGACTCCGCCTTGGGCGGCGCCTGCTTGGGCGCCGGCCGCTCGGGCGAGGCGCTCTTGGCCGGGGGCGCCTTGGGCGACGCTTTCTTGTTCTCTTTCTCTTTCTCTTTCGCGTCCTCGGCCACGGTGGGCGGCGACTTTACGTTTTTCAGTATCGCCAGCGTGGTCGTGTTCTGCACGTCTTCCGTGTTCTTTTTACTACGAGTCATGATACTGTTCCGAGGCGACGGTTTCCGACCTGCAATAGAAAATTGACAATGGTCGGTCTTTCGGTCCATCTGGTTGGTTCGATAATTTCTTTATATTATGTACGTAAATATCCCCATGCAAAAATAAAAACAAAATGTAATGAAAAATAAGACTATATTCAAACAAAAGAAAACAAAAAAAAATAACAATGTTGATACAGAGTCAACGTTTTGTTCTTGAGATCGAGGTATAATAAAGAAAACGAACTGAACATAATGAAAGATAATCTGATAAAGTCTCTAAAAATAAACAAAGCTTATGCTAAAAGCGAAGTTTGGCTTTTGAGATCGAGTAATGACGATAACGAATAATAAGTAAAATTATAAGAAAACATAACTATAAACTTCTCAAACAAAGAATCAACAAAGCTTAATATGCTTATAGCGGCGATCTAAGAGATCTGCAACGGTTCACTAGTTGAGCGAGTCTTTTTAACAATTCATGTTTTATAATATGAGCTCGTAACATGATTAAATAATCAAAACAAAAAATCTACAAAAAAAATAACTAGAAAAATGGAGTTTTCATAAACGTTTGGCCGTTAACTATTTGACAGCTACTTTGCACAGCGGGATGGGATGTTTTTGTTCGATGTGTGCAGTGAGGGATTTTTTCTGCGAGTATCTCTTCCCACACTTGTCGCATACGAACTGGGGCCCGGTGACGCATTCGTATTTCTCATGGCGCATTTTGTTCCTCCTGTATTTGTATTTTTTCTTGTTACAAATGGAACAGATATATCTTTTCTCTTTCTCTTTGGGGCGATTAGAACTCTGGCCTCTGCTCGCCTGGAGACCCAGTCTCTTTTTCAACCTCCTCTTGGTTTTGATTATTTTCTTTCTCAAAGATTTTTTTACTTTAGTGTCTAGAGCATCACCGTTTTCATTAGCTTCGGATTTAACGCTAGTGATCTTAAGAAATCCTCGTGTTAATGGGAAAGGAGTTTTGCCGAAGGTTAGTTCTTTGGGTGCGTCTGGAAGGGCAAAACAATGAAAAGCGAAAATAAATTATATACAAAGCATAGACGGGTTAGTAACTTGTGCGTAATGATAGCATGGAATGAGGCGTAATGACAATAAATGTTAAAACATATTGACAAGTTCTTGTTTAATACAGTGATTATTTTAATGATTACAATGGAAGATAAAGTAAAGAAAAAGCTGATAATTTTACATGTGTGTTGGGAAATAAGCTCATGTTAGCAATGGTTCCAGGAATGCAGAGGAAATCAGTGTTTATATTACCTCAGATCTCAATGTTCAATTACGCTGAGAATATTTCAGATTTCATCGAAGACACCGGCTGATTCCTAGCTGTTATTGATTTTATCAATACTATGTTATAATCCTAAATGTTGTGTTGTTCGATAAATGAAATGCGCATCCACTAGGAATTCGTAATTCATGATTCTACGTGAATCACATGCTTCCGATAATTTTACTGACGGATTTCCATCTTGCGACCTAGTGAACATGCACACTATAAGAAACGAAAAAAATATAACGCGCTACTATTAAAAACATGAATTGCTAAGAAAAAAGACAATCTGCAGTGAAATCACATGTGAATGCAAAAAAATAAAGAAAATAATAAATAATAGATAAATAAGCCACATAACCACTACATCGATAAATCATAACAAAAAACAATAACATTTACCTTAGTTGAACGGTCGCCGCGTGAAACATCCAAACTCCCGTACGGAACTGTTTTGGCCGTGATCTCAGTCACACTTGTGCGCAATAGTTCTAACAAGTATAGGTAACGCTACGAAACCACGGTGATAATAAATGACATACTGTTTTATTGAAACCCCTAAAATGGGTGAAGTGAGGTGTAGTAGTGCACTTATAATGATTTTCTATAATTACATAAAATAAATGTCAACAATAGATAATTATAATGAATAGGTATTATTACGTAAAACGTTTACTTACCGTCAAATAACGTCAATCCAGTCCACATTGTTAGAGTAAAAGTAAAGTTGGGTTTAAAGTTTTAGCACTAATACCGCGGTTAATAATAGTTATTGCCGTGTGCTTCTACAACAAACCATAGTTACTAATTAAGCATGCAATGTTCTACTTGTCCTCTAAGACCCCATATCACAAACAAAAGCTTACCAATGTGAACATTCATTGTAATAGTATTCAAATCGTCTACTTACCTTGCAGTTCATTACCTCACCTTAAAAAAGGCTACATTACATAACACCTTGTTTACCAATACCTTTACCTGTTGCACGGAAATATCCTTACATCTCATACTGATACACAAACTATAGAAATTGTAATAATATTAGTAGTTTATAATATTAATATTAGATAGTAAAATTAATATAGGGTTGAAGTTTCACATGTGAAAACACTAGCACTCTCGTTTCCGCTGTCGTGTAATATAATATTTATATATAACATTATAAATAGATTATTTGAAGCAATGACTGTTTCTCTAATTTCAAATTATGGGAAGACATTGCGCATTTCATCCGTTCCTTGTATGCCTGGAAAAATTCACTTTTTTTTTGATTTTTCAATAAAGTATTTACTGCACAATAATTGAAATAAAAAAAACTTATAATAATAAAAAGTGAACTCTCCCAGTATATCAATCTTGAATCCCATCAAACAAGTTGCGTTGTTATATTGATATGCTTAAAAGGTGGAAACACCAACGCAACATGTTTCGGTAGTAGCACGGTTGCAGGTACAGTGGGCACACAGGACTTGCAACAGTGCTGTACGATACAATGTAAAGTGCTTACCTTGCGAGTCTCGAACGCTATCACTCGAGTTCATTATTTCGTCTTGAGATCTTTCCATGTGCCATTGAAAATCTGTGAAAGATTGCTAGTGTTATTATTAGGAATATAGGTTTCAGGTTACTGGACCCTATTTTGTTTTATTTTTTAAACGGGATTTTTGGGTCTCACTTCACTCCCGCCACACGTCATCCCGGCATTGCAGTACCACCGGGACGGGTAGACATATATTAAATTTACTAACAAATCTACTCAAACAATGTACTTTGGCACTACTTTCATTGTGTCTACAAATCAATACCATCAGTATCAGTCACGCCTGATAGAAATTTCTAATTCTGAAGTGTTTTTGATACAACTGAGTGACTAGACAAGTAGGTTGGTCACTTGATGTTAAGCGAAATGCCTACTCATAACATTGTAGGCAAAGCTAAGAGGCATTTCTGGATTGGTGCAAGCATAAATGACCTTGAAGAGACTACACTGTAGCCAACAATATTAGTCAGTAGGTAATTATTTAGCAAGTCTTTAAATGAGTGGTGCATTTCTTTTCTTTCTTAGTAAACAGTAAAAAATATAATTTACATTTATAAGCATTGAGGCCTAGTTAGCAATAACTGTAATTTTAAATTTTAGAAAGGAAAACACGCCTTCTAACTGTTCAATTAACACTAATCAACCATTAAATCATTTATTTCGTATAGATCTAGCGAGCGTTATGCTTTATTAGCGTTAATTGGTGTCTACCGACCATCATTTTTCTCTCAAAAATTAAAACTGATAAAATGCAGCTCACAACTAATTCATTGGACGGTGTATGTTGCTTTTGTCAGCGAGTACGTCAGGGCGGACTATAGTTTATGGCGATATAAAGAATCTTATGTCCTTTCCCAGGGTCCTATCTCAATACTAAAATGTAATGACACATTTCAGTTGTCTACCCGTAAAAAGAACTTAACATTTACAATATTGGTTAGAAGGGATATTATTTGTCTTTTTGTTTTTACGGTTACGTATTTGTGTACGTCAATTCATTGCGAGTAGGTATAGTAAGTTTCAGAGCGAGTGTTAGTTTATAAACCAAAGCAGCTCGATACTAACTGCGTACAACGTCGTTATGCGTGACGGGCTGGTTGTCATCCGGTTCCTCGTCGAGCGTGAGATCCTCGACGCCGTCCCGCGGCGCCTCCTCCTTGCAGAGCGCGTCGTCGCCGTTGCCCTGCGGCTCGGGCGCGGGCGCCGCCGCCTCGCTGGACGCGCGCCGCGCTTTCTTGCGGCGCCGCGTCGGGCTCACGGAGCCCTCGCGGCTGTCTATGCTGCCGTCTCTCACCTGCGGACGAGGGACGTGGAATTTTACAGTTTGTAATCATCATTATCGGCCAATATTCGACGTTGGCCTCAGTTTGTCTCTGATTACGAATAGGTAAAAGTCTGTTTACTAATCTATGTCACCGTTATAATTTTGCATAGATTAGACCAAGATTCGTTTGATGTAATCATCCGATTGTGTCAAACTTAAATATAAATTTTTCCTCAATGATAAAAATAACTCCTAATTAATTTTGATACAAGTAAACGGTTGAACAGAATTTTCGATGAGTTAACTGACATTTTAAAATGTGTGTGTACATGTCCGAGCTTGACTTCATCACCAAAACTAGGATGGTTTAATGTGACAAAGCCTATCCTGATCTTCCATTTGGGATATAATATAACATGCAGGGAACAAAGTGAATGTGTGATAAAGAGACATAATAAAAAAGCAGATAAAACTTTACAGTCAGTTATGATTCGTAGGATAACTTCTATTATGAGATAAAAAAATTCATCCTTTGTTGCATACTATTTGTTAAAAACAAAGTAGGTTTTAATCATAAGTTAAAAACTGTAATATCTATAGGTATATAGATAGATCTTAGTTTTGGTGAACCTAGCTAGATATTATTATAGTGTCCAATAACAAGCATCAATAATGTTTTGATCTGAACTTGATCGGTCCACTTAAAATCAATCAAACACTACAAGATATTATGCAACAATGAGACAGTTACAATAACCATGAGTTACCAATATAATATGCACTTTATCGCCAGATAAGACCCCCTTTGTTATAAAGTAGGTCATCTTATACAGTTATTTCATATGTTGAGATAATCTGCCAACTTTGCATTAGGACATAGTGCCAAACTTTGTGATCACAGCATTTATGACTATTTTTTGGCAACAAATGTGTCAATACGTCCATAAAACCTAGTAATGATATATTTAACTTGATAATCAGACAGTTTTAGGAACTAAATGGGGAAATGCTGTAGTTGATGTTATTATAATACCAGTATCTGACTATAAATTTACTGCTATAAAGTTCACACATTTGCTTTGTTACATTTAACCTGGCATGGGATGCACACACAGATGTAGAATGTTTTGTTTAACTAGTCCATGTGACAATTGAGAAAAAAAAAAAACCGGATTATAATAATATTAATAGGTCAAGCTAGAGCATTAAATCTATAAAGATTGTTTCCCAGTTCTAAGTGTATGTAAAACTAGTAAATAATTTTAAACACAGAATTTTATTCAGAGTCGAGGCAATTAACTAAATCCATAAATTACTCGAGTCTGACTAAATGCACAAAAAAGAAAAAAGAAAATTAGAAATATAAGAATGACTATCATCATTTAACTATGACGGAATTAAAGCTACCTATATATTCTTTCTTCAATCTATTAAATATGTATTTCCCAACAATACCTAACGTCTGATTCTATCAGCTATAAATGTAATTGAATAATAACCTGTGGCGGCGGGGACGGCGCTCTAGGCGGGTGTGCGGCTACGGCTTGTGCGGGGCGCGACGGCGGCCTCGAAGGCTTATTATCCGAGAGGCCCTTGATCTGCAGCGACTCGGCTGCTTTCAGCAGCGCGGCTAGCTGGTCCTGTGATATGTTCACTTCTCCACGGTACATGTAGTCCATCATGGCTCGCAACTCAGCATATTTCACATCTTTCAGGATTATTATTGGATGCTTGTCATACTGTTGTGATAACACACTCTGTAACAATAGAAGATGTGTTTTGTACATCCTTTACACATTGTAACATTCACTGAGATTTGTGATATTGTATAATAAACTGAAATTTAATGAGGAAATGACGCCAGCATGTTAGATATCCTGCCTGAAACGGAATGGGAACAAGCAAATAAACTGGACAAGTGTGAACTGGACTTGTGCACCAAAGGTTCTGTACAAACTTGTAGGTCTTAAGAAAACATCTAACATTAATAACTAAAAGACAAACTAGGTTACAGGACAAACTAAACTTTGCGGTTCGATCCCTAGACATGTTTATCGCACCAACTGCAAATAATTAGTATGTAATTGTAAACTAGCTTTTTTGTTATTAAGCTTAGAAGACTTTTCCTTTACATGTGCTGTAAGACATTGTTTCTTGTCAAATGTCATGATACTAGGTCAAAGGGAAGTACCCTATAGGTTTTGATTCCCTTGTGAAATCGTAAAAATATGTGAAAATATCAATATAAATAAGCACAACCTTTCGCATTGACTTACAAGTTTGATTTTTTCACAGCTGTAATCTGCATATTTGGTATAAATTTCAATTGTTTGCCTCTATACATTTCTGAGAAAAATAATCTTGACAGACAGACAGACAACAAAGTAATTCTATAAGGGTTCCTTTTTCCTTTTGAGGTATGGATCCCTAAAATTATTGGGAATTCAAGACACACATATATCGTGAATATCCTCTTTCCATTGATAATACAAACACTGGGATAACCTATGACTATAATCCTGTAAAGGTTCTAAAGTTGTCCACCCGTTGTATATGTAGTAGTTAAGTTATTAGTTAAAAAAGGCATTTGGCCATCATACTTATAAAGCAGTAAAGGACAATACACATTACATAGTACATTATCTGTTAGAAGTTAATTTGAAGATACTTCAATGTTAAGTAGAACTTTAAAATGATGCATTAAGTTTAATATCTGCACATTTTCCTGTAGTTAACGTGAGTTTGCAGTAAACTGGAATTTATTTCCAAAACTTCACATGTTGTTTTTACCACCTGTTGTTACTGTTGGAAGCTTTCTCCCCAACTCTGGATATTTTATTTAAAAATCTTGAAGTCTGTGTTTATGGTCAGCATTTGCATATTATATTTACTTGTAGGTATATAGGTGGAAAATAGGATTTGGAATTCTACTATCTTCAAAATGATTTTATTAGCTAGATTCTAATAAATGCTTCGTCTGCTTCTATGCATTACCAAAAGGCATGCCACTAACAATGTTTGTTTACTTTTATGACTGCATGTTGACACTTTATGCAATTGTTTTTGTAGATAACAATGATATGTTTTCAATATAAATTGACATGTCAATTTGAAATTCTTGCTCTAACCAGCCATGAAACAATTGTTAAGAATGCCCAATTAAAATTAAGTACTTAGGTACCTACTTGTGTAATGTACCACAAACAAATGACCATCATTAAATAGTCGCTGAGAAGTATTGGGTAATTTGTAATCACTAGTCACTAGAACTAGAAAAAGTGGTAGAGGCAACTTTCAGTTGCCAACTCATCTATGCACCAAATAACTAACGCATGAAAGCTGGCATGAAACAAGTGGTATGTTTATTAGAGCAAAACTGAGCTGGCCAGTGTTCATAGGCAACTTTAACACGATAGCAATTGACCTAGATAGCGTCGAGTGTGTACCAACCTCGAAATAGGGACTGCACGCCGAGAGGACGACTTTGTGTGCCTTGAGGGTCTGCCCCTCCGCCGCCAGGGTGCAGTCCACGTGCATTCCCTTCTCCAGTAGGGTGTCGAACACGGCCACCAGCGTCGACTGGTGGTTGTTCCATCGCAGGCAGAATTGCTGATCGTCGTCCATGTTGCCTTCTTGCCACTCGTCGCGCCCTCGCTCCTAGAACCACCCAACGCACACTACGTATAAACCACTTCTAAACACCACGCAATAACTAGGCCATTTAGGAAAACTTCACAACGACTTTACAAACATTGACCCCGGACACCGTTTTGGGGATACGACGCAAAAATTATCTCACCGATTCACTTTACAGGATGAGATCACGCCCCAACTTATCTAAATTAACTTTATGGACCACATACGAGCCGTCGTAAGCGACGCGGCACAAAGAAAATGGCCGCTTTTCCAGCGCGACAAAAAATAAAATGGCGACGAAAATTCTAAGTTTTACTATTTTCTGAACTAACTTTTCTCGACACCTATAGCCGATAAATGTTCGCAGCGTGGCTACGAAGCAAGAAACTTTGAAGAAGTTTCAACATAACAAAGGAACTTCTGCAAAACTTTACTTTGAAAGTTGTCCAATGGAAATTTTCAAGATGAAAAGTCCTAAGAATAAGTAAGACCGATGCGTAGCCGTACCGTAATACTCATGAATTCTTACCTTGACTATTGCATTAACTGTTTAACAATATTTTATCACAAGTTTCTGTATTTTAGGATATTTGGCCTATTTAATTAGCACATTTGCACACCCGCCAGCTTTCTTGAATGAAATTGAAAACAACTATGCTATGTTGCAAGTTTAGAGAAAGGCACCTCTACAAAAATCCAAACGAAGTACAAGTTGGAAGCGACGCGAATGACCCAAAATAAGCTCTACAAATGTTGCCATTAGTAAATATTTTAATGAGCTTAAAACTAATCCAGACATGAGTTTTACGTGTGAGAAGTAATTATTCATCAACAAATTATGTATAATACATTCACGTAATAAATTATTTTAAAGATCTGGTTACTTACGCTCATGAAAACTTCAACTAATAAGCTTGTTATGAGTTTTAAAGAACATGCCCTTGACCCACATTCTGTATATAACATCTCGTGATTGCATTTTTAGTATTTATTAAAGGCTCCGAATTCTTCTATTTTAAACTAGTAAATGCGTTTAGAATCTTTATGTTTAATGGTGCAATTAAAATTAAACAAATCGTACGATCAATCTATTGGTTTTTGTTACCATAAAGATAATCTTCAAGCATTCTGTGGTAACAACAACACTATAAAAATAGTTATTGAAAACATTGCCATCTAGCGGTAATCTCATCACATGAGCAAAGAAGGATCACAATAATTATTCGTTCTCGCACACAAATTTTATTCATTTCGTTGATCGATTCTCATGATCCATATAATATTTACCTACTAAGTTAGATTGTTAGTTCATTGTTTGTGGTACTTACTACTTTAGTAGGTACTGCGGTGTTTGATAGGTGACTAAGTAAGTTAGTTTTTATTGCACTAACAGTAGGCAGGTACTAACAAACCTACGTTTACTATCTACGTTATATCACGTTTAAAATTTTATTTGTTGGTACATAATAATATATTGTAAATAAAGTATGAATATTATATATTACTATGTTTTTTACTTTCTGGCTGAGTAATTACTCTAATTTAATTACTTAGTAAGCAAGGTAGGTGCTATATACCCACAGAGATCTGTGTGTAGGTAGGCACACCAGTACCTACACCTGTACTAGTCATAGTTATACGGAACCTACCTAGACAACACTCGCCAAACCCTAAACCTAGGACCACAATGTAGGTAATAGGTAGGTAGGTAGGTACCTACTTATCCAATTCCGATCAATGACTTCATATCACCATGACTTTATATACCCTCTTCCTAGCAATACGAGCAATTACCTACCTACAAGACATAATAAACAAAAACCGAGGAAAGTAAAGATGGTCGTTGTCTTTTGCTCTTTGTTTTAAAATTATACCGGATTGCCAAATTTATAGGAAAGAGTTTGAATTATTATATGAACTGTAAATATGTACTTAGTGATTGAGTACAAATTAGCAAGTAGGTAGGTTCTTACATTATGTAACATAATTAGGGCCAACCAGAGTCGGAGTTAGGGAGAAGTTAGGGGGGTAGGGCTATCATATTCCTCTGTATAAATAACCTTCCGTTCCACGACATTTTATGAGTAGATACCTAGCTGGGTACCCCCTGACTACTTTTATTATATATTTGGAGATGCCTAGTCGGTAGGCCTAACTGATTAATTCGAAGTTAACGGATCAGATAGAAAATAATAATAGTTGTAATATGCATACAATTAATATACGCAATGTCGGTAAGTACCTATGTATAGAAATATGAGGCAAGTTATATCTCGGAGGTAGGTCGGTGATCCACCAATCCGGATCTGGCCTCTGTAGTGGATATGGCCTAACTCTCCTTACGAAAGTGAGGCGAGACCCGTGCTCAGCAGTGGGACTATATGGGTTGATGATGATGATGATGATGATGATGACATTACACACCTACAGCTAAATGAGTAGGTAAGTAAATTTACCAACTATTTGCTCCTTGATTGAAGCAACGTGTGTGTGTTTTATTTTATTTTTGTGTGTGTGTTATATTTAATATTGTATTAAAACATAAATACAGTAACTTATGGGTACTTAGGTAGGTACATAAACCGTTCCATGATACCTATTATTATTTTTGAAACTGTACGTACAAGACAGTAGGTACTATTTGGCATAGCAACCACTTTAACACAAATATCGTTCCTATAAAAGAATCCAACTTCCTGTCTCTGTTCTCCCGTAAGCCCTGTCGCTTCGTTATAAAAATCAATAGCATTAGTAAGTTCGTACAAACGAATTATACGAATCTCTTTGTGTGCGTCGCCAAGCTCTCAGTGTGCGGAAAACAAAAAAAAACCACGAGCGAAATTCTTGTAATAAAAATCAATCGGAGCGGAGAGAGAAGGCGCCGCGCGCGGGGCGCCGACTGGTCGGGAGCCGGTGGGAGGGCCCCCCCTCGCCTCCAGCCTGCATACCTACACGTGGTATATTGCACCTACCCTCTCTTTGCGGCCGTTTTAACTTGAGTTTCGTACTTTATACTTGTTCTTGAATAATAATTAACTCTTAAAAAAGTTATCCTGTGCGTATTTCTTAACTAATCTTAAGTTTCATATCGTAAATTGCTTCAAAATACGAAAAAGATAGCGACCCAGCCGTGGAGATTTACGGCCCCGAGCGGGCGCGCGGCCGGTTCCCGGCAAAAAGGCGTTTGTTTTTATTTCCTTGGCTCGGGAAAAAAATCAGCACGCGCCCGCCCTGCACCTCCTAAACATGCGCCACGCAGCGACGCAGACTCGGCCGGGTGTGTGCCGAATTCACTTTCATTTGCGACATCTCATCGTTTCCCGAAGGTCACGTGCAGTCGCGGGTGTTTTGATAAAGTTCGCGATGCATATGTGACGCGGGCGGGTGTTTGCGGCGGCCACCGCTGACCGACTAGGTGAGTTCAGTGAATTTCGCGCCCTTCTCGTCTTCGTCGATCCGTTTCCTTCGCGTTTATCGGCTCCCGTTTCACACCGTCCTTCGCCGTCGGGAAGACGCTAGATGAGTGAAAGTGTTTGTTATCTCGCGGTGTGTGAGGGCCGCACAGACGTGCGCTGCGGCCGACGTCTCTTCGGATAGAGACATGAGGAGCAAGGAGAGGGTTAACCGCGCAACTTTACATTCACTACTCTCCTCCACCTCTGACAGGTGATATTGTTCGAATCTACACGCTACGGTGATTTTCTTAAAGTCGTTTATTCAAAACTCATATAAGTTTTCGCCGTTTAAGTTCCGCATCATATTCACATACGAACTTATGAAACTTAGATGTAAAGTTCATCTATTACCTATTAAAAGTTACTGTATTTCTACGGACGTAGTATATTTCTGTATATTGGTAGGTACAGTCAGCCTCAAAAGTAGCTGAACATGTCGGACCGTCCAATTTACTTTTACACTAGCAAATCAGTATTTCTTTGGAATGAATAAAAAAAATTACCATCGTTAGCTACTTTTGATTCTTACCGTACTAATCGAACACGTATATGCAAACAAATAAGAAAAAAGCCTGGGGAGACAGTCTGGCCCCGTGGACGACAGAAAGAGAGGGAATCAAACTTTGTACTCTTCATTTGTGCACGAATGGAGAAAAATTCAATAAAGCTCGCTTCCTTTTGTCTAATTGCCTATGTAAACCTACTTATAACATGCCGAGTGTTCGATTTCTGCGACGCTTGGTTGCGAATTCAGATGCCATTTACATTACGTACGAGTAAATTAACTGACTAACCGTAAGCAGGCCTATTAGGCATTTTCTGGGACTTAAATTTAATCTAGGTAGGCAGACTTAAAAATGCATAAACTTTGAAACATTAACGTTTTTCATTTTCTTTCAATACACACTCTATAAATATATATATGTTAACATAATATTCGCAGGGGTTATTCCAATTGTTTTTGAATTGTTTTATTAGGAAATGCCCGGGAACGGACAGTTTCAAGTGAAATGTGAGCCGCCTTCGGACGAGGAAGATAGCAGTCCGCAATTATCTGAGCTATCATTTTTCAGTAACAAGGTAAGTTATTGACGTACTCAGTATATAATAGGTAAAACTTTATTTACATAATTTATTATTTTTCACTGTATCATTCTACTTAATATTATACTTTTTTAGCTTCCATTGGAATACCACTGTGTGAAAGTAGAGACGATTCGGCAAAATGATGAAAGCATTTCATCAGATTTGTTGCAGCATTTACAGGTCAGTACATAGCTTTAGAAAATAAAACAAAAAGTTAAGTACCTAAGCATTAGGTATAAACAGTTACTAGCGTAATTATTGTTAGATAATTATCCTTTTTCATAACGTAAAAAGGTTTAAATAATATCAAGTGTTGGATAAATATATATATTCGGTATACAAATAGACTGAATCCTATTTTTCAATTTTTACCGCCCCGTAATGGCCTTAGTTTGACCCTGGACAGAATAAAATAATAGTAGGTAGGTACTCGCTCCGGCACAGGGGCACACTGAGAGACTGTAAATTATAATTATTTTAGGATAAAACTGAAAAAATATGTAGCGATTTGGTGTTTTGGCGAAAAACCAAAACAATGTCGTTTTTTTTTCAAATATTGGATGTTTATTCGTGTGTTAATTAGTTATGTTGGTGGCACAAAAATTAACCGTAAAGTTCTAGCTAGCGTGCAAAAAAACATGCAATGACTTACAAAAAAATCAATCATTTAAGTTCTGCGCAGTACTTAAAACTTATAAGTTTTGATGTGTTATAACACATGAAAACTTTTAAATAAAATTTAATATCGACTGAAAGCACAAAAAATGCGAACTTAAATTAAAAAAAACCGAAAAGTCAGGCACCATTTTCAAATCCTTTCTATCGTAGTAGGCAGGTATAGTTATCCAGGGCAGAACTAAAGCCATGTTGTGGTTGGCAAAGTAAAATGATGATGATTATGATTATAAGTACAACTATGATTAATGTCTTTTGAGTTTTCGAAACATTTGAATACCTATAATACCTACTTTTGAAGTCATGTTTTGCATCAAAAGGTAATTATTATGAATAACTCGCAGTCATCAAGTGGCCTGGAGGAGCTGGCACCGCTGGCGCCGGCGGGGCCGGCGGCGACGCCAGTCTGCGTGAAACAGGAGCCCGTGGAGACCCCGGCCCTAACGCTCGAGACCCTAGAGTCCGCTCCCCATGCCACGGTACGAAATTATAAACAGCAAAAGATACAAATTAAAAAAATCTCAAGTATTTCGGCTAAGTAGATAGTTAAAAGTGCAAACATATGTGGTTCACACTAATCTTTGCCCTGTATTCTGTAAATCGAGCCCGCGAGTGCACGCGACCTCACGCTCCGCGTCGTCTCATCACCCACTTATGTCATGGAGGCCGTCAACTTTACTAAACCTCGTTGAAACTTGCTATTCAGAGGTTTTGTTGTATGATTGCTGAGATCGTTGTTTCATTCACAGGGCTGTTTACTATTGGAAAGACACATGGCGATGCTGAACTCTGCTGAAGAGCTTGATTCTGCTAATTTCACACCACTACTTATAAAGGATGAGCCTTCATCGGAAGGAGGTAAGATATATATCCAAACTCGCGGTATAAATTATCGTTTTATAAAAATAAGTTTGACTAACTAGATGCTTCTGTCTGAATGAGTATGCTAACCTTAGGAGCCATTTAACGGATTTAGATGCGGGTTCAACATGGGTGAAAACAAAGAGTAGGTACATAGGTTCTAAAGTAAAAAGGAACATAGGTTTATCTAGATTCGCATAGGCGTAGGTTGATTTTTGAGGATAGCTTTGGTGTATAATTTAAAAGAAACCTCGATAAAAAGTGGGGAGAGGTCACTAATAAAATTTACAACCGAGTTTCAATCAAACAGTTTAAGTCTCTGTTTTCCCTTATTATCACAACATTAACGGGTCTGCCGTTTCCAGAAACGCATCCCCTGAGCAGTGACGAGACGAGTGACTCGTGCCGCGACGCCGAGCCAGCCGCGCGAGGGAGCCCTAAGAACTGGACGCAGCGCGACATGGACCACGCGCTCGACGCTCTCAGAAACCATCACATGAGCTTGACCAAGGTACACTATCCGCGTGTTTTAGTCGATAAAATTAGGCTTTACTTTTTTCTTCATGATATTCGATCGACACGAAAGAACCAACGGGATTGGTATAGGTAAAGATGTCTTGCTTTGATCGTATAGTTTGTGAAATAAGTGAAAGACGAGCTACGTACATTCTTTTCAAGGATCACTTTGTAGACTAACTTCACAGATTCAGCAGGACAGTAGAATAGATAGGACTGGGTTGCCTAAAAAACTAAGTGTAACTTCATTGCAATGTCATGACGATGAGGGTTGTCTTTTTGCACAAACAACTAAAGTATCAGATCCAGAAGACATTTGATAAAACTAACATCGTGAAGTACGTAATTCCGTTTCCTATTTGTTTATTAAGGCGTCAGCAACGTACGGAATTCCATCCACAACGCTCTGGCAGCGCGCACACCGCCTCGGCATCGACACGCCGAAGAAGGAAGGGAGCACCAAGTCCTGGTCGGAGGCCGACCTACGCGGCGCCCTGCACGCACTGAGAGCCGGAGCCATCTCGGCCAATAAGGCTAGCAAAGCTTACGGTAAGCACCAAATCACTCGTATTCATCAGACATGGTGACATTATCTACCTACTGCTGAACACGGAGCCCAGTCTGGATTGGTGGATCACATACAATAATAATTCTCCGGCATCTGGGGTTCTTCACGATGTGTTCCTTCACCGAAAAGCGAGTGATGATCAATTAATAATGATCACTCGAACTCGTCTGCTTGACCCTCGCCTAGAAAAATAAATAAATAGAAGAATAGACAGATTAATCAAAATTATAGGCGAGAAGCAAAATGATTGCGTCAGAGTATGTACCTACGAGATTCGGTCATGATATGATTTAATAAGACTATAATTGTTTCGAAGGGATCCCGAGCAGCACCCTGTACAAGATAGCCCGCCGCGAGGGCATCCGCCTGGCGGCGCCGTTCAACGCCGCGCCGGTGGCGTGGCGCCGCGGCGACCTGGCGCGGGCGCTCGCCGCCATCCGCGCCGGCGCCGCCTCCGTGCAGCGCGCCGCGGCGCAGTACGGGATACCCACCGGTGGGGCTTCGTCATCTTCAGCATCGGCATTTGCCTAATGTGGGGCAAATATCTTCTCTCTCTTATCACAGTTCTTACCTTAAATCCCTGTCTCGAGGCGATCTGGTGCAGGTGTCAGCATATGCCAGCAGCGCGAGATTCTCTGTTTTATGTGGTCTTCCATGGTTTTCCATTAACAATTACCCGTGCTTCTAATTGTGACGTAGCAGTGTAGTCATTACGCATTGTAAATTTTTGCGGGGTACAATATTTTATGGATTGATGATAATCCTGGGAGTAGCAGGAAAACGGAAGTAGAAGGAAAAGAAGGAGAGAGAGAGAGAGAAGTGGGAGTTACACCTAGCAGTAGACTGTTATGAGTTGACTCTGGAAGAGACAATACCTACTAAGAATAATAATTAAATAATGGCTTACCTTTTCACTGAAGGTACTCTCTATGGACGATGCAAGCGAGAAGGGATCGAACTGTCCCGTTCCAATCCAACGCCGTGGTCAGAGGATGCGATGGGAGAAGCCCTAGAAGCGGTCAGGTAAACAACTATAAATAGACTTACGTTCAGTCCAATATGCAAAAGCTCATGGTCATATTAAATGAATCTGTTTCAGAGTGGGCCAAATGTCGATAAATCAAGCAGCGATACACTTCAACTTGCCGTACTCGTCACTTTACGGGAGGTTCAAGAGGTGCAAATATCTAGCTCAGGTAATTATCTTAGTTATTGACAAATTTGATATAAATTCTAACTCAGAATGTACAATATTTGGGCTATATTGTTGATATTTCAGACTCAGCCCAGCCAAATGTCATCACAAGAATTGCCCTCAAATCTAGAAGTGCCAACAACCCAACAACAAGATGTATACTACCATCAAATGCCCCTCATGCATCAAGAACCAGACCAAACTATCGTCCCGCATCAATACACACACAACGAGTATGTTCAGAACACATCGACGCACGAGAACATGATGCTACAAGACCCGTACGCCGGACAAGCGATGTATTACAACCAAAACTTTAACAGCATCGCCACCAGCTGAGATTTCGACTCCTCCAATCGTGAGGGCCCTTGATACAATTGAAAATGATTGATATGGACTTTGAAATGTGGATATAAGCAATGAGCCGAGCCAATAAGTAATATAATTGGTTTAGTGGCGTCTGTTTAAGGTAAAAATTGTAAAATAGGTTTAATTAAATACCTAAGTACCTATGTGCAAAGTAAACAATATACGTAATCATTATACTAAAGACTCTTTATAACGAAGAAATTAATCTTAACGTAGAAATTAAATTAATCTTATTACATTTTGTAACCATTTATCTGGATGTTAATCTGCTTATTTGTTTCACAATTTTGTTCACTCGTATAACTCTTTGTATAGTTCTGCGAGACCCTAAATAAGTCTTTTTTAAATAATTAATGAAGAACCTGACTTGCCTGTTGATCGTTTATTCACAAGTAGGAATACCTTATTTATTATTGAAGTAAGTAGGTTACCTTCAAGTATGTTATACTAGCTGCGCCCCGCGGTTTCGCCCGCGTTAAGTATTAACCCGCTAGTACTATACATTCTACGGGATAAAAAGTACCCTATGTGTTAATACAGGTTAGAAACTATCTGTATTCCGAGTTTCATTCAAGTCCGTTCTGTAGTTTTTGCGTGAAAGAGTAACAAACATACATCCATACTCACAAACTTTCGCATTTATAATATTAGTAGGATATATGTTACTTAATGTCACTTTTATGGCATAAGTTTCAAACAAAATGGTCTACTACAATCCACAGCGTTTATTTAGCTGCCTATTCTTTTATCTATCACAGATGGCATCACAGTGCCGCTATAACACTGGTCACATGACATTAATTCGAAATTGCCCCCCTTGCCCTTGATTTGACCCTGGTTCGTACGTTGAACGCGTAGCGAATGAACTAGTGACGCTAGATTAGAATTAAGTTATCTTAGTTCTAGGGTTTAATTAATATACCTAGGTGTATATGATAAGGAAATGATAATGTATTAAACATTTGCGCGTATCCTAAAATTGTTTTCACCATACCATCCCGGTGTAGTCGTGTGGACTATGCGACCTCATTGTAACGTTTGTGTATTCGGGTTTTAGCACAGAATACTAATTATTAAAACACTAAACGCGCGAAGCCAAAATAAAAAAATACTGGCAGTGTTTAGAAAAGCACAAGATCAAAATTAAAAAGATACCCAGGTATTATTTATGGGTAATTAGTAATTATATACATTTGGGATGGTGTTGTAGGTAATTATTACCCTACTTTGTATTATTTACGTACTGACAAAAACGACGACGTAAAAGAGTCTAGTTTCTGTATACTTGTACTAGGGGTAATTACATAGTACCTATAGACTGTAGGATGTAGGCAAGGCGTAGGTAAGGTTTTTTTTAAATTAATTAAAATTGTCTGTCCAAACGAAATACGTAATTATAAATGTGATTGAATGATGATATTGGAAAACCAGTAATAGGGTAGGATTTGTTAATTTTTTGGTTTTTGTCAAGATGGTTTACAGTTTTTTGTGGATATTATGTGTTTTGGTCTAGAAATCTATTTAGATATTGTGCTTTACAATTATTGTGGCCTAGCTACCCCTATAAATAGGCTACCTGCAATGTTTTGACAACAAAGAATCTACCCAATTACTTACATGTAAAATTTCTTTGTATTCCTGTTTTGCCATTTACATACAACGGTAGATAATGATATACTTGGTACTCTATCAACTATCAGCATGCATGACATACGTGTGGCGATTCAACGGAGTTTAATTTTATTCTCAACATATTTTCTACTGATGATATTTTTGATTCATTCTTACATTACCGTGTAATATTATACTATTTACAACTGCACAATGAAGTGTAGTTATAAACAGTTAGGTGCCTCCATGGATGGAGGGCAGCAATTATAGTGCATCGTATTAAGTAGGTATATACTTATTCCAATGTTCAAATTAGCAATAATTTAAGTAGAATTGTCAATTTATTTTAAGCTACTTACAGTTATTATAATCTAGTCTTCTAATAAACTTGATAGACTGAATCGTGAATTTTCATTTGTATTGGACCACGGATTACTGAATAGTTTATCCTTCTACAATCAAGTCTTCAATCATATTTTTATCTTAATCATAGATCACGCCTCTATCCATAAATAATCTTAGAAAAAATATTTATTCTGTGGTAAAAGAGCATAGGAAATATTACACGGTTGCCAATCCGGAATTATAGTAAAGGGTAAAATCAAACCACCCAGTTGTACATAAAAAAGTCGATTTATTTGTTTTATCTACAGTTAGATATAAAATAAATACAATAATGATTTTATGTCATTCGGCTGCGGCGTCCGTTATCAATGTATATCTACAACCTTATTGTTCAATACTTTTGAAAGTAGGTACATTAATATAGAATACTTAGTATAACACTAGTACAAAATATAAAAAGAACAAAAAATAACTTTACTATTTGAGCGTTGTAGGCAGTATTAGATTAGTAAAATTTTAAGTTTGCAGACGCATACCGAACACACACCGACATCTACCGTCGAGTAGGACAACTTTTACATAGCATCTACTTCATACTAGATGGCGCTTCAATTATAATATACTTAAACACCAACAGATGGCGTTAAACACAAACACTCGTATACACTACAGCGCTATCTGCCGTAAATTTTAATAAATACAATCTATTTACAAAGATTCCACATTGGAAGGTCATAAAAGCATTTTCTATAAAATTGTAAGTTTCAACTTTCAACAAGCCACTTTGCTGCAATATAATGATATTCGTCACTTTTTCACCTGAATTTCGTTTAAAAAGTTATTTATATTTCAATGAGATACGATATTCAAGTGAAACGGTAATGAATATCATCGCTCCATGACGTTAGGCTACTTACGTATTTACAAAAGGAGTTTAGGGAGATCATAAGAATAGATTTCAAGTTATCTTGTCGACAAGTAAACAACATACGGCTTTGACTCTACAGAATTTGTTTACAAAATTAATATAAGTTACTTAAATTATGGAAAGCCAAAGCAATATGTGTGGGTGGTATCAAGGTATCAAAAAGAGTATCAATACAAATCAGTAAACTGTTCTATTGTCCATAAAAATGTACAAATAGGCAATAACTTCTGAGGTAACCATTGGTACAATGAGATAATTTTACTGATTTCTATGTTATAGAATGAGTCGTTTGGCATAGTCGGGTAGCGACAGGAGGCCTGTGGTTCGGACGCCACGGCCGCCAGTTTTACATTACAATAGAACGCCTAAGTATTATTTACGGTCCTTACTCACTATTTACGTATATATTCGCGCCGTACGTTCGTTATACAGAGGGACTAGACAACGCACGGCGGCGGCCCATCTCACCCTTCAGTTTAGAGTCCACACAAGCGTCACACACTACACCGGAGTCACTCTCCGCCACATCACAATACGCCGCGTTCAATATCCGATGGCACGAGAATTCAATCACAACGGGCGCCCGCCAGCTGCGCCGGCTACGGTTCGATCGACATCGCAAATCTGACACGATTTATAAACGGAAACAAAAATCCACACGAGCAGTTCGGTCATTCGGGAACGGTTCCACCGAGCTTCGGATGCGAGGCGTTCAGATTAGACCGGTCCATAGTCGGAGAGCGGCTGCCCGGAGCGCGCCGAGGGCGCCGACGCCGCCACGGCCGTGGGCGGCGCCGAGGGCAGCGTGGGCGGGGGCGGCGCCAGCGGAGGCGGCGCGCCCCCGTCCGCGCGTCACACGCCGCCCTTCACCAGCGCCCGGTGCTGCGGCGCCGGCTCCCGCCCCCCGCGCCACACGCGGCGCCACGAGTCCAGCGTCTTGCCCGACCAGATCCACACGCCCGACGTGATGCCCACCGCCAGCGCCATGAAGTACTTGAGCATGAGCGCCGAGTAGAGCGGGCGGCCCCCGCACGCGGGCCCGCATGCGGCGCGGCGCATCCAGTCCTCGTAGCCGGCCGCCTCGTACGCCAGGCAGCCGATGACGACGCCGGCGGGCACCGCGTACAGCACGCTGAACACGCCGATGCGGATCATCAGCTTCTCCAGCTTGTCGGCCTTGGAGCCGGCGCCGAGCCCGCCCTGCCGCTTGATCACCGAGCGGATGCGGAACAGCGACACGAAGCCGGCCAGCAGGAACGTGGCGCCCAGCGCGAAGTACACCACGAGCGGCGCCAGCACGTAGCGCCGCAGGTTCTCCGGCGAGGAGTTGCCCACGTAGCACACGCCGGCCACCGGGTCCCCGTCCACCGCCCCCGCCAGCAGCACCGCCACGGTCTTGGCGGCCGGCACGAGCCACGCCGCCAGGTGGTAGTACTGCGCGTGCCCCGCGATCGCCTCGTTGCCCCACTTGAGGCCGGCGGCGAGGAACCACGCGAACGACAGCACCACCCACCAGATCGACGAGGCCATGCCGAAGAAGTAGACGAGGATGAAGACGAGCGTGCAGGCGCCGGGGCCGGCGGCGGCGGTGCGCAGCAGCGGGCCGTCACACGCCACCTCGTCGTGGCCCAGCGCCAGCCGCGCCAGGTAGCCCAGCGACACCATGAAGTAGCAGGCCGACAGATACACGATGGGCCGCTCGGGGTACTTGAACCGCTGCGAGTCGATGAGGAACGTGGTGAGCGTCATGAGCGTGGAGGCGGCGCAGAGGCCGCTCCACAGCGCGACCCACACGGCGGCGAACTTTTTCTCCTCGCGGGTGAAGAAGGCGCCGTCGCAGGGCGGGGCGCAGCCGGCGACGCCGCCCGCGGTCGCGTTGGGCGACCGCGCGGGCACCAGCGGCGGGCGGCAGTCGCACGCGCAGTCGGCGGCGCCGGCCGCACCCGCCGCGCCTGCGCAGTTTTTTGGATCCTTGCAGTTCTTGTGCTTGTTCTTGGGCGGCGGGCGCGGCGCCTCGGGCTCCCGCGCGCGGTCGTCGTCCTCCATGCAGAGGTGCTCGGGGTCCCCGAAGCGCGGCAGCTTCTCGCACGCCATGCCCTCGGGCCACTTGAAGCTGTACTTCTGCATGAGCGGAGCGCAGCCGGCGCGGGCGCGCTCGCACACGCTGCGGCACGCGGGCAGCGGCCGCGCGTAGTCCTCGATGCAGATCGGCGTGTACATGGAGCACAGGAAGAACTTCAGGTCCGCCGAGCACTTGATCTCCACCAGCGGCCAGAACTGGTGCACCTGCAACACGGAAACGAAACGTTACACCTTGCGCTGGCAGTTCTGGTTGAATGTAGTGTTGAACATCTCCGGCGAAAACTCCTCGTTTAAAAAATTCTTGTCCAGACCACTTGCATTACTTCGCATCTAATCATCGAGCAGATTTTACATGGAATGGTTCTGTATTAAAGTTATCTCGCCTGATGGTAAGCGCACAATGGTGACATAGGCGCGATACAAAGTGAAGCAAGCTTGACGTGGAAGATAACTCCAGACAAGGGTACCCAAGTAATTGGGAGCTAGAGACACCTGAGTGTTCCAACGTTATGGACTTTCACACATGCGCCGATCACGAGCTCGCTTGCACCTTCGCAGCACCACCACACCACCACTACAGCACTATTATAGGCTCTGAATCAACCACGAACAGTCGGGCGATACGCTCAATTCCAGCTGTTGTGATCTAGGAATTTTCTCTAGGATCTAGGAATTCGTAGGTTTACGACATGATATGATACGGTTGACGCACCTCCAGGCCGGCCTCCTCCTGCGTGTCGTGGTCGAGCGCGTTCGGGAAGGAGGTGAGGTTGTATCCGATGCCGCGGCACATGGGGATGGTGATCTCCTGACAGCGCGGCTGCAGCGCCACCGCGCCCGCGGCGCACGCCCACAGCACCAGCGCCACCGCCCACATCCTGCTGCTGGGATTACCGCATCTGGAAATTGGGAATACAAATGTTGAAGGACAAGTCCTTTCAAATGTTCATGTCTGCGTGTTGGTATTAGGGTCACATCATCAGCACTGATGATTAATCTATGGTTGTATTATACAAACACAAATATATTTATTGCCATCAATAAACTTTACACGTTCGTGTTGAATCCACAGGCTCCCGAACTATCAGGGTAGTTGTAGGTCAGCGGTCAGTGCTTCCTGTAGTTTGATTCCCTTGTAGGTATGAAATAGGATGTTTTCCGGCCATCTCGGTCAGGCGGGACCTACATACAGGTAAGATCATGCAAAGCTTCTGGGAACGCAAAAGAAAATGCTGATAAAGGTTAAAAAAAGTAAATAGTTTTAGCTGGGTTCCAGTGTAAAATTTATACATCTTGGTGTCAATAAAGACTTATCTATCTATTTATTATTTTAAATCAATATTGGTAGAGACAAAGGTTGTCAAACTATTTAAGTGCCGCCCCAAGAGGAACTGTTATTTTTTTTTTAATATTTTTTTTTTATTTGACTGAGTCACGAAACTAGCACGTAGTTCACCTGATGGTAACCGCTACGCCTGCCCATACAGGGCCACCTAGAACTTTGCATTTCATAATCCTGCGCGGCACTGCACTGCGCTCGTCACACTGACACAAGTCTCATTTGTCCAATATTTTCGTTGGAAACGGTGCCCTCAAACCGGAACACAGTAATGTTTGCACACTACTGCTTGGCGGATGAATATCTGGCAAAGGTGTGATATACATTAATACGATTAGCAATAATATTAGCTGCTAATTCACCCTGAGTTCAGTAACTCCAATAAACAAATCTGAACGATCGCTCGCTGGAAGCTATAAAATGAAACTACATTACTTGTTATCGAGGTCTAGCAAAACATTATCGGGTTGCAATCTGACGGTTATCGGTGCGATTACGACGACTACTGGTCGACTGCTGTACCGATACTGATGGAGTGATAGCTGACGGGAAAGCCCGTCCTAGGATTGGTATTTTGGTACAAGTGTGACTCAATGCAGGGTGTGAGTTGTGACGTATTCTTCGAGAGGAAATCGATTTCTTCAATCGTTCATCGAGACTGGTAAATGTAGACCAAAATACATCTGATTCGCACCTATTTTTATCGATAACAGAATTATTTTGCTAGGTAAGCTCGTAAACAGCATTAGTTTCAACTACGACGCGCTCGAAGTCAAAGATATATCGAGCTCCATGTATCTCATTTCTCCAACATCGTCCATTTCCCCTAAACTCAATAAAAAGCTTTACAATACATCACAAATCAGCTGAAGCCCGAAGTCGGAAATACTAAGCACACGGGCCGGAGGTTGCGAGTTACAATTAGTTTAGTTTTAAGTTAAATAAAATAGTTGAAGTTTTATTTCGAGCGTAATGTAACACCAACATGTGCTGTTGCTGTGAACCGATAGTGTAATGGGTAATGCAGGCGATACAAAATAGATTTGTTGGCGCCCAAACGGGAACACATTTTTTATTAGTAAATGCATGTATAATAAAACAAATGATTTGTGTAAAAGTGAACACAAAACCTAATGAACAGTTACATAAACATTAGGATTACTAGATATTAAAAATTCATATCACATAATGTCTGTAATATCATAACAGTATCAAAACTTAATAATTAGATATAGCAGTGCCTCATATTGAACAGGCTTGAAATCCCTGTAGAATCTCACAAATCTCCAAATGTGTCCCAATTGCACAACGGGCAGCCTGCCCGGTCCAAGACAGGAAATGTGTCAATCGTCTAATGCGCTGGTGTAATGTGTCACCTCATCTGTTACCCAGACCCTGGCTGGCACCGACTGTACAGGCGTGGTTAATGCGCTTTTAACGACGAGCCATCGACACGCGGCCGCGAACTAACAAACAGATTTGGTAATCATTGTAATTAAATGAGCAATGTTTTATTTACTATATTTGATGTGGATGATTGCTATAGTGAGGAAACTATATCGCGTTACGAAGCTGTAGCTTGTATAGTGATGAGGGATGGAAAATGATTACTCTAATCGGCTATTTATGATCTTATATGCTACTTATGTACTATAGAAAGTGCCAAGTAGACTAGAGTCCTCTAGAGTCTAGCGTGCGGTGGTAGCCTAGTGGGAGAACGTCCGCCTTCCAATCAGAAGGTCGTGAGTTCAAATCCCAGTGCGGGGACGTACCAATATGTTTCTTGTAAAACATATGTACGTAATTATCACTCGCTTTTCGGTGAAGCAAAACATCGTGAGGAAACCCACATACCTACCCGAGAATTATTTCGGAGGTAGGTATGTGATCCACCAATCCGGACTGGGCCCCCGTGGTGGATTACGGCCTAACCCTCCTCACGAAAGTGAGGAGAGACCCGTGCCCAGCAGTGGGACGTTATGGGTTGATGATGAGACTAGAGTCCTACTAAATAGCCTCAGAGCTTAGCTCATTAACAAAACTTAAACTCAAACTATGAGCCAAATTTGTGGGAAAACGGTTTAGTAGTAACGGATCGCGCTATCGGATTGTCGGACTATAACCCCTCACACCTTTGTAGCAAATAGTGGTAAGATAGTGGCATTGAAGAGTTGAATACCAAATAACTCAAATCCATAAATGTAAGTAACAGCAAGAATATCCTAATGCAATTAGCAATCCACGATATCAATACTAGTAATTTGGATCGTGAAACTCGTAAACTGATCAGTTTAGCGGTTCGGTTCCAATTGAGCATGACTCCCGGGGCGGTGACTGGTCATTTATAAACAAACGCGTTTAATGGCAGCTCGGCGGATCGTTCCCGGTACTAGCTGGTGTACATTAAGCTTGGAACGGACGCATTCGCATAAGCCAAGAGGTTTCCGTGCCAGGAACAAGCTCTTGCGAGGTTTGCCAAAAATCTTCCACTGTAACAGATGACTTGACTCTTTTAAGATGGAATGCAGGATTAGGAGTTCCTTAGCACAAATTGTTTGATGAATTTGCCTAAACCTTGGTTGGTATGGTGATTATGGATCATATCCCTAATTTTATGAGGTTTTCAATTTAGGATGAGCTCAGCGTATAGGTATAATATACCATATTATTGTTATTCTATGGCTTTATAACCCGAATTCGGAGATAATAGAATTCATAATTGTTACTTTACAATGATGTGTTTCAAAGTATTCGTTTTAAATATCGTTTCGGCCCGCTGCCACTTGCACCACACTCATTACCTTTCCTCCAGTCTCACGTTTATTCCGGTTCACTGGAAGTAGTAATAGAACCCAACACCTTATTGCCAGAACGTGTTGCTGGCGCGGCGCGGCGCGGGGTCGCGGGACGCCGCGCGCCGCCGCTGCAGCCTTCCTGCCGAGCACCGCCATGATTGACTTATCGCGAACTGCTCCGTTTTATGGCCTAGCTTCAGAAACTATAGCACTTCCTTTTACTGCTTTTAGTGGGCACGTTTGCGAATATAAAATGGTTTGGTTATGGTTTGTGAAATTTGAATAGAGCTGGGAAGCTCGGAGGCGGAATATATTTTTGTGAAATTTCCTGCTCTATTTTTGCGAATGATCTGAATGAAGCGTCTTGTTGACTGAGCGGCGTACAAATACGTACATCATGTTATCGTCAATCAACTGCAAAAATATTATCACAAAGTAAACTCTGCACTGAAATCACATTGTTAGTTTTCAGCGAATTTTATCAAATTGGGAATAACTATGGTATTTGTTCAGTAATTTTGGGCGGTATTTTTGATCGGATTTTGAATAAATCAGTGGAATAGTCAAGAGCATCTGCCGTGGGGGCTCCTGGATCGGGCGCGACCGGCGCGGGGGTTGACGCCCGTCGCGCTGGCACTGGGCCAGACTGTTTAAAAGCTTATGCACTAATCGGAAGGGCCAGGTGTAGAGACAGCGCGGAGATACCGGACAAATCAGCTCAAAATCTATAAAGCTAGGAATGGAAAATATGTTTCTTAGGGCGGCTCGCACCATATATCCTCTAATTGTAATAATTATCATGTAAACTCTACTGTGACAAGTTCTGATGAGCTGTAATTCTCCAGCTGCTAGTTGACTTTACTAAAAAAAGCTGGTGTAGGTCTCAAAAATATTTAGAATTATGGTCCACTTCACATGTCAGTCTCTAATGGAAATCTCTGTGCGTGATTCTCAGCATGGGTTCTCACTATTATTTTCTATCTTAGATTACACGGCAATATAATTTTCAATGCCATTACAGACTAAGATACTGCTAATAACTCGCGTTAAGTTCCCTCCGAAGACCACACGTCGCAAATTCTGCTTCGCATAGCGCTAATGAAAACGCGTACAAACGGCGGCCGAGCCATCGCCACACGTGGCCAAATGATCGCCATCGATTGTGAATTTAACGACATTAGCACGCCTTATTAATATTAGCTACTATGAAAATATAAACAGCACGGGTTAAGATGCGAACAAGCCGCCTCTGGACTATTGCCTGCTTCTTTGGTAATACAAAATCAACTCTACGTTACACTATAAAGAAGAGTTTTATTTGGCTGCGGTAAAAGTCCATTGAACTGTTGAAAGCGTTGCGAAAATTTGGCATTGGTGGCAATTAGTGTCAAAGCTACTTGCACTGCGGAAGCTTTTAGAATTTTGGAACGGGAATTGTCTAAATGCGAATTGGTATCCAATAGCTTTTACGTAAAACCGAACACTGCCAAGAGATAATTATAATTAGGGTCGTTGTTCTATTCGGTTTACATTTTATACAAGCATATTAAAATCTAATTTAATTTGTATGCAAAATTGTAATTGAAATTTAATACAATAATGTGAAAATGCGAGGCGAGCTAGCTCAGAGTGGCAGTTTTCGCCGAGCACATCTCGACTTAATGAAGGGGCGCAGTAAAACTTTGAGTGCCACAGGCTTATAAAACGGATAGGATATGAAAATGAGACGGGCATGTAACGGCGCGGAATTAGGGAGCCATGAATATGATTAGCCGACTCCTAACTAAGTGCTCGTAAAGTATCGGCTAGATGGCGCCTATAAGTGCTAAGTGCTGGGAGCTGGTACCTTGTCACTAGCTACAGATAACTACGCTAGCTGCGGATACTCGGATGTGTGTAATGCTCTGAGTAATTATATTTGAGGTTTATCGCAGCGGCCAGCAGTAGGTGACACGTCGTTTGTTGCTGCGTAGAATAGAAAATAAAACGTCATAAAATAGGCAGTGGTGAAAGCTATGTTCCTACCCACGTAAATGATCACAGTACTATCCATAAGTTTGCCAATATTATAAATAATATACAGAGTATTTCTCCAATAAAATGATACGCGCAAAGCTCATTAATGCTAGAACATGCATTAATTTCGTCATTCGATGTGTGAAATGAAGTCGGAAATAAACACATAAGAATCGTTGCGTTTCCCACAGGCCCGCATAATAAAACTATTATTGCTTTAATTTTAGTGCGCTATTTATTTACGAGTTGCACAATGCGCCCACGCGGCGCGACCGCACAGCCACCGCGGCCGCAGCGCGCCGCGCCGTCGTAAAAACGCACCAGAACCGTCGCAGTGTCGCTCGTCGAACCCTATTTTACGAGCGATCGCTTCCTGTGAGCTAAGAATATTGCAGAGTGCGTTGAACGGGGTTTTACTCTGCGACCTGAACGTGACCTTTCTCAGGCTTCAAGGCGTTCAGTTTCCTGAAATATTTTATCGGCTTTTCAAGAAAAATGTTATTTTACGATACAAAACTATAAAAGTAGATGTTTCAAAACGATGCGAGCTTAAATCCGTTTTATTGCTGGATTTACATACTAGGATTCGAGAATATGAAAACGTACATATGCCATCTGAAACTGCAGTAGTAAAAAACGTGTAAAATCGTAATTTACGATTGACGAGAGGCGGGGGCTGGTATCGCTATAAAAGCCGATATTTACCGTCAACCGTCCGTCCACTGTAAGGCAAACAGCCAGTTGTCATGCAAACGCCTGGACCCGCGTGGTCACTTGTTTTCACTGCTGCGATCGCGCGTTGTTTTCGTTTTGTAGTTCATACCTGTGATCTGTGATCGCTCGACGAAAAACACGTGTTGGATACTGCGTTACTTTTGCAGTGACAGTGTTCTCTTTTTCCTAACACAGTGATTGGTGAATCTCCTATAATTTTGCGTACAACATGACAGAACCTTGCCATGCTTTTAATCTTTGGACATGATAAAAAAATATAAATACTTTATTTGGCCACCAGGAAAGATTAGTGATTACTGGTCACGCCTTCGGGAAATCATTTTGAAAGTACAATAATAAGTTTTTATAAAATATACAACCATCTTTTCATAACTTATTAAAAAAATTAGCATAAAGCTTGGCGGCAAGCTCCAAGCTCCGTTGCAAGATTACCCCGCACGTTAAAGTCTGCGCTCGTTAAGACGTCATGCTCTGCGCTTTTTTTTTTCTTGTTTGCGATGATTGATGCTCCTCTGCTGATGGGATGATATGCGTCGTTTATGAAATAAATTATTTCTTAGTCGTTTTCGTGGTGAATTTTGCTGGAAGCTTTTAAGATTGTGTTTTAACTAAGGTGATTACTGAATGCGTTAAATGGACTTTGTATTTGTTTTGGCTCGACGTGCAAACAAATACATTCGTTGGTCACGTCACTCACATGTAAGAAAGTCCAATTTTACAGCGATGGATACGATGAGATTTCGATTAACACGTTTCATTATGCGTGTCCCGTAGTGCTTTTTACATCACAAATAAACAATTCGAGAGTCGAAAGTCACGTTCATTGTTCTAAAGATCTTTATAATCTATAATTAGT
Source organism: Campaea margaritaria (assembly GCA_912999815.1). Taxonomy (NCBI): domain Eukaryota; kingdom Metazoa; phylum Arthropoda; class Insecta; order Lepidoptera; family Geometridae; genus Campaea; species Campaea margaritaria. Next base: position 11,451,480 of record OU538801.1, read on the forward strand.
TGATTAGCAACCCGACAAGCTTTCGAAACCACACGTTATTCCTGCCGTGCCTTAGCTATAATTACTAAGAGCAACAGCTAGAATGCATTGTGCGTTCATTATGCTTGCAGAACCTAAACTAGGTTACCTATAGGTACTTCACGTGCTTTAACGAACGCTGAATTAACCTATTCGATGCGGCACTTATGAGACATTTATAATGTGGGCTAGAAAAAGGACATTGCACTGGAATACTTTTCATGCTGTCCAAATAAATTTCTCTTTTGTATATGCCTTTAACCTTATTTCACATAAACAAGTCTTTTAAATTTTGCCTCTTTCAGTGGATTGAATAGAAAGTGTAGAATGTTGTAGACTATACTTTTTTGTAGCCTGAATTGAAACTGTTTTCTTTTTGTGTGGTACGTGACATTTACAACAAATTGTCATAGGTACTTACCACATTGTATATTGACTCTATTGTCCTTTCTTAATAGGTCAAATCATGATGTTTAAAGTGAGTTACTAATCACGATTCAACTTTGATATCACAAATAGAACATGTTCTTATTCAACTGTTTTGTACACACGTATCTTCTACTCACGTATACAAAATACTAGATGCTAATAGATAGTTGATACATAAAAGTTATCATAATGCAGATCTATTTGAAACGTATTCATAGCTTGAGGCGGGGCGTCACCGTTTAGGAACAGTTTGAGCGCCACTGGTCAATTTGAGCAACGTCAACATACCTACCTAGTTACGTACCTAAATTGATTTTATCCAAGTAAACTTCTGAGAATCATGTCAGGACCTTTGGCCACGAAATATAAAGACATGATAACATTGTTATAGTAATATAATTCGTTTTATTCTTGGAATACTCAGACTTGTGTATTATAATTTAGATACCTATTTAAATCATTTTGTATTGTATTGTTTTGGACATAAAAAAATAACCATCACGAGGTCTTTAGAAGTCTAAGTAGGTAGGTAGACGTTTCTTATCTAGAGACCTCATTGAGACCGATTCTAGAATTACTACTACAGTCGTTAACTCGGAGTTTTTCCTTCTCACAGAGATAGTGGCTTTAACTTATACCACTGAATAATCCATTCATGCAGTAGCCGCATAATGACCAGCATTGTTCGTTATCAACACTAGGTGAGTCACCCAGTGCTACTCGCATGCTAATTACGTTTACGACTACGTGAGTTGGATCTCGTACGCATATGCGTTGTTTGAGAGTCTTATAAGAAGGAATAATCTGAGATATGTCCTAAAATTCAATCGACATCGCTGAAAAAAAAAGGGGGTAAAATCAAAGTTTCTACTTAAATGTAGCGTGCATGTGTGCGGGGTTATTCCTATGTGTCTATAGCCCGTTGTTGTCGAAAGCTTTCATACTTTCAGACTCGACGGATTTTTAAATAGTGTGTGTATTCGTCAGTCTGGTAATAAGTAGGTTCCGAACTGATGGCAGACGAGTAGGTAAACTGTACGTATGACGAGTAGGTATGACTGGTAAACGACGAAACTTCAGTCAACTCCAGTCGAGCTGCAGTCGAGCACCGCTTCTAGGAATCCAACCGAGTTAAATAAGTCTTTAAACAGTATCCAATCAGCGAGGTAAATGAGTTAGTGACTGCGTCAACTAGGTAGGTAGAAGCTAATCTGCGAATCCGTGTAATCAACTCGGCGGGTCAACGTCTTCCGTTCCTCGCAATTTTACGCTTGACAAATCAAACTGTTTTGGCCTCATTCAGAATCTCAAAGTTACTCGACGAACTATGGAAAGAGCTATGGGTTTCTCTGCGTTATAGATATGTAAGATCCGTAATGAGGAAATCGGCAGAAGAACTGAAGTCACCGACATATCTTTACGAATTAGCAAGTTGAAGCGGCAGTGGACACTTGGGCAGGCCACATAGCTCGTAGAACTGACAACCGTTGGGGAAGAAAGGTTCTCGTGTGGCGACCGCGGGCCGGAAGGCGCAGCGTGGGATGTAGGATCTACTTTATAGTTAACAATTATTAGAAAAGACAAAATACAATTTAAATTTTTGACCTACCTAGTGACTATAAAGAAAAACAAATGCAAAATCAATACAGCTCATCACATTACCAATGATTACCTACTTTTCTTATTGTATGGAAATGATTTGATTGGAAAAATACAATTCCAATAAAACCAAATGATTTTTAGGTAGGCACTAAGTAGATATAGCTAGGTAAACCTAAGTACCTAATAGTAGTGAAGCCGTCGAGCGTCCAAATTGACAGGCAGTGGAATCGGTTATAGATTCATTAGTAGTTAAACTGCTAATTGTACTTACATATAATTTATTATTTACCACAGCATGCTGAGATTTAGAAGAGCGATAACAATAATTGACAATGGCTGGTCACCGGGTCAGCCACCCCCAGTCGCGACCCGAACTTTCAAAAGTGCCATTTAAAGTTTTTAATGACTAGGAGCGATTGCCGAAATCGGCCGGATAAATTGCCTATTCTATCGGAATCTTTTTTAGGCGTAGGTATAGTAAACAGAGTCTCAAGCGGCAAATTAAATTATAAATATTCGAAAATAACAAAAAGTACGTTCAATCAAAAAGAAACCTTACGTAATCTAGTAATAAGAAATAATTAACATAACAAAGTGTGCATTGAAGTAATCAACTAAGAATAAACTTGATAAGAACATACTATAGGTACAATCTTATTTTTAGATTCAAAACTGTTTACCTATCACAAATTCGTCTAGGCGAGGTACAGTCGCGCACGATTTCTTTAACTTTTACAAGAATTAATGCCAAATATCGCCAGTAGGTGGAGTGACTTGTCTATCATAAAATAGAAAAGTTTTTAGTTACTCATAAATTGACCTGCCCTTTACGTTACAAAGTTTAAACGTAAAGGGTTGTATATTGTTGACTCGTGCGTGGATCAATCCAATGGAACTCATTGTTATCGAAAAATAAAACTTTATACGGCAAATTGCTTTATGCAAATAAAAATCAATGAGAAGATACCAGCCACGGTCACAATGAGTTTATTGAATCGTTTCGTTATTTTATCGGGCTGCGTCCATCCAGGGTGTCGGGGCGGAACAGACGCGTCTAGCACAGGTCCCGGATGTCCGGCGCGGTGAACAACTTCAGCCACGCCATGCCTCGGTCTGTGTTGTGTTGGAACTGGTTGGGTGAACTTGGATATGTATGTGCATCGTTACTTTGGAAGCGATGCTTGATTTACAACTTATGCTTTGCAAATTCCGAACCATGCAGACAAAATATGGTCTTTAACAAAGGAGCATTATAGTGTTAATTCATACTGTATACGTATAGTTTCTTTTACTAGAATTTATGCATAAATTTGTTTTGTTTTCCCTTAATAGGGACAATTTTAGACATTTGCATTGAGAGTCATGAAACAATTTATTCAGAAACGAGAACGACTAATAAACGTAATGTCCTAATTTACTACCATTTGAATAACTAGAGCAATTCGGGGCAATAAAAACTCAGGGACTGTTGAAAAACCAACAATTGTCAGGACAGGCTACCTGGTGAAAATTGGATGTTGCGAATTTCGTCGACTTTTTGCTTCCATTATAATTTGTCTGAGACAAAAAAAAAAACAAGGACTTCTCGTCTGCGACAATACGACTAACGGTGCTTACTTCGAAAGCGTCGAGACAATAGGACTCTGGTGTCACGGAATAAATTTGTAGCTCTCCAATTTAAAAGACGCCGCTTACAAACCATTTTCTAAACATATGGATACATTGGCAAATAAAAGCTCCTGGCTTACATTTATTTGTCTGGTATTTATATTTTCAGTCTTCCGCTCACCTAATATGTGTGTATTATTACTATTATTATTACTGACCAACTTGAAGACTGTACTCACAAGATTACTCGTTACTCCATTAACTACGAATGAACAGATGAAAGGAAAAAGGAAAATGAGATTTGAAGGGTATCGAGAGACCGAATCAGAAAAATGGACGTTCATTTCCGACTGACAAAATTCGCAGTCGGAACTCATAACTCAGTCCAATCTTTGATCAATTGAAGTGGAATTCAAATACCGGAGCCGACGCGACGCCAGCGTGGTAGATGTTAGAAATGTCACTCCCTTTTGTTTCAAAAGGCGCTTTTTTCGTATCGATCCCCTGCAGCAGGTAACCGGGAACGGATGATTTATTGCTCGGCTTGTTTGTTCAAATAATCGATCCCTCGGCGAAATTTACTTTTCACCCCAAAACGGGTCGTAAATGAGGGCTTCTACGGTCGTATTTTGCGTGGTGGTGGATTCACGCATCTCGATTTAATGGCTCTAAAACGAAAATACCCCGCGTGCAGTGTTGGCTCGCGGTAATATTTGGACAAAACGAACGAGTATGCTTGCTAAATTTTCATGTGAATTTATTGCAGCACTAAATTGACGAGTCATCGCGCCGGCTGAGATAATGCTTATAATAAAACGCGTAATTTTAACGGAGATGAAGATACCAACAATGAGTCAAACGCTCCATTGATTCTGTTTGATAGGAATGAAATAGAGAAATCAAAGCTATAAAATCTAGTGGTTATATCAATTGAATCTAAGACTATTTTATGGGACAATGTTTTAGTACAAACAAATAAGATAGGTACAAAAGATTGAAGATATAAAATGAACGGACTGCGCAAGCAACTTGTAAAACTACAAGTAGGTAAGTAGTTTTGTCATAAAACATGTCGTTTGGTTGTAACGAAGAGTCGTTACAAGGAATATTGTGTACTCAGATTGCAAGATAAGGTTCCGATAACAAAAAAACATGTGGGTAATAATATCGAATCGTAAGGAAAATAACTTTTCGTTATCATTTTCAGTGGGAAGTGTTCACGTTTCTTTGGCAAACGTGATTTAAGAGGTTTCGTACTTTTCATTTCCTTTATTCCTGTCTTTCTTTTAATAAAACAACCGAAAAGTGCTCGAAGCCGACGTGAGTGTAGCTTAACTTTTACATTCATGGAATTCAAATTTCTTTTTATAACTTGCGTAGTCGCTTACTTCTTTAATATTCTTTGATATTAGAGTTGAGTCTGTTTCTTGGGCTATGAGTATCAATTTATTGAGTTTTAGCTAATCTGCACTATCATTATATTTATTTTTGGCAATGAATTTGAATTTCTTTTCTAGTGGTTTATCTACACAGCACACATGTCTCGTCCCTAGCCCGCGCGATAGTCGACACGTCGATATTCGATATCGATGATCGATCACATGCACTGTTTAATTACGTAGTCGCTATCGACTCGGATGATTTATTGATATTGCTCGCTATCAAGCGATAACGAGTGACATATAAAGTCTGATTTTACCAAATGGGTCATCCTGGTTGCTAGTTGCATGTTAGCGCTGTATTTGTGGCTGGTGTTTGGATAGCTGGTAACTCGAACATGGCTAGTAGGCAAGATCGATATGCATAATGTGTCGTGTACAATGAGAAGGACAGTTTTATTTCCATTAGGAAAGAAAGAGAAGTTGAGCTGAATAAGGACTGTATATATCTTTAATGAAACAGGGTTTAAAGGAGCGATAGTAATTATATAATTCGTGTAATAATTATGAAATAGAGAGAGTTATAAATTCTTTCGCATTGATTATTTATCCGGCGAATATAGTGACAAGAAAGGTGTCACTGTCGGCGTCCAAGCTCGTTTATTTACCAATTATCGTGATAGCCTTGAAATTAATCCGAAGATTAATTGCTAATAATCCACTTAAACATACATGCATCAATACTTGTCGCGATAACTTTAGATTTTTGAAATAAAATGAAAATGTACTTATCTTCCATTTTAATGTAGGTAGGGGGGTCAAATACATAAGCAAATCTAAGAAGATTAGGAAAACACACTTTTCTAGATCTTCTAAAAGTAACGTAAGTTGCTACGCTCAGAACGATAAATTTGAAGATAGGTTTTTAATAGCATGGAATCTGATATCGACTTCGCCTCGTTTTCTGAGTTGTAGCATATTAACAAGTCAAATATTTTATAAGCACTCATTGTGTAAGCGGGCACACGTGTCGTGATGGTTGTAACGAGCACTTGTCTTCAATAATAACGAATGTTATCTCTGTTATGAATAGATCGACTGTTGATTCACTTTGCTACTGTAAGTGCACGAGCTACTTGTGTAAAGTAGGTTCATCTTTGAACACTCGTGCATTTCACTTAGTTTTAAGATTAGGTGATGTGGTGGATACATTAACCGACCTATTGTGTAAGTTCCAATGCAATGCAAGGGATGCATTTCTTAACAGTATTGCTAGTATCCTGCCGGTTTATTGGTTCAGTGTGTATAAAAAAAGTTACACAGCTGGTTTGGTTGTACATAGAAACGATTGTTGGAGGAATTCAGAATGTTGAGCTTATTCGGCAACTCCAATTTAATTGATGCTTTCATAAATCAATTTGCATAAATTTTCTTCTGAAGACTAATCAACTGGCTGTTTTTGTTTCGTTAGCGTTTCATCGTTTCCATTTAGGAAAATTTATATTGGGTTCCTTAAAAACTTAACCGAGCCTTCGAACGTCGGGACTGGCTGCTATCGTGATCTTGACTTTAGTTTCGAGCAAAAAGTTATATTTTGGTTTTGGAAGGGCCGTGTAAAGCAATGGGTGGGCTGGATGTACCGTATGTGTAAATAATTTGATAAATGACGGGCAGGACGGTAGCCCAGCGGGCGAGCAGCGAGCCGCTCGTTAATATCTTTAATAGTTGGTCGTCCCTTGGCGGCTAGGGGATCCTAGCCACGCGAGTCTTCAAGGAGTCATACCATGGCCTGAGGTGACTGACGGATGGTGGCGAGCGGCCAACTTGCAATGTCGCATTGCCGCACGTCTTCAATCTACTGTATTTCCTCAGTTAAGTCAAACATTGGAAGTTTTCATTAAGGACGGTTTCGCTAACACATAATTATTAGATGAAATAACGTTTAAAATAAGGTAGATTGGTAGGTAGGTATAAACGTAATGTTTAAAGCTGAATCTGCAAACGTAATACTTGTAGATCAGATAAAAACAGAGCAGGCTTAATTTATTAGCTCGTTACTGGCCTTGTTTTCATACGCACCTACAGCAGATTACGTAAATAACAGCTTTATTAAATGTAAAAATACGAATTGTTTCGATGATGCAGGACGTATGGAATGAGGCAATGTGTAATCCGACATTAATTTATGCGAGCTCAAATTTGATGGTGTTCATAGCTCGGAAACAAACAATGCATTGTCGGACGCGTGAATCGTGCGTGTGATCCCACTGTTTGTTCGCAGCCCCGCGCCCGCCGGCGGCCATCGAACCCCACCTTTATATCCGTTCAAATAAGCACTAATTATATTTAATGCGTTTTACCTGTAATTAGGAGGTGTTAGAGAATGTGAAACAGTGTTTAACGGTTTCGACAGAGTTTTTTAGGATTGTTTACACGGTTACGTATACGATTAGACTGCTTTATGAGGTTCTTTTACCATCGCACCCACGCTACATCGCGAATACAAACACCGCGGACGCTATGCCAGACGTAATGATCATTGTAAACATTACACGGATTTCAAACACTTTCGTGCGTAGTTGTATTTGTACAATGAGCTTTTTAGGCGGTCGTTACAGTCATTATGGTTTTATTAACCATTGTTATGAATTTTATTAAGAAAAACTTAATAAGAAGATTGTTAACTACAGAACGAGACTGTTGCTAAGCATTTTAAAGTAGATTTACCGCTATTAGAGTTATTATAATTATTAGTGTAGGAATTTTAACGGCCCGTAAAATTGCTTTGGGGAGATAATAACGATAAATACTAAGAGCAAACATGTGTTCAGTTCGTTGAATAGATTCGCGGACAGTTATCGAGCTGTTAATACCTTCGGCAGGAAGATGAGGAAAGTGGTAGTGGTCGTAAATATAAAGGCGTGACTCAGGCCGCCACTGCAGTTCAAGTTATTTCGGAGTTGCAAATAAGAAAGTGCATTGGCAGTACGGTAATGTATGGATGTTTACTGCTTGCCAGTTAGATGCAATCTGTAGAATAGGCAGATACTTTGTGTAGCTGTCTATAAAATTACCAGTATAGTAGGTTTGTGCTAAACTCACTGCCGAGAACGATTTATGAATGCAGTTAATTTTTAAGTTATTTTCTTCTCCTATTGAAGTGCATTTTTTTTTCAAAACATAAATCTAATATTCCTGCGGGGCTATGCAGCACGGTGCGGATCAGCTCGAGTTCGTTTCATTTTGACGTTTGATTGCCACGGGTCTCGTCATTCGTATTGAAATGACGAGACCCGTGGCAATCAAACGTCAAAATGAAACGAACTTGAGCTGATCCGCACCGTGCTGCATAGCCCCGCTGAGCTTCAGGAACCTTCTAGGTATATACCCCGACTTAAAACTTGTTAAGAAAATTTATTATTTTTCAAATATTACAATATTCTTATCTTCAATTTTATTAAAACAATTTAGGGTCGACTGTTTTATCCGTAGTTAAAGTAGGTACCTAAATAATAGCCAAATTGTATGGATAAAACAAAATATATTAAGTAAATTAGGTTTCATAATATTTTTTGCGCCTTTCTAATTAATAACTTATATAACAATTATGGATCAGTTACGTCGAATAATGTAACAATTTATAAGGCGATAGTTATCTAAGATCTCTACAGAATCATATAAAAATCAACCAACCATTTTATTTCAACTTACCTACCTACTTAGATTTAAAATAAACTATTGGGCTTTGGCAAATTGACAACCACAGCCCCACAGAGAAGGCAGTAGACTTATAACGCAGTTACTGCATTACACATGGCTAGGTGTATAGGTGTAACTCATTTAAAATTATATGACATCGAAAATAATTTTACTTTTGTACCTACCTACCAGATTAATAATTATTCATTTACAATTTATGTTTATTATTATGATAAATTCAATCTTATTTAGGTGATAGGAAAGGAAGGCAGACTGAAAACAATATTTAAATGAAGGATTTTATAAAATAACTACTCAAATATAATAACTTGATAAGTTACATATAAACCGGTATGTAATAAATAACTTTAAAATACATAGGTACCGAATAAAAGATAAAAACAGGATTATTGCGTTGTTGCATTTTGTTTGTGATTTAAAACATAGGAACACTTTCGTGCGCGACTATCTTTTTGAGAATATTCTCAGTTTTCGTGAATACCTACCCCTCTATAATAAAGATACACTCTCTTTTTAACTGGTTGACTCTTTTGATTTATAAGGATTTAAACATTTAATTTATTGTTCTAACACGAAAGCTAAGTTTTACTTAGTTCCTGACTCCCGACTGCCGAGTGCATAGCGAATGAGTGTTTTATCCCAGCTCATAAGATAAACATGCATCGAAAGCACTCGCTGACGATTTCAAATGTCAACGTATCTGTAAACGAACACTTATCACCTCTAAACAAACCCTACGCGTTATCTACGATACGGAATACGTAAATCCGACGGCGGCAATGAATCAATACAAGATAGTACCTACCGTTGGGTACGCGGACGATGGTAGCCCTCCAGAACACAACACTTGCACTTCGTCTCACAGTTTTAAACACCTAATTGAATCCATGTTATCATTTAAAATATCGATCAGTCACACGCGGTGCGACGGCTCTCGACGACGCCGTATATTTTTACATTCGACCGATGAGGTATTTTCGATAGCCGTCCGGTTTTGATACACCAATCCAGAGTTCACAACTGACAAAAATCGACAACTTTGTTTGTAGTCAATGTAAACTTAATGTCACAGATCAGCTGTGCGAATGTTTGAAACAATATTAGCGATTTACGTAAACGTTACGCGACAGCAACACGTACTTCTGCCGCGAGATGCGGAACGAGACTGGTTCGTGAATGAACGGAACGGACTGAGTGACTGGACGAGTGAGGCGCGCGGGGGCGCGCGCGAGGCGAGAGAGTCGTTCGCTGCGCAGCGCTTGCCCGCGAGCGCTAGATGGCGCTAGGCGACGCTTACCAGTTTTCCCAAGACGCGTCAAGTCGTCGAAATAATTATGTGGGCGAGGAGTGGGTGAGTTAGGAGAGAAACCCGCCTCCTTAAAATTAGGAAAACGTTTTCAAATTATTTTCCTTCAAACATTTACACAGCGAATCCCATTCGCGTCTCTTTCGATGTCCGGAATCAATTTACGCGAATCCACTTTCGGCATTTTGAATTTCCACGTCTGTTTGCCAGCGGGCGACGTGACGGAAATGAATGTGTGCATTGCGTTTCTTCGATTGCGGAGAAATTTGTTCAATTTGAAAAACGTAGCGTGGGAGACGATGTAAATGTAAAAATATCTATCAAATAACGAATTGAGTTTATAATCACAAATGGCATCGATTAAAGTTCGACGTGGCGTGTCTGACAGCCGGCATCGCGCCCGTCTATCTGAAGGTCGATCAGTAGATGAACTCATTCTCGATTTCTCATTCTTGCTCCGGGTGAAAATAAAAGAAAATGTTTGCGGGCCTAACTTGCGAAACGTTATCAACTTATCAGCCAATTTATTTTGATAGAAAAGTTTTTCAATTCGTTGAAGTACCTAGATAGGGAGCGATACAATTTTAATACGTAGGTATACCTGTCTATTACAATCAGCCTGTTTGTTAGTAAGTAAGACAGAAACAGACCCCTACTAGAGATACCTTTATGTAAATAATGCACGTGGATAAATCAATGAGAGTAGTCTTTCTTTGAATCAACAACCCAATTAGAACCCTATTCAAACTGAGCATCTATCAACTCTAATTAAATAACTGATTGAGGACATCTATAATAAATACAAATGCATTGATAAAGTCAGCCATAAATAAAATGATGATGTAGGTATTTAACTCTGTGCATAGTAATTTCGAATTGTATTAATAGTCTGGAGGAGTAATAAATAAGAATGTTGCATTGCATTGGCAGGTCGTAAACCTCGTTTAGTCCATACTCCTAGTCGTAAACAGCTGAAGCACACTCGTCTAAAGTTGTCTACGGGTGCAGTTCTTCTTTGTCTATGCCAAGATAGATGATGCGTCCTTCGATGTAGTGTGTCTATAGACAATAGAGACTCCCCTGATATAGTGATAACGCTGATTTATGGCATTGTGTTCGCCTTCCTAATCAATTACGTTCGTTATTTACTGAGCTGTGTCATAAAATTTGTATTTATCAGACTGCATTGAATATAGGTTTGGCTTTTACTTATTTATAACACGCCACCAGTCTCTTATAATTGGAGTGTCTTCACTGGACAGATTTGTCAATTTATTTTCGGAATATCCTATTGTCAGACAGATAAATAATACTTTACAGAACTAATTCTGTTTTACAGAATAAGTACATCATTTATTAGAAACGAGTGCTGAAAGTAATAACCCTCCTTCTGGCGCAGTCGGGTAAAATGTGTCCATAAAGACAAAATAGTAAATAATGTTCATTTAAAAAATATCCACGTACTCGATAGTAAAGGGTCCTAGCTAATATTCGCTAAACCTAGCTAATTGAGCTAAAATTGTAAAATCTCTTTTCAGTTAGAAGTGCGTGAAAAATAGTGTTACCGAAAGGGTTACTATGCCATTTTGTTACGAAATAAAAATCATAGGTTCTTAAAACGCATAATTTCGTATATACGAGTATTTTGTGGATTTGTGATAAATTTAAACTTTTTCCATCCATTTGCTTACGAGTTTAAGCTTATAAAACAAATCGAAGCAGTGCCAGAACAATAAACACATTCCGATAAGGTTCACATTACGACTGCTGTAAAAACAACACGCACAGATAAGATATACGACAAGTAGGTACCTACTAGGAGACAATAAAACCATAAAAAGTTCAATAAAAACATTACAGGTCGTCAATTAAATCAATTTATTTGACTCGATAGTGAGTATTGACGTGAACTGAGGTTACTGAGGCGAGCATGACCGACAACAGACTCATTAGCACGCTATCGAAGTTTTATTGTTTAATAAATTATACTCGTAGATATTAATTAACCTAAAAGTTTTCTCTTAATGTTTAGATAAGAAATACATATTACAGTAGAGGCATAGTACAATTTGGGTAATAGTATTTTTTACGATTTGTCTATTTTGTAGATCATATTCTGTTCTCATTTAACATAGCGCCCCCGTATCATCCTGAGTACGCCCACCAATTATAACAATAATTATTTATTACCTATAATAATTATTAGCGGACCAATATGACCGTAATTTATTGTCTTTCGAAATAAACAAGTTATTTTGCAATATTGACATTTACCGTGTCTAGTCTAAACGTCAATAGATTTGCAGCGTACTTAGTAACTATTGAGTCATCTGTGGTTTTACCTACATATCACAAAATATATTTAATCTCCACAAAAATCCCTAGAAGTAACCTAGAGCCTACCTCTGTCCAACTAAAAGCCGAAAACAAACGTACAAAACAAGAATCCTAGATAGCGGGCTAGACAAGAGTACCAGGCGATCATGAACACAAGTAGGTCGCTTCGATGCCGAGACGAGTAGGTACAGTAGCCGGTACACTCGCAAACAAAACAAGCATTGTGTACACATGTATACGTGCAGCCGCCATCGCCAGCCACACAATGGGAAGGTGGTCTTACCGGTCCGTACACTGCCGGCCGAAATGACACGCTATTTGATTAAACGGTGAATGACTGTGGGGATAAACGCGGGGACAATTAGGACTTTTTTATGTATTTTATTGTGCATCAATGTTGGAGAAATAAAGCAATTTTGTACTACTTTTGTAACGATAGTTGTCATTTATATAATCTAAAAAAGAAACTGATAATAATATCATGTAGTTACAGTATCACGCTGCCTATTTGTAGAGGTTTGAAAATACTAGGTCTATTTAGTTAACTTTTAGCATTGTGCTCGTAATTTTTCTAATCCATTTTTTGTTCCGTAAAATAAAGTTTACAATAGTTTATAGTAATAACATATTAATGGTGATGACATATTATTATATAACTATTTTGTACACATACACATGTCTCTAACCGAATTAGGTATGTGAGTAATCAATAAAATGAGTTGAAAATCAATAAAATAAAGGTATATCTCGGTAGTCGTCCAAAGGTTCAACCTCAACTCAAGTGGTCTGAAATGAGCCGTTAGTTGGAACTTGGTTAAAACTACGTCTATTCCAGCCTTGTTCCTGTCCACCCGACCTTAAAGGATTACTAACAGATGCCGATCTGACTGTACTTATACCGGATTTCACCGGATTAGGGCTGCGCTAACCGATCGCATTATTCCTACACAATGTGGTTCCAATAACGCTGTTCTTTGTATAACATAGTCATGACGATAACGTTATATTTAGTTATGGTTATAATAGGGCTGTGATTTAAAAGCATAATAGGTTCTTTTATTTATAACGGATGCAAACGGGAGTTGATGGTTAAAAGTGATTTGTGGCAGCCCTAATCGCGCATAATTGGTAGGGTTATGTCTATATTTATTGAAATGGGGGCTTAAAGTGTTGGTTTTACTAAAATTAGTCTGGACTTAATGTTAGAGGGAGTAGAGTCGATTATTATTGAGTTTTAGGGAACTAGGCAGTAAGTTGGTTTGGGATTTCGCTCTGAATCAAATAACACTGCACTTTCAAAGACTTTGCCATAATTTTGATTGAAAAAAAAAACTAGAGAGGACAGACAGTCTATGGCTTGGGTGAGCTTACTTTGGGTGCATGAGGGCGAGACGGTCAAGTGCGAGCTTTATATCCCCTGAGCCCTCAGGGTACATTTTTATTTCAGTAGCTTAGGATAAACCCGGCACCATTAAATAAGTCAGATAATACCGGCTTCACATAAAAAAAGTTTAAACAATAATCCAGCATTATATTTTCGTCCGAGAATTTTCTATATTTTGACAACCTTATTGTTTTATTCTCCATAAATCTTTAATCCTCGTTACCTGCCAGTAATCTGTAAAGTCGCTGTCACACGGAGCTGGCGGGATGACAGTACTGTCACAGTGTGACGCGGCCTTATCTCCATGGAGTCGGTAATCCTCGGAGCTCAGATGCCGAGGTTTATAGGACATGATAAGATGTTACAGAGTTAGAAGGAAATAATAACTGGAAAGAAAGTTAAAGTACCCAAGAAAATGAAACTAAATAGATATTAAAAGTTATTTTTATAAGGTAAGAAAACTCAATGCGCATTTAAATTAGATATGGAAGTACTCGAATATCAAAAAGGGTTAGGGTATTTTTTGTCACAGTGTAATTGAGTCACACGCAAAAATAAATCCACTTTTGCATACAGTGACGCCTCTCCCGTTGGCATAGGCAGAGACTACACGTTGCGGATGCGCGATCAGCGATCCCGGGACCACCCCAACATGCGGAGAGGAGAACACCCCGGGGTTTTTAGTGGGTAGACCCCGTCAGACGCGTCAGACGCGTTCTGGCGGGGAAACCCACATAACCACCCGGCGTCCCCCGAGGCCGGGGGGGGGGGGGGGGGTATGCCTAATGCATTTTCCCCGGGAAAAAAAAAAGGCAGAGACTACATCTTTCCACATGCTCCAATCCCAGCAGAAAGCAGTACACCAACTTCCCGACACCGTCTAATAGTTTCTGGAACTCTAGACCAATTTTTTCTTAAAGTATATAGACACCTGATTCGTAATGAAAAAGACTTCAACGCGTTCTTATTTAGATGTAGTCGGTCTAACCCCATCTGATTAACTTCAATGGCTTAACTAGCTAATGAACCTAATATTTAAAAATGACATCCTGAGGTTTCTTGGGGCTATCGTCTTTAAGGTGTATTTGAAGCGCTATGTCTAGTAGTTGCTTGAGTTTCCTTTTCCTCTGCGAGATTCAACCATGAATCAGCACTTGAAAGATAAATTTTCTTTTTTAAACCCGCTAATCATACTCATTAATCTAGTAAATCATATATTCTGTTTTAATTCTTCGCTTTGCTTATGAGATCTAATTGTTTAGAATAATATAGAATAGAAAAACTCTTTATTGTACACCAGAAACAATAATAAACACAGTACAGAAAAATTACAACAGGTAAACAATGGGCGGTCTTATCGCTGAAAGCGATTTCTTCCAGACAAACTTTGGATGGACAGTAAAAACATTGACATTGATTGTTTGACTTGCAAAGGTGCATTTATGCTTTTAACCCGAATAATTGTAAACATGTAATTGGATAACTCACTACTATTATATCCACCCGTGTATAATTCGAAGAACAATTTGAAATAGATACAGATTACAAATTAAACAAATCCTACGACACCTTAAAAATGACATGGCGTTACGACAAACAGACAATAACA
The DNA here is from genome assembly GCA_912999815.1 of Campaea margaritaria. Lineage (NCBI taxonomy): Eukaryota > Metazoa > Arthropoda > Insecta > Lepidoptera > Geometridae > Campaea > Campaea margaritaria. Next base: position 11,466,872 of record OU538801.1, read on the forward strand.
CATTGTATCACATTACTGGAATTCTAATACTCCTGAGAGCGCGGGAATCCAACCCGCTGTGGTTACGCGGCTTGACGCCTCCAAACTTGGGGGTCACTCGCGTATGAAGCTATTTGTACAGATGGACTGGAAAAAAAATTGTCGATACACATTTGATTTGAAATGAATTAAAAATGTAGTTGTTGTATTACTAATACTTCGGAATTAAAATTGTGTTGGTAAAAAACAAATAGTTTTTGTTGTATAATTTAGAATGATTGCCCGTTATAAGAATTGTTTTTTTTTTTGGTTGAGAATTTGCCAATCGAGCACTTCGAGATCGGATCGATCGATTTTTCGATTTCAGTTTTAGTCTACTTTGAGAATTGATTCTTTTAGGACTCGTATGATATTTTGAGAATTGGTCATTCTGCTTCTTAACAGGTGAATTTACCTCGATTACGAGTTCAATACCCGTTAATAGATCATATCTATAGTAATTAGTTCATAGATCTTATTTTGCTCTTGTCTGCGAAGGGTCAGGTTGTGGTTTTGATTCCCGCACGGGGTAAAAATTTGTGTGACCCACAGACATTTGTTCTGATTTCCGATTTTTGCTTGATTTTTATATTTGTTCGAGGGATCATTCATCAAGATTCTTATAGTTCTTAATTCCCTAAAATATCTAATAATAGAACAGCAACAGATGTCGAATCATATTACCACTCCTTATCAGGTACGATAGCGTCGATAGTAGACCTATAAAGGTTTGGTTACAAATGTGTACAACCAAACATGGATATTGTCGATCTGACAAGAACAGCTGGCATGGCAGGGTAATCAAAATACCTTGTCAGGGAATGTCCTGAACGCCAATCTATCTCATTACCCTACAAGGCCCTGGAGTAACGAGTGTCAGGCACGGTGGCCCCTACCATCATCCAGACATTCACTGAAAATATCTGGATGAAAATCCACCGTCAAATATTACTACTATACTATTTGCACCTATCTATGCTCAACCGGGCTAAGACGCGCCATGATAGTGGCCAGTGTTTGGTTGGCAACTGATTGTTTAGTCGGCCAAGACGTCAAATGTCTCAAATGCGTTCGTCTGTGAGCTACACCTGATACTAATTAATGGAGACCACATAAACAATATCGATAACTAATGTACCATGCGCCTATCGTCCAATCGCCATGACGCTGCAGGCGCGTCGCCATGACGCTGCTGCATGAGTTCGTTCAAATACACCACGCAAGTTTAATATAACTGTCATGCCAATTCACGCCCACACAGTGATCAGTTTTACTTGATGCGATCGGCATAACACTGATGATAGGCAGTATGTTGGACGACATACATAAGCCACTGTTTTAAAATTCATAGTTAGCTGCAAATAGTTTTCAATGTCTTCTTTTAATATAATTTAGTAATGAGACGAACAAGTTATTCGCCCGATGGTAAACGGTACACCTACCTATAACAGTAACAGTGCCACCTAGGACTTTGCATTGCATAATCTTGCGCGGCACTGCTCTGGAAACATTGGATCTAAAGTCTCATATGCCCAGTAATCGTTGGAAACAGTGCCATTCAAACTGGATCACGATGTTTTGTCACTGCTGCTTGACAGATATCTGGAAATGGTGTGGTACTTCCCCATGCAGTCTCTTGCAGAAAAGGCCTACATTACATACAAAACGAATCTTAACTAAACTTGATTGGAAGGTTTTCAATCAGAGGTCCGTAGTAGTGGTCGTAGGGGCCGAATTAGCAAATCTGAGAGCAAGCGCAGTGTGCGGGCGCTGCGGAACCTTGAACCAGTTGCCTGCGCGTGCGCACGCCGATTGAGGATAGGGTTTCCACCACAGGAGTTTTTATGCATGTAGTATTAGAATCTGATAAATAGATATAATTCACTGTCTACACGCACAAGCAATTTAGGGAGACGAGGCTTGGTGGGAGTGGTGAGCCGGTATATTATTCAATATTAAGATAATTAAACAATAATAAACAAATAAAACAATACAATGCATAATAGTATTCATAAAAAACTAAAATTAACTGATTTCTCGTGGCTTGGGTGACTGGGGGACTATAGTATTCGGAAAAAGCTCTTAACTCCCTAGCTACAGGGAATTCTAGTTAGGGATCCGGATTTGTACATAGTTTTTCTAACCACAATTTTTTTTTAATTTAGTAATTTTATTTTTAACACCTTAACTGCTGCAAGTAGTTTGTGGTAATCGATAACTCCGTGAATACGTGGTCCCTCAAAAACCTATGCCGACCTCCATGCTGTGAGCATATAAATATTATGTACGTAGTTTAATACTACTAATTCCATCTCCATAAGTTAGAGAAGTGACAACCCTGTCAGTGGGTCCCTAATGCATGACGACGGGCCTGCGGTGCCCGCCCGGTGGCCTTTCGTAACGTAGTGGCCAATTTATACCACCATAGTACCAATGACGGTGTCAATGGTACTCTACTTAATGGATTGCACTTACGAGTATAGTCTACGACTGGATTGGCGAATTTGAGCTTTTAGTGGTTTGTCATAATACTTTCAAACGCGAACCTGTTTATTAAAAAAATAAAGTGCTGGACCAGTGTGAAGCGTCATTATTCTTTATATCAGGCTGTTGTTTTTTTATTGAAATAGCCAAGGACGTTCTGTATATACTCCATGGACCCGACACGTATCTAATTGTGCAAACTAAAGTCTCTGTCAGTTCTGTCTGTCTCTGTCAGTTTTGGAGAGGGTCGCGCGGAACGAGGAAAGGCGCGTTACACTAGTGTTGGAGAAAAGACAAAGCACTGAGTGCTCTTACCCAACCGATTGCAATGCGTTCAGGATTTCGATATTTCACGTAAATAGTTACCTTGGGGATTTGGTTTCTAACAAAATTCCTTTAAGTTTTATAATTTCCACTTCTTCTTGTTAAATTCCAATGTCCTGGCTGGGGGGCATATATGCTTCTATAATTAACTTTTTAAATCTGTTACACAATCATAATAATATGATGGAACAAATAGCTAAATTTGGGTTTTGTTTATTTGACTGTGACACGAACAGTCGATCATATAACTTTTGCGGAGGAGTGAGCATGATCATTAAGTATAAGTGTGCGTGGTCCTATGCTAATATCGCGATCGTTATGTCTTGCCTGGGAGGTCCCACGTAAAAATTAAATAGTTCAGTAAATTTTTGATTATGTCAATTCACCTACTTTACATGACATGAAAACTGTGTTGCTGGACTGGCTAATGAGAGCAGTTGCGATATATCACTTAATTGGTTGGTGCCGGAACTCGGGACAAAAGGCTTTCACAATAATGTATACAGGGTGGTTGTACGGGGCCTTATTCAATTGGGTCGAACTTTGGTGCGTTTATAGGCTGGGGTTTGACGACCATCTCACCTGGTGATTAGTGACGATGTGGTCGAAGGTGACGAACACGCCAAACGTAGAGCATGTGAGCAACTTCCACAGCTCGAAATTTAGTATCCTGTTACTTCAATGATGCTGCAAGATCATGGTAATATTGACCTAAAGGTGCAACATCACCTGGAATCTGCAGGATACCCGACTCTTCGCCAACTTACAACGTACCGTGTTTGGGCTCATTGGAGTTGTCTCAATAAATAGGTAATGAATAGATAGCCGGTGATCAAGGTCTGCTATGCATGTCAATAGAATAGAATAGAATAGAATAGAAATACTCTTTATTGCACACCAGAAACAAAAATAAACACAGTACAGAAAAATTGCAATAGGTAAACAAGGGTAGTACAATGAGCGGTCTTATCGCCAATGGCGATAAGCGGCTAATCGTTTATGGCGGTCAATGTTTTTTTTTTTATTTACATTTGTTAAGTTTTAGACCAATTACAAATCTGAACATCATTATGAAATGAGACCACGCCTAGTAGTGGGCAACTCGACGTATACTGCGAGTAATCTGCAGTTTTATTTTCCAAACACCCTGTATTCCATACAGTGCTCATGTAAAGTTACTTCACTAGTCGTTAGTCTGCTAGTTCTAGAACTAGTTAGCGTTTTTGGTATTGCCAGGTTTCCATAGTTTAAGAACTTTATTACACAATCCAGTTCTGCTAAATTGGCAAGTTATTATGTTAAGTTATTCTGGTGTGGCCATAACAAAACGTTACAGATTGCGGTGCTTGATTCGGATATTTTATCACACGGACAGTTAAGTAGCTTAGCCAAAAATATAATATACAGAACTAATTTGAATTAATGGCGTTTCAATGATAGCTATCTTACAATAAATTATTTGAGTTTTGAGTTTTAAAATAACAAAATTTTCAGCACTGCTATTGAAAAATAATAGAAACAGATAACATCGGCTATTTAGTGCTTTGGTTTATTTTTACACGCTTTTCTTAGTTTCACGTGTCCCAGTACCCTGGTGTTCATTTTAGCTTAAATTTTGCATACAGATTATATCTTTTATGCTTTTTGTTATAGGTTTCTTTTTATGCACGAAAACAGAGAAAATGACAGTTAAAGAATACTGGGTATCCAAAGGTTATGGTGAAAATAGTATTGTTGTCTTGTTTCCATTTTCACTGACTAATCAAACATGACACGGACAGTCCATTATCGCATTACGGAAGTAGGCACCGACTACACTCGTCGACTAACCGCAGCGTGCCGCAGCTCTAATGTGCGCATGTGCTCGTGTAATCCGATCTTTGTAATATGCGCTTGCACTGAAATGCGCTGATCTCACACAGGAATGCGCCCGAGTTGCATAACTAGCTAATTTGCTTATGCAGCTCATAATGCAGATTAAAATTAACAAGACAGAGCAGCCAGAGAAATTGCACCACAACTTTTTTATCTAACATTATGTTTGAATTGGTATAAAATTATTGAACGCAGTTCATCATTCCCATAACTCCAATACAAAATGACGCACACAGCTGCTCAATAACAGCATCTTAGTTACATTTCGAATAATTCCATTTTAAATTTGAAATAAGCTTGTACCAATAAAAACCAGCGTGCGGCCTTTAAAAATAATAAAGCGTGTATTTACTCATTTAGCGAGAAAAGTTCTCGGTGGATGCGCGGGCACCGGGCAGGTGCCATACACGCACGGCAACTGTTTTTATTGGACACTATGGATATACAAAAACATAATTTTTAAATTGAATTATTTAACGATCGAAAGCCGCGCCGGCGCGACGCGCGACGGCTCGCAACACGATACGGGTCATTTTATTTATTTAGGTAGTTCTTGTCTGAATTATGTGTCAGCTTTAGCTTATGATATTTGATATTTTATTGAAGAACATTACATTATCCGATGCCTATACCGCCTTTATGATTAGTAGCCGGGTTAAAAGGTGTAGTTGAACGAACGCGGAATGTACTTTCTATAAAATATGTTCGACATAACAATAACAAGTAATACCAGTAACCACTTATTTATAGATATTATTATAACTTATTTACAATTTGAACGATATTTCCTGAATATATCTATTTACATTTAGTTTATGAAATTTTACTGTGCAAGTAAATTGATTATTTAGAATAGGAGTGACGTAATTGATTAAAGTTATTAGGTAGTGGATTATTTATGTTATGTCCACATAACATGAAGCGGTGCTAGCCTAGTGGGAGAACGTCCGCTTTCCAATCAGAAGCTCGTGAGTTCAAATCCCAATGCGGGCACGTACCAATGTGTTTCTGTAAAACATATGTACGTAATTATCACTCGCTCTTCGGTGAAGGAAAACATCGCGAGGAAACCCACATACCTACCCGAGAATTATTGCGGAGGTAGGTATGTTATCCACCAATCCGGACTGGGTCCCCGTGGTGGATTATGGCCTACCCCTCCTCACGAAAGTGAGGAGAGACCCGTGCCCAGCAGTGGGACGTTATGGGTTGATGATGATGTCCACATAACAGTCCCCGTGGTGTAGGGGTTGCGTCAAAGATACTTCTCTGGCGCAAAAGGGAAGATGGTTCGACTCCTGCTACGTGGAATATCAGGTGAGCGACGTGCGCGTTTCGTCTATCAGTCAAAGAAAAAAAAAACTATCTGTGTGCCAAATTTCTTCCAAATCCGTTCGGTAGATTTTGCTCGAAAGAGTAAGCATCCATCCATGCTCACATATTAGTAGAAAGTAAGACTCAATGGTATCACAGTCCCACGAGCGAGCAAGTACCAGGCTCGCATCACCGGCAGGCGGTCGAGCGAGGCGTCTCGCAACCAATATGGATATTTACGACTCGATGTGTTCATCTTTTCTTTGCACTTCCTACGCGATGCACTCCAGACAATTACTGCACCGTACCTTGCCGCATTAACAACAGCTGAATATACTTTGACTGTGTTGGAATATTCACAGTGACAAGGCACTATAATGTTCACTTATTTGTAGTCGACTGCATTTGGTAGTGTCTTTATGGAATCATTAAACCGAGAAGGAGTTAATGAAGAAATAAATCTTTGCGTAGTTATTTTGTGCAGGGCTCTCGAGCTAGACACTAGACACTAGACACTTTTAGTTTGAATATTGTAGATCTACTATCCTTACTAAAAACAAATGTTTGTTTGATTGTTACGCTTTCATGCCTAAACCACTAACCCGATTTTGCAAATTATTTCACCAATGGAAAGCTTATTTATCAGCGCGTAACATATCGACGCTAGAAAGCGTAAACGCTGTAACCCTTTGACCGACCCGAAAATACTTTTTTTACATATTTGGAAACAAACCCACATTTGAACGTCCCCTAGGAACTTTAGGATATAACCAAGGTAGCAGTATTGTAGCTTTGTATGTAACACACCAAATATCCAAAATTTACGTTTTTAGGTCGAGTAGATATTGTGTTATGATTTTTTTTTCAACAAACAAAAAGTTTGGTGAACAATTTTGCGTTTCAAGGTTACAGCGTTTACGCTTTCTAGAGTCGATATCTTATATTTTATCTCCGTATTCCCACAGAAACGGGAATTATGCGAATGAAACCGCGGGGTGCAGCCAGTAATATTACAAATGCGTAAGTTTGTATTTGTTCTCTTAACGGATTTTGATGGAATTTAGTAAACCTACCGATACTTTAGGTCCTGGATTAGAACATAGAAAACTTTTACTGAGCTTTTTACAACTTATAAATACTTTTGCGTATTAAAGCAACGTAGGATAAGATTAATAGCATAAAATATCTTTAAATAATCAATGAAATTACTCTCTATTTTATGGAAGAAATCCTATTAGTAGATATCTATACTCTTGCTTATCTTAGTAGGAACTTTCTTTGCCTATGTAACTTTCTGTAAATATGCTCTATGTTTAAATTCAATAAAGACTATAATACAAAAATAGATAAAATTAATTATAAGTTGTATGTTTAATAGTTCTTCCTATTATTTACAAAATTTAATGTAAGTAGGTAGGTACTTAAGAAGACCCAAACACGACAAAAAGACGTTTTAAATACACAAACCCACGATCTATTAGTGGAATTAGCATAACTCACACGTCTACGAGAGGTGAACGCACGATCAATATTATATTTAAATGCAAATCGGATAGTAAACATTCACACCTCTCGATATTGACGATCGAATCGGCGCCGAATCGATACTGAATCGGGATGCTATCTGATTTATATTTGAATTAGTGACGCTGGCAGTCTGGGCGTCCATCGACGATTTTTTATCGATATCTTTGATTCTTTATCGTCACTGAACATAAAGTGAAATTTCAATTTGTAAAGCGTTGAATGTAATTGAATTTGTTTCTTCTTTATTAATTGGTTTTAAGTTAACTGGCTACTTAAGTCGTGTAGTAATAATTTAAGAGGCATTTTATTTTGGATGCAAACAGAATAACATTTATATAATTGAATCATGTATTTAATTACCGACTGTTTATGCTTAATACAGTTTATTTAATAGGCAGGAAACAACAGAATAAGATTTTAATTAATTCGTATTAGCTAAATTGTTTACTAAATCACATATCTATATATATAAAAATTTTATGTTGGTTTGTGTACGCTTCAAAAACTCAAAGAGTTCTGCACCGATCGAGCTGAAATTTTAGCATGATATATAATCCGCATCAAGGATTGCTTTTATCTATTTTTTTCATCAGTGACATATCAGCGAATGTGAGAATATGCCACAGCGAAGCGTGGCAGGGCACAGCTAGTAAAACATAATAACATAACAATATGCTATGTGACTATTAACAAATCTATTGATGGGATATTATGTTTGTCTATATAGTAATAAAACCGTTCATGGTATACAAATATTTATATAGTTCTATAATATCACACGTGATAGTCTTATTTACTGAAAAAGAATATAATTTTGGTATTTACAATAAAAACGGGGCAAATATGTGTACAACTAACAAGTACGTAAAAAAAAGTGCTTCAAAACACAAATTAATACACGTTGAATCTTACTTTAGCATAAAATAAAAGATAGATACAATTTTTACGTTATTTTTTTATATATATTCTTACGCCGGAGCATAATTAAGTACTAAGCAGTAAAATATGCAGATATGTCAATAGTTACGCTAACATATCCATTTAATATGCTGATTTGGAATATCCGACGGACATCTATTTGCAAATTAGTTATAGAGAAACGCCGTAACATATTATTTTATAACATATACTGGTTGCCAATGGCTTTGCTCGTGCGATCTACGCTTTTATTCTCAAATCGACTTGGATACGCCGTTTCATCCCCTGTAGGGTTTGATTTTACCGAGTTCAAAATCTCATCCATCCCGGACCCTGATTGTCTTGTCAGGTTTGCATTTTAGCACTGCATTTCAAAAGGGCAATGCCGCCACCATAATATTAGGTACGCTGCCAGCTTGTAGTAGGCTAGAACACTCGGGCACCGCTTTTTATAATTATGTATTTGTAGCATTCTGTCTCAGTTTTTAATTTTTTGAATGTATGAGCAGAAGCTTTATTTCCAGCTTTAGGATAAGCTTGTGTCGACGACTACGTCTGTTCCGAATCCGATGTAATTTAATCAAGCGAAGAATGCCGTGACCACTTTTTACAACAGGTTAGGTTTCGGATATCGTAAAATATTTACAATGTTTAATTTGATATTACTCTTTTACAGTTTTTTGTTCCTAACTAGAGAACTTGAGACGTAGCTGTGAAGAAAACTTATATCAAGAATTTATTAAGGATTATTTATTTTTTTTACTTGGGGAATGCGTTACGTGTACCACCCGGCCCGGGGTAGGACCGGGTGGTTATGTGGGACTCTCCACCAGCTAGCCTGACGGTATACCCACTAAGCCCCAGGGTGTTCCACCGCGACGCCTTTTGTCGGGGCTACGGGAACGTAAGACGTCTTCCACGGCCCCGACGCCGAAGTATCATGTTCGTGAAGTTAGCAGAACATTTCCCAGGAGATCATAAATAAATGAGAGTTCTCTTCGCATGCAGGTGAGTTCTAAAGTTCCTGATACTTTTCAGCGATAGTTCTGGCTATTTTCCTGAAAAAATTCCGATTGAAAAAATGATCTGCCAACTTCCGGTAGCAGATCAATTTCCAGAATATCAAAAAAAAGTTGTTTTATTTAAGGATCCTTATGATTTACATAGTTCCTGATACTTGTTTTCAATAGTTCTGTTATTTTTATGGAAATAAAAATTATTATAAAATATCATCATAAAAAATTCCAATAATTTTATATAAAATCTAACAACGCTTAAACTCACTCTCAGATACTAAAACTCTACAGCGTCTCAAAGACAAGTACAATGCCTATAATCTAGAACTAAGCGTCTGTTCAGATCTTCAGCAGAAGACCAGCTACCTCAAACCATCCGTTTATCATACTGTAAAGGATGTGCTAGTTTACACTGGATACCTTATTGGTTTATTACACCTTTAGTTTTGATATTTACTAGTAAAAAAGGGGCTAATTCGCACACAGACCCGCATTACTAGACCTAGTTTTGTCTAGTAAATATTATTTTTTATTCAGTAGACTAAATACTGGCAGTAAATTGTCAATGGAGAGTCTTATTTATTAGGGTAGAGTGTCAAAAAAACTATATTGCCACGCTGTCTGTCTGTCACAAACTTGTAGTTTTTATTTACGTATAAATATCCAAACGAGCCATTCATAGGCGCGATTTACGACCAAGTCTCGTCGTCGGCCGCATACTAAACACTTGTTTAGCCATAACTGGCGTCTGCCAATTAGTTAGAACTCCTTCTAATGGGTACCTGTGCTGCTGTCACTGCCACTAAACTGCCGGTTACTCTAGTCACAGAAGATCCAATAGTACCATGGACACGCTCCACCCCGCGCGATCCGCTTCCCCGCAATCCGGAGGGCAATTGGGAGGCTGCCAATATTACACGCCTAAATGTAATAGAGAAATGGGTTAGTCTGAACCTTCATACTAGCGCGTTGTCTTTTGTTTTAGCCGCGTAGATTATTTAAGGAATTACACACACACGCATTTGCCACGTATACACACGTCGTTTTATATGTGTGTGGGTTGTCAAATCAGCGTTTGTATGCAGTGTCCGGGGTGGGCTAGTCTAGGCAATACTAGACAGTGCTGAGACTGTGTGCTTCGTTCGATGATGTTTTGTTTGTCGCTCTTGACAGTGGATTAACGAAATTATTTTTAGCACATTCAACTGAAATTATTTTTTATACAAATAAAGAATACTTTTGATGTGATTTTTCTTGCCGCCAGTCATCATGGTTATCCTAGAAAAGTCAGAAAAATAGAACTAGAATAAAGAGGCATAGATTACCGAACAGTCCTTACAGTAGAGTAGAGGGGTGGTAGCTTAGATAGAGAAAATAAGAGGTGAACAGTAAAGCTATGTCTTCAGCATAATGGAAATACAGTGGTCATAAAAAAATACAGTCGAATCGAGAACTTCACGCATTGAAGTCAGTTAAGGAAGCTCCCAGTTCCATTCACTAAACAAGTGATAAACGCCTCAATTAAATCCTCGGGCTCTTGATGATGATAAATCAAGAACTCTCGCGGAATATACCGGTACAAATTGCGGAGCACCTGGTAACGGCCGAGATAATTTATACTGTAATTATATAGGTTATTACCGGTTATTCATGGGACAGCTCTGGAAAATGAGACGCCTTCAGGAGACACGATTTACGTTGGTTCTTATTGTGAGCCTACGATATAATAACTATAAATTATTGCACAGTTTACAGAAATAGCTGAACAGTCGAGGTGGTAAGGACGTCCCCACTAACTTTCTTAGTGGGGACGCTGGGAAAGTTATTTCTTGCGTTACCACTAGTGGACCAGTTGGGAATTTACCTTTTTTTCATCGTTAAATTTGGGAAATAATTAAAACTAAGTCTATAGTCAGAAAATAAATAAGGTAATACAGTTCTTTCAATTTGTCAATTGGTTGAGTTATCTCTGGTCTCATATATTACATTTCCCCCGGGTAAAAAAAAAAAAAAAATGGTCTCATATATTATTGTACCAGATTTTTCGATGGTGATATTTTTTGCGCAATTTCCATAACCGCAGCGAACCGAAGCGGAGCTAATCTTTCGGCTCAAAAATCAAAAACAATGCGTCCAATCTATCAATTTCAATTTATCTAGATGATTGCAACTCGAATCAATCACGCGGATAAAGCCCTCGCCACACGGGGCGACAAATCGCGCGACAAACGCGTGGCACGCGCTGCCATGCCGCACCGGCCCGCACACTTTTAGCCGATTGGAGCAAAACATTGCGGGATTTGAGTTTTGTTCATTCGGCTCGCCGATTTTATTTTTAGGTCCTTTTTTGTCTACCTGTTTTGGATACAAGAGACTTTAGAAAGGAATGCTGCAATCTAGATTTTTAGTTATTATGGATCTACCCTTGGTTTTAATCGTTCGACATCGGGTATAATTAGTGAGAACAATTTAATTAGTTATTCATTACTTATGTTTCTAAATATTATAACTTCCAGTTCCACCAATCAACACGCTAATGTTGGAAAAATGGATTAATATGGATTCTCAAAACTCATATCATTTATATGTAAATAGGCAAACATAATGCACTTTTACACGTTAAAAATATAAATATCTAATTAATACACATAATAATTAATACATTGACTAAAACAACAAAATTAAGTTAAAATATGATCTACTAAAGTAATGATTATTTATTAATTATATTACGAGGGTGAATCAAAAAATTCTTGGAATCAATATTAAAAAATGCAAAGATTTAAATAATAATATTTTATTTTTCTACATAATCTCCCTCCAATGCAATGCATTTAGAATAACGCGTTTCTAACTTCCTTATTCCTTGTGAAAAAAAAATATTTTCTTGACTCTCGAAAAAGTCCTCTACGGCAGCTATAACCGCGTCATTATCGTGAAATTTTGTTCCACGAATTTCCTCTTTTAATTTTGGAAATAAGTGAAAATCACTTGGGGCTAAGTCCGGAGAATATGGTGGGTGGTCAAGGAGATTGAAGCCAGCACAGCGGATTGCGTTGAGCGCAACTTCCGATCGATGAGCAGGAGCGTTATCTTGAAGGAACAACACGCCCAACGACAGTTTTCCACGACGTTTTTCTTTAATCGCTTCACGCACTTTCGGGATTAAATTTGCATAATAGGGTCCAGTAATCGTCTGGCCTTTTGGCATGTAATCAATAAAAAGGATTCCTTCACTATCCCAGAACACAGAGGCCATAACTTTGCCAGCGGTAGGAGCAACTCGAAATTTCTTAATGGATGGAGAGGATGGTCGTTTCCAAGACATGCTTTGTCTTTTAGTTTCAGGATCAAAATGGTGGACCCACGTTTCATCCATGGTGACAAGATGACGGCAAAAATTATCCGAATCACGCTGGAACATTTCGAGATTACGCTTGGAAATTTTCAAACGTCGCTTTTTGTTTTCGTCGGTTAACATTCGTGGCACCCATCTTGCAGACACTTTTTTGAACCCCAGTGAATCAATTAAAATGGATTGAACGCTACCAAAAGATATCTTTAGGATCTCAGCTATATGTTTTATAGTCATTCTTCTGTCTTCCAAAACCAGATTCTCAACCTTTTTGACATTTTCTTCTGTAACGGAGGTTGAAGGCCGCCCAGAACGCGGGTCATCTTTACAGCTTGATCTACCTCTTTTAAATTCAGCCACCCAGTACGCAACCGTAGAATAGGGTACAGCATCACCCCCTAATGTCTGCTGAATGTCCAAAAAAATTTCCTTCGTAGACATTTTTTTCAAACTGAGATATTTTATCACCGCACGTAACTCACTTTTATCCATAATTTTGACTTTTTAGCAACTCGTTGCACAAAAAAATTTATTACATGCGAACGAACTGACAAAAACAAGTGACAGTCTGCATAAATATAGTGTGATAGACACTCTTTAATTTGAATATCGAACTTGATCCAAAAAGGTTTCATATATATGCACTTCTAAGAACTTTTTGATTCACTCTCGTATAACTAATAATATCAACAATTAAACGATCGAATTAAAGTCGATCAAGTTAATCTATATATATATATAAATGTTATGTTGGTTTGTGTACACTTCAAAAACTCAAAAAGTTCTGCACCGATCGAGCTGAAATTTTAGCATGATATATAATCCGCATCAAGGATTGTTTTATATATTTTTTTCATCAGTGACATATCAGCGAATGTGCGAATGTGCCACAGCGATGCGTGGCAGGGCACAGCTAGTTATTAATATTTTAACACCAAGTAGGCCTAGATAAGTACCTGTTGCAAATCATGCAAATGTAACAAATCAAACTGTCAACTGTTGATTTCCTGCAAGCTCGACGACTGCCGGCAACAGCTACTAATACCAAACAATAACCTTACTAACTACCTTATCTGTGGTAATACACCGATACAGCAGCCGTTTAGTATTCGTTCGTTTATATCAATAAATAAATAACAAATACTCGGGTAAAATGCCAAGTGTGCGGCGCGACGCCGCATGCATGTATTCATGTCAGTCACATGTGATCCCACTTTAATAATGCTTATTGGTACTGAGTCTAAATTCTCGGGAAGTACGTTTTACGACAAGGATACTGACCGCGATAAAACACGGTATTTGTTAAAGCGCTAATCTAATACCTATATTATTTTGATGATTTTCTTAGGAGAGCTCATGTATTACCGGAGACGGTTGCACTTTTGAGAAGCACGGCTTTGGAGTGCAGTGGCATTTTTACTTGTAGAAATGTTGTGAGGTATAAATAAATATTGCGTCACGATTAAATATTGTAACTATCTATAGATTCTTATTCCTAACTCGGATTCCCTGTATCTAGGGATTCGGAAACTACGAGGATCATGGTTCTACAAACATTCAGACTCAGAAAGAGTCGACTTTATTTAAGGAAAGCTTTAATTTTGATCAATTCGTTTTATTGTTGTAATATACTCTATTACTAGAAACCGCCTCGCAGGTAAATGCTTAAGTGGAAATAAAATTAAGTTTCTTATTTTATCGCACTTAGAATACCAAGCGAAAATATTCATTGGTGCTAAATGTGGAATATCTTTGGTGCTCAAAAATTGGTGCTCTAATAATAGGATGTCAATGTGTAATGCTTCGTTTCTACACTTTCTACAACCGCATTGTTGAAGCTCCATAAACAACTTTTTCTTCTATTTGACTGAGTGACGAGACGAGCAGGTCGTTCATCTTGTGGTAAGAGCACAAAAGAAGAGAAAAGAGAAGAGTGGTGGTGTATAGCATAGAATTATTAGTTGCTTGTAACTCCAAGATTCGAGCTATAATACCTACCGAAAGAAAAATTGTTGCTGGGAATAGATCAAAAACAGCTATTGACAAACTAAGGCAAAAAACAAAAAAAATGTCATCAAAACAGTTTATTTCCTCTCGTGAGTCAATGAATAGGTTCGTTATGATGGCCAAGACAAAGAAAAGGTGCTAAAAAGCGTCTGATTCACCACTCTAAGCAGGTACGGTGTGCCTCTAGTGATGGGTCCACTGATTAGGCCCGCATGTTTTTTTTTTAATTTACACCACCCGTATACTTAGGCTGTCATTCAGAAACGAGAACTAGTTTGGACCACAGACAAGATAGTCTATGGTTTGAACTCAGGCCTCTTCTCCGTGCCAAAAATGCCCTTATTTGATATAACCACTTAAACCACTACGAGATTATGTTCGCCGTGTGTAATTTTCTTGTGTTGTCTTTCGATGCGTACGTGTTCGTTGTTGTGTCACAATAAATGTTTTCTTTCCTTCTTTCTTTTTCTTTTATATTATTCTTCTTTGGTGTTCATTTACACCAAGCAGAATTTAGGCTGATTCATCGTGGTCACAGAATAAGGTTTGCCGGACTGTGATCATCTGATCATACATTCTCTACAGGGTGCGCCAGACGTCGTTGGCAACATAGGAATCGCGAGAACTCCTCGCTAAGGAGGCTCCTTCCTCCCCAAGTGAAAAAACTAGATTAACTTTTAAATATTTTTTATTTTTCTAAGTGACGAGAGGAGCAAGTCGTTCACCTGATGGAAAGCGCCACGCCTGCCTATAACAGCTACAGTGCCACCCAGAATCTGTTGCGGCACTGCACTGCGCTCGTCACCCTGAGACATTGGTTCTAAAGTCTCAAATGCCCAGTAAAGTAATTCTCTGCAATATGATTTGTAGTGTCGCTACCGATCGTATAGTGGTTGCTGTCGCATTTCTACCGTTAACTTTTACGTAATCAGGCGGCTGGTACAATGAAAGTAGGTATTTAAACTAAACATTTATCTAGATAATTAAGCTTGTAGATAAAAGGGAAATATAGGACTTACATCTTTCGTATAATCATCCTATGAGAATTTCATTCAAACTTTTCTAAAACAAGCAAAACACTAGTAACCGCACTCGGCAGCACCCAGAAGTATGCGCTGTGCAAACGTAACACAACCGGCCAGTTACAATATGTTTGTCTTTCCGTTTGTCTGTCCCTGTGTTTGCACTGCTGTGTGTTCAGCGTGTGTGCGTCGCGGGTCGCATCGACTGATTAAACAAATATGCGCCTCTTATTAGACCCTCGGAATTTTTCATCGACGCCATGACGCTGGCGTCATCGTCAGCCGCCTGATTACGTAAAAGTTAGCGGTAGAAAAGCGACAGCAACCACTATACGATCGGTAGCGACACTACAAATCATATCCCAGCGAAATTACTGGACATATGAGATTTTAGAGCCGATGTCTCAGGGTAACGAGCGCAGTGCAGTGCTGCACCAGATTTAGTAATGGATGGCTCTGTAGCTGTTATAGGCAGGCGTGGCGCTTACCATCAGGCGGACGACGGGCTTGTCTCGTTAATTAGTAACACGAAAAAAAAAGGAACCTATCGCTCGCACTGTTCCTAATGTCGCAGAATACACTTTGGACACTAATACTAGGGTTACTAGCGACAAGACTGCAATAGATGGACAGTATTCTATGCAGTTTTTGTCGTTTGACAGAAAAGGTCGGGTGGCTTACGTCTATCGCAAGCCTGTCGTACGATACGTGATAAAGAAGTCGGATAGTCTTGTTGCGTGTGGTTTTGAGATTGCGGTTATTAAATGCTTTCAGAAACCTATCAGTGTGATGTTTATTCATGGCCTATTATTAGCCACTTACTTCATCGCCATCGTTCCAACTTCCTCAGAATAATAAGTCCCTAACGTCACAAACAAACAACAGTATACAATATTGATTTTCTATTTTCCTAAACCCACTAATATTATAAACTAGCAGCGCTCTGTGGTTTCACCCGCGTAGACTAATTTCTCACGGGAACCGTATATTTTTACGGGATAATAATTGTCCTATGTTCTAATCCTGGAGCCAAAGTATCTGTATACTAGATTTTTTCTCCCTTCACGCTGCAACGGCAGAACGGATTTTGATGAAATTTCGGACTAAATACTTTAGGTCCTCGAAAAGAACATGTGATATTTTTATCCTGTAAAAATTAATGGTTTCTCAGAGATAATAGTTGACGCGGGTGCAACCACGGGGCATAGGTAGTTTTATATCCAATTAGAAAATAACCCACATCTCACCATTGAAATAAATAACGAGAAACGTTAGTAGGTAAATCAACACTTCTATATTCACGCATAACGAGAAGGATTTACAACTTCATTATTATTCATAATAATTACCTTATTTATTACCTTTATTTATAATCCACGAATAATTACGGGACCAGATTCGATAATTCAATAAATAAATAATTCATTGGCAATATATATTTGTTAGGTTCTGTTAATATACATTCTGGCAAACAATTTCGTCAGGGTTGCCACACAGAATGTAATTATTGTCTTAGTAAATTTTTAAAGACAATATTTAATTAAAAAGCTGTAGATAAGGTTTTTCATATTTTATAATAATAATTAAACAGAAATTTTGATCGTTCTGATAAAGTATGTAAGTGAACAACTTCCAATATTAACTTTTTATAATAAATCCCGAACGTCATTAAAAGATACATTTAGAATTTCAAACTGCTTAGTTTTTTTTTTGAGGGGAAACTTAAGAAGATATTGATATAATTTAAAGATACGAGTAAATACTGAAAACTAAATATAACGACCTAACAAGCCGCTGCCAATGTAAACGATTCCAATGGTACCAACTTTCCCAAAATGCTGGATGCATTGCCACGTTGTACGGCATAGATAGGTACTGGATAGTATAGACTACCGTATTATTACAACTCTAATCAACCATCCCTATTTTAACGATGGTGGAGGAAATAGAAGAGAAGGGCCATTTCGCGTACCTCCGTCCTCGATAGATGCACGCGCATCTATTAAATTACCTTTACCTATTTTACGGCTTCCGATTTATCGAGACTGATCCACGTTTATGGAGTTACATGTCTGGGAAATATATTTATTCCGTGTTCTCCTGTCGCTTTATGATGGGAATTTTGACGTTAACGCTTGTGAATACCTATAATTGGAAATAGAGGCTTTATTTCCCACTAGCATATCACTCGTGCTTCGTTTACTATGTTTTTAAGAGTTATTAGAAGACAATTTGACGGAATAGTGACTAGGTGTCTGTAAGCGTAGTCGTGGAAGACCGATCCAACGATGGGTCGACGATATAGAACAAGTTTTAGAAAAGACCAGATTGGACTGAAACCGGGATGAATGGCATATGATGGAGGAGAGTTATGCCCTGCAGCAGGTCATGATGTTTTATGACGATGACGATGATAGGAACGCAGACAGTTTCAGACAGGGTTGGGCGCGCTGGCCTAGAAGATACTTTTGCACACGTTGACCACTTTAAGATTATAGTTATCGATTTATATTCTTCGTGTTCCAAGTTAATCTATCATTCAAGCCGGTCGACAGGAAACCTAAATCATCCAGTCCCGGGCACATTATCCACATTAACTCAAACAGTAGGTAAGTACTGTCGCTAAATCCGCGTCCGCGCGTCACGCGCCGCCGCCTCGCTCGGAATACTGATCAGAGGATTCCGGTATGCCAGCCCATGCTTATAGCCTACTTGGGACCAGTACTGGCATGGGATCCTTACTGGGTTGGGTTAGGAAGACACTCAAACTCAGAGTTCAAAGGCCTAGAGCGTGGTGGTGAAAGACATTCGCTAATCCGAAACGATTGGCCGGTGCGCTGAATTTATTATCATATTAGCACCTTTGATCATCGTTACCTTATTCTATATCGTTGGAAAGCACACTCTTTCTTCGTTTATGGGGAAGGTTGCTATCCAGTGATGATCTGAACACGATGAAGTGGTCAATGTGGTAAGAATTAGGAGTCAGTCATGGCAAAGGACAGCGCTAATCAATAGGTGTCTTTACAGATGGGTCTCTTTTTTTATAAAGGCTGTGGAAACTATATCCTACCACTGATGAAGATGATGATGGTACAGTTATCGAACTGTTAGAAGATAATCATATTACAAAATCACTGTTTTGTATTCAGTTTTAACTGTTCCACGACCAGTTCCAGTGCATCATCCAGAAAATGAAATGTAGAGCTTGAATAACCGTTGGATTGCCACTAAAAAGTTAATTTAATACCAAAACAATAATTGATACAGCAGAAGGTAGAAGTGCCGTACCCGGCCAGTGATTATGAATGACATAGCAGACATTGCAATGGTTCATAATTAACTGATCGCGCACACTGTCCAGCTAGTAATTGTCCTCGTGCGAACGCGGCATTACTCATTCAGCACGACCCATCGACCAATTCACGCCGACCTCTCCACAGGATTTCTTTCAAACATAAATGTTTCGAGTCCTCACAAATAGGGAGGATCCGGGTAGGCTGGCCGCTCGGGTGCTAAGATTCAATACGTCTGTTTAAGCGTAAAAGTGAATTAATGCTTGTCTGCGTGAATAATTGTTATTGTTGCGTGTGGAAAGAGCTTAATAATGATGTTCGCACAATGCCGAGCTTGAGACAAGCGGATGGCACGGCATGCACTTAAATAGCTTTATTTCTGTGGCCATTGCAGTTGGCAACTAAAGGACAGTCTTTATGCCAGTGCGATGTAATAAGCACTAAAATAAAAAGGCACCTAGTCTCCTATCTGGTCTCATTAAAATGTAATTTACATACGAATAGGTATTATCCTCAAGCCTGCTGAATTTCTTAATCGAATATAATATAAACACATTTCATTTTATATTACTTACCTATTTGCAGTGTCAAGAGCTTTGGACTAATTAGTTAGGCTGTGTTATTAACACCTATTAATCTGGTATACAAATGACAAATTCAAGAACATAATAATGTCGAACATGTCGAATTTCAATGGGCAAGATAGCGCTGCTCGCCACTCCATAGACAATAATAACATGCTGAACAAGAGCAAAATCTTTATGGTCTCATAAATTCGTGCAATAAAAACATTTTACGGAAACAAAGCGTAGGAGTCTATTTCAATTCACAAATAAAACGACGAAAACAAATATGGCGCGAAGGAGCTTTCATTATTCGAACAATATTATTTTAAACTCAACGATCGTATAAATGGCGTTTTCTGAGTGGCCAGTGTTGCCAACTCTTATATTATTTTTCGAATCAAGCGACATCTATATGATAATGGAGTCGTAAAAGGCGGACGGACGTTGAACTAATGTTTGCGAAAACAGAGGTTTACCGTCGTGTTTTACGAGTGTTCTTAATTTGAAACACTCGCGTTTTATAAATCTTCGTCGGTGGCTCGAGCCCATCTCGAGGCCTGTTTTATTTGTCACGTTGTTTCTTGACAATAGTGGAGTTACGACAAAAGCGCAGCGAGAGATGTTGACTTTAGAAGTGTCTCCGAGACGTCGCGGGCGGACCCTTGCCGCGCGGAGATAGGGACCACCTACGCTTGGCGACTGTATAAAGTGGCTGCCTGTCAGAAGGGAAATAATGGCGCTGCAGTATATCTAGCGAGGAATAACGAGCGAGATCGCATCGCCAAGATGGAGTGGAGTGGCCGAGCTTTATGATCGAACGATGCGTTATTCTGAAATGTGATACTGCAACCAATATTGAAGTAGAATTTTACAGGATCAACAGGATGTGTTCAAAATGGTACTGCTTAAAATTTTTAGTTATCATTAAAACATGTTAAGTTATTACGTTCGAAATAAGATTACGTTAAGAAACTTGAAATAGGTACATGTTTATAGGAATAATAAATTACTTGTCATAGATTAGTGCTTTGTTATTAAGTGAGTCATTCAATCTAAAATCATAGCATTTATTGTTACGAACGCAGCCCTTGCCTGACAAACTAACGAATGCATTTAATAAACCGGTTAAATTCCCTTATCGATTACTCGTTTGAATCGAACGTGTCGCATGAGTTCGTGACAGATTCGTAATCGATTACGCTCCGTCGTGCGCTCCCGATCCAGTAATTGGAACGCGAGCAGTGCACTCGACAAATATCTTGAATAAGACGCGGGGACGCGTGCGCTCTTTTTTACGTTTTACTGGGGACATGGCTCGTTATGGGGCGCCACGCCTCGTGTCAGCCTCGCGGACCTGTCACTATCAACGCATCTCCTCATTACGCGCCCGATTGATGGGGACACCGTGCGAGCGGCCAACACTACGCGCGCCAAAAATAACGTCACTGTCAAATTGATACTCACATCGGGTGATATTAAACCTGTAGAGGGTCCGACTCAACAGGTGCACGCGTAACACGATATTTGGGTACGTAATAAGCGAGATGAAAAATGCTGGGATAAAGTGACAGGATAGCTGGCGACAAAAAAGAGGCAAGTTTCGTAGAAGCGGTGGCGAGGACGTGAGATATTTGTTGTGATAATATTAGTTCGGTTGGTGTATTTCCCTGAACCGTCGCTTCTGGGAGCCAACTCGTCGGTGACATATTAATTACTAATAGACGGAGATATCCTTCCCACATATGCATTTAGATCACGAACGAGCTTCGAATATTGCTAAAGATACGCGCCGTGATCTGAATCCGTTTGATGTTTAAAAATTCGAATTGGATTCTACCTACATATCATTTGCGTAACTCAATGCCATAAAACTTTCAAGCCTATAATAAATATGGCGACAGTTGTAAATCTACAAGGGAATTGGCTGGAATGCGTTTTTATCGCCACAACATATTGAACTATTCTGAATATTAATTTCTTGAATTCCGAACATCTTATAACTGTTTTATTTGAATGCTTTGGCTCCCTCTACCTCGTTTTTTTTTTTTATTTTGTCTATGACATATTAATGAAGTGATGATCATATGACAGCATATCGATTATCGACACAAATACGAGGTAAGTAATTTAATATTTGTAAGGTATCCGATAAAATTGCAAGCAAAATTTTTAAACATAATAGCCTCTTAAAGATCTATACACCCACATTTTTCACGTTGTTTCCTCATCCATCACGAATTTCCATAGAAATTGAATTGTTATAGTGAACAACGTAATGTTGTCGCTCCTACAATGGCGGAAGTTATCCATCACAATTGGCAGGTAAATGTTTACTCAAGGACAATTTGAGCTAAAAGCCATGCCAAATCCCATCATAAAGGCGCGGAGCTTAGGTGTCGACCGTGCCTTATCTCCATCCCGTCGTCCCATGAAATTGACTTTGTCACTGGCCATAAATCTTCCCGCCAAAATGCCAAAAAAAGAACATGGCTGCCACCATGGCATCCCACGAATGCGTTCGGATCGAACGGATGTTTACACAACAAGCGAGGCGTCGGTTATAATGACTCACTTTTTTTGCAAATTTCTTTAGAAATGTTTTACTATGGTTAGGGATTCGCGCGTTTTTGCACCCGCTTTTGTTTCGACGTTCATTGTTGTTAGGATTTTAAGATGAAGTTGTCAAAACTTTGGATCGAGTCGTATTGTTTGAATATTGAGGTAAGCACTTACTATTGTCAACTAAAAACAGTCTCTGCTCGGTCAAATGGGTACAGCCTCAGTAGAAAGTTTCATATTTTTATGCGGAGATTTACAACCGGCCTCTGTCAGGAACATATGCCATTATGGGAAAAATATGATGTTTTTCAGCTGAGCAATGAATGAATTAAACAGGCTTGGAGCAGCAGTCGTCATGGCCTCCCTTGCTTCTCTGGAGCGGAGCCAATAAAACAGATTTTAGGTAAACTTTCTGCGAGCGTTCGTCCATAACTTTTCCCCTGGCAATAAAAGTCACCCGGGATGCGCCACCTAGCACCATCAATCCGGTTTTGCATCCACTATCGGATGTCTCCATCGCGCGCCATTTTGACTCAGCGTCGTGTAGAGCGCGCCAAAAAGACAGAGTTGCCACACGAGAAAAAGGCATAAAAGATAGAACTGTCTGGATTCTGGTTTAAAAAAAAGCTGGGTACCGTATGGCAAGCGGTCCGCTGCGGTCGGTTTGTTTAAGCTCCGTTTACGACGCTCGTAGGCGGGACCGTGTTATATGCTAGTTTTATGTTCAGTAATTTGAATTATTAATGCCTATGATTTGCGGTTCGAGCCGCAACGGTTGACAATGGCTGCCGGTGATTTATTCACTCGCCTCGAACCAGAAATGAGTTTATCGCTTTTCTCATCTTTACGGGTTGTATTGTAACCTTTTGAACGGGTCTGAGGCTGTGGGCCATCCATTTATCCAACCACTTAACAGTTAATTAATATATTAATTTATGATATTGCCGTTCTGCAAATGTAATTTAAATGTATATTTTGCCATAATAACACGATGGCTAGCTAATTCACAAAACCATTGAATACTATATAAGTCCTGAAATTAAACATTAGGTACCTATCATCCACGTGTGAAGCCGCGGGACGCCGCTAGTATTCAACATGCAAGTTCCACTCTATCAAAATGTGGTCCCATAAAACAAAACGAGCTCATTCCACACGCAGAAATCAGCCTCAACAAGACACTATGTTATATTCAGCATCCAAAAAACAAACACACAATTCACAATCGAGAGAAAAAGCTAAAAATATCACAAGCCATGTCTCTGATGATTTATTTAACACAATGTTTATGTTCCGACCGACACGACAGGACGTGGAAGGCGTCTGCTGGGTTCAGTTTACATTATCTACCACCTTACTTAATAATCCTCCGAAGCTTTATCCTAAACAGTTAAAGCTCAGATTTGAAAGATACAACAGTATAGGTAAATTTGTTGAGGTTTAACTTAACCAACTTACGCTTGCAGTTGATCAGGGAAGGAATATATTGTAAGGAAATAGTGGACTGGTCACTGGGACCACAATATCGGAGCATGGCGTGGCTCTACAGGAGATAACTGTTTACTGGATAAACGTTATGGTGACTATAATCTTATGGACTATATTCTTCTGCCACCAAGTAATGATTTTCTTGTTATCAAAAGCCAGTATTAAATGGCTGCCTAACACGACAGGTTTGGAATCGACGATGAATCTGTTTACTTTGTAGATGAAGCTGTAAGAGACGTTGACGAGGACCTGGATCTGACATGAAAACATGAAAATTGGGAGTCGAAAAGTGGTCTGCATCGGCAATAGACTGGGTACAAAACAGATTCCAAGTCATGAAGATTCTGTTATGATTCCGTTAAGTAAACTATTCTAAGTACTAGAACTCAAATAAGGAGTGGCAGGACTTAGCTAGGAGTACGCGTAAGTTTGCGTTAAGGCAGTGTGGGTGGGTGCACAATAGGAGAGCGTGGGCCTACGGAGCGCGGGCGCAGCCTTGGGGCGCACCTCGCTGTTATATGGTGTCGTACTGACGAGCGCACAACTCCTGAAAGTATCATAAAACATGAGCTTTTATTAAAAAGAATCGCTAATTTCGAATATTTTTGAATAAATATGATTGACCTTGATTTGCCGGTGATAACATCAGCGTCGGGATTATGATAAAATTTACCCAAGCACGCTTTACCCACTCAAATAAAGTTATCTGTCATGTCATTTAAACCACAGATGAAATCTACAGTTTTATTTTGGCAACGGCACTAAATGGTATTATGCTGATTGTGACATCTTCGGGTTGATGGAATCTCATGGAAAACCAAAATATTCAATTCGGTTTCTTCAAATGGTCTATATTTAAAAAAATTATATAAAGAAATTAAATTAAAAAAAAAAAAAAAAAAAAAAAACAGAAAAAAAAGAAAATTCAGAAAATTTAAACAATGCCCAAGTGTAAAATGACAAGAGAATAATTTAAAACCACTAATCATTACGAAGATACCGTATGTATATAGGTATTAAGATGGATGATGGTTTATCACTTCATTTAAATTTGTAGTGGCGACAACCCATAACGTCCCACTGCTGGGCACGGGTCTACCCTCACTTTCGGGAGGAAGATTAGGCCATAATCCACCACGGGGGCCAGATCCGGGTTGGTAGATCACATACCTACCTCCGAAATAATTCTCGGGTAGGTGGGTTTCCTCACGATGTTTTCCTTCACTGAAAAGCGAGTGATAATTACGTACATATGTTTTACAAGAAACACATTGGTACGTGCCTGCACTGGGATTTGAACTCACGACCTTCTGCTTTCGAGGTGGACGTTCTCCCACTAGGCTACCACCGCTTCTATCTAACATACTTTAAATCTATTTCTTAGGCCATGTCTACAAAAAATTAGTAATATATCGCTGTTTTACTATGAATTATTATTGTATGTAGTGAAACTTGAAAAACAAAGTTTCAAAGAGTGCATGGCTTAATACTTTTGACTGATGAAAGTCACCATGCAGTGATTTGAACAAATGTTGCAAGTGAAGTTATTGTGATGTCGACTATACCTTATATTACGCATGCAGATTTCAATATAGATTATAATTTTAGATATAAAACATCGTTAAAACGCCTCGTTGACTCCGAGGCGTGAGTTTAGTAATTATAATCATTTCTAATTAATAACCGCTACCGGTAGTGGTGTGTGGGCATTACTTTATAACTTGACATAGGCGGTTAGGCGTCTCATGAATTCCAAATTCATCTCGTTATATTTACGACCGTTTCTAAAGATAAATCTAACAAGCCTAAACGAGAGAGTTGAATAAATAAATATTGGATTATATTCAATGAGCCAGGAAGACGTTAGTGGTTCGTCCCTATTCCATGGTTGGGACTTGAGGTGGGTGGCATGACCATAAACTATTTTTTAAAAGTAAAACATCTCGAGATGTCTCCTTCACACGCCCCCTTCAGAAATCGATCGTCATTGTTGACGAATGAGGATGCAACCATTGTAACCCTTTTAAAATAATTACTTGTGACGTGCTCACATGGTTTTAATTATCTGTAGCACTGAGACTTGTAGCTCAGGTCAAGTAATCTTGATTTGTCACTTCTATAGAAAAAAGTAGAGGTAAAACTACAACTAAAAAATATTTCAAAAATATATTTCGAAAAAAAGTATTAAAATTTAACAAATATACGAAACGTAACTTTCTATCTTCAGTAAATTATTTCTCCCTCTCAACTTTCGAACGCCTCGCCCGATCACACTTTTCGTAACGCATTCATCAGCTTACTCCCCAAGTCAAGCGTGCGTAAAGAAGTTTAACTTCAAAAATATTATCAGAAAAAGTTGTTACCCAGTTGCATAAGTCGTTGAATATCAAATATAGTTTTGTTCTTACTTTTTCATTATGTAAGTCAGACGTAGAGATAGATATACTACTCTAATTCAATCAAGTATCTAGATGCTTGTTCCTTAATAGTTCATGCGCGAGTAGAGTTAAATATACGAAAAACGAAAGTTAAACAGATTTGTTTCTTTTAAAAATCTTTTAGGAGAAAAAAATTGAAAAGAACTCTAACTCGAATCACAAACAAGTCGATGCCACAAACAAGTAGTACCTGCATACAATTGTAACATTAGGTTTATTCTAAGCCAGCCCGCATCCCCGACGGTCCAAACAAAATGTCCTCGACCACAACTGTTTGTTTTTGTTGTCACAAAACGCATTTGTCACGGTGCAGTGGGCAACAACGCTGCGTTGTTAGTGGAGTACTGTGTCGTCTGTGGTTCTACTGTGGTACATTACTTATTATGTGTCCTGTGACTGTGGCAGCGATGTGGACGAACGTTATTTGTATTAATGTAAGCATTTGGAATAATCGACTGGGGAGAATCGATGACATGCTTCACTAGAGGTATTGTTGTTGCCGGAGTGACGGTAGCTGGGTTCAAGATTATTAGTTAATACAACGAATTTTCAATAACCTCCTGTCAATTTATGGTCGTATCTTTGATCTGTTGTCCGTTTTTGCTGGTGAGAAATATCAGGAAACTGTGTGTTCTAAAAGTGGATTTTGCTTCTGTTAGAGAACGTAATATATATTTATGTATCAGTGGATAGATAGTATAATATTTTTACCACCTCATAAAATAAATTTAAACTTCATTAATATAAAATGTGATCCGACCAGTATCCGTTAACCTCATCGTTCATCAGCTGCTAAAGAAACGAGAATTTCCAAGAAATTATACCAATATTGAATTTTACGAGCCGAAAACAAGCATAAAATTGAATTTGAATAAGTTCTATGCAAATAAATCCGAGTTCCGAGTAAAAGAGGCCTGTCGCCGTAAATTTCGGCTGTTGCAAAGCGATGGTCGCATAAAATCATTATTATAGCTCGAGAGGGCAATGACGAACGGTGACTCGGAGCAGCTACTATCGAAACTCACTAGCGCAACACCAGCAGTCGGTGGTTAGGTAGCACTGCCACGGGACTAGGTACCAGCACAGACCAGCGCTACTGACACATGGGTTCAAATATTTACAAGAGACATTCTCACACTGGATTATTAAAAACATAGTGCTACAATTCCAAGGCCTAAATATTGGTTAAATCATCGTAGCGCATTAAACATAATTAAAAAGAAAGGCTACAACTTTATGTCGCAAAACAGAATTAACACTTTTCGAGTTTTAAAATAAGCCAATAACGAATGAAGTGACTGCAAATTCGAAAACCTGTAGTAAAGGCCGCCTCTCTATTAGTTTTGCAGGATTTAATTTGTATGCAAATGGGAGTGGCACGCAATATTAACGAGTTGTTATTAATTTGTACACAACCTGGGAGCCCTCGGTGTTGCTAACGAACGACTCCGGGATTAATGACTTTGATTGCTTTATTCTACAGTTATTTGATCGTTCATATCATTGACTGATGAAATTGGAAAGTTCAACATTATAAATTTGAATTTCTACCTAATTGATTTGGATCTTTATCGAAAAAATAACGTTGCACTTACCGATTTCATTAGCGTTAATACAAAATTAAATGTTCTTGAAGTAAAATTTGTACTTACATCTTAAATGACGTGCTGAAGAAATCGGAACACGATTAGAATCTGTAAATAAAGAAATACTATTAAAACAACGTGTCAACTTTCGAAAGAATATTAGGTCCCATAAACAAACAATAGTAGAGTCGAATAAAAAACTCTTTATTGTACACCAGAAAAAAAAAAACACAGTACAGAAAAATTACATTAGGTAAACAAGGGTAGTACAATGGACAGTCTAGTAATGAAACAATTAATAATAATTAAACAAACATAATTATCATCATCATAATCTCCCCAAAACGCGTATCCATCAATTATGGTTCTCGCTCCGGCCTTCGACGGGGAGAGCATAACTTTTAAAAAGGTCCTCCGTTTTTTCCCCGAGTGTAGGCAGCTGTCTCACAGTGGGGTACCGTTTTTTCGACCATAAATACCAATTCTCACAATTCAACATACACATTTGTATTTATTTAGGCGTCTCGACTTGTGGCGTATCACAGGGCACTCTCCCGAGACACTTCCTTTTCCTTTTGCAAAAATTCTATTGTAACGTCTTTGTGAATGAGTAATAATGGCGAGATTTATTGTATTGCTTGTCCCCAATTTATTATACCTTTATGATGTCAAAATATTATAAGGTTTCGCCCGTTTTGAATGTAAATGAGGGTGTTGTGTTGCAATATTCAATTTATTCTTATTTTGGGAGAATGTGTAATTATACGCTAACATTTCGGAGAAACGTGCTATTCTGTTCATTGATGTAACGAACTTTCATTCAGTGATTTTATCGCCATCTTTCAAAGCGTTCCCTAATGGAAATATTGGGCTAATATCTACACGATATCAAAGGCGTCGTACCTGTTAGCGACCACAGACAGAGCTGTGCGTTAATGTTGTTTAGCTTGCTACACAAACCTGGCTATGTCTGTAAACATAAACATTAACTCCGCATTTAACTGGCCACGTGCACTGTAATGATTTGTTTTGCCGCCATCCGCTATCCGCCATCTTAGTATCTTCGAAATGGCGGGAAACGTGAAATGGCGCCTACGGCCAGAAGTTCGGAAATTTTGATAATAATGACTTAATAGTTAAAGTTTAACGGTTGAACAGCCGTCGAATGGTAAGTAATTGCTGGAGTAATGGCTTTGAATTTGGATTAAATGGTTGCGACACTTAGAGGTTCGACAATGAAGGAAAGTATCCGATCAAAGGTTGCAATAGGTAAGTGTTTTGCCTATAAAGACTTCCAAACCAACATAAACCATGTTTGCGATATTTGCACATGCGGCGTTTTTATGGCATCTGAGTTTTTTGACCTGGCTGTTTATCAGGGAGCCATATTTCTAGATTATCACACCAGCTAGGTATCCTATATTTGCGAGATGACGTAAGCTCTATATCGCAGGTCAGACGGCGCCTCGGTTCGACGACGGCAGATAACGATGTTATGATTTACGATTTGTACCTAACAAACTGAGCTTAATAGTTAAATTATTATGAATTGAATTACTGCGTTGAAATTACTTAACTTAATTTGAGACTTAATTTTGGGGCAGATTTACTCAGTCCTCATTTTAGAGAGAGAGAGTAATGAATGTGACTTTTTAAGACCATAGAGATATCAACCCTGATTAATAGATGGTTTCTCAAGAATGTGATAATTACTATTTTGATTAAGATAATGATTTCAATGAACATTAGTGCCGATACTAGTTTTGGTATTGAAAATGTCATATTGTAACATTTACCAACACCCACACACATGGGACAGGATTTATAAATATTTTGACATCTCAAACCGGTGTTGTGACTTGTGACAATCCAATCATTAACCTTCATGTGCTTACGTAACCGGGCCGGCTGCTCTAACCTGCGATTAAATCAGCTGATTAGAGCTAATTCTGTCACCACTCGGATCACCTCTGCTTGCCCGGTTTAATATTAAGAACTAGAAATAACGGAAACCAAACCCTATATCATCTGAACTACGTTTGGAATCTCAGTGACACGTTTTAGAATTTCTATCTGGAATTTTTAGGACGCAGTTGAAGGATTTCAAATCTAAATTTGTGTTAACTAAGGTTGATTTTAGATGTGGAAACGTAAATATGCTGTAAGGTAATTTTATCGGAGGGTGCTGAAACGTAGGATATACGTGGGCAAAGCTGCAGATAATGCCGGTTTAGTTTGAGCGGATGGTAAACTGTAATATTGAATGAAATTTGAGCATGTTTAGGCTATTCCGATCCCGACTGGTATCAGACTATTAGATGGGTCTTTACTAAATATTAAAGTGGAAGAAGTGTCTTGACTGTTCCTCGTCACAGTCGTTTTTGTTTCCTGCGCGCTACATTGTACTGATATGATCCGCTTACCATTATGAAACTTACTAAAACGACCAAATTTTTATTTAGAAATTTATTCAGTGCTGTCATAGATATATGCACATTATTAATAACTTATCTTATATACTTACTGGTTTAAATTTAAATTTGCCAGACTTTTCAAATACCTATCTATTAAATACTTTCAATAAAATCCTTCCGATGAAAGTGATGAATCAAGCTGGTGTAAAAATAATTAGAAATCTAGCTGTTCTTAGCTTAACTGGTTTGTATTAATGAGCATAATGAGCAATGTCGGGACTTGTTGTAATTACTTCGCGTCTCGAGCCTAGGAATTAATTAGGAAACCTAATTGGAATGTAATATGTGAAGCATTTATATCCCTCAATGTTAAGTCAAACGATTATGATCTCTCGTTACTTTTACCTACAATATTCCAAAAAGGATTTAGCAAAGAAGCTTAATCTTATCTCTCGAGGAATCAAAATGAAGTTTGAACTCTGATGATCTTGAACTTTGAAGTTCCAACATTAAGAAATTCAGAGATTCTGTATCCAACTGGCACTAACTCCCACAGAAGTAAGAACTATCGCTCACCGACCTTCCAAATGTCATTTATCTCGTATAAAAATATTAATAAACAAAGGCAATGTCGTTCGTACCCACACGCTGATGTTATCGCAAGATTTATTAAAGTTCCCCACTGACTAATGTTGCTGGATACTGTAAAAAAAATCTACTACGCACCACTAAAGCCTGCATCTAACACAACCTTCGCAAATGTTCTTTAACCATTGCTGGTTAGGCACTGCGCTTGCAGGATGTTACTTAGAGAATAGTAGCAATGTAAGGTGAAAATTATATGATACCCGTCCAGTGGAGTGTTTCTGGTTAGAAATATGACACCACAAAATGCTGTCCAGTAGTATGGGCATCGATCTTTTGATAAAATCGAGGCACGATCGTTTCGGAAGTTTTTTAATTTAGTGACGTGTTCATAAGCGATCGTATCGATGTATCGAGAGGTGTGGTGGTGGAGCGAGGAACACAAAATGTAAATATTGTATTATGGATCCGTTTTGTTTTTGTACCAGTTTTTGTCCAGATGTTGTGCCTTTTTAGTCTACATGAGAAGGTTTCATATCTGAGTTCTGACAGAAGACCTTACTTCTAACATTTTATCGTAACGTTAATAAGTTAATTTGACTTGTTTGGAGTCTATATAGAACTTCAGTAGAAGGCGGTGGCAAGACAGGAGCCTGCTCAGATGAGTTTTAAAAAACCGTTAATTAGCTAACATCATCATCGTCATCATGAACCCATATCCGCCCACCGCTAAGCATGGGTCTCACTTTACTTTCGTGAGGGGGATTAGACCATAATCCACCACGGGGGCCCGGTCATGATTAGCTAACGACCACTGTAGATGCAAGTGAAACTGTTGACCTTCCATAAGCAGATGACCTCAAATGGTTATCTACTCATTCAGTAATTCAAGGAACAGATATCGTGACACCGAATAGGTCAAAATGGATAACCCATCGTCATTCAGAAGGTGCCAGACATCAAAGCTGAGGTCATTTAAACATAACACTGGAATGTTCTATCTATAATCCTGAACTAACTGTTGGTTGCGACTTTGTTCATCATCAATTCTGATATTGGAAGACCGTTTTTCAGCAACACTCTGCGGGCGTATTCCAGCGATCCGCGCTGCCGCCTACTTACAGTTTCTTATCAATAGCTCTGTTCCCACTTGTCCAATTTAGACGCTATTTATAAATCAAATTCTAAACTACCAAACAGTGAAAACCGCATTGCAATCGGTTCAGTAGTTTTTAAGTTATGCGAAAACAAACAGGTCTGTTTGTTTTCGTTTGTTTTTGCCAACACTATTTTCAATAAAATATGTTATTGTTCAGTAGCTTACGCTAAGTTTCCTAGAACCATTTTATTATATTCCATGTATAGAATTTTTGTCCGTTCTGCATAATTATAAGTGTCTATAGAGTAAGTAAGCACTGCATCTATCTAAGCATTGCAGACTCAATGCAGTGAATGGGTTTCAAGCGGATATTCATTAGCCAAAGAGCTGCAAAAGAGATATGTAAACTCGTTTTGGAAAATTAATGCATTACATTTAGTAAAATCTAGACGTATTGTGAGTTCTGTCTGGAATCTAGACTGCCTTTAACGAAAATTATAAAAAAAATCAAGCTAACCTGTGAAAGATGCGTACTACGATATCCTTCGACGGAGACGACAATTTTAGGATTGGAAAATACATTACATAACTAGCTGCGCACCGCGGTTTTTCACGGGATAAAAAGTCTTATATGGTAATCTAGGTAGTAAACTATCTGTGTGCCAAATCCTACTAATATTACAAATGCGAAAGTTTGTGAGAATGGATGGATGGATGGATGTTTGTTCCTCTTTCACGCAAAAACTACTGAACGGATTCGAATGAAATTTGGAACACAGATAGTTTATAACCAGGATTGAGTGATAGGGCACCTTTTATCCCGATAGTATGTTCCCGTGGGACAAAACGGGAACTACGCGGGGCGCAGCTAGTGTAATATAAATGAGTTCAGTACTTTTTGCGTGAAAAGGTAACAAATAAAAATAAATTTACATGTCAAGATATTAATTAGGTTAGTTAGGATATATAACAGTAGGAAAGACCAAATGACTCGTCTCTCAATTGAATTACGCAATTGACGGCCAGCGTGGCGTAAATTGGTCATGAGTCAACTGAGACGCGTGAGGACGCGGGTTCACTTCTTGTGCAGGGCATATATTTGCGCACGCAGGTGTTTGCTCTGAGTCCGAGTTCCGGACGATGGTCTTCGTAGTTCCGGATTCCTAATCCTAGTTAGAGGTCGGGATTTACATACTGAACTCTAACTAGGATGTTATCCGTAACTGAAAAACACCAGACCAGAGGGTGTTGCTGCTAATTCAGTACATTATACTCACCCTCAATCACTGAAGACCTGGAATCAGAATCATCTGACCTGAATCAGAAGACCCGGAGCTTTTAGCAATGAAAACTCGCTGTTGACGATGATAAATGTTCAGAAAGATCAATAAACCTAAATGTAGCACTGGTAAAGCTTTTATTTATACTTTCTTTGATCGCTACAAAAACTAATCATATGAAAGACAAGTCAACAATAAAAATAATATGATAATAAATATGAAAATAAGAATTGAAACAAATATCCCGTTCTTGGTTGATATCGCATTCATATGCCTAAGTTCTTAAGTAGGTAGCTACGCAGCTGTATTTCCCACGGCTCGCCCTGTTTCCATGATTAAATTCTTTGTAAGTTTCATATTCATGTGGTCTGGAAACTTTTAAAGGTTTTAAGTGCTTTTTGTTATTGGTATGAGAGAGAAAGGGGTTGAGTTTGATTTTTAATGAAATCCAATATGGCGGACCATCCAAGATGGCGGAATAGTTATCTTTAATGCGTTTCTACGCTATGGATATCAAATGAAAGGGCTTGTTGAAAGTAACTCGAAAAATAATTTGGCGTCATTCTAAATCCAATATGGCGGACCATCCAAGATGGCGAACTAGTTATTTTTAATGCACTTCTACAATATGGGTATCAAATGAAAGGAAATAAATATGGTTTAATATATTTATTAAACATTATCAAAATGTTGATTAAACCAAACTTAGGTACACAAAATGTAAATAAAACACGACCTCTAACCAATCTTTAAACATTTTTGGGCAAAATTCCTTAGAGTATAATAATACCATAAGACATGTTCAATTATTAAGCTATGTAGAAGCTATATTAAGAGTTTAATTCATAGTAACGTCTACCTCGGCTTTTAATCAGAAC
This sequence comes from Campaea margaritaria, assembly GCA_912999815.1. NCBI lineage: Eukaryota > Metazoa > Arthropoda > Insecta > Lepidoptera > Geometridae > Campaea > Campaea margaritaria. The sequence continues at coordinate 11,500,921 of OU538801.1, forward strand.
TCTCTCCAAGCATCAAATCATAGCACTAACTCGACATAAAATCGCGCAAACTACATTACATACACCCAACTACAGATCCTTGCACATAAATCAACAAAGAAAACGCAAACCATGACACCCAAGGCAACTTTGGCAAGCGCAATCTAATTTCCTACAAGGGTATTCACATTTGCAGCGCTGAAACAAAACAGGGCGAGTGCAGTATTGCTGATAATGCAATCGCGTAAAATAGTTTTATGGTTGCCGGCAGGGCTGGCAAAACTGGCATGGAAATATGATCTAATGCTACATGCTACATTATAAAGAAAAAGTGAAATTTTACAGTGAATAGATAGCTGAATTTTCCTTATAGCTATTGAAAATATTATGACAGATATTGGTAGAGCTGCAAGCAAAGGGTTTCAGTTGGTCAGGGTTTAATAATGAATTTTAGGTTTTGAGTCGCAAGCATCTCTGATCTAGTGACTATCTGATCTAGTTGATATTATTACTGACCAGGCTTAAAGTCGGACACTGCACCTATCTTGGTTTCAAGCTATAAATCACCTTTTTAGCAGAAAGCTCGACACCCTGAGACATCGGCTCTAAGCTCTCATATGCCCCGTAATTTCGCTGGAATTAGTGCCCTTCAAATCGGAATACAGTAATGTTTGAACAATACTGCTTGGCGGATGAATATCCGGTAAAGGTGGCAAGGCACAAGAGGCCTCCAGCTACAAAATACGTATTTAGTAGTCTCAACCCATCGCAAAGTGTTTAACGCTATTCTCGAGACTAAAATCTTAAAGAGCCCTCAATCTAGAAAGTCCTTCGTCTCAAAAGTTCATAAACAACTTGAAGTCTCTTTAAACCTAATTCGCTCCTAATGACTGTAGATTAGGAACAGCGATACAACTGAAAGCCTCGAACGTGACTTTGCGCCGTAAACGATCCGGTTTGAGACCGTAGTTATGTGGTAGCCTGGTTAGATCCTTAGATTAATTTAACTGTTCTTTGTGTTGGATAGTTGCGTTTGTGTGATCAGGAAAATCACCTGACGGAAGGGTGACGAGCGCAGCGCAGTACCGCGCTAAATTTTCAAATGCAAAGTTCCGGTTGGAACTGTAACTGTTATGGGGAGGCGTGGCGTTTGCCATCAGGTGAACGACCTGTTTGTTTCGCTATCATAAGAAAAGCTTGAGAAAACGGCGTTGTTGGTGATGTAATTTATATTCTGACTCGATTTCAGGTGCTAGCAATTATTAATCAATCTTACCTGCTATGCTGGAACCATTGGAAGGGCTAATCAGTACTGTCATTTAACAATCTGAAAATATTGATAAAAGAGAAAATAAAAGTTCAACAGTTTAAAGAACAACCTCCTTTGTTAGGACCAACCCAACCAGCCACCCAAATTGGCCAAGTTAGCTACCCAAAGTTCAAGAATCAAGGCCGTTTTAGAAACGGTCGTATGTGACTGCATTCCATCAGCAAACGAACTCAAGGAAGTGGTGGCAGCCCTGCCCATAGCACAATTTGAATGTATTCGCGAGATAAGGTCTGTCTGGCTGCCGCACGCGACACCCTGTCACCCGCGATGACTCATTACAAGCCTGGAGTCTACCTTCTGTTTCCGAACATTGCGACGGGGCAGTAGATTAATCGTCTAAGATAAACGAATGTTATTTAGTTTGGGCAAATGGTGAAAGAACATGCTCGTCGTAACGTCTAATAGATATCAGACCGTATTTAGTCTTATCATGACGGTCGATTCCGGGTTTTTATTCGTCACATGAGATTCCTTACCGAAAAGGCGTGATGTCATAGATAGATAGATAGATAGATAAACTTTTTATTGAATTACCACTGAACAAAGCATAAGGCGTTATAAACTTATTTTTAACCTAAAAACTTTTCAAAACGTGCCTAAAATGCGCGAGCTTCCCGCGCGCTATTTTGACAGTTCAAAACGAGTGCGTTACGACTTTAGGTGTCATAGCGGATAGCGGCTCTGGCAGTCGTCCCCCAGATGCGGCCAGTGAGTTGCTAAATACACGCACGGTTTTCTTAGCGATAGCTAAGGATGACCACCGTCAGTGCTGCCTGTCAGGATTCGAACAAATACAGCCGCAGTTTCATTCAATTAATTAAATCCACCAAGCGAGCCGCTATTGAGCGTAGACAAACACGTCATGCCTTCAGACAATCACTCTAAAGTTCAATATACCTGCACTAATGTATCCTTCATTTCTAATTACACCATCTGTAAACTGTAGCCCTATACACCGATACCCTCCGAGTCGTATCTCAGAATCGATTTGTCTAAGAATCGATGCTGGAATCCCCCGAGGCCAGCCTGATTTATATTCCGCTGGCTGCCGCGCGCCGCCTCCGAGCATTTGTTCCTAGTTAGTGAGTTAAAGGGTAAACAGGATATTTAGGATTCCTGTGTGAGCTGAAGTTACAATTGTTTAAGTTTCCTTTATCTATTAGGTTTTTGTTTTAAAGTTCAGGTGAACTGTGAAGTACGTTCAGCGTGAGCTGGCTTACTCTTGCTTGAACAAAATGGAATTGGATTGGTGTTGAATATTTTGTATTGTGACTCAGATAGGTAAATAGATAGATAAACTCTTTATTGAAACACCACAGAACAAAGAAAACTGCAAATTGAATGAAAAACAACCGAAATCGAAACACAAAACAACAAACAACGAAACAACAACACAAAACGACAACAACAGCGTTCGAAAATTGGAATAACTTTGCTGGAAACAATTAAATGAAAAAAAAAACCGAAGGTCTTGTCGAGAGTTTGCATTGTAAAGACGAAATATCAGCCTGAATATTAAAATTTATCGCAACAACAGCAGTATGTGCTGTGTAAGTTGCAGCCGCATCTATAAAACACCCCTTCCTTTTTGTTCTTACTTCATAAAAAACCCTCCTATTTAGTTTCTGAGCTACGAGTGTTTTATGGTAAGATATTGGAAGTTATATAAAAGCCATTTCGCCATATTTGGCATCCCCGTTCTAAAAAATTTCAGCTTTTCCCGTGGGAAATACATCACCCCTCCATCCGAGGGGCAGGCATCGACCCGGCTTCCCCGATGCTTTCCAAATACCGCGTTTTAACCATGAAGTTTTATGAGGAACTCTACATGTAGATAGGTACCTATTAGACTACATAAGATGCTATATCAAAGCCACCTTCAAAAACGAAGCTATATATGATATTATATATACATTGTATACTTATTATGTATGCAGGTGTAATTAAGATGAAATCATGGGTTCTTGTTAAATTTATACCATGTGTTACGTGTTAGTCATGGCCTCGCCAGAAGTTAGGCAATTACCCTGCATCATATTTTGCCGCGAATTAATCGACTCCTTAATTTAATTTCCATAAAGTACACTTTTCTTCCCGTTTTTGCAAAGATTAGCGTACGATACGGTATTAAATCAAATCTGTTTGAGTAGCAGAGATGTTTCTCACAAAACAATCAATTTGTGCTAATTGCTTCGTAAACAGCTTAGCATAATGGAAAACAAGTATAACAAATATTTATGGACTGTTCAGTTATAATAATAAATCAATACATAGATTAAGGCTGATGATATACGAAATCTCTCATGTCTTGAGAGGCAGAAACAAAGTACTAGGAGCCTATAAACACAAAGGATACTGTTAGAGCGGTGCAGCTACTTCAATAAATAAGCCAAGTTAATACGAGTGCGTCGCACCGAGTAGACTTTCGCAAGTTCCATTGCTAAAACGGACAAATTAAGTTGGTGGATATAAAGAATAATCAAATTTAGCTCAGGATCGTACTGCCTGGACGTCATGTTGGGAGACCTTTGCCCAACGATGGGACAATACGGGCTAATCGTAATCGTAATCGAGATAAACCACGATAAAATGGCTCACGGCAAACACTCGAATGACCTGTAAATAAAGAAAAAAATACATCTACGAGAAATATAGTATGTATTTTGTTGAAAACCTTCATTCACCAGTGCAAGTGAAGTGTGGTGATAATGTATCAATATTGTTTCATTTTGATAATAATTAGCAGCGCCCTGCGGTTTCACCCGTGTAAACTAACATCCCATAGAAACCATTGATTTTTACGGGATATAAAGTATCCCATGTTCTATTCCAATACCTAAACCATCTGTATACTAAAGTTCATCAACATCCGTTCAGCCGTTTCGGCGTGAACAGAGGACAAATACACAAACTTTCGCATTTATAATATTACTGAGATAGTTGCCCCATATTTATTTCTTCAGGTATATTGTCTTGTTTTTGTTGTTTTTACCCGACAGACGAAAAGGAGGGTTTTGTTTCACACTTGGGATCGTGAGTTGTTCTTAATTGTAGTGTCGGAGCTACCACTCATATACCACAGACTGTCGTGAAATAAGATGACAAACAATCGGATTGTGAAGTCCCATAAATAAGTGAGATATTATTCAAGACAATTTTGGAGCCGTTTGGGAATCAAACCCACACCCTTGTCTTTGACTAGTCCGACAGCCAGCCACTCACACTCCGACACTATTTTCTAAAGGCGAAAACGATTGTGAAATCCGTTGCAACCAATTTAGAATCCATTAGGTTATTTATGAGACACGACACTCACGAGCCTTGTCAAAATGTTATTTATATTAATTTTGGTCCAGTTAGGTCGGAGCAATGGTGGATAAGAGGAGCGGTAGCGTAAGCGTTACCGGAATAATAATTAAACTACAACACAACAAGGCACAATAAAAGACAATACAAGGCTTAATAAAATATGGCCAAGTTAAGCTAAATCAAATTGATAAGTTGAGCATATACTTTCTGCTCCGATTCTGGTTAGAAAGACCCGGAAAACAAACCCAGTTACAACGCTAAAAGTTCAAAGAGTACTTAAGTCTTGTATACGGCCGTCAACCATGAGCATTAGATAAGTAAGTAAATAGGCAATAGTCGACCTTGCTGAATTCTTCATGGATGGACACAATCTCTGGCTGACACAATGCCTGACCGAAAGCCCTGGAAGAAATTGGGACAGGCTGATTATTCGTATGTCCAGAAATGGACTAATCTTAACTTAAAAAAGAAGACTGATCTTAACTTCTTTGATTCTTCTTTCTTCTAATTTAAGTCGCTTCCCTCACCTACCGTACAGCTTTCCTGTCTGTCCCCGTTCCGCTGCCGTATCCACCAATAAATATGTAATTAATAACAATAACTCGGGACAGACAGACGGACGTAACTCAATCACGGCAGGTCGCGGGGGATGCCAACTTTGATTGCGTTAGGGGTGAATTAAGGGTTGAACGTGCGGTCAATAGTTAATCTGGTTGTTTAATGTATAGAGTGGACAATGAGGGGCCTAATGAACTTTGAAACATGCAGAGGGAAATTAGTTTACGTGGAAATTCTAATGGAAGGTCAACGTGGATGATGTTTTGTTAGAAATATCAGAACTTTTCTATATAGAGTAAATGCTGAGAGTTTGGGTGTTTGTGGGACCAGTGGTCCTCGTAGTTTCTGATTCCTTCAATACACCACTCGAGAAAAAGTGGTAAGAAGCGAAGGAATGGAACACCTTACCAGCGTCTGTGTTTCCCGAAAACTATACTCTGAAAGTCTTCAAGAGTGAAAAGGTATCTTCTAGGCAAGCATGCTCCATCATAGACCTTACCACCAGGTGAGACTGCGCTCAAATGCTTGCCTATTCGGCAATTAAAAAAAATAAGTATTTCTGATTACAGAATTGCGCAATAACGCGTCACGATGGCAAACACAGATTTTAACTAGGATTCCTTGTATCTAGGGAATCAGGAGCTATGAGAACCATTATCCTACAATACCAAGACTCTAATACCTGCCGTTCACACAATTGCTCCTTTGCAGGAATCGCTCGCGCTTTGCAGTCGGCTCACCACCCAATCACGCCACAGAGGTCATCCAATATAGATAGACGCATTCTAATTAAGATGATGAAACACCAACTTTGATAAAGTTTCGCTTAGCGAGAGAGAATGATTATAAAACACTGAATAAATACGTCAGTCAATTTTAATTTACAATACGTCGCCGGCGAAAGTTACTTTGCCTGCTCAATTCAATGTGTGCATTAGACATTCTAGGCCAGAACATATATGAACAAATCACAAATAGACTGCACAAGACCGTTTCCTTTTTAAACAAGACTATTTGAGTGATTTATCGCTGGCTAATTAACTATCTAGGATCTGGCTAAATAACTAGGGTCGTGATGTATAACTCTTACACTTTTTTTTTGCTTAGCCCCCATCCGCCAAGTTTGTACCGTTCTATAAGGAACTGCTAGGATTCCCTGTACAAGGAGCTTAGGAACTACAAAGACCATAAACACCTGGACTCACAGTAAACACATGTACCTATGTGTATCGAATGGTTGTATTCCAGTGACCGAGTGATTTTAAATTCAGAGGTGCCCGGGGCCATGTAAATAGAAATATCGGGTTCGTAAAAAACAGTGCACGGTTTGCAAAAAAGGTTTCCCCAAATAAAACGTCTGCGCGTGTCCAGAATTCGCCGACGCCGCGTCGTCGTCCTGAACAAATTCAAATGAACCTTGTTAAAGTTGTCTGATTAGAGGCCCGGCCGCCGACCCCCTCTTATTAGCTGCTATCTGCCAAAATTTCCCCCTACGCTCCCCCTATGAGGGGTGGCTATTGAGAGCCTGATCGTATGAAAGTTCAGTTCGTCTTTGATATTACAAGTCTCAAGGACTAATGAAACTGGATTATAAGTAATAATAGGTATGAGTACATCGGTAACTTGTAGGTATGGATTAAAAAAAATAACGAACTAGCTGGCATTGATCAAATTATTAAATTGATATCATCATCATCATCAACCCACATCGTCCCACTGCTGAGGTAGGTATGTGGGATGCTGGGATTTGAACTCACGACCTTCTGATTGGAAGGCGGACGTTCTCCCACTAGGCTACCAGCGCTTGGCTAAATTGTAATAGTTCGAAAAAATCTAAATTTAAAGTAGTGAGAGTAAAGACCAAAGTAAAGGCAAATTTGATAGAGTAAATAATCATCGAATCAAACATAATTAATTATTTTTAAATAACTTTGCCTTCTCTAACCAGAAAAAACAACAATACAGAAAAGCACTAGGACATTGTCGCTAAAACTCCGAACGACTGGCCTTATTCTAAAGCTTTCAAAGTCCTGCTGGAATATTGCCAGATTCGCTTCATTGTGTGCGGCCGCCATTTTGTGACAATGCCACGCCATTTTGTTCTCACCTCGCTTCGACGTGCCTTCCGTTAAGATGAGATAGTATTTTAGATACTGTCAACATAATAAATATACAAATTAGTCGATTTCCCGCTTACTTATTTACATTGTAATTTAATTTCCGAAAATTACGATCTGTAAACCTAATCAGCTGCAACTAAAACAAATATAAGAATATAGTTAGTTTCCAAGAGTCTCCATTATCTTATTATAAAGTAGGTGGGAATTATAAATTAGTAGATGGACTCAAAGTATTTGAGTTCCTAATATAAAATTAAACAAAGCGTACCAGATAGAAACTCATAATATAATTGAAATCCGAGTTTTCAGACGTTACATTCGGATGAATCGCAAGTTCACAAGATTTCAGCTTGGAAACGCGAAGTCGGACAGTTGGAAAGCTAACAGTCTATTAAGAAAAAGCTGGCGCTGCTAAATGAACCTTTATTAAATAACTAGGAACTGTCTCATTACTCTCGTTTCTACATTTTATTAAAGTTAAAAGAAATCTAGGTATGGTTCTACTATTTTAGACTTTAGTACTTGTCGACGCGGCATGAACATTGCAGTAGCCTATACTAACCACGCTATACTATACAATATACTCCTACCTAGCTATCTAATTTACCCTATCTATAGTACGAGCAGTATCGTAGTCTGTTTGTCTCTCTGTCAAGAACACTGCTACAAGTATTTAAGTAATTAAGAACTTTGTATTCTTTGAGCATCTCCGCATTTAGTGAGTTTCCTCAGTTTTTTCGATACGAAAGTGGTTTAAGCTCATTTGCATCTATCTTTCACTAACGTAACGAGTTATTTTTAGAACAATTTGGGGAGACGACCGTGTCCCTCCTGGTGCATTCATGTTGTCAACAGTTACTGCGTCACCGCGCCTTGTAGAATCGAATTACCTCATTATTGGTGGCTGCGGAACGTAACACCTTACCAGCGTCTTTGTTTACCGATAACTATGATCTGGAAGTCTTCAAGTCGAAAGTGAATAGGTATCTTCTAGGCGAGCGTGCTCCACCATCGACCGCGTCGTCGCTTACTATTACGTGAGACTGCTGACTAATGCTTACCTATACTGCAATTAAAAAAAACAACTCTGGTTCCTTATGTCATCTCACCAAAAGTATAAGCGCGAAAGTTTGTGTGTGTGTGTTTGTTTCCTCTTCACGCTGACACGGCTAAACAGATTTTGTAGAAAATTACTTTACACATACTTTAGGTCCTGGACTTTGAACAAGGCATACTTTTAATTCCGTAAAAAAATACGGTTCCTGTAAGAAAACAGTTAGCGCGGGTGAATGCAGTTCTTTTATAGATATCACTTGTATATAACAACTTATTTACAAAATACTCGTTAAACTATATAAACAGCCATTAATAAAAGCATTGCAGTGCCGTGAAACTGCGGACGCGTGACATACGGCGCAAGTCCATGAAAGTGCAGTTAGCGCTACGAGGCCGCTCCGGAAGCTTCCGCTGGCCAACTTTCAACAGCTTTAACTGCTCTTTGAAACTACCCATGGTAGAGTGCGATATGTCCGTTTATGACACCTCGCCTAGCTATTTGAATAACTACCTTTTATAATAGAATGGAACATCACGGAGGGCTAGCAACTAACTAGCTGTGTTCCGGTTTGAAGGGCACTGTTTCCAGCGAAATTACTGGGCATATGAGACTTCAGAACCGATGTCTCAGGGTGACGAGCGCAGAGATTTTGTAATGGAAAGTTCTGGGAGACACTGTAGCTGTTATAGGCAGGCGTGGCGCTTACCATCAGGCGAACAACTTGCTCGTGTCGTTGCTTAGTAAAATTAAAAAAGCAACGCTAACGATTCATCAATTGATTTTAAGAATTCTTATAAATGCATTTTATTTAACTAGCTCGATTAATTTGTCACTATTAATAATAATTGTGGGAATGTAAGGTTGGTTTTGCTAAATCCAAATAAATATGGAAAAAAACGTAATTATTTTGCCATCGCATTTTATATCGCCACATCCGGGAAGTCATTATTGATAGCTCATATCTCTAAGCATATTATTTTTACTACCAACAATTCTATGCTTGTACCAAAATAATCAGATTTGTCTGGCTTTTGCTAAATCCTCTTTCAAGCTCTGTCCAATCTTTCACCACTCTTATCAGAGCATTGTGTGGCCAAGCCCTAAGTCACGACTCTCCAAGACACCAAATTAGAGCTCGATGACAATCCACAAATCGGCTTAGGATCAAGAATCGAGTCGAGAATCGAATTATTAAATCGATAACGAGACGTGTGGCTGGGATAAGGAGCTTGGCTACTGCAAATCAAGATTTTGTTTGCAAAATGAGTAGGACTTTCTTTGTCAAGCGCAATTTGAAACGGATGTGACATTAAAGTTGAATTACACTAATATTATACTCGTAAATGCGAATGTCTGTGTGCGTATGTGTGTGTGTGTTTGTTTCCTATTCGCGCCAAAACGGCTGAACGTACTTCGATGAAATTCTGTAAAATGAAACGGTTAAAAGTTAACGTAGGTGAAACCGCGGGGCGCCGCTAGTTACGTTCATTTTTTTTGTTGTCAGGCGAGATTGAAGTTGAGACGGATGACACTTTAAAGTTGAATAAAAATAATATATCTGTTAAATGTTAAAATAAAAATACAAAGCTAACATCACGGTAGGTAAGTATTCGCTCTTTATAATCTTCCTTCCGCGTCAACAGACAAATCCGTCCGTGTATGTATAGTCAATAAGCTCCAACGACCCGACAACATGCTGGAGGCAATTATATGGAAATTTGAACCAATCTAATCGGATTAGAAGGCCTCCCATTCACGGCCCTACATGTCGAAAATTCTTGCTATTGATGTTAAAAATGAGGAAGATATTTCATGGAATAATTTATAAGATACGAATATTATAAAGAGAGTATAGAATTACAAGAAATTTAACGGAGCAAAAACAGCTTTGTTATTTTATGGTACCAAAATTGAATATCCATAAAGTGCTGTAAATACATTTGTAAGTTTTCAAACGGTTGAAATTTTACATAGTATAATCATTAATTAAAACAAATTTCGTTTCAAAATCTCTATTTCTAAGTTAACCCTTTCTGCCTATTTAGAGATTAATATTGTCAATATTTTTTGAAGGATTTGCAATGTTTGCAAATTTGTATCTACATCCATAGATACTTTGTACTTAGAACGTAAGAGAAAGATCACTCACGCATTTACTGTTCAGAGAAATATTTATAATTTTAATAGAAAAAGTTTTAGCTAGGTACAAACTAGAATGACAGTATCGTTTATGAAGTTAGAGGATTATTTCACATTATCCCACCTTTCAGACCTCCTTTTAAACGTCCAATCCAACTTTCTAAGGATTCCATTTTCTAATTCCTTTTTCGCACTAGCTTTTTTCTAATTTCATGGCACATTGGCTCTGTCGACCTTAGTCCTTGGATTATAGGGTTGTACTTAGGGCAGAATCGAGTTGTGGACATAGTAAGTACGTTTGTAGGACCGGCGACCGATTTCTCTTTTATTTTGAGGGTTTACGGTGGATGTACGAGGGAAATACAAAACTGTGATTGGCCATTTTCTAGAATTTATATTTTTTGTCTAAAATTACTTACGTGCATAAATATTTTACATCCAATCGTAAGTATGTAAATGTTATAAATAGCTAAAGTTCAAATAACAACATTGGCTAGAAGTTTTTTTTTCTCGTTGTGGTGTGCTTAGGTCGATTTTCTCGCTGTAAAAAAATCACAGTATCCCTACTTTCGGGCAGTTCTCAGCAGTGGCCTACGCTTCCCAGCACCTCTACTCGCTATCGGGAGGCAGTCAATATTACACGCCAAAATGTAATAGGCAAACGGTTTATATAAACCTGCATACTAGTAGGTTGTCTTTTATTTTGATTCTGTATTTACACACACATTTGCTGCATGTAAAAACGTCATTTAGGTATATGTGTGAGTTATCAAACCACCTTTTGTACGGAGTGTCCGCGGTAACAGTATGATGTCGCAGATAAAGCTATGTCGTTCCACATCGCACTGGAATGAAGACTTAACGTTTATGGCTCGTGGGTGAACGCTGGAATGCAGCTTGTGTGTCGAAGCGATGCAATTTGCATATTTTTACGTGATAGGTGGTTCCAATCTTTGACCAGGCGGTTATCGTGTCCTTTATCCAAAACATTCTGAGCTTATAGAACAAGTTATTCATCGAACTTTAATTCTAGTTTGATAGTAAAGTATATTTTTGATGTTATTAATTGTAAATTCAGTTTTAAACTGTGTACACATAGGTACCAAGATTTGATATTTAGCTGAATATTTACATTCACATTAAAAAAAAAAAGTCAGAAACTATTCGGATAGTTACAATATAAAGACAATGCACTCTACAAAATATATAATTATATAAAAAAAAATATATTTGACTTAGTGATGGGACGAGTAAGTCTTTCAACTGATGGTAATTACTGGGCATATGAGACTTTAGAGCCGATGTCTTAGGGTGACGAGCGCAGTGCAGTGCCGCGTAGGATTATGCAATGCAAAGTTCTGAGTGGCACTGTAACTGTTATGGGCAGCTTGCTCGTCTCGTCACTCAATCAAATAAAAAAAAAAACATGTGTTTTGTTCATTGCTACTACTTTAAGTTTTCTGCCGAGACTTACGCTTCGCCCGCAACACGATTTCATTGTGAGGACCCTTAAGTCTCGACGAAATCCAACCCAGCAGTAATGTGGCAACAGTCGTCTGCCACAAATCGCTGATATTGCGGCTCATATCGGGTCGTGCACCCGGTCACCGAAGAAAGGAACTGCTATCTACATCTTAATGCCGAGCCCGAGGTGACCCGATGCAGATGATAACGCTACTACCAGTCTCGGGACAAAGAGTAAGTGGGTACAGAATACACAAAATTTAGGTTGTGCCTTAACTTGTCTTGATTTTTCTATAAGCATATTTTTAAATGTTGATGAATTGATGTTAATTGGTTTCATGATCAAGTGGCGGTTGTAGCGTAGTGGAAAAACGTCGGCTTTCCAAGGAGAAGGTCGTGAGTTCAAATCCCAGTGCGGGCACGTACTAATTTTGTGTGATATTTTTAAAATTTAAGAAAGTATTGTTTTTTTGTAATAAGTTCTTATAATATTGTACATCCGAAATGGATAAACTGTTGTTTCTAAAATTATACACAATTTACCATCTCTGTATTCACAGTTTAAGCAATAAATATGATTCTGTTTCTGATTCTGAATGTGTTTATGTAAAGCGTATGTAATTATCACTCGCTTCCTTCCTCACGAAAGTTGGGGGGGGGGGGACCCGTACCCAGCAGTGCGACGATATGGGTTGAGATGATGATGATGATTAATGACAATTAATGCATAATTTAAATATTAGGTATGCATGTCAATTATGAAATAATCTGTTGGGTATTTGAAGACTAGAAGATATCGAAGAAAAATTATGTAACTTATTCTGCAGCTGAGGATAACAATAAAATATTTTAAAGACACAAATGTCCTATCTACAGTATTTCTTTTTCTTCTTTTAATAGCCTCATTGTATGTATGTAACCATTCGAGCTTCTCTTATAACTCGAAAAGGACTTTCGAGTTTTTGGAAATCTTAATTTGCAACTTTACTTGAATACTGCCGCCTCGGAATACCGTTTTAATTAAGTAATTTATGTTGAAAAACGAATAATTCAGTCACACCATTTCTTATCATACCTCGTCAGTCCCATCTGTACATTCCCCAGTCTTTGCCCGATGAGGTCTCTGTTATCGCGCGGGATTATCGTCCCGGCCGGCTTCTCCCACTATCCCGCCTTTCGCTAACTTGGGACTTTCTCTGTTTTAACACTTTTGATCTTACGGCTCTGCGGCGAAAGTAATTAATCCAGAGAATTAATGGTTTTAAGATAACTTTTGAATTTCAACCTAATTTTTGATTCGTTATAGACTAACATTTCGTTTAGGTGTGTAAATTTTCTCTTGTTCCAAAATGTCCCTTTCCCAATAACCAATTTCTCAGTGACGATGTATTCCAATCAAAGTCTAGTGTGGACTAGTTATCAAGGACTGCTGTCGGAATACCCCGTAAAGGTAAACTTCCAATGGGTCGCGGTAGACGCGACTGAGGCGCGCGACAGATGCGTGTGAGAACACCAATGTACGGAAGTCTACCTTGAAGGGCTTGGGGACCGATTTTCATTCTGACATCTCTTATAAAATTTTTACTCACATTTTTAATAATATAAGTAAGTACATTGTACACACTAGTGCATTTAAGTAGACGTAAAGATAACTTACTTGACAGAAGATAGTGTTGCCAACTGGATTTACCCGTAACAATTACACAATTGAAATTAGTGATAAATAATAGAATAGAATAGAAAATTCTTTATTGAATACCAAAAAGAAACATAATACAGGGAAAAGGTAAAAAAATACAATTCAATAATAAAGCAGTCGATCTTTTCCATACTCCTCTCCATGCATGGTTGTCAGGAAGATATCGCTCTGAGCGATAATACCGCCTATTGTGACACTAATTGTTCAATTAGTTTTGTTATGTGGTGTTTCAATGAAGAGTCAATATATCCATCTATACAATATGTCTGATAATTACTATAATATCCAATCAAAGGTTAAAACGTATAAAAAAAAAAGAAACCCAAATAATTATATTCGAATAACCAAAAAACAACTCATAATTAAGTAGGTGGCTAAAAGCCATGTAATAATCTCTGCATAATGGACACTTCACACTCTTCCATTTACTTTTATAACCCTTCATTATGCCGAGGGGCTCTACCTGGCATTAACAATCACCTAATATTGGGCAGAGTTCATCTGAAGGCCCCTGTCTAAATAAGTATTCTTCGAAATCCTGACTGTCCTTCAGTCTGTTTGTTTGCTTAAAACGTAAGAAATACTTTTAAGATTTACCTAAAATTTGTAAATAATTATAGAAAAATGATGCTGCTTTAACAGGTTGACTCCTGAAAACACACACGATTGTGTTTTTATGATTTTATGGCAAACGAAAACACGCCTGTCGTGCGAACCCGCACTGCAGCATTGTCAATTTTATCACACCAGTTGTGTGCGCCCGCACACCTGATTGAGTTTAGTTACGACACAACGCCAGTAAACAGTAAACACACACGCGTGAAGATTCGCAAAAGAGCCAAAAAAAGAACAAAACGGTTCAGCAGTGAACGTGTTAAGCAATGGCATGTCTTGCGTGACCTCCTTCGCCTGGAGCTCGCACCAGTCTCTCTACTTCATGTACTCCTGTACCTGGGGCAGCCGACCGGGCTTCGTGTAATTTTTTTTCTTTTTACTTCGAGTTTCTTATAGTGACAGGGTGCTTAAAGGTAACCGTTAAGTCCACCAACCGGTCTGTCATCACCGTCTCTCCCAGCAATAACGATTAGCTAATCTGCGGGTCCGCAATCAAGGTGTGATGTTTATTGGTGCAAATTACCACTCGTCCGCACTGCCACGATAATAATTATTTGTATGGCTAATTGATTTTTGGATTGGTGTTTGTGTTATGTGGTTTTTTAGTGAGGGAGTGATTAATAAAATCTCCTTCTTTAGTTACTGTTCATGTATTTGAATGCAAAATAGAAAAGCGCATTATTTATTATGGTAATCTATTCGTTTTTGGAAATTATTTTTCCATATTATAATCACGTGTAAATGTCAAATGTATTTAAGGGATAAAATGTAGTAAAAGGGCAGCATTAACGCTGTCCCTTTCGTTTACGTAAAGTTTGAAAGAGACGACTTATCATTTGAGAGGACTAAAGTAAAATTTCGACTTATTTAGGGCAATAGACTCTGTGGCAATAGGGCTCGCGCTAATGACGAAATAACTTTAAGAACTTGTGAAATATATATGCAGAAAAAGCCACGGATACAGTAAGGAGAAAAGTATGGACCTATGGGAATAATCCAAAATCAGCACGGTTGTGTTAAATAGAAAATAATCAATTATCAATCGCAGAATAAAATTGTATTCAATCTAGGATATGAAATCATTACAAAAAAGAAACATCTGTACACACATCTAAATACCAACAATAGAGGCCGTCAGAATTTCAACTGCCAACAAAAACAGGGATTAACATATCTCCAAAAGTGACTATTGAAAACTAACAAAAGAATGTCAAAGCCGTTCTACAACAAAAGAAAGAAATGTCAATCTGATTGTCGTTTGACATTGTCACAGGAATGGAAATCCTTTACAAATGTCAAAACATATGACGCGATTACCTGACAAAATGAACAAAAGCTTGAATATGTGTATGACAGACAACTATGTCGCAGTAAAGTATATTGGACTCTCTATGTAAACTTAAAAGGATTTTCATTAAATTGAGTGTGGCAAAGCCGGTTCCGGATTCAAGTGTTTTAAAGGTGTTCGTTTGGATTGTTATCGCTTTATTGGAATCGAAAAATAATCGTTTTTGATGTAAATAGAGATTTTATGTGAGATCATTTAGATATTTTGTTCCCTTTGTGTTTAGTCCTCAAAATTGGAATTGGATTGTATTCGAATTATGACTTTTCGCATTCAGACTTAGGTCAAAACTTTAGAATCGGAATCGTAATTGGATCGATTTTTTCCAAAATAAGACCATAACCGTGGGCTTGCAGTTGAAAATGTATAATAATTAATGATTATATTTTATCTACTCATTGGGATCAGTTTGAATTATTTGTATGTTATGTGCCGGATGACGTCCTATTATAGATTTTTTTGTTTTTTTGTTATTTTTAAGCAGTCATGTGATAAGAGAGTGAGTATTTACTTTGTAGGATGTGAATTTCTTTGTTTGTAGGTTATATTTAAGTTACGAATTTTGTTATCTGGCCTCCAGATAAAACTGTAGTCAAAAAACTTTAAGCAAAAATGTTATGAGACCTGCAGATTTCGCCTTTTTCGGTTTTATTTTTGTGTCGTTTTAACCAGCGTCAAATATAAGAGGTTTTCATTACCAGCACATGTTTTACAAGGTTCAAGTCTAAATTAATTATTATTAACAAACTTTTTATTGACATTAGCTTAGTTCAGTGTTTTTTCTTCGAAATTTATATTTATTTATTTAAATTCTCTACGGAATATTGTAATTAATGATCTACTATTTTCGCAAATTGCATTATCAATGTAACTGTTATGGGCAGGCGTAGCGCTTACCATCAGATGAACAACTTAATTGTCTCATCACTCAGTCAAAACAAAAAAATAAAAATAAAAAACCAAACAGTTTGAATTTAACGCCATAAGTGAAACCTACCTTAATAACATACCGTTACCAATGATATGCAGCAAATAGATTACACAAATGAACACATATCTGGTGCCTGCCTAGGCTGCAGCCCCGCGATCTATCTTGGCCCAGACGCGCGCTATGCAATATCCTCGCCATGTGTCAAGAAGCCGAGAACAGACGGCTATTGGCGATGCTTGCCATTCCACCGTCTTATAGCCCGACGCAGTAATAGCCAGTAAATAATATGATGCGCTACGACAAAATTATTCATCACTAACTGTGCCCCGTGGTTTAACCCACATTAACTATTGTCCCACCATCATTCTACCCATATCAACGGCAACGGGTCTTCCCGCACTTTCCTGAGGAGCATCAGGATAATCCATCTCGGGGGGCTGGTCCGGATTGGACCTCCAAAATAATTCTCGGGTGTTAGATTTGTCAAGATGTTTTCCTTCATCGAAAAGCGAGCGATAATTACGTACATTTTTCAAGGAACACATTGGTTCGTGTCTGTACTGGGATTTGAACTTACGACCCACCCATTGGAAGGCGGACGTTCTCCCACTAGGCTACCACCGCTGCTAGTAAAAGTATTGTATACCTCTTGCAAATTATGTTCCCGCATACCCTCCAGATAACCAGTAAACAATAACTTACACGCAAAACGAGAGGAACCAGAAATAGCAGGAAATCTGTCTGATATATGGATATAATTTGTATGTATATTGTGTGGGGGAAGATTCCTATGAAAATGTATACTGCCTCGTTCGGGAGCTTTATTGAAACATTCGGGAGAAATGACGAGAGGTTGGCACCACGGGAAAATCACGGGTTTTCCCGTGACTTACCCTGTTGTCGTCATTTGGTTTTGTGTGGATGGCCACCTTTATTTCTGGGAGTTCTTTATATGAGATGAGCTGGGAGTTATTCTATGAATGCACCTTTACACTTTTTAAGGTTCCGTACCCAAAGGGTAAAACGGGACTCTATTACTATGACTTCGCTGTCTGTCTGTCTGTCCGTCTGTCGCCGGACTGTATCTCATGAACTGTAATAGTTAGACAGTTGAAATTTTCACAGATCATGTATTTCTATGGCCGCTATGACAACAAATACTAAAAATAAGAATAAAATAAATATTTAAGGGGGCTCCCATACAACAAACGTGGGATATTTATAATGGCAACAGGTAGACGCTTAAAATATTCACAGAATATTTAGTTATATATTAAATTTAAAAATAAATAACAAAGTACGGAACCCTTCGTGCGCGAGTCCGACTCGCATTTGGTCGGTTTTTATGTACAGTGCGGTAAGTCTCGCTCTGATTTTTACATAGTTTACAGTGACAAGCGCTTGTAATCTTACGCCCGTTACACTCCTTCAGTTTTAACTGTTCAGACTGTACAGTTGTAAGTGATGGTGTGTAGCGTGCATGGAGAATTTCAAATAATATTCGGGAACAAAAAAAAAATTTTAAAAATAACTGAGATTATGTGCGTGTAGCGTTGTGTTGCGGCGACAAGTCATGTGTGTGTCAAGTCACAGTTATATGTGACTGTAATAGTTTGAGTTTGGTTTATCAAAATTATATTTCTGTGCTTGAATTGGACCTATTTATATTTAGTTATTAAAATATCGTCAAGAAACCCTACCCGAGAATGATTTCGGAGGTAGGTATGTTATCCACCAATGCGGACCGGGCCCCCGTGGCGGATTAAGGCCTAAACCTTCTCACGAAAGTGAGGGGATACCCGTGCCCAGCAGTGGGACGATATGGGTAGATGATGATGATGATATCTAGTTACTATAGTAGAGAAATCGACAAACACACAGGTTTAAAAAAAATTATACTGCTTTCAATATTATGTAATTAACGGACTACCAGTTGGCATAACATGCCTGCGGCCGGAGCGGCATTGCCTTATTGAATAGTCATAAATCAGATATATTGTTTTTTTATTGTTTTAAGTCTATAAGAAAAATCATTAAATAAATGGGCACACACCTACTGACACTTTTTGGAGGCCGGAGCGGATATTTTTATTCATGGACTAGCTTACGTCCCGGCGTTTCACCGGTTCATGAAAATACAGCCTGGTGACAGACGGACAGTCTTAGTAATAGGGTCCCGTTTCACCCTTTGGGTACGAAACCCTAAAAACAAATAAATTTATTTAAATCGGTCGAAATTTTTTCGAGTTTTTGCGAAGTAACGCACGGTTATACATTTTTATATATTGATCTTTTGCGGCAAAAACGTTTTAACTATGTTTTAAATAGTATAATTGAGGAGTCAACACGCTCGTTGCAATGAGCGATATTTAGAATAGATAGTCG
Source organism: Campaea margaritaria (assembly GCA_912999815.1). Classification (NCBI taxonomy): domain Eukaryota; kingdom Metazoa; phylum Arthropoda; class Insecta; order Lepidoptera; family Geometridae; genus Campaea; species Campaea margaritaria. The sequence goes on from OU538801.1 coordinate 11,519,852, forward strand.
CGGGCAGAAGCTAGTGCTGATATACAACTAATACATAATCATTTCCTCATGTAAGGTAAGATAAGTTAAGGTAAGGTAAGGTAAGGTAAGGTAAGGTAAGGTAAGGTAAGGTAAGGTAGATGTGTTAGTAATTCCTCCGCATTAGCATGTCGAGATGGCCCCTAATTGTCATTCCGAGGCGCATGCGCGTCGCTTTACGAGGAAATGGTGCGCTTACAGGTTGCAAGCTTCTAGGGTTGGCACTAAATGTAACTGCAAATGTTCCTAAGGTTTTTAGATACGCGTCTATGTAAGTAGTAATAATGGATATCCAACTTAATTAACACGTTCACTGCTGAAAACACAACTGTTGTGTACAGATCCGTAACCGTGGCTACACAAGAAAATCGACTCAGCAGTCAAAGTGTTAAGGCCTCTATCAATACTAATGAAAACTTGCAAAGTAACTCCGTGTCATGTAATATTTTACGTGTAAATATCTGTAATAGCCTTCAAGGTAAACGCGTAAGCAAGACGAGATAGTGCCGGAATATCAAGAATTCAAATAAATGTATGAGAAATAAATCTTGTTTCAAATATATATTACATGCCAGCATATTATTATAATACCTTCTCTCGTAATGAATATCCAAAAACTTAAGCAGTGGCAACCCTAGCACGTTATTATACCGGATGCTGAATGGTTCCCTAGAAAAACTGACACCAACTAGTATACAGAGACACCTTCGTTACCGCTTCTTGTGACAGATCGCATTACCATTTTTACGCGGTAGTCGGCTAAATGAGCTTCGTAAATATAGCTGGGAAATAAAGGTTGGTGCCCACTAGTTTCTAAAGGTGTACGTACATATCATGCTTTTTACAGAAACACATTGGTACGTGCCGGCACTGGGATTTGAAGTCACGACCTACGTTCTTTGAATCTGTAGAAATACAAAGTGGTTCGATGGTGGTGTATCTGACGATTTGACAAAATGAGTTACGTAAAGCTTTCAACTTGATCAACTCGTTTAAGGAAGCCTCAAAATTTTAGAAACAAAATGTTTAAATCAGGTCACAAGTCACAACCTTGACCTTTTTAATGGGTCACAAGACAACCCACTTAGGAGCTGACAATCTTCCTGCTTCCAAAACAACTATTCATTATTTTCATATTTCTATGCAAACAACATACGATAAAGTTGTCTAAGTTCTCAGAAATCACCCCAGAGCACGATAACCCGTGTTGGTTTAATGTAGATATTTACATGTAACAAATATCCGTACATTTTAATTACTTTGATTGGGGTTATCTTTACTTACTTTGTATGAACGACACGATATGTTTCTCCGAATAAAACTATATCTGATTATTTCTCAACATTTTTGCTAGTTAATGAGTTCATTCATTAATTGAAGTGCTGCCAGTATTTTTTAAGTTGCGCGACTGTATCGCGTTCGTTTTATGTTTGCATCGATAAACTCTTTATTGAAACACCACAGAACAAAGAAAACTAGTACAAAATATAATGGTATGTTACTCGGGTCACTTGGTCTATTAGGTCAAGTTCATTCATGCCGAAGTTGATACTGTGAAATTAAACAAATCTCTTTACGCGTGCGTAGAAAGAAAAGATTTTAGTGTCTTTTTTATCGGTTACACGTTTGTTATTAGTGTTGTGTCGATGCGGTCGAAGGTAGTAAAAGATTAGAAAACTGACTCTTAAGGACTGGGCCGGAACACCTCGTTAAGCGATTTTCTCCTTAATGTGGTGGTAGCTAGCCAGCAGGCGGACACTAGTGTTCTACCATCAAGGTTTTGGTGTAGCGCTCAGGGCGAGCTAGAAAAGTTTATTTATTTCAGCTTAAAGGATACCCTGTGAGCGGTCAATTGCAATTACTAAATGTTAAGGGCAGTGTTGACACTTTATTTTAGCGCTAAATTAAGCTCTACGATTTAAACGTAACGTGGGCGCAATACGAGTCTAGGTGGTCAGCGAATAAGGGACCTTTCCTTTTCAGAAGCACTGGTAGAGTTAATGGAGTTTCCTTTTCCTGTGCGTGATTCAGGCATGAGTCACCACTTGAAAGGGAAATGTCCTTTATCAAACTCAAACCATAATTAGATAATCATTACTTTAGTAGTTCATATTTTGACTTAATTTTGTTGTTTTTGTCTATGTATTAATAAATATTTAAATATTTGACTTGCAAAAGTGCAATATTTTTGTCTATCCCTACTTTTATATTATAAATGCGAAAGTCACTCTGTTTGTCTGTATGTTGCTCTTTCACGCCTAAACTACTGAACCGATTGAAATGAAATTTGGTACAGATATAGTCTAGAGCCTAAAAAAGGACATAGGGTACTTTTTAATGCGAAAAAAGTATTGTAAGGGTTTGAATTAGGGGATGAAAGTTTGTATGGAACTTTCGTCATTTTTGAAGCTAGAAGCTTGAAATTGATTTTTTAGGCTTATGATTAGATATAAATAAATTTGGCATTCAAAGTTTGTAAAAATTTATCCTTGAGGGGGTAAAATAAATATAAGGGATGAAAGTATGTATGGAAATATGTAAGGTTTCGACTAAACCACTGCACCGTGCAAACATTGACAGCGAGTAACATAGGCTATATTTTATCCCCATAATCCCGCGGGAACAGGAACTATGCGGGTGAAACCGCGGGGCGCAGCTAGTTTACAATAAATACTATGAGATTTTTTGAGTTTTAACATCTTTAAAAAATAGCGCCGTTAATTCTTCATCGCTTCAATAACACATTTTGCACAAAAAGTCTCGTGCACACGGTCGATTCTAAATCAGTCAACGATGACACACACCATCCCTCGTGCACAAGTACTTTTTACCCACCCTTTTGTCCTGTCAACTGACATATCTCCCGGGGAACCGTTGACACGTTTACTGTCAGAGAGGTATTACAATTTGTTCGGCGTGCGCGGGCGCGGATGGAATTATCGTGGGATATAATTATGTAGTGTGCCAAGTGTGAGTGTGTAACTGGGTGTGTGGTGGTCACATGTGGTTTGGGTGTGTGGGAAGTGGATAGGAAAGGATTGCGTTTTTGGAAATGACAAAAATTCTTTGTTTCATCATTATCATCATTGTCATCAACCCATAACGTCACACTGCTGAGCACGGGGGTCTCCCCTAACTTTCGTGAGGATGGTAAGGCCATAATACACCATGGGGGCCCGGTCCGGATTGGTGGATGAAATAGCTACCTGCGAAATAACTCTCGGGTAAGGTATGTGGGTTTCCTCACGATGTTTTCCTTCACCGAAATGCGAGTGATAATTACAATTATTACTGTTTATTTAATAACATTTAGATTTTTATTTGTGGCATTTGAAATAGTCGCAAAAAATATTTTTGCCGGCCAATAACTGAAATTAGATATTAATTGAGCATTAACTCACATACTGCGATGCAATTTTTTCAACAAAAACACACACCCTGCTAGTGCAGTCAGCAATGAAAGTCGCTTCACATTTCCAAACATTCAACTCACTAATATCCAAAATAATAGTATAATTACTGTATGATGAGTTAAAATGGATGACAGGACATGTTAAGCAATTTTTGTTGCCGATTGTACGTAGGTATTCTAACCTCAGACGCCCACTTAACCTTTTAGACCTCACTCATATAAAAAACAAATATAACAGTTTGTTTGTCAGTCGAACTTTTTGCTCTATAACAAGATTTGTTATTACACGCGGAACGCGAGTTATAATTAACTAGCTATCGATTTTGCCGGCGGCTCTCCTCGCGTCCCACTAAAGGATATCTAAAATTAGCATATAATAAAAACAAAATGACAGCACCACCTATAAATTGATTGTATTAGTCGCGCTAAGATATAGCCGTAACTGGGGGTAACCACGTACTTATTCTTATTCGATGCAGTTCATTTTAAGGTCTTAAACTGAACGGCCCAGATTGGCACCACACACTCATAAATGACAAACGTAACATGACGTCCCTCAAAAATAGACTGCAGAGAATGAGAGAGAAAGAGAATGAGATGGAGCTATATAAACTCCCATAAATGCAAACAAATTGTTACGATCTCTTTGGATAAATGTCTCTGGTCGACTTATGAACGCTGAGCGATATTGGTGGTGTCAGTTAGCAGGGCAGTTCAGGTTAAGGCCTTAACTGTTCGTGGTTCGAGGTCCCTGATAATATATCCGACCAAGAACTTAAAGCCGTCATGACAATTTGTTCTCGTATTGAAGAACGATGACAATACAATAACGTGTTTTTTTTAGCTTTTTTAAACTGCATATTATTATATTTTAATCATTATCCCTAGATATTACAGCATTTTTACAAAAACACGGACTAGATTTCATGTTTGCATTATAAATACTTACATACGTTTATGATTGGAATTTCGCACAAAAAGTAAGGCTTGTACCTACTTATGAACGTTGAATTTAAATGATTAATAAACAAATACCAGGTTTTTATCCAGCACTACCGAAGATATAGATTACTATATATCTATATATGTAGTAACATATAGAACGGACACTTTCCACCCCCCGCGATCTGATTCCCCGCACCTCTACTCGCAATCCGGGGGACAATCCGGAGGTCAGTCAATATTACACGCCTACATAACAAATGACAATAGACAAACGGGTTTATGTGAACCTTCATACTAGCGGGTTGTCTTTGGATTTGGTCGTGTATTAGTGTTTTGGTCTACACACTAGACAAAAACCTCTAAACAAAACACACTCTCTTGTTGGTGAAAATTTGTTTTCATATCAAACAGCAGAGCCAAAGGCGAGATGTGTTTTCAACAAAATATATTTTGTGTAGTGTGTAGAGTAAAACATGCGCAGGAGACAGGCCTTTAATACTTCCACACGCATTTGGCGCGTGTAAAAACGTCATTTAAATGTGTGAGTTGTCAAATCAGTTTTTGTTTGGAATGTCCAAGGCGTGCCAACACCGATGTTCGTTTGTTTTTGCTTGCGCAGGTTACATGCATCTTGATGAATATTCTTAGAACTTGTATGAGTAAATGTGAATAATTACAGAGCTGACGCGTGTCAGACAGGGCACGATTTGGGTGATTGAGTGGTGATTATGTGCCCGTTTTTTTTGTATTTTTATAAAGAAGATTAAAATTAAAATTGGTGCTACTTGATATTAATTAAAATCGTTATAAATAAAGCTTTTACTTTGGGTAAAATCTTCGATTAACAACTTCGGCTATCTTTAATTAAATTATGAAGTTGAGTTTAATTTTTCTTATATAATATTGTTGGTACGTGGAATATTTGCTAACTGATGGTATTGTAAATTATCTGAGACCGTTTCAAAACCCTGCCCTGCCATGTCTATTCATTCTAAACTCACGAAGTTGAGAAACATGAAGTAACTTTAAATATTTTGACAGACTGACGGTTATATTCGCAATTGCTGTTAAAATTCAATATGGCAATGCTGATTCATTTCTACTTATACTTTTACTAAGTTTACCTTTATCTTCATTTAAATAAGATTTAAATTCGGTTGCCTAGAGATAGATAGCTGTGATGTAGGCAGTAAATAGTTCAGTGACAGACATGTCTCGAGTTACAGTCGTTACGGACAGCCCTGCGAGTTGTCTGCCGGTTTGTCACACAGTTGACGTAATGTATGCAGATCTGGTTGCGAAAACGATTAGGTTTTGCAAAAGCGATTAGTGTGTCACGATAAATATGATAGAAGAAGGTTGGAAGCTATGTAGGACTACAGAATTACCATCAGAACTGATATTCTTGTATTTCGTTCCTCGTCCCCGCGCCCTTCCCTTATCTTAATTTCAAGGGTTGCCTCGCGTAAGTAATTTAAGTTGATGTAACTTTCTTCGTGAAGTTGTTTCAATTCCACTTTGTGATGACCCGTTTTAGTAAAAACATCGTAATGCAAGATTCTGAAGCTAAACTGCAGTGACGCAGAAAAGTGGTGTCGGAGGCTTCCAAAAAAAATTAGAAGTTTCAAATAATATGAAGCTGAAGCTTGTTATTTTATTGCTATAAAATTCATACTAAATTTAAAAGTTGCTGAAATCATCAGTTTGACGGTTTATTGACATATTTGAGCGATACGGTGAATTAGTGCTAAATATTTCAACATAAAAACGAAAAGAATGATTTACGGTCGGCGCGAAATACCGTCTCCTTTATATTAGTGACCCCGTGTAGTTCTAAAATCGAAAAACTGTTTGAGATTTAAATTTCCCGTCATAACAGAAACGAACCATCTGAACATAAGAATACCTAGCATATTTGTTGAAAGTGTTAAATTCGAATTCTCAGAATACCTAAAATATTTACTACTTCCGAGTTAGTAAAAGTTTAGCGTTGTTTAGCAACAAGCCTAGCCTGTTGTTCAACTACCGTTGCAGGTGCGGTGCGGAGAACACTAGGCACTAGCCTAGAGACTAGCCTAGGCATGTAGGAACGCTAGAAAGGCGTTAAATGCACCGCAGTGCAGTGTTTGCTGTGTCTATTGGCTAAACTACCTGGGTTTACTGTTTAATGTTGCTGTCGGCCGCAGATGGGCTGTGTGAACAAGACTTCAATGGATGTTTTGTGGTTTTGTCCGTAGACGGTTAGGCTGGCAAAGAATGTGCGAGATACGTTTCCGTTCATGAGGTCATTTTAATGGCATTTGAATCAGTCTTTAACACTTTCAGTGCTGAGAACACAACTGTCGTGTTTTTCATAAATTGCCGCGAGTGCGGGAAAACACAAGTGTTGAGTTTGTTGTGTGCGAAAACACTATGGAGTGTGCAGAGTCGCACACGTGGCAAGACAAGCAAATCGGTTCAGCAGTCAAAGTGTTAAGTGCAGAGAGTAGGATGTAATTGGCACTTTTGGCAGTTTTCTTTAATGTTACTAAGAGAGGAGCCTGTCGTTCACCTGATGGTAAGCGCCACGCCTGCTCATAACAGCAACAGTGTCACCCAGAACTCAACGACAATATTCAATTTAGGGCCAATTTTTCAAGTGCGGATATAGCTTTATTCCTTTGGTAGTATGATTTTGAATTTTTAATGAGTCAGATTTAAATATTCTATGGAATAAATCTTTTACCAAGGAGTTAATTTATCTGCTTGTTCACAAATGCCTCAGATAATCTTATGTGTGCAATAATTGAAGTTTTTGACGTTTGTTGGCATTTGATTTACCTATTACTAAAAAGTTTAAATATGTTATTAAGACTGGCTGAAATAAAAAACGAAACCTGTACACCTATGTATTTTTCTAATTTCCTGTTTGTTTACGCATAATCAGCATGAAGTTGGCTTGAAACAAAACTTCAAATAATTATCTGCTGTATGAAAAATTTAAACAAACTATTGACCTGATAAAAGGGCCTAATAACTTATTCTTTCAACTGGTATTGAATCGTTCATCTGAAGAATGAAAAATTAACCCTTATGGAAACGTAAAGTTTCCGTGGAGATTTACGAAAATCTCTACTCGACTAAATGTCTATGGTGCGAGAGTCGACCTCCTTGTATTGTTTTAGCAGATGAAGCGTAAACAGTGAGGTATGCAAGTAACGGTAGTGGCTTGCGGTTTCCTTTTTGACTAACCAAGAAATTTATTTGCTAATGATTTTAGAAATGGATGAAATTTACCGTGAAATTGTTAAATGTTATACCCGTGGCATTGATAAAGACGCGCCGCGAGTATAGTTGTCATTCCGGCACATCGGCCGTAAAGTTCACAATACTACATTTATTTACGGTTTATAATCATTTCTCAAATATGGTCACCATTTATTGTGCTAATTTTACCTGACTACGGTAAATCAAATAGTAAAACTGTTTTTGTTCACTTTGTTTACGTTACCTTCTGGTTTTGATATTTGGAATTTTTACCAAAACATAACATTTGGGCCAGAATGTTTGAAATATCGACGCAAATAGTTTAATAACAGAAATATTGTCTGTTTTATCACGGTTTCCCATAAAAACTCCCTAATAAAAAACTTGTTTTGTGTTTATGTTTTGAATAGCAATTTTTACAAATTTCATCATCAGTATATTTCGTTCCCACTGCTGGGACACCGGCCCTCTCTCAGAGATAGAGGAAGGAATATAATCCACCATGATGCTAGACCATAGTGCGGGTTGGCGGATATCACATATTTTTGAATTTTCAGGTGCTGGGTTATGTCGGTTTCTTCGCGATGTTTCTTCCTTTTTTGCGTTTCCCGAGGGGCGAAGAGTGGGCTACAGAAAGCCACTTTGCTACGATGAATGTTGGATAAAGTATGAAAGATAAGATTGAGGAAGTATCCGGAATGATGAGTAAAAGAAGGGTGAATGTGTCCAGGTGGAAATTACGTGACACCACCATACATGGACCATTCTTTATTATTAATAACGACTTTTTTTGACCACTATCTCACCTGATGGTAAGTGACAACGTGGTCTAAGATGGTACACACTTACCTAGAAGTAACCTATTTACTTGTGCCTTGAAGACTTCCAGGTTACAACTATTGGGCAACACAGATTCAGGCAAGGGGTCCCACTCCTTGACGGTACGCATAATAAATGTGGAGGCCAACACCGCCTATTGGTCTGGAGTTGCAGAAACCAGTAGAGGGTGTCAGGGAGTTGGTGTACTGTTTTCCGCTGGACTTGTTAAATGGGTAATATGTAGTCTCTGCCTATCCCAACGGGAGAAAGGCGTGATCGTATGTATGTTTTTTCCATGACATCGTATCGTGTGATAACAATGAAATACAAGGTTTTAGAAAGCTAGCGATAGCGTTACCACCTCTCGTAGCTTAGAATCGGATATTTGATACCAATTATTGGTCTCATCGTCAAATTGCTAATATCGTTTGCAAACAGCGCGTCAGCTGAGCAAAGCGAGCGGCACTATCGGCAGGGCTGTCACTCCGCGGCACCGTGCACTCTGCGGCGCGTGCTCGTTGATTGTTCGGTGTTGGGTTACTGTTTGGTAATAGGGTTGCCACCTTACTGACAGTTGTATTTATTTCAAGACATATTTTAATTTTTTTATAGTTAATATTAAGAAGATACCATTTTAGAACAGTAAAATCTACACTAATATTATAAAGAGGAAGGATTTGTATTTTTGTATGTTTGTAATAAATAAACTCAAAAACTAATGGTCCGATTTCAAAAATTCTTTCGCCATTAGAATGCTACATTATCCTTGAGTAACATAGGCTATATTTATTACTAGCAGCGCCCCGCGGTTTCACCCGCGTTAACTATTATCCCACACGAGCCGTACATTTTTACGAGATAAAAAGTATCCTATGTCATGTTCTATTCCAGGTTTACGAACAAAACTTTTAGAAGACTTATTTATCAGATGTAATCTATGTTATCTGTAGGCTATTAGCACCTACTAACAGAAGGATGACAAGCTAGTGTTCTTACACAGTTATTAAAAAAAATACAATTTAAATGGGGTTAAAATTCCTGACAATCTCGGATCAGCTACCAATCCGGTCAGCCCTACTTATCTACTAAGAGGTGAAACATGATAAGTCACAATTGGCAGAGTTGCCGCCTTCCTGAATATCCATCAGCACCCTTTCGCCGATAGGGGCAGTTCGTAAACAGCGGCGACAGTGCACTTAAGCAGTCACCGTCCATTCTTATTGAGTGATGGACGACGTTGAAGAACGTCGAAGGTAATCTTTGCTGTAACAAAATAGTATTACTCTATTCCTTCTATAATGATAAGGTAAAAGGTAAGGTAAGGTAAAGGTAAGGGGTAAGGTAGGTTATGGTTATGAGACTTAAGTGTTTGACTTGTAAAAGTGCATTATTTTTGCATACTCGCAATGTTTTGCTCGCTTAAAGCGATAACACCTCCAACTATACCGACCCTTAAACATGGTGTCAATCAAGAGTTGTAGGTATGTTCTTTATACAAAGTATGTATAACTAGCTGCGCCCCGCGGTTTCACCCGCGTAGTTCCTGTTCCCGTGGGAATATGGGGATTAAATATAGTGTATGTTACTCGCTGTCAATGTAGCTTTCCATTAATGAAATAATTTTTTAAATCTGTGCAGTGGTTTAGCCGAAACCTTACATATTTCGATACATACTTTCATCCCCTATATTTATTTTACCCCTATATTTTTTTACAAACTTTGAATGCCAACTTTATTTACATCTAACCATAAGCCTAAAAAATTAATTTCAAGCTTCGAGCTTTAAAAATGACGAAACTTCCATACAAACTTCCATCCCCTATTTCAAACCCTTACTTACAATGTTTTTTTCGCATTAAAAAGTACCTGTTAGCGCGGCAGCTAAGCTGTATAGGCTGAGCGCGCCTCCAATGGCGGGGGAAGGATGGCTGGTAGAAGAGTAGTACAAAGGAACTTGGCGACTAACCTGGTCTCCATGCAACTGCAATCACCTCGGTTCGGGTCCGTCTCCAAGCTGCTTGTTCCTTCAGGATGTTATGACGTTCGATGTAGTGGACTGTATTTTAGGCGGTTGGTGCGTGTCGGCAAGGAGCGTTTACGCGGCGGGTTTATAGCGGGTGTTGTTTATATTTGCGCGTCGAATTCACGTGGACCACCGCAGAGGAGCAGCAGATCCAGTACTTTGGATTCGGCGAGAGCGGCAGCCGCGAAGGACGAGGGTCGATCGCAGACTACTTGCGGCGGCAAGCAGTTTTCTCGTGGATACCACGATATGAGCGACAGAGATAGTCGCCAAGAAATGATAGGAATAGGAAGGTAGGAAGGTATTATGAGTGCCAATGTAAGTGGCGCGAACATTTGCCCCCGGCCTAAAAACCATTGGTTTTTAAAAGAAAGCGGGAAATAAAAAAAATAAAAATAAGAGTTAAACTCTAAAGCGGTCAACGGGTTAAATATAACATAGCGGTTGACCGGGGAGCAAGGGGTTAAATTATTGGGTAGGTAAGATACATAAACGGACGACGGGTCTCTGGTAGACGCCGGTCGCCGTTTTTACTGACGCTACTCGACAGATGCCATCGCCGCCGACATGAGTGGCCACGACGACGCCGAGAGGCCAGGATAGCGGGGGAATATTATCAGTGATAATAAGAACAATAGAACCTATTGTAATGGGATTCGAAGGTGTATTCCATTTTCCTCTAGATTGAAGTAAGTGAAGATATTCCAACTTCCACCGTTTGGAAAATGATTGTACCATTTGATCCAATAAAGCGTACCGTTTCAATAAGTGTCCAGGTTCATCGGGAACCGTGCAAGCGGGTAAATGCTTCAGCGGTGCGGTCATTAAGAAATGTGAAGCACTCAGCGCGGTCGGCTCAGACGGATCTTCGCTCAATAACGTTATAGGACGAGAATTGATAACGCATTCTATCTGTGTGAGTACGGTTAACATTTTTTCATAGGTGAGTAACTGGGAACCGATCGTTTTATGAAGATGATTTTTAAACGCTTTCACATATATTTCATAATTCCCCCCGAAGTGAGGACTTCGCGGTGGATTGAATTTCCAGTGTATGCGATTAGCTGATAACTCATCTGAGATAGACTTATTATATTCGTCGGAATTTAAAAGATCCGTTAACGCCTTTTTCGCATTTTTAACGCATTCCGTTAACGCAGAGACGGGAAGGGAGTCAAGGAGCGCGGGTGAGTTACTAGCCCATTTGACGAGATCGAAGCCCCCGGCCTTGAGCAACTCGCAGAGATCGTCTCTGAGTTGTAAACAAGCAGACAGAGTAGGCATGGAGTAGCACACGTCGTCCATGTATGTGTTGTCGCTGATAAGAGATGCTGCGAGTGGGAAGCGGGCACCGTCGGCGGCGCACAGCTGTCGCAACACTCGCATCGCAAGGAACGGACTGCTACGTAGACCAAAACAAACGCGGTTGAATTGGTAGGTATCAAGCGGAAAAACGGGATCGAATCGAAACAGGAACTTTTGATATTTGCGGTGGTCCTTATTTATCAAAATTTGTAGGTACATCTGTTTAATATCGGATGTAAAAGCGATTGGGTAGTGGCGGAAATCCAAGAGGATTGTAAAAAGATCGTTTTGTAAATTATCCCCGGTATATAAAACTTGATTCAAGGAGAGGCCTGAGTCAGTTTCAGCACTGGCGTCCATCACCATACGCCATCGAGTTGTTGTTTCCTGTAGTCTCGCAATGGCGTGGTGTGGCACATAATATCCAGTAAAAGGACTATCATTGTCGATCAGTGAAATGTAACCCTTCTGAATGTACTCTTTGATTATAGCATCGTACTCTAAGCGCAGAGCAGGTGTCGCGGCGAGCTTACGTTCGAGATACATGAAGCGTTTTTTAGCGATAGGGTAAGAATTACCCAGAGAGGTCGCGGGATCGCGGGAGAAAGGTAACGCTACAGAATAGCGTCCCGTAGGATCGCGGGAAACGTTATTTGTAAAAATGCGTTCACATTCTATAGCGTCTGGGCTCAAAGTCGGCGTGCATTGCACCTCTTCAAGCTGCCAGAAGCGTTGGACAAGATTATCTAAACGTGGTCCTTCCGTAAAGGTACAGAGGGAAATATGAGAGCGGCATCTATCTTCAACCAAGGGGTCAGTGATAGAAACAACGGTTCCAATATGAGCGGGCGTAACATGAGCGGGAGTAACATGAGCGGGAGTAACGGGAGCGGTCCCGATTACGATAAAACCAAAAATGGTTTCAAAAGCGGTTGGAGTACCAGGCGGACCAGCGGCGCGGCCTGATAGCAATATTTCAGAAAAGAGCGGCGCGCCTATAAGTATGTCGATCTCGGAAGGCGAAGCGAAACTGTCGTCTGCCAGAGGCAGGCAGTTCAGGTATGAAAGGCAGGATACGTCAATTTTCACTGCCGGTAAATTGTCTGTTATGCGGTCGATAACATAGGCGTCAATTGCAATAAAATTATCATTTAGGCGGGAAGATAAAGTAGCAGAAACTGCTCCCTTGATTGGGTTAGATGCGGAACCTATCCCTTTAACAACGGTGTTCGTCACCTTATTGCATTTTAAATTTAATTTAGCGCAACATTTTGAAGTTAAAAGGCTACTTTGGGAAGCCGAATCAATTAAGGCGCGTACTACATGGCGGCGACCATTTAAATCCGTAGCATAAACTTGTACGGTTCCCAGTAAACAAGTAGTGTCATTAGGCTGCGAAGCGGGGCGTATATTACACAGCGACACCTGTTGTTGTGATGACTGATAAGCAGTTGTAGGTAAGTTCGTCAGCTGAGCGCTAGCGGAGCCCGCGACGGGCGGCGGCGACGCCGAAGGCGGCATGCGATCCCCGGCGGCGGAGAAGATGCCAGTTCGCGCGCGCGGAGGCGGCGCGTGCGCCCGTGACGGAGCGCTAGGGTACGGGCGATTGTCTTCACGGGAAGATGATACTTTGCGGCATAACATAGAATGATGTTTACATCCACAATAACGGCAATTAAATTTAGAATTGCAAGCAGTACTTATATGCGTAGTGCTTAGACAATTAGTGCAACCTTTGCTTTGTTTTACAAAAGTGTACCTGTCGTCGATAGAAAGCTTATCAAATGCAGGGCATCTATATAAGTTAGCGTGATCGGCTTGTTTGCAAAGCGGACAGTGAGTGACGCATGATGCTGCAAAAGACTGCGTAGACCTTGCAGTACCCGGCCTGTTATCACTGCGGCTAAGAGAATCGGTCGTAGTGCGTTCCAATATTTTGCTTTGTTCGCGGGTGAATTTTAAAAGTTCATTGTATGTAGGCATAGATTTACCTCGCATGTGCATTTCAAACGACCGTGCAGTACTTGAATCTATTTTCTTCAAAGCGAGCGATAGTAAAATAAAATCAGACATGTTATCGAGCTTGAGAGACTTCAAACTTGACACAGCCGTGCAGAATTTATCTAGGAATAATTCTAAGTTTTTATTCGTCGCGGTGTTAAAAGATTTAAAATCAAGCATTTGATCAAGATAAGCGGAGGCTAGGTTACGTTTGTCGTTATACTTATCGACGAGCGTCTGCCATATGATCGGATAATTATCACCGTTAGGTACGATACCAGAACAAACTGCAAGGGCCCGGCCTGACAATTTATTAATTAAATATTGGACGCGTTCGTGATCAGTGAGATCGGGATTTTCGTGAATCGTGCGTTTGAATGACTCATAAAATATCCTCCAGGTCATCGGATCTCCATTGAAGACCATCAAATCGAGTTCAGGAATTCTGATGGATTTACGTTGCGGGGCAACATTGAAATCAGCGGTTTTTAAAGGCGGGTTAAGTTTATTATAAACAAACTGACAACGGCAAAACATATCTTCGAAGACGTTTATAGATTGGTAGTTAACCGTGTACGAAGCGTTGAGACTCAACTCGGTGACATTTAATTTGTTCACAATTTCATTGAAATCGGAGCGTAAACGGTCTAACGAGATCATTCCACATAGAAATAAATCCTTCTCAGTATCATCAGTGAAAGCCTTTAAAGATCGGTTAAAAATATCTTGTAAGCGAGAAAATATAATGTCACGTTTACCTATCAAGGTCAAACGTTCGATCTGTAACGTATCGAGCGCTTTTGCGTCCTCGTATACTTCACTATCTTTGTCTTTTGAACGAGTAGCCATAGCCATCTTAACAAAGTATAAAAAACTAGATAAAGTATGAAATTCCTAATTTACTGCAACTGCCTACAGCATTTACCTGCCGCGCGCGCGGCGTATTGAATACCCACGTGGAGACGCACGGGCGGTCGTTAGGAATACCTTCACTTTTTAATAAAAATTAAGAATTACGGAAAAATCGTTATTTTTACTATTTAGGAATGCGGAATACACGAAATAAGTATATAAGAGCGTAGTAGGATAGTACAGGGTACTATCTGAACTGTAATTGCGGGCGGGAACACGATAATTATAGGAAATTATCGTTGGTAAAAATACCAATATAAAATTGCGGGCGGTTATAAAGAGGACTATATGAGGCCTAAGAGGGGCCAGAGAATAGCGGGAGGACCAAAGAAGATCCGGCGGCGGAGGACCAACAATATGTTAGCGCGGCAGCTAAGCTGTATAGGCTGAGCGCGCCTCCAATGGCGGGGGAAGGATGGCTGGTAGAAGAGTAGTACAAAGGAACTTGGCGACTAACCTGGTCTCCATGCAACTGCAATCACCTCGGTTCGGGTCCGTCTCCAAGCTGCTTGTTCCTTCAGGATGTTATGACGTTCGATGTAGTGGACTGTATTTTAGGCGGTTGGTGCGTGTCGGCAAGGAGCGTTTACGCGGCGGGTTTATAGCGGGTGTTGTTTATATTTGCGCGTCGAATTCACGTGGACCACCGCAGAGGAGCAGCAGATCCAGTACTTTGGATTCGGCGAGAGCGGCAGCCGCGAAGGACGAGGGTCGATCGCAGACTACTTGCGGCGGCAAGCAGTTTTCTCGTGGATACCACGATATGAGCGACAGAGATAGTCGCCAAGAAATGATAGGAATAGGAAGGTAGGAAGGTATTATGAGTGCCAATGTAAGTGGCGCGAACAGTACCCTATGTCCTTTCTTAGGCTTTAAACTATCTCTGTACCAAATTTCATTTCAATCTGTTCAGTAGTTTAGGCGTGAAAGAGCAACAGACAGACAGAGTTACTTTCGCATTTATAATAGTACCTGGATAGGGATGTATAGATTGGGGGGTACCAGACAAATATGCACAGGTGTTTAACAGTTTCCAGTCATCCGAAGCTTTCTCCGAAGCCGTTGCTTGCAGATCAGATCTGCGTCATACACACGTGCTCATGCATTCATGGAGGTATAAATCAACATGGCATTAATGTTGATTCACCATTGTCGCCACCACGTGGGCATGGACGCCATTGCCGCGTGGGCGCCTGTCTGCTGCAATATGCAGATTTTTACGATCCTGGCTGTTAGGTTAATGGGGCTGACATGTGGGTTCAATACCGAGATAGCAGACAGCTTGTGTGGTCAGCAGTAGAGTAAGCTGCAGCCTGCTGTGCGACACCACAGCAGGATTCCTAGCGTTGTTGGATGAAGACATTTAAGATACTTCTTCGTTTTCGTGTGGGTTTCAACCAATATTATTAATCAAAGTCCCCCAAGAGGCCACTCAAGAAAGGTCATCATGACGACGATGGCGTTGACGATTCATTCGTGAACTTAGGGGTGGATTATTATTGAAATTTCGAGGTAAAAACTTGGAGATAAATTTTTATTCACAAAAATTAGCAGTAGTAACTGGGTGATTTGTTGAAGTGAGAATATAATGCGTCAAGATGACATATCAACATATCGACGCTAGAAAGCGTAAACGCTGTAACCCTTTGACCAACCCGAAAATACTCTTTTTACATATTTGGAAACAAACTCTGTAACCCACATTTCAACGTCCCCTAGGAACTTTAGGATATAACCAAGGTAGCAATATTGTAGCTTTGTATAAAACACACCAAAAATCCAAAATTTACATTTTTAGGTCGAGTAGATATTGAGTTATGATTTTTTTTCAACAAAGAAAAGTTTTTTGGTTCTGGTGAACAATTTTGCGTTTCAAGGTTACAGCGTTTACGCTTTCTAGCGTCGATATATCCTGGCCCTGAATAGGATCTAGGACTAGGGAAAATGCGATGGAAGAGGACATATCCTCTTCATACTCTCTCTCTCTTTTTCTATCGCACTTTCTATTTTCACATTTATAGTTTTAGGTACCTACCTATTCAGCTAACCTAATGTAAATACAGTGCACGAGTGTGGGCCGATGTTGATGAAGATGATATTGTAAATATCCCGCTCTTAGAACCCATTCCAACAAATCCAAGGTCATCGTATATTAATTCGAGATCAGTGCCGTTTCCTCTCATTGTTCACGATTGGCAAAATATCCATAGGTATGACCCGGATAAGGGATTCCGTCCGCGTAGCTTCGTATTTTTCTCAGACGTTTGTTTTGCATTCCAATCAGGTGCCACAGTCTGATCAGGTAGAGATTTGGATATCTACTGCGATCAATTTGATGATTATTAACGACCTCTGTGGCGGTAAATTAATGCCTAAACTATATTTTTAAGTGCTCGATTTTTTTTCGTTGTCTTTTTAATACTTGTTGTTATGATGATGGGTCCTACGTAAGTGTCCTTTTTTTTCCATTCTGCCTGTTTGATTTGTCTTGTGATGAAACTCAAAACTCAAATCATTTATCGCAAGAAGGCAAAAATAATGCACTTATACAAAACAAACGGTGGTAGCCTAGTGGGAGAACGTCCGCCTTCCAATCAGAAGATCGTGAGTTCAAATCCCAGCGCAGGCACGTACCAATGTGTTTCTTGTACAACATATGTACGTAATTATCACTCGCTTTTCGGTGAAGGAAAACATCGTGAGGAAACCCACATACCTACCCGAGAATTATTTCAGAGGTAGGTAGGTGATCCACCAATCCGGATCTGGCCCCCGTGGTGGATTATGGCCTAACCCTCCTCACGAAAGTGAAGGGAGACCCGTGCCCAGCAGTGGGACTTAATGGGTTGGTGATGATGATGACAAGACAAACACTTAAGTCTCATATACATAGAGAAAAAAAAACAAATATGATCTGCTAAACTAATGATTGTGGTTTAAATTTGAAAAAGGAAACTTCTCTTTCAAGTGGTGATACATGGCTGAATCTCGCACGGGAAAAGGAAACTATTAACTCTACCAGTTCATCGGAGCGTCACAATGTGGTCGACATTAGATTATGTTTTGCCTTGAGGATACGCAATCTATACTCTAAGCAAGCATAGTTTACCGTGGACCTATTCACTCTAGATTGGACTCCTTCCAGATTTGAAATAGGTGAATGATGAATTCTTTAATGAAACACTACGGAACACAGTAAAATTAAAGCTAGGACAAAGATACACTTAAAAAGTTTTACTGTCTTTTTACTGTTACTGTACCAATCTCTTCCAGATAACTATGCCATCACAACCATTATAATTATCAGGAAACAAAGCCGCTGCCTACACAGTTCGGCCTGACAAAGCCTCCAGCTACTTGAGAGGTTTGTACACCATTTACAACCGCCTTCCATAATGTTTAATTACCGCCCCACACATGGAATTAGCATAACATTACACAACCGGCGGAGAATGCCAATTAGACGTTAATCAATTGAGTGACAAGTCTCCTTGAATTCAATTTATTAAATAACATTTTCTTTAAAGTGATAACGCTGCGCGTGCTGTCACTTTGATAGGTACATTTTTTTTGTATGAAAAAAGTCGCCGCAGTGATGTCCGAATCCTACTTCTTCAGGGGCCTCACCACGAACAGTAAATTCATCCAGTTTAAGGCGTTAAACTGAACTGCCCTGCTAACTGTCACCACCAATATCGCTCGGCGTTCATAAGTCGATCAGAGACATTTATCCAAAGAGATCGGAACAATTTGTTTGCAGTTATGGGTGTTTATATAGCTCCATCTCATTCTATTTCTCTCTCATTCTCTGCAGTCTATTTTTGAGTGACGTCACGTCACGTTTTTTTCATAATTTATGAGTGTGTGGCGCCAATCTAGGCCGTCCAGTTTAAGGCCTTAAAATGAACTGCATGGAATGAGAATAAGTACGTGGTGACCCCCCGGTGTAGCTTGCCGCTTAGAAAGGTAGTCTAGATATTGTATGGTATTGTGCTAGTTTTTGCGCCAGGTTTTGCTTACTCGCGCGTACGGTGTCTGTGGAATGTTGTTTACGTCCTGTGTTGTGGCGTCTTGGTAGGTACACAATATACTTACTGTGTTTCCGTTTCCTGTATGCCTAGCCTAGTATCTTAATAGATATTACGGAATAGAGATTTAGATGATCTTTTAGTTATACTATTTTAATTATAGAATAACCCCCTTATTCATAAAAAGTTATCGAACGTCAGTTAGTACTGCGCAGTACAAAATTGTAGTGCGCAATTTTATGAAACGTCACATAACTTTTAATGAATAAGGGGGTTCGTATATGTATTATGCACTTGTATTCGACAGTAGAGTCACGGAGAGCTTACCAATACAAACTTATCTTAATGTAGAATACAATGCGTGGACGGTCTTTACACATAAAGCGATTCAATTAAGAGAACCCGCTGAAAGTTAGTAATGAGTACAATCCAAAACTATTTCCTTTCAAGATACAAAAATATTAACTTAATAAAATATTATTGGAAAGCTTTGCGTAATAAAGTTATAAACCATTTCCGAATCGAATTCAAAATGGATTTTTATGATTTTTATTGATAAAAGGCTAATAAAAGTCTCGTAAATCCTCTGCAGCGATAGGTATAATTTAAAGCCTCGTTTCCGCGAGTTATGAGCCATAGAAGTCATACACACACTCATACATTCGCAGCGCATGTCTCGCCCACGCCGGCGCCCGCGCACGGCCTAGCTTGCAGTTAACTTAGCAATTGTCACCTTGATGGGAAGTGATTAGACAATATAGATAGGTGAATGCTTTTGCAAATGTTACCTATTTCATTCGACAACTGAAAGTAGGAAATATTTTGTCTGTCTTCTTCTTTCGGGTCGACGTTTTAACTTTCTGTCTAAAGTAAGGCTTTTGGAGATATCGTAACGTAATGCAATGTTGGCAATTGTAATCATCATCATCATCCCATATCATCCCACTGCTGAGCACAGCTCTTCCCTCATTTTCGTGAGGATAATCCATAACGCGGGTCCGGGCCGAATTGGTGGATAACTTACCTACCTCCGAAATAATTCTCAAAAAATATAAATTGCTGGCTACAGCCGGCTGTGGATGTTATTTGGAGGTTAGAAAATTAGGAAAAAATGTGCATGTCAATTTCGACACAATTTCCATGTTGGTTGAGTTGAAATTTTGCTGGACTGGCAAGTTTCAATGACCATACAATATCATGGTGACAGTGAGGTCATCTGATGATGGAGACGGAAGGTAGACAACGGAACTTATCACAGTAGATTTGTTTACTTTATCAGCTAGCAGTACCAAAGCTCGTTGATAAAAGGACATAAACCTCAATAAAGATTAAGATAAATGAGACGTCATGTTACTTCTTTCGATTAAGATAATGATTTACAAAAAACCTAATAAAAAGTCTTCTCTAAGTCCAACCAACGATCATCATTCACTCACGGTCATTTTCCTCCAGAAAGTTGGCTGTTAGTAGGCGTTTCTGCTCACTAAGCAATCAAATGGCGCATCTGCACATTACTTTCGTCTAATCTATGGGCTAAGGCTGGTTGTACACCGCCCACAGCGTGTCACCGGTAACAAACAGCCTGTTTTGTAGCTATTGTGTGTGGTCGCCTTTATGTTGATTGTGTATTTAGTAGTGTCGGGATAATTTTCCTTGAATAGGTAACTACAAGAGCAAACAAAAAAAATCGAAGGAAAAATAATTTCATCAATATCTATCACCAGTCGTGTAATAATAATAAAAAAATACATAATTACATAAGCGAAGGCTTTAGATATCAAAATTATCATCAACTTATACTTATATGTCCTTTTTTTTAATTTGCTTCGCGTCTTGACTTAATAACGACTTAATAACGACTTTCTTTGACTTAATAACGACACGAGCAAGTCGTCCACCAGATAGTTAATGCAACGCCTGCCCATAACAGTAGCAAAAAAAAGTAATAAAGTTTAACACGTTCACTGTTGAAAACACAACTGTCGTGTTTTTCACAATTTGCCACCAGTACGGCAAAACACAACTGTTGTGTTTGTTGTATGGGAAAACACTATGGCGCGTGCAGAGCCGCACCCGTAGATAAGCAAAACAGCTGAGCAGTCCAAGTGTTAACGTGGTATCTTGAACAACTTTCTAGTCGAACTCAGCATGCCCATAAATAGTCCAAACCCAATATGAGATAAGTTGTATGAAAGAACATAATTAATTTCTTAGTTAATTGTAATTTTGAATACAAAACATGATTGTTAGTTTTGGCCGATGCTTTGAAGATGTCAAGAGCCTTATATGCCTTTATGACAATGAGCTTCCAGAAATGTAGAAAGTAGTCACACACGGTCGGTGGTCCAGCAAACACTGTTTATGGCGTCCTGGTGGTGGTCGCCAGTCTATGGCTGCGTTTAGAATTGTTTACGTCATGTTTACAGCTCACTACGCACTGGATAATTAGGAGTGTTCCGATTCACAGCTCGTAGTTAATGTGAGAGACACACAGCTTGGAAAGTTAGACAATATCCTTAGTTATTAAGAAAATAACAAGTAAATAACAAAAATCCGCTACCGCTTTCCAAAATAATTCTGTATGTATCTGATTAAAAACAACCGCGTTACTTAGGAATAACAGAAGATCGTGAAGAAAAGGTCAAATCATGAGTTCATTCAAAATTCTCATAATAAAAAAAAAAAACGAATTACCGGTTAACCTTCCTAGGCCTACTATGAATATTTGAAATAGAGCATTGCCTAATTGGTCCAGACGATCTGGAATTTTGAGCTTAGCACGCATTAGCCATTCCTTGTTATTTATATTGTTTTTTGTACAAAGTAAATGAAACAGAAGCATGTAGGATATTTGCCCAGGCGCCTCCTGATGACTATTACTGGTAGATATGTAAACAACCACTGAACACACAACGTTTAACTATTTATTCTATAATATTAAGAGCATTTCTCGTGTGTATACCAATATGTATTAAATAAATTTTCTCACTGACTATCCTCAAACGTTTATTAGCTCAACATGCTCGCCGCACAAACGCGCCGTGTGTCACCCCGATCGTAAACTACGAGCTGCAACCGCATCCGTCAGATATGACAGCCGTTAAACACTGAACTACACCCACAGCCATGTCCGTTAATTCACCACTCTAAGGTCATATTTAGTCTTAACTCTGACGTTCAGTACCGACGACCGGACGTCAGTACTGACCGTCAGGATAAGACTAAATACGGCCCAACTGTCCCCTCCAAATTACCATCCCTAAACCACCCTTTACTTAAGCTTAGATACACATGACGGAACCACACGAGGATGTCTTGAATAACACGCCACATAATGTGATTTATAGCTACCCACTGATGAACCAAACATCCCTACATAGATCCAACGCTTCATCTACTATGTAACTTAATCTCTCCTTACGAATCCTCACATTTAGATAATGTATGGTAAATACGTCGAAATACATCACCCAACCGCAGCCCGTACTTTTCCAAACAGTGACATAACTCCATACAAGTGTCGATTAATCACTAATTGTGATTATCACGCCTCACAAATTTACATCGTGTCTGGATTTAGCTTTATTCTCAGTATCGTTTTCCAGTTAAAATTAATCATTGAAATCGTCAGGTTTCTGATGTAATTATCGGTGTATTGCTAAGAGTATAACAATGGCACACTATAGTTCACTAACCCGGCCCCGCCCGGCATCTTAATATATCTGAAAGACAATGTTTTAACGAAAGCGATAATAGGCCTCCATCTCAATTCTAATTATAGCTATTGAACCGCGTTTTGTCAGTTTTTGTAAAGCCAGTATGAATTGGTTACTTTTGCAGCGGTATATAGTAGCTAGCGATAAAGCGGATAGCTAACATAATTCTAAGCCTGTTTTAATTCAGTGTTTGTACAAAAGACAATCCACTAATGCCATGTTTATACATTGTAGCTGTTTCTGTCAGTCATCCGTTTGTACGTGTTCATGTTACTGACTATCTCCATACTGTGACCATCTCTTGGTCCGGACCCCGAGGGTTTGTCCTCACTAATCGCGAAGTTAAGCAAGCCCGGGCATTATGTAAATAAGGCTTTGTGAATGTTTGCTGACTGAGACAAAATACGGATATATCGATATAGGGATATACACAATCATAAGTACGGATACAAGAACTTCTAATCACGGATTACTTGCTGAGTACCAACTCCAAGAAAATGTCGCCGACTACACAAAAATAACATATCAACCCATATCGACCCAATGCTGAGCACGAGTTCCCTTCACTTTCATGAGGAGGATTCGGCTGTAATTCACCTCGAGGCCCCGGTCCGGAATAGTGGATAATATACCTACCTCCGAAATAATTCTCGGGTAGGTATGTGGGTTTCCTCACGATGTTTTCCTTCACCGAAAAGCGAGTGATAATTATATACATATGTTTTACAAAAAACACAATGGTATCTACGTGCGCGCACTGGGATTTGCCCTTTTCTTGGAAGGCAGACGTTCTCCCACTAGGCCACCATTGCCTACTAATAGTAGAAAAGTCCAGGCATTCGTAACAGGATTAAAATGCGGACAATCCTATTTAAAAAAAAGTATTATACAGTGTGTAATCGGAACATAATTCGGAATTATTTAGAACTACTTTTGAAGTAACTTACCGTAACGTTATGATACTGTTAATCATAACGTGACTGTGCGTAAACTGCTTAGGCTAAGCAAAGATATGACGCCGCTACAACACTTGCTTCGAACTCAAACAGCTCACTAACTATCGACAGATTTGCTCAGATCGCTCCGTTTAACTTAATTAATTGCCCGTATCCCCAAAGTTCTAGATTAAATAAGTTTAATCTAGAAGTTAGCGTCGGCCGGCGTTCTACAAACGCGATTACCGGCTCCACCGCAATCCCTCCTAGAAAGCGACAAATCTCTGAGACTAACGCAAAATAACTCCGCCCACGTGTGTACTTATAGCGTTAATGTGAACAAATTGGGCTCAAAGTTGACTGTGCGACGCGTCCATCTTGATTCTACGTTCTCTAGAGACGTGTGTAAAAATCCCACGAGAAAGAAATAGTTGTTTTAACACGTTCAACGCCAAAAACACAACTGTTGTGTTTTTCATAACTTGCCGCGAGTACGGGAAAACACAACTGTTGTGTTCGCTGTACGGGAAAACACAGAAACGGGGAAACGGGGTGTGTGCAGATCCGTAGCCGTGACTAGACAAGAAAGTCAGCTCAGCTAGCAAAGTGTTAATTCTTGTCTGCGTCGGCTCCTATCCACCACCATAGACATACGCCCGGTTATTTGATTGATTGGATTTGGTTTTTTGATGATTTGACAATAGGTTAAGTCTATTGCTGTCCTTGTTGTTTGTTTGGTGGCAGATAGAGACAACGATTGATTTAATCTCCTGCCAAAGTTAATATACGTTTCAGAAACTGGCTGTTATTATCTTAATAAAACTCAAATCATGTATTGCAAGTAGTCAAAAATAATGCTCTTTCATTACATTGCTCTGCAAACAAAGCTCTCCGGAGTTGAGCTCGTATAGTATTTTTATTGTTTTCCTTTCGAAATCCTACTTTCTTGTCGATCTTCCGACCTATTTGGATTCAAAACTTCGTAGAGACAGGATTATCCAGCTAGACTGCGATAATGCAGTCCAGCTGCGTAATTTTTATATTCGTCCTGATGCGTACAGACCCTGAAGCCAACCTTTAGCATCTAAGCATGTCGCTAAGTAATTACTTTACGCCACTCGAGTGCTCTCCGACATATTTAGCCCTGTTTTAATAATGTTAAAATTCGACCCTAATTTAGCAACGAAGTTAAATATTATTATGCTCTGTGGGGGTTAATCTTTTTATATTGCAGCCGGCTGGGGACGTAAAGGGTTGGAAATGAGGATTATTTTATTAATAGATATGGGTTTTCATTAATTTTACGACATCTTTTGAGCAAGGAAGTGAAAAATTATGGTAAATACGTGCTGATTTTGGAATTATATTTCCCATCGTAAAATCAATGTTCACATCACCCCATTTTCGATAAGGGTAGGTTTTATCCAGTCCGTTACATCACTTTGTTAAGATGTCATCATTGACGGCTTTCAACGTCAAACGACGCACTTTGACGCGTCATTTGACGCCGGAAGTGCGTCAAAATGGTCCGTTCATTCGTTTCACACTCAATTAAATGCACAAATTCCACGGACATCCATGGGATCAGGGCTGCCACTACGCAAAATCTACGCGTTCAATATTATATAGACTAGAATGTTTTCACTGTCAAGCTCTCTCGGCGAGAGAGTAGGTAAACCACGCTTGCTCTGTGTTGGTGGTCGCTTCCTACAGTCCATACGCGAGCCTTCAAGATTTGGCTTCACAAAACCCTAGTGTTTATTTATGATAGACATAAAAAATGAAATCTTAGCAAGGAAAACTTTTTTCTGTCTGGATAGAAGTTTCATTCGCCTAATGCGGTTGTCAAGACAATCTCACATGACAAACGAAGTACGAATAGTTATGAAAGGGAAAAATGTGTTTCAATTTTGCAACTGTGCCAACCCTGCACTAATCCCGCGACCTGGTCAGGGGTGCCACAATAGACTTATTGTGACAATATTGTGATCAAATCCGCGCGGTATCGGCAAACAATTGTCGCATTAGGCTGCCCATTCAGGATCCAGCGTCACGCTACTGTGAACCAAGATTTTCTTTCCTTAGTCGTTCGTGTCCGTTGTCGGGTGTGATACGGTTTTGACATAAGTTGGTATATCAGCTGTTTGTGTATAGTAAAATACTTACATTGACGAGAGCGTTACAGTGCACAAGACTTCATTTTATAATTGTTGGCGCTTACCATCACGTAAATTACCAACACTAGCCTGTTACAAATACGGTTATCTATATTAAAAGTTAAAAAGAGCGCCAAATTGAAAATACATACAATAATCAAGGACATGCAGATCGAAAATTAATCATAAGATTCATTAAATAACGAACACATAAAAGTATAATGATGACAGTGAAAACGCGCCCTGACTCCCACATTTAAACGTCATTTTTTTCGCGACATTAAGGCGCATTCACACCCGCATAAAGGCGCATTTACACCCGCCTCCTTATGAAATGTCACTCCATCCGCTCAGTTACCGCCAGCAAGGATTTGACGCGTCAAATTTAATATCTTTGAGTGGGACATAAAGAAGAAGTGGCGGGTGTGGCCTGCTTTATTGTTGCAATCTTGAGGGAATTAAGCTATTGTGTTCCTTAGGAGAAGAATAAAGGCATTCTTTCTTTTACATGAACACATCTGTTTGAATCTGATCGTTGTTTTTATTTTAGTGTCGTAACGTGTGATTTTTACAATGAACATTTTAGGTGCAAGTCGCACGATAAGATCCTGGGCCTCCTTTTTCGAAATATATATACATGTGCCTTTTTATAATTTTAATTCTATGATTATCGTTTGTAAAATTCTTAAAACTGATAGAAAATAAAAATGTTAAGTTTATTAATGAATCACATTCCGCCTATTATATTTAGACGAAGAGTTAACCCCTATAGCATTACGACTCCATTTATAAATCTCACTCAAGCGCGGCGCTGGTGACCAATTCTGGAGGATTAGTAATCAAATTAGTCTCCATTGGCCTACAATCCCACATCGCACGGAAATAGCCGCGACGTTCAACCGGAGAGCTTTATTTATGCATTTTGAAACGACATGTTAAGCTGTGAGGAATTAAAACAGATTTGTCGCTTGTGAATCATGTAGGCGTATTCTGAAACGTCTGGTAGGCGTTTTCGATAATGCTAAAAGTGATCGTGGCAAACGCAATAGTTTTGTCGTCGGATGACAAAGTGAGGTTAAATTGTGTCCTGTAATAGTAAGTGATTATGAGATAAAAATATATTTCTACGATAATACACAAAGGTGTTAAACAAGTTATACATGTCTACGTTAATATTTTATATGAATTTAACAGAAGCAAAAATCTCCGCGTAGCACTGTAGCTGTTATGGGCAAACGTATCGCTTACCATTAGGTGAACGACTTGCTCGTCTCAATATTTGATGAAATAAAAAAAAAGCTAGCAAGTAACATTGCCAATAATTTTTTTTTAAGAGAAGTAATATCAATCTTGACTTTCCTTGTCTTACAAAAAATAAATCTCTGTGTAGATAAAAATAAAGATAAAAACCCTCTAAGGCGACAGATGTTCTTTATAGGAATTCTTCCAAAAACTTTTACGTCGCTCAATCAATTTCAGCTAACAAAGTCCACTCCCCATACTTCCGAAACTTCAATAAAATGAAATATAAAAACTCGATATCAATTTCGCGTCGGCCTCATCACGATTTCACGTCACGTTTCGCGCCAATCTCCAGAATACCGCCGACTCGCGAAGCTGTCACGCTGACACTCCGTCGTTTAAACGAGTCAACGGAAAGGGTGAAGACAGATAATAACAAAATTATGGGTTTTACTCTTCATTGTTTAAATGTGTTTAATTAGCAATTAATTAAGAATAAATCTGCTTAATAGCATAGCATCTGAAAAGACATTTAAATGTTCATGGGAATCTTGTTTAGGAATTGCTGTACTTGTCTGCCTCCTAAATTTTGTTTCAATGTTAGTTGCACTGTGACTGTGATGCTTAATTTCTCTTCATCTCTCTCTCTCTCCCTCTTCCCCTCTCTTTGTCGTACTGTATTTAGGAGAAGCTTGAAGAGTTAGCTGGCACCACTAGATATCAGATCAGCAGCGCAAATCTGTAAATGTATCTGTAAATCTGTAATCCGATCTGTTAATGTAATGAATTTTGATGTCAAACTTGACGCCGAGTTCGATTTATGTATTATATTATGTCAATGTAAAACTCTAACCACTTTTGGTCACATTACGATAGATTCACAGTGCCTTAAGTTCAAGACTATTCAACCTAGCAGTAAGTCAATGACGTTCAATTGTTATTTATTTAGGAGAACACATTATTCATTTATTTTGACACTATAATGAGAGATGACATTGAGATTGGAACTGTATGTTGTCTCATTTTTGCAAGAGAATTGGGTATCTGTGTTTTAACTTGTTCTATAAATAACATTCGCTTTTCGGTGAAGGAAAATATCGTGAGGGAACCCACATACCTACCCGAGAACTATTTCAAAGGTAGGTATGTCCTCTACCAATCCGTAGCTGGCCCCGTTGTGAATTGTGGCCTCAATCTCCTCATGAAAGTGAGGAAAGACCCGTGCTCAGCAATAGGCCTATATGGGTTGACGATGATGGTGGAGTATTCATTCCTTGTCCAAACATTCTTCAACGAACATTAAAATTACATTATACAATCTTCACCATTCTTACCACATTATCGTTCTGTTTATCAGACTCACTTGTCATGTCCTGTCAAACTGATTGCCATAAATCAGGATGTAGTTAAAGGCCGGTTAAAGGCACTCATTGCGACGAGCACCAAATTGCACCAACACGCCGTGACAGTGGTAAATGATGGATCAGCCGCGCTGTGAATCGGGCCCGGCCCGGCGGCGGCGGCGTCGCTGCCGGTGACAGATCCAGTGATTGATGGCGCAGTGGCGTTGTTTATTCAACTGATTTAGTTAATACACTTAGATCTTCTACGATAACTTGGCTTGAGGCCACTCAAATACTTAAAAAAAAACGAAATGTGTGCTGGATACATAGTAGATTTAAAACTTCATCTCTTTCTATCTTCACTAACTTATGTCTACCTCTCAACTTCCCTTCGCCTCGCCCGATCACACTTTTCGTAACGCATTCGGTAGCTTACCCCCAAGTCAAGCGTGCGTAAAGAAATTATACTTCAAAAATAAAGTACCCGTACCTTTACCTGCAATCGACAAAGTATAATGGAATCGAGAGAGTTTTGGCTCCGCGATATTAGTGCATTAAAAGCACTATTAGTGTAAGAAACAAATATTTGCCCTGCGCGGGAAACGAACCCACAACCTCATTCAGCAGTCAGCTACCCACGAAGGCCGTCGAAGTTTGTGTGCTTACACACACATTTGGTGTGTGTAATTTGTCAAATGAGCTTTTGTATGGACTGTCCAGGGTGTGCCACGGTCTTTCTACCAAGATGTAGAAGCGAACATTCCAAATAACAAATCTATGATGGCTTTTTAAGAATTTTTCAGATTCTCAAATTATGTCTCGTCTCAACAAATTTTAATATCAATCTTATTGACACTTTTAATAAACACATTTTCGATGAAGTCACGATTAATTCTGAAACTGAGACAATTTCATCACCATCATCAACCCATAACGTCCCACTGCTGGGCACGAGTCTCCCCTCACTTTTGTGAGGAGGATTAGGCCATAATCCACCACGGTGGCCCGGTCCGGATTGGTGGATAACATACCTAGCTCTGAAATAATTCTCGTGTAGGTATGTAGGTTTCTTCACGATGTTTTCCTTCACCAAAAAGCGAGTGATAATTACGTACATATGCTTTACAGAAACACATTGGTACGTGCCCGCACTGGGTTTGAACTCACGTTCTTCTCCTTGGAAGGCGGACGTTCTCTCACTAGTTAACCATCGACACTTTATATCTATCCAATTTTATTGAACGGATCAATAAATATCTCCTTAATATCAGCTAAACGGAATCCATTAAAACAACATATAATTACCAGGAACGCGCCAAATCGTGCCAGAGTTGCCAACAAAACGACGCGAACTCGCAATATTACACCTCACACGGCATCCGTCGCGCATACCATCTAAATATAGCCTGCTCCCACCCTCGCCGCAGCTTCCGCTGAAAACAACACTAACTTAAACATCACACCTTAACTTACAACCGAAAATACACCTTCAAGTTAAACAACTTAAGTTTCAAACTAAAATAAATTTATGAAGTGATCCCGAATCCAGAACATTACCATAAAAAAATAGAGTTCGAGATTTAAATATCATTGGAATTGTAACTGTAAACTATGTTTGATATAAAAAAGTTAAGACTCTATTTTAAGCTGGGAAAGTTGAAATTCGGTTGTAGAAAAAAATCTCCTGGTTAATTCGATTTTCAAATTATTCTATTGCGTTGTAAATTTGTAGTAAACATGCGTATGCGCATTCAGATGTCTAGCTAGATAAATATGATAAACAGCGAACGGTATTTTGTAGTTTGTTTTGTTTTATTGGAATTTCGAAGGAATCTAAAAAATATTTTAATCCGGTTCCAAAAAGGTACTAGAATGGCAACATGGAATCGATATAATATGAACATTCATTTTATTATGACTGAAGAAAAAATTGCAGTAAATCTATTTCGCCTCTCATCCCACTGCTGCCGAGCAAAACCCTTACAATATAAGGCATTGTAGTAACTATTAGAAATTGTATATTCTACGCTTCTCCTGTACTCTTTCCTATTCACGTAATAGCTCCAAAGATTTCAGTAGAAGTTCTAAGGGTCTAGACTCTAGACTTTTCTTTAAGTTTAAATTAGACCGTAGAGAACAAATGAAAAATAACTTGGCACAATAACACATAATACATAGATTAGAATCTTAAATAAAAACTTAGTTAAATAAAGAAACAATCTTTTCTCTTGTACAGTTCCGATGTTGCTATGTAAATATTCCCCATAAACCCATATCGTCCCACTGCTGAGCACGGGTCTCCCCTCACTTTCATGGGGAGGGTTAGGCCATAATCCACCACGGGGGCCGGCCTGGATTGGTGGATAATATACCTACCTTCGAAATAATTCTCGGGTCGGTATGCGGGTTTTCTAACAATGTTTTCCTTTACCGAAAAGCGAGTGATAATTACCTACATATAATATGATTTTACATAAACACATTGGCCGCATTGGGATTTGAATTCAGGACCTTCTCCTTTGAAGGCAGACGTTCTCCCACTAGGCTACCACTGGTACGTCTGTCATGATATAAAATTTAAATAATTTGAAGGCACTTGGCTATACCGAATGGTATTTTCTCTTTTCGGCGAAGGAAAACATCGTGAGGAAACCCACATACCTACCCGAGAATTATTTCGGAGGTAGGTATGTGATCCACCAATCCGGACTGGGCCCCCGTGGTGGATCATGGCCTAACCCTCCTCACGAAAGTGAGGAGAGACCCGTGCCCAGCAGTGGGACGTTATGGGTAGATGATGATGATGATTTTCTCTATCTTCCAAAGACATGCATAAACAGTGACACTATTTTGACAAAATCGATCAGAATTCGACTCCTGGTGGCGATATTAACAAAGACATAGATATATCCAGAAGGGACATTTGAGACGATGAATGCGCACTATGCGGTGTGGACACGAGACGAGATGCCGCCGCGCCGATACTCCACGTGTGAGGTAGGCGGGACGTAGAGAGACCAATGCGTAGACTAGGCAATACCATTAACAAGAAAAGGCCTTTCCTTGTCCGAAAACCAAACCGCAGAATATCAATCGTAACCACAATCAAGCTACGCGACCAAAAGAAAAGGCAACCCTCTAGTATTAGGGATATACAAACCGTTTGTCAATTAGATTTGGGCGTGTAGCATTAGCTGGATGCAAACAACTCCAGCTCGTTGTGGCGTTCATGGGGGAGACCTATGTTCAGTACCTCTTCCAGCTGATGATGATGATGGTGATTTATAGTATTAGCTGACAGCGTGTCACATAATGGCGCCTGTCGATACCGAACCTCCCAAGCGATCCCCGAGTTGCGGTAGAAGTTCAATAATAATAAACATTATTGGAACCTCAAATAAATGGCAACAGGGTCCGCGATCCCACCTTAAAAGCGTCCCAGGAGACGTCTGTGCCCTCCAGTGGCAGTGGTACCTAGTGGCCACACGATGGTGTAGATAGGTTGTTGTTTTTTATTGTTTTCAGATGTGTACAAATTGACACCGCCCCTTTTGTTTGTACGTACGTCTCTGGCTAGAGATATCAATAATCTACCTTTAGGAGCGCCAAATAAAAGTCATTAAACCACACGGCGCCATCTAAATCTTTTATTTTTAAATTTAATTAAAGGACTTTGTCGCTAAGCTACCACATCGTCCTGTAGAAACAATATACGGAGAATCAACCAAAACATTAACAAAATTAACAATGATGTTGTCAAGCCTAGATCTGCTAAACGATGCAATATTTTGGATTCTTCTGATGTGAGACAAGACAAAATACTGTTCAGAAGGCCAATGCGTAAAGTTCTGTGTCTAACAAACATTGAAATCCTTAATGTATCGTTCCGGATCTAAATCTTGGGAACTCTATGTTGAAATAGATGTCCAATGCGGAGCGATCTATTTCCAGCTGCCTGTACGCTCTATGTCGAATGCACTGTACAAATGTAGAGCATTGCTCGCCTCGCCTCGCCGAGCCGGGCTGTGACTTATGTGTGGGATTGTACCGAAGAATTCACTTGTACCTCTACTTGTACTCTACCTAACCAGGCATAGGACGTAGTGTGGTACAAAAGCTGTAGAATCCAAGCCAAGCAAAATGGCACAATTCTCATTATTAAGCCGTGAGGGTAGCCTCGGTAGATCCAGTACCAGCAAAACACATTCCTTATTGAGAAAGACACAAAAGTAACTTCTGAAAATTTGGTCTGCCTGAAACCTGTCTAGCTTTGTACAATCTTGATAGAACTGGGACAAAATACCCACTACTCATATGGTAGTATCAGCATTGATATATATTTTTAAACGACTTCAAAAAACGAGGAGGTTATCAATTCGTCTTTATTTTATTTTTTATGTTTATTACTGGGTGAACCTATTTTGATGATTCTTTTTTACGATTAGTTAGACTCATGTGGAAGAAATACCTTTTGTAAACTTACGCGCGATAGTCAGTCGACCAAGATTTCATCGTTATTAGAATGTTTGACAAAAATCTTGGATAAATTAAAATAACGAAAGCAAAAACCGCGAAATATCAGATACAAAGCTTGTGGCCTTAGTGTTTGCTAAATCAGCACTTGTTTGCAGCAGAACAGAGCATTGTTTGTCTTTGTGGGTTTCCATCCACTATTGGTTTATCACATTCTGTAATGTTAAGTTGTAAAACAATGTTTTCCTATCTTTCTTCTTTTTAATGCAAAATGCGCTGAATTGTTTCTCTCTCACTCCCACTCTTGAATTTGATTGATTCATTTTTCAACAATACTGACCCCTTTTTCAAATGTTAGGTCTAATTCATGAAAGAACTTTCCCAACCCATCGTTAATTATTCAAGTATGTTCCAGTTAATCAGTCACCTATAGGTATATCTCCTCATGCCTGTGCTTATCCATCTGATGTCAATCTGTGCATTTAAAATATATGTGAAAACTTTTAATTGGCCTTTCCAACTTGAAATCATATCTTTTTGTTATTTGTGCATTTTTAGCCGTTAGTTTTCCTTTGATAGAATAAAATAAGAATTTCAGAGTATATTAGTGATCTCTGATGCATTCCCACGGCTAACGGGAGACGGCTGCTCATCCATCAAAGGCCGACGACTTGCGTAATTGTGGGATGTGATACATGGCATGTCCCATGAACCATGATGTCCTTTGAACGTGTGAAGCATGTCATCTTAGAAACTCGACATGGGAACAACTAGCTTTGAAAAGGGAATGCGTAGAAGATATGCAATATTTTCATACCTGCACACTACACTGCGCTGCTGTGACTGTTATGGGCAGGAGTAGCTCTTACCGTCAGGTGGACGACGTACAAGTCTCGTCACTCAGTCAAATAATAAAAAAGAACAGAAAATTCTTTACACTTCGACGTTGATTACCGAAGCTATCCGTAAAGTAGGAAAGAGGTGGGAATATCTACCACAATCCGCAGAATAATTGCATTGCAAATTGCATTGCCAATTGTTACATACCATAGCAACAAAGTGATAAGGTTATACTCCCCCTGCTATACTATACTACCCCTGTCTGCAATCCGGAGGGCAATCGGGAGGCCAGGCAATAACATAGTACCGACCAAATGTAATGGACAAACGGGTTAGTACTTTAGTATGAACCTTCATTTAAGCGGGTTGTCTTTTGTTTTGGTCGCGTTTCATGCGCAAATTTTTGACAACAAATCTTGTTTGATATGAAAATTCAATAATTTTGGCAATAAAAAACAAAATAACATAATTGATAATGTTTTGTGTAGAGGTTTTTGTGTAGTGCGTAGACCAAAACACGCACAGAAGACACGGCTGCGTGTCCAAATGTAATTTATATGAGTGAGTTGTCAAATTAGCTTTTGCATGGAGTGCGCGGAGTGTGTTCAATGTCCATACTGCATCGGCGCGGCAATAGTCAACAGTCACCAGCAGCCGCGGGCTGATTGCTGATTGCATTGCCGCTCGTTACCGCCGCCGCAGCGCCGACAGGTAGCTGTGGACGAGGATAGTACGTGATCAATCGTTACGAGGTTACGTGATTACGTATACTGTACCTTATTATTACGAGTAATAGGTTTATACTGTAATATTTGTAATAAGCGTAAAGTATATTATGTATTTTTAACCCCCGACGTGAAATAGACTGGATATTATAAGTTTGACGTCTCTCTCTCTCTCTCTGTGTGTGTGTGTGTGTGTGTATGTCTATATGTGGCATCGTAGCTCCCGAATGGATGAACCGGTTTTTTGTTTGTATTGTATTCATCATCATCAACCCATAACGTCCCACTGCTGGGCACGGGTCTCTCCTCACTTTCGTGAGGAGGGAGGAGGCCCAGTCCGGATTGGTGGATAACATACCTACCTCCGAAATAATTCTCGGGTAGGTATGTGGGTTTCCTCACGATGTTTTTCCTTCACCGAAAAGCGAGTGATCATTACGTACATATGTTTTACAGAAACACACTTGTATTTGTATTGTATTACTTATACAATTTGCCAATATATTTGCTCATTTGGGTAGTTACTGAACTTGTCTTGTTTATTTGGTGAAATAACTCGTAAGCTATGTAGTTTTCTATTTGATTTTCTTGTTGAATTTAGTTAGCTTTTCTCTTCCCATTGCTTCAGAATAAAAGTGCTAACATAACGGTAGTGATCGTGGCAACTCATTTAAATTGATAAAATAAGTGACACCTTAAATTAAAAGCGATCGACCGTAATTCTACCAGCGGATTCAGAATACAAAAGCTTCCTAGAATAACCGATAAGTAACAAGTCTATCTTTCCGAGTAAATATTGTAATTTTCTTGTCATTTATTTAAAAAAGAGCGTCGAATCTGTGGTAGCCTAAACAACAGTGCAGTGTCAACTGAGGTCGGTACACACTACGTGTTCTGCGCTGTTTGTGCCAGTGACTTGTGAATCAGACTACGCAGCGGACACACTGAGAGAAATTAAGCCGTTTTGGGATAAGCTCCGCGACAATCTGCCGATGTTGAAATGGACATACAGAACTGAGCCAATTTGACACATTCTGTCATTCAATTTTTAATATGTAACAGTCCACTAACGTGAATTCTTGTTGAAATATTTCGTCAGCGTTATTCGCATTACAATGGCATAATCAGTAATTCTGTTCTATCCTACTGTCCTCTATTACTATCCTTTTTTTAGAGGGAAATGGCGTCGCACTATCTGCTCCTTCATGGAGAGTAACGGAGGGGGTGTGTGGGACTCGAACCCACTAAAACCCCTCCGTGAGCAGTCCGCCGCCGAGGTGGGGCAAGATGGGGTCACGCTAGCAGTCACCACCTTGCCCCGGCAGTAATTCGGGCCTTCATGCCTGGGGAGATGACTTATCCTATCCAACACCTAATAAATTCTTCAGGTCCTAGAATAATTAATTGAATTGCATCCTTTTCATTCGACTTTGATGGCATGGAGCGTCTACTCCGACCATCGATGGTGAAACCTCCTCTGTTTGCCGTGAACTCTGTTACATGTAGCTATGCATTTGCGTTCAGTGTGTTGTCAACTCAGCTCGATTGTCACCACTCGACTCGTCATGCGCATGAGTTGGTAATTTTTCGAGAAAGGTCCAAGTTTTGAAGTGTGCTCGAAACTTGACAGTTGAAAAAGAAAACAAACTGTTGTTTGGGTTCCTGTCACGGTGCGCTCGCGCCTGTGAGGTAAACTTTTGTATCTCTTTGTGGCAAGTCGTATTTATTCAAGGAATTGTAAGAAATGTTTCGAGTGGCCACCGGTAAGGGCTGGACATTAGAGAGGAACGCAAATATGACAAGTTGTGGAGTCTGAAAATTGTAAAGCAAGATTAAGAAAACCTCCAATGCATTCGGATGTGACTACATTTTTATCTGATCACTGTTTGAACAAAATGTGTCTATTCAGCTTTAACGTTACAAAAACCTCTTTTTGTTAGTTTACATAACTTAAAGCTTAAACTTAATTGCTCTAGTACCTACTTGCCAGGAAAGAAAAGAAGTTGAAACTAAACTTAACTGAGGAATATTTTGGTTCAAATTAACTTTTTCAAACAACCTTTGCATATAATAGACAAAGCTTAAAAGAACAGATGCTGACTTAGAACTTTTACGTACATAATTTTGTGAAAGTACAAGATATGTAATTGAAAATTTGTCACAATTTGCCCGTCATCTTGATCCCATCAGCCTACTCATAGAACCTTTTAATAAAAAGGTCCCGAGACCGGGCAATGTGAAATTTGCCGGAGAATTGATGCGATGGCGCGCCGCCGCCGCCGCCGCCGCCGCCGCCGCCGCCTGCCGGTAAGTAATACGTCCGGACGTTTGGCCAGAATTCAATTTTGATGTACGACAACTGACACGGGTCTGCATAATAACATTTTATTTTCCAATTTACGCATCGATGTGACATGTGACTTACCACCATCGATGAGTTTACGCTATTGTCGGCTTTCGAGTGACGTAACCAAATATGTGTTATGATGTAAAAAATATGCCTATGTTGCAGGTCTCCATTTTATTTTTATATGGTCATTATATTTTCAATCATTTGGGTGATCATTTGAATTGCAGATAATTTTTAAATTTATTTAGTCATTTTCTTTAATCATTATGAATTCAACCTTGCAATTGAATTTCACAGTACACTTTTGTTACGACATGACTGATAGAAAAAAGGAAAAGTCAAGGAAATGGCTGCCTACAAATGTGCCTTTTCCCCAATCCCGAGAACCATGAAACACTACATTTTACGGAGTACCTTTTCGGAAAGCGAATACCTATCATGACCTGAACACCTACTCTGTCTCTGTCACACAAATATAGTCCCAAACCTCTGATAAATAAAGTTACATTTAGAGCAAAGTCTACGCAGTAGAACCAAAGTTGTCTCAAACGAAACTGAGCTTAAGCAGTTCGTGATAGAGTCCAAAACAAAAGGAGCAGTAAATTGGTATTGCCAGGTCAGGGCAGGAGTTCCCAAGTCGTAAAGAACGATCACGGAGGCATTACTGTCTGCTCCTAAACGCTGTGTCGTAACGCTTCGCTCTACTGACTCTGACCTTTGCTTCCAGATCTGTCAATTTTGTTTACGTGTCGAAGCTTTTTTTTATTAATAAATAGGTTCGCGTTTGACCACTACCTCACCTGATGTTAAGTGACAATGCAGTCTACGATGGTGTAGTAGAAGTAGTACTCCTTATTACATCAGCTATCGGCCAGTGAAAGTTCTGTCAAAATAAAATCGGTCCAGCCGTTCCAGAGATACAAACATACAGACAAAAATTGTAAATAATATTATTTTGGTATATGTACCGTATACATTCATATGCATTTAGTAAAAAGCGGTTATTTTAATATTACAAACAGACACTTCAATTATATTTATTTCTATATATATGGAAGCAAAGTAACGCCTGGTTCTATCAACTAACTTCCAGTGTGTTCGACGGGCATGTAACTTCGCAAAATTCCCTAATTAACAATGAAGTTGACATCAAGAACATTTGCTCTCTCAAGCTTCACTTTAAAGCCCTGAAACTTCGCGAAGCATATTCGGCGAAACATTTATTCTGTATGTCGTTGACAAATGGGATGTCTCTCGTCGAAGAAACTTCGAGTCAGTTGTTGAATAAAGTTATCGTTGGTCGGT
Organism: Campaea margaritaria; assembly: GCA_912999815.1. Classification (NCBI taxonomy): domain Eukaryota; kingdom Metazoa; phylum Arthropoda; class Insecta; order Lepidoptera; family Geometridae; genus Campaea; species Campaea margaritaria. The sequence continues at coordinate 11,557,646 of OU538801.1, forward strand.
CAAAAGTTGGAAATGTGTTGAATATATCGTTCTGGTGCAGTCTTGTCTCATCATCCTCATCATCAACCCATATCGTCCCACTGCTGAGCACCGGTCTCCCCTCATTTCATCAAGACAAAAAAAAAAATTCAACGCTTGTGAGACACGACTGTGGCGGTGGTAGCCTAGTGGGAGAACGTCTGCCTTCCAAGTAGAATGTCGTGCGTTCAAATACCAGTGCGGACACGTGCCAATATATTTCTGTAACGCATATGTACGTAATTATCACTCGCTTTTCGGTGAAGGAAAGCTATGCGAGGAAACCCACATACCTACCCCAGAATTATTTCGGAAGTAGGTATGTTATCCGCTAATCCGGACCGGGCCCCCGTGGTGGATAATGGCCCAATCCTCCTCACAAAAGTGTGGGAAAACCCAAGACTGCTCAGCAGTGGGCGGATATAGGTTGATGATGAGAATTATGATGCGTCCTTGTTAATACCGATTTCAAGCTCGAAAACGTGTTCAGCCTTCTCTATTACTCAAACCATAACCAGTTAGTCATGATTTTCATATTAATTCTTTTCATTCTTTTCAGTATTTATGGAACTTAAATATTTGAAAAGTATTTTACTATCTACTTCAATGAACGATTTGACATGTTAAGTACTAAGATAAAGTGCCCACTTATGACTTAGAGCCTATTTCACCTCACAGGCAACACCATAGTCCGATGGAGTCTCGTTACACCTTCGTTCCGGGGGCGGCGGCGGCGCGTGCAAACGACTTCATTACCGGGGTACGGCAACCGGTAACCGGCCCGGACGGTCCGCCGGCGGACGTGCCGATGACCGACCAACTGCCGAATGGCGAGATATTGATGTTTTTATTGCTCTATCGATCTGGTTATTACGGTGTAATCGGGCACATTGATAATACATTATCCGGAGTATAAACATGTTTTATTTGACTACACGAGACGAGCAAGTCGCTCACCTGAAGGCAAGTACTACGTCTGTTTAGAACAGTTACATTTTCCACCCAGAACTTTGATACCACGTCTTGGCTAATGAATATCTGGCAAAGGTGTGGTACTTCCCCAGGCGGTCTCTTGCTGAATAGGCCTACCACTACAAAATAAATGATTATTGTCTCTTACGGATTATATGAGCACAATACAAGCCTTTACACATCGAGAGACTTGACCAGACTTGATGTTGCGTGTTTCCGCTTTAAAACATTTAAAATTAACATATTTAATCTCTTAAAATTCCTGCTATAGTATTTTTACCGGGATAAAACTGCTGTGAAAAGGACCGTTGTTTATTAACTTCCTATTTCTCGAAAAAAGATTACCCCATTGAACTTTTTGTCAATTTCTGAAACTTTTCCGGATCCTCTAAAAAGCCTCCCAAGGTTCCTTTGACATCCACACAACCTTTAAATTATCCCATTTTGCGCCTCGCTCGCCCATTTTTCAGCGTCAGAACTCTTTATCGTCAAAACCACTTAACAAAATACACGCACCGGCTAAAGAAAAACTTCCCTGAAAGCAGCACTAACCGTTTTTCCGAAACAAAACGTTTTGCCATCGCTCGCGCGAAAAGCGAAAATGCACAAACACTTCGAGCCAAGTTGTTCTTAGCCGGAGGGTTATGAAAATTTAACCCGGACGGTTACAGGTGGCCGGTAAATTCCGGTACCGGATAATACCGGTATTAACATCCGGCCCGCGCGCGACCGCCGCATATTTTTCGGTAAGTGTACGTTTATTTGTTGGAATTTGGTGTTCGACTGCAAATTTTGTGAATTAGCGGCAACAATCGAAATAAATAGACATGAATAAGTTAACAGTTCCTTCTCGATCAAGGAAACCCAATATATAATCCTTTGTCTAAACGTGATTTGGAATTTAAAAATGTGATTCGCAAGACCTCAAACAGAATGTGAAAGTGAGTCAGAATTAGTTATATACACGACAGAGTTAAGATAAAGTAACTCGGGGTGGCCACACCAACAAAATTAAAGTTATCATACAAACTATTCGAAAAATAGAGTATCAAAAACACTGAATAATAAATACGTTGAAAAGGTTTATTCACCTTTTAACTTACCGATTTGGGAAAATTGACCACTGTATTGAGAAAACCCTTCTTTTTCTGGTTTTGATTATCTCAGTGTTTGTATTTTATAAATAGATCTGAAGATTTGATCTTGCAGATAAATTGAAGATTTGCTAATCTTCAGTACTCTTTTAGGCAGTACGGTGAAAATAAGCTGATGCTTATAATTATAATATAAGCTACAATAAGTTAAAATACCTAACACAAGTCTACTTAGTGTCCAGCCACTGAGTCAACGCGGTAAGTGTTTTGAAGAACTGTTTAAGCTCATTCCATCATCGAGATTCTACCACCAAACATCTTGACATCGACAAAAAGCTCACCCATATTATAGTGCTTTTTTGGAAGTCCCGTACTGTCGCTCCTCGCAACGTTTTCTGCCTCACACTTGCAGAATATGTAATAAGCTACCTTAAGATTTTTTTCCGGAGTAATATGGGGCTCTTCAAGAGAAGGGTGAAAAGAGATCTAGAGGCAACGCTCCGAGTGTTACAGGTGATGATAGGCATCGATAACCGTATACCATCAAGCGGGCCTCCAGCGTGTCAGCCACTCATTTATACATGAAAAAAGAATAAAAATACGCCTGATTTATGAGTTGGGTTCGGTGAGCTGGGACCTCACCACAAACAGTTAAATCCATCCAGTTTAAGGCCTTAAACTGAATTGCCCTGCTAACTGTCACCGTCAATATCGTTCAGCGTTCATAGTCGACCAGAAACATTTATCCAAAGAGATCGGAACAATTTGTTTGCATTTATGGGAGTTTATAAAGGTCCATCTCATTGTCTTTTTCTCTCATTCGTTCTAGTCTATTTTTGAGTGACTTCACGTCACGTTTATCATTTATGAGTATGTGGTGCCAATGTAGGCGGTTCAGTAGTGCATGGAATAAGAATAAGTAAGTGGTTACAAGATGAATCTTATTTGAATTTCAAACAACTTACAGTTTAGAGCCAAAGTTTCGAACTGAACTGAACAGCACTCAGTATAGAATGACCCAGCTGGACGTAAATCAGGACTATCCGGGTCACCTTTAGTTAAGTCCGGGTGCCGGGTGCTGTAAGCTTGAAGGGACTATGGCATTAGGACCTTTAATAAGTCGGTATTCAGTATCAGTACGAGCTGATGAATAGCTCACTGCAATATTGAATAATTGTAACTGAAACATACATTTTTTTTTATTTATATTGTTGAGTAGCACATAATCTGACGGTTCGTGTGATGGTAAGCGGTTACCGGCGCCTATGGAGACCTGCAGCACTCGGGGCGTTGTCGATGCGTTGCCTACTTTATGGAGCTCTTTTCACCCTCCTCTTGAAAAGCCCCATTTTAGGTATACTTCTCCGGAAAAACGTAATAGTAGGATGTTAGCTCATTCCACATTCTGCAGGTGTGAGCCAGAAAACATCGCGATAAACGGATACAGCGGACTTCCATTACTGATTTGGTGAGTAAGCTGGTGAATGCGAGAAGAGACCGTTTCGAAATGTGTGATCGGTAGATATGAGTTCTTGAAGATTTCTATCTTAATAGATCTATCTTAATAGATATATCTTAAGAGATCTCTCTCTTTCTAGAGAGAGAGAGTAGATAGATAAACCCTTTATTGAAACACCACAGAACAAAGAAAACTTAAAACTAGAATAAAACAAATTTTACAATGTTTTTTTTTTTTTTTTATCTTATACGATTTTTTTTAAAGTAATTTTTAAATTAATTGTATGTTCTAAAATAAGACGCAGAAACTCTCACACAATAGTCCTATCAATAATATATTTTTTTCAGGCGGGTAGGCGGATATCTTTTTTCCTTTTTTACAGTATCACACACACATAACTTGTAATGGCATCGGTATAGATCACGCACACCGTTATTTTTCACGGCAGGGTACACGTGCGCGATGTGTCCGCTGACAAATCGACGGCTGCGGATAAATTGGGATCTCGGGAGTTTTTACAGAAGGATTGAAGGGCAGGGGTCGGAGGTCTCCGCTTGATTGGTGGTGGGCTGGGAGGACAAATGAAGGTGTTACGGATCTTGGGTAGGTATGGAGATTTAAGTATTGGGGTCGGGCATGTAAATAAATGCTTAAAAGATAGAATTACCTACGTTTTCTTTGAATTGCCTTCGATCCTTTATCTCTCTAAAGTTTTAAAACGGAGTTGGTGGACTTTTCGAAGACATTTATTTATTTATTTATATAATTAAAACGGTTTAAACCAATTACATTAATTATTTATATATAATAGCAATATACACTACACAATTACATACAATTATTCATTCCTCTCATGAGTTGAGTTTTTTTTTCCAGTTCTATGATAATAATTCTAGTTTCACTAGTAAGTTGCAGAAAACAAGGTTCAAGGTACAATTTCCGTAATAAACTAATTTTATTTCATTTAATTTTATTCAGTGTTTTAAATCCAGAGTAACTCTAACTTTTTTTTAAGACGAATTATATAATTGAAATTCTAGTTCTTATCGTTATTTTGTTAAAGTTTTGTGCCAAAATAAAATAAAAATACAACCTTATACTCGTTTACTCTGCTAATACTCCTAGTACAGGGCATTATGTATATCTGGACCGGATGCGGCCTCACCGGAAGCGCGGCGCTGCCGGATGTACACCTCATTTCCGGTATCTACACGCGTTCTACTGGTCCGTTATGTATACGGGAAATTTAGATTTGGCAGGAATTGGACATTTTTAGGTTTGATATGAGAAGGGATAAGTTAGTTTGTTATTTTTTTATATTGAGAAATATACGTCTGGATCGACAGAGTTACTAACGTATCAGTGTGACTGCTCATTCCAAATCCAGTACTGATCAACAAGCAAGTGGAAACATATGTATTCACATGCTACGGAGTAACGCAATGTTCAGGTCATTTACCTGATGGTAAGCACCACGTCTATCCAAAATAGTGTAGATAAATAGGAGGATGTTACCACGATTCCGGGTTTTGGCATTAGAACTCTAACTAAAGCATTACCTATATTCTCCTGTTAGACATAATATATATAATCTGTGCAATAAAGTATTAAATAATAATAATAATATATTTGTTTTGTTCTAGTTTTAAGTTTTCTTTGTTCTGTGGTGTTTCAATAAAGAGTTTATCTATCTATCTATAACTAATAACCATTTAAGATACATTCATTCGAAGACTAATTCACTTATTAGCGGCAAGAACGTGTTAACTCACGTTCAACACGTTTTTTTTAATCTGACTGAGTCACGGGACGAGCAAGGCGTTCTCCTGATGGTAAGCGCTACGCCTGCCCATAACAGTTACAGTGCCACCCAGAAATTTGCAATGCGTAACGCGGCACCGCACTGCACTCGACACCCTGACACATCGGGTCTAAAGTCTCATACGCTTAGTAATTTCACTGGAAACAATGCCCTTCGAACCGAATACAGTAATGTTTGCACACCACTGCTTGGCGGACGAGATAGCACGTTTATGTCGTGGAGAAAAACATAACTAAAAAATGTACTGCTTATGCTTAGCTATTAAGTTTAACATAACTCGATGATACAAACCTACCTCTTCCGAAAAGGTCCGATTACTCAACCACCCACACGAACGCTTAACCGAACACGTTCACAAAACAAATGGAACCAATGGTAAGAACACTCAAACGCATTAAAGCTAACGTCAAACACGACACCAATCCCACGCTAACAATATCTTTCAAAACCTAAATTGTCACAAAACAAACCTACAGGGAAACAGGGCATATCGCATTACCTCCAATAAATTACCAACGAAATGATACATAATAAAGTCTAAAATTCAATATGTGCTGTTCATTTCACACTCGGAAAAAACACTTTAAGCAATACGCTTAGCAAAACAAAGCAACAGTTCTAAGCCTTAGAAGTAAAGCTCAAATTTATGTATAAAGCTGTTGTGTGACGGCAAACGTATGGTGGTTATTGAGTGCCGCGTAGTATTTTATCTTGAAGTTTACGAGTCGATATAGCGTTACACAAAAAGGAAAAGGATATAATATTTTTGTAGTCCAATTTCGCTAAAAGAGCGAATTTATGTATAAATATATATTTTTTCAAATATTAATGACTAGCTGGACCCGGCAAGTATTGTAACGCTATAAATGAAGTAAGAGTATTTTTTTAACTTCATTTTAGTAGTTATTGGCATGGTACCCTCGTGGGGGTCCTCTGAAAACCCTACCAAAGTTTCATAAAAATTGGTCCAGATGTTTTGGGAGTCCATAAGGTGACGAGCGCAGTGCAGTGCCTCACAGGATTGTGCAATGGAAAATTCTGGGTGGCACTGTAATTGTTACGGGCAGGCATAGCACGGGCAGGCGTAGCGTGTATTGCTTGTAAAAAAAATAGACATTACTGAGTTATAAAATAATTTATATTAAACGCTCCCTCTCATATCTTGTACCAAATAAATATTATTGTTTGTCGCCAGTCGTGCGAGGCGACGTATAAAATTAAAAATAAAACTGCGCAAACGCCGCTCTCAATATTAGAGAACTATATTTAACGTGTGCTGCAAAACGACGCAATTACTACTGGATGCAGGATATACGCTAGACTGTAGTGTGATTACTAAATAATGCTAATTATTCAACAGCTGTAGTGTATTTGGGCAGATTCTGGGTGTTTGTAGGACCATGGTTCTCGTGGTTTCTGATTCCCTAGATACAGGAAATCCTAGCGGTCAGGATTTCCGTATGTGATCGTAACATGTTATTTGTTTATTTTACTTGTGTGCAAGCATTATTGTGTAACAGTATGAAGTGAAATGTTTCCAGTAAAATTACTCTCATACAGTTGTTGGGTTGACGAGCACAGTGCAGTCTCGCTACATTTAGAATGCGAAGTTCTTCGAGACACTGCTCGTCTCGCATAGAATATGTTTTTGGCATATTCTAGAACTGGTAGAGTCAATGGAGTTTTCCTTTTCCTGTGCGAGACTCAGGCATGAGTCACCACTTGAAAGGGAAATATCCTTTTTCTAACTCAAAACATAATTAGATAATAATCATTAGTTTCGTAGATCATAATATTTTGACTTATTTTTTTGTATTTCTATAATATAAGATATTATTTTTTTTGACGTGTAAAAGTGCAATATTTTGCCTATTTACAATAAATGATTTGAGTTTGAGTTTGAGTTTGCATTTCCTTAATAAGTTCTACACTTTTATATCGAATGTCCAATATGTAGAACACGGTTGTACAGAGCCATTTCGCCTCAATGGAGCTATGTGGGATTTTATTTCCACCATATATTAAACTAGCTTTATAGCTTTCTGAATAACTGAGTGAATGCATTTACATTATTAAACTATGAGCTTCGTTCTGTGGTTTCACCTGCATATTGTTGATGTTATCTCGGATTAAAAGAGCTTGTTATATCAGAAGCGGAATATCAAATTATAGCTGTTTAAGTTCTAGTCTAAATATTGTTTATTGTATTTACTAGACACAGACGGGTCTTATTTGCGCACCGATTTGTATCAAAATATGAAGAAAAGAAAAAAAAACTGAAAATAATATGTTAAAATACGGATTCAGTTTTTTTTTTTTTTAAGTTCGCGAAGGTTTATAAAGATAAACTGTTTATTGTGTGTTTCGAGCGTAAAACTCATACAAACAGATACAAGACGTGTTACCCACATTTATATAGCAGAACGTATCCTAGACAGTGGCAGCCTAGACATTCCACAGTGCAGTGATTCGCAGAACTAAACTCCCCTTTTTTGACTCATACTCGTAGGGTCTGAATAACATTTCCCAGAAGTGCCCAATGTGAAACAGTATTAGTTATTTTTTACCCTATCCGATAGTCGTGATTTATGTGAAGGCAGTCGTCTGGAGTCAAGTGGTCCTGCACTGTGGCTCGCAGATAAGGAACCCAGCACGACGCCGGATGCGGACGGGGACCAGGTAGAATGAGCTGTCTGCCTCTCTAGAGTATACAGATGTCGCTGTTTTTGGTCTCGTGTTGAATGCATTGATGGATATTTTGTAATTTTTATGCTGGAAAATTGAATTTTATTCTATTTTTATTATTCCAATAGTGAAAAGACCAGAAAATCACACCAAAACGAAATAATAAAGATGTAACAAAAGTTGACGTCAAAAAGGCATGGCGCCAAGTGCACGGGCTCCATTTTCACGTTGAATAGCAGTAGTGACTCTTTGTGCGAGATCCAACAGCCGAGAATCTTGGAATTGTATAGAACACCAACAGAGTGGAAAGATTTAAGAAATACCTACAACAACCAATAAAATAATACAGCATTTTCACTATAAAAACATGAATACCAACATAAACTCGTGTAGCTATGAAATAGGAACCGAGTGAAACCCAATACTGACATAAAAGTTTAATTCCTTCACAAACAAGATTTAATTCGCGAGACGTGTGAACGAAGGACACTTCGAAGGACAGGCGACAATTAAACAGAACTGAATGCTGTCGATATCTCGTAAATGTTTTACAACCGAATCTTAATGTGCTTTATACGGTGCAGTATCACACAGTGTCGGATTTAGAGCCGATGAAAAATGAACTCAAATCCTGAATCGATACGAAACAGAATCGGTTCGATGCGATATCGTTTCTGATCGTAACTGTTCTGATCTGATTGCCATTGCTCCGTGCTTCGGAGGGCATGCTAAGTAGTCCGTCCCAGTTTTTATCGATTGATTGCAATCGTTGAGACACGTCAGAAGCCTTTGGAAGACCAATACTATTCACAGTGTCGGAAAGTTTTCGTATCTGATTCCAACAAATTCATTCTCGATCACAAGCATTCGATAAACGACGTTCTGATAGTAATTGTAAAGAATATTTTTCGAATGCGTCGGAAATTAACAACTTGTAACCCTATTTTTTTTAAATATTGAAGAAACAGTGATAAAATATATCCAAAACAACATCAAGATTGGCGCGCAAATTTGTCGAGAGATGCCGTTCGTGTCCTCACTAAGTCCTAAAGCCAACATAACCTGAACGAGCAGTTGGAAGACCGTGGTAAAAATAAATCCTTATCGTGGAACGAGCAATCGTTAATCAATACAAGAGGCGATACAAATTTTATGGCGCAAAAAACGCAGTAAAAGTGGAGTAAAAAAAAGGAGCGACATTTGTGCGACATGCTGGCGACGTCAAGTGGGCAGCGCAGACGCAGGTAGCGGGACGAGAACGCACTTGACGTGTAGTGTTGGGACAATGCAATGTATCGAATCCATTTTGTCGATAAATTATTAAAGAAAACGTAATTATGAAAAAAACATTTTTTTTGTGACAACTTTATCGAATCCGGAGTAATAGAGTTAAATTTTGATTTATATCTATTTGAAATTTAATTGTACCAGCGTATATGTTGATTTCAACCAATTATAATGATTAATGACTATACACATTTCAAAACAATTCATTACAAACCAAATAAAATAAAGCAAAAATGAAACAATTTAAAATCAGATTAAGTTAATCAAATATCAAAGTGATAATTTAAAAATCAAATATCCCGTAATCCGATCAATCAATTATCGATAAAATATCCCGTCCCTTCACACAACACTATCGAACGTCTGTTTAAGTTTATCAACCACTAGAGATTGTTATCGCGCCGGGCACATCTTATTTGTTGGTTTTAAATGCTGGTTTAAAATCTGTGTTTCACAAAAAATGCTTTTAACTTTATGGAGGAAACATTTTAATTCGAATTATAAGGCAACTAATAATATTAATTTGAATTACATCGAGTTTCTTATTGTTTCTTATCAGGGAGATGTATATTGATTAAAGTTGGAATCTATTAACTTTCATGGGCGCATGTGAATACAAAAATTTGAATTTGTAATAGAGCCAATTACTTTATAATGCACTGTCTCACAGTGCAGATAATGTGCCTTTTTTAAAATAATTTCCCCGTGTAGTTTATCACACGCTTTTCGTCGAAGGAAAACATCGTGAGGAAACCCACATACCTACCCGAGAATTATTTCGGAGGTAGGAGGTAGGTGATCCACCAATCCGGATCTGGCCCCCGTGGTGGATCATGGCCTTACCCTCCTCACGAAAGTGAGGGGAGACCCGTGCTCAGCGGTGGGACGTTATCGGTTGATGATGATGATGGTGATGTAGTTTCTTGGTGCTATATTCTCTGACGGGCGTATTTCCGAAGCACTGGTAGAGTTATTGGAGTTTCCTTTTCCTTTACGAGATTCAGCCATGAGTCACCACTTGAAAGAGAAGTTTCCTTTTTCAATCTAAAAACAGAATCTGATTCATTAATTTATCAGATCATATTTGTTTTAAGTGTGAGACTTATAAGTTTTGACTTGTAAAAGAGCATGATTTTCCTAATTGCAATAAATGATTTGAGCTTTGAGTTTTTGAGTTCTCAATAATCATATTATCCTACATTCATCTGACAAATTAGTATTTTGACTTCTTCTTGTGAACTGTTATGTATCAAAATGTAATTGGAATCAATTTCATTCGTATCAACAGTGTCTGTGAAGCAGCGAGCACGTGGTTCGACTCAGGCGGCAGTACGCCGGCTTAACTAATCCTAGACAGATTAGCCCTTCCGTCCATATTTACAGAGCGAACCTACCGCGTACTTATCTTCAGTTGGCCTTTTATATTCGATTGAGTAACCAGACGTGCACTGTTTCCTGCGAAATTACTAGGCATATTAGACTATAGAGCCGATGTCTCCGGGTGACGAGCGCAGTGCAGTGCCGCGCAGAATTATGCAATGCAAAGTTCTGGTACTGCAACTGTTATGGGCAGGGTAGCGCTTACCATCAGGTGAACGATTTGCTCGTCTCGTCACTCAGTCAAATAAAAAAATGTATTCTGCGTGCAACTAAGCCCTAAAGTATTTTTATAGTAGTATACTGTACCTATTCTAAGATACACTTAAAGGGCCATAAAGTGCCATAAAGTAGGTAATTAAGAACTAAAAGCTAATTAAGAACTAAAGTAAAAGCTCAATACAACGTTGCAGGGCGAGTGCGAATTTGCCGACGACCACCCACTTTGCCTCATCTTGGCACTCTTATAAGATACTCGTAGGGCACTTGGTGATAGTGTAAGAATAGAATAGAATAGAATAGAAAATACTTTATTGTACCAACACACCAGTTCAGAAATCCACAAGGTACATAAAAAATAGAATTTATTGCAATAAACTTACTACTGGATCTGGACTTATTGGAATAATATTCTGGTAGGTCACCTGGGTGCCTTATAAGATTATCGTAGGGTACTTGAAGGTCTTATAAGGTTCTAGTAGTGGAAAGGGCATTCGTATAAGATTTTGATTGCTGTCTTGGTGGTCTTATGTAGTTTTCGTAGGGCATTTGATTTTCTCATAACATGATTCTCGTAGGTCACTTGGTGGTTTAATGAGATTATCGTAGGTCACGTCTTGGTGTTCTTATAATATTCTCAAAAGGCGCTTGCTGGTTTCATATGATTCTCGTAGGCCATTTGGTGTTCATATAAAGTACTCGTGTTTGTAGACTGCGCGTACGTATACGAGTATTTTAAGCGTTTATCTGATATATCATAAGAGATATCCACATATTACGATGTCATTCGAGATCTCATTACCTTGGCTAATAAATTCAGGAATTATAAGGCGTAAGACAAAGTGCGGCATGCGGTGCGCTGACGTCACTCGAAACCTTTTCATACAAAAAGTGTTAAAGTGACAGAGCCGCTCGCCGCCTTGTACCGATCTCACTTTCATCTATAAAGTTTACTAACTACACAAATATCTGAAATTAATTTCTATGCACCCAGGCAACGCTGTTGCGTTTAAATTTCATACATATTTTTTTTATTTGACCGGATAACGAGACGAGCGTGTAGGTCACCTGATGGTAAGCGCTACGCCTGCCCATAACAGTAACAGTTCCACAGACACCGACTCTAAAGTCTCATACATATATTTTGCAAGTATGCTGTAATTCTTAAAACATAGTGTTTTTTATGATTGCATGGGGTTGAGCGATGTAAGTTATTGAAAAGCAAATTAAGTGAAACGGAACGTTAACTCCGGGAAGCTAGCTGTAGTATTTTAGAAGGCTGTAAAGTCAGCAGTAAAGATAACAGCTGTGCAAGTAGAGACAATGTAGCGGCGCGAGTGCGAATTACCCGGCCAGTGGCCACCCACCTCGGCTAGATAGCGCGAGCTGTCGACCGGCAGTAAAGCTGAGCGCGCGGGCGCAGTCAACACACTCTTGATTAGCTGCTAGGATTTGTGTAGGGTGACCAGCAGCGACGGCTATGTAAAGATAAAAATATGTTATATATATACAAAAGAAACCTGTCTACCAACTTCAATGTCCTTTTTCAAACTCAAACCATAATTAGATAATAGTTAGTTTAGTATGTGTTACCGATGAAAATTGGCGGTGCGCCGACGTCGTCATGATCAAAAAAGATTTTCGGTAAAACAATAAAAAAGAGCCGAACAGGGCTCCCACCTAACCGTAAATCTAGAAAAAAATATGAACTAACAAAAATCTTATTTAACGTACACTTGGAGTAATATCCACGTGTTTCTAACTTCATTGCCACCACACGATGCCCTCAAGTGGCCTACACGACGGCGCACGTGGCGACGGCGAAACGGTCGCGTCGAGCGATTTACCGTCCCGCGGTGCTGCCACTTCCGGCTGCTTTACGTCTTCGGACAGCGAACAGCGATGGTTGTTTGCGTCGAGAGAAATTGAACGTGTACTTACAGATGGAGATGCTGAGTATCTGAAAAGAAATAAGGTCAAAGTTAGTACTAAGTTTTATTCTTGACTGATTAACGAGGCGAGCGTGACGTTAAATTTATGGTAAGCGCTACGCCAGCCCATAACCGTCATAGTGCCTTGCATAATCTTGGGTGGTATCGAACTGCGCTCGTCACTCTGAGACATCAGTTCTAAAGTCTCATATTCCTAGTAATTTCGCTGGAAACAGTGCCCTTCAACCCGGAAAACAGTACCGTTTGCACATTACCGCTTGGCGGTTGAATAAATGGCAAAGGTGTGGTACTTCCCCAGGCAGTCTCTTGCAAAAGAGGCAATACGCAATGACTAGGCTAGGTGTGTTTCATTTCGTACACTGCCCATTAGTGCAGTTGCAAATAATCCTAATCAGTGGCCATTAAACTATTCCCCCTCTCCCCCTAACCACTTATATATAATTGTATTCCCTACTCGATACAAATGGAAATGATTCGAATGATCGCCATTGATTGTCACCACACCAAGCACCGAGTAATACCGTGCGTCAGGTCATTACGTGTGCATAGAGGATGAGGTGATCGACCCTTCATTCATTATTGATGGTTTGTTGGTCATTAATAGTGGTTGAATACCCCCTTGCTAGGTTCCTAATTTTATTGATACTCTGACGGTCTCAAATAAGCTTGCACACGTATTCTACTGTCTCACTAATATTATAAACTCAATATTTGTATCTGTGTGTGTGTGTGTGTGGGTTGGTTTCTTATTCACGTTGAAACGTGGATTTTTGTAGAAATGTTGTGTACTGATACTATAAGTCCTGGAATAGATTATAATTATAATGCTTTTTATTCTGTACAAATTGACAGTTTCTGTGGGATCACAGTTAACGCGGATGAAACCGCGGGGCGCTGCTACTTTTTTTTATTATTATAAATGTGTGTTTCTATGTTTGGCTATTAGTTGTTCTCAATCGCGGCTCCTGTGGGATAATACTTAAAGCGGTCGAAACCGCAGGACGCCGCTAGTAGATTACATAATTATTTCTGTCGTGGCGACGTTTTCACCGATACTTTCTGTCGGTTATTTTTAGATGTCTGTTAACTCTTTACTTGTCGAAAAATGCAAGTACCAAAGTACTAGTGAAACTAGAAACTAGAAGTACTAGTGAAACTAGATTTAAAATAGATTTAATTTAAAATCTAGGTTGGCGTTTAAATAAGTACGTTGTTCGCTGTTATGTGCAGTTGTGTCAGAATAAATGTTTTTTCTTACTTCTTTTCTTTCTTTAGATACTAAAAAAAACCATACAGTCAAATTAAGAACATCCTCCTTTTTGAAATCGGTTATTGTGAGTGATTATGTGGTCAAAAGTAACCAGAACAATCCTAGGAGTAAAGGCATTTAGCAACGCACTGACCGCGCCGGCACGGCTTTCATAGCGATGGTTACGGATGACCGGACGTCAGTACTGACCGTTAGGATAAAACTCAATGTACAGTACACAGTCTATGTTTTGGGTATGATACGGAATCCTAACTAATATCTTATCTTATCTTATATCTTTAAGTGAGCAATTCTTGTATATATATATATATATATATAATAATTGGAATATCGGAATCGGCTCCAACGACTTTCATGAAATTTAGTATATAGAGGGTTTCGGGGGCGATAAATCGATCTAGCTAGGAATCATTTTTAGAAAAAAGCATAAAAAAAAAATACCGAGCAAAGCTCGGTCATCCAGGTACTATTATTATACATGCGAATGTAAGTTTGTTACGCTTTCACGCCTAAACCACTGAACAAATTTTAAAAATTCTTTCACCAATGGAAAGCTACAGTATCAGCAAGTAACATAGGTTATGTTCTATCTCCGTATTCTCACGGGAACGGGAAGTACGCGGGTGAAACTGCGGGGCGCAACTAGTAATATATAAGATGATGCGGCTTCTTTTTCTGGAATAAAGGTAACAAACAGCAGTGATTACGTAAAAACTACATAAAAATCTCTGTTAAAAGGTAAGTTCGTGACAAAGTACGTGAGCGCCGCTCTCTTAAGGGCATGTACTCTGCAATCATTACCGAAACAATAGAAAATTGCGTGTTTTAGCGAGCGCCCCGAGCACAATAAAAGCATGAATTGCGAGGCGCATCACTAATGTCTAATACAATTGTGCCGAGTGCTGTTCATGTGGCGGCCGCGTATGCCCCGATAGGGATGGGACAATTGCGATATCGATAAAAAGATTTTTTTCAGACAGTTAATAAAATCAGGCATCACTTTGCGGAAATTCATATTCAACGAGAAAAAGTGAAAATATATGTCTTTAATTCCACTAATTACTTCAGTGGATATAAAGCTTGTTGAAGTTTTTTTTTTCATATTTAGGCATGATTGATTTTGTGATTTGTATTTGAAACCAAAGTGATAAAGATCGGAGTGATTGTAATCGATAATTAATCTAATACCAATTCATCGTATTTTCACATATGTTATTAACTGCATTTTTCAACTTTACTTCACTTTCCAACTCCAAGCTGTGAAAAGAATAAATTGCATGATAACAAAAAATAACCACTTCTTCTTCCATGTCGATGTGCCTACCTACTGCTTATGATGCAGCAATAAACCTAAAACACAGCAACCATTATTACAACATTACAAAACAATTACTAATCAATTCACCAAGCTCACCCTTCGCAAACCACCAGCAATCAGATCTTATCGAGCCAATTCTACAACAAGCTCTATCGATAAGCAGCCCACTTTATCGATATAAAGCATCGATAAGTAGCAAGCCCTATTGCGCCCCTCCGGTTCTTGTCATTAAGGGTGATCCATCAAAACGTCCGCCTGGATTTAGGGTGTTCGACGCGTGCGCCCTAGCCTCGAGGGTAGGGGGTGCAAACGGGGTGCAGGGGGTGTAACAAATAAAATTAGATATTCGTACGGTGTCCCCGCAAAGCGGCGAGTGCACCCTGATTGATTGCTTCGGTAAAGATACATTTTTTTATTACGTTCATAGATTGTTTGGTTACGGTGATTTGATGCTTTTATTGTTGGAGGTTGTTGCCCTGCGTTGAGTTGGGGTCAATGACCTTTACATAGTTCAGGAGCATTGGATGAAGCTATTACGAATTCAACGGGTCGGTAGTTTGCGTGAGACCGTAATATCGTACGAGTTAATCATAATCATAACTAACGATTTTCTAATTATTTATTCAAATGCTAGTATCAACCTTTGTTTTCTTGATCTGGTTGTTCACACTTCATTGTGATATCTAACGCTTTGAAAATAGAGCTCCAAATTCCTTAAGCAGGATTATCGGAATATGTTTAATCTGTTTTCTATCGGTCCGACGTCCAGCATTACGTCCAGCAGTACGGTCAGTACATTAAATTATTAAAATAAGTATTTGCTTAATACAGAGAGTCCTAGTTAGGGTTCCGGATCTATGTAGGTGATTGTGGTAATTATAATCAATAATAGTATTATCTATATATATATATATATATATATAAAAAAATGTTATGTTGGTTTGTGTACACTTCAAAAACTCAAAAAGTTCTGCACCGATCGAGCTGAAATTTTAGCATGATATATAATCCGCATCGAGGATTGTTTTTATCTATTTTTTTCATCAGTGACATATCAGCTAATGTGCGAATGTGCCACAGCGAAGCGTGGCAAGGTACAGTTGGTATTTAATAAATAACAACAAAACAGACATAAAATAACATGAAAATGAAGTGTTTCAGTTTTACGTTCGAAACACAAAAGTTTCCAGGAACCCAACTAACCGTAACTCTTCGCAACAAATTTCAAAAGCATTGCAGTTCTTTTAATACTCTCATCGCGGACGCCGCCGAGCCTGATATCATTAATTTACAAAGTTGTTCAAGAAACTACTTGAACAAAAACAAACAAAGGCGCGAGCAGCAATCGGGACGGCCCGAGACAGCGGGACGGAACTCCACGCTCATCGGGAACCGAAACAAAGCCTGCAAACGAGCTACTTAGCCATCGGAGTATTGGAGAATTTTCCATTTTCTAAAACAATGCCTTCTTTGGGATGTGCCGCTATTTTAATACCGTAATGAAAGGCATAAGCTCCTTTAGAGCCTCAGGGTGATGCAGTGCAGTGTCGCACCAGAATATGCAATGCAAAGTGGCACTGCGAAGATATTCCAACTTGTGATCGGTGACAACTCAGAATAGCAGAAAAAGAAGTTTCAGCCAACAATAAACGCATGCGATCATAGAAACGTAATATGTTTATTTTGGCATCAGATTAAGGAGACAGGTAAACCTGTACATAACAGCACCACAAAATATAAGTAGGTGCTTAAAAACAATGAAATTATTATATGTTATCAAGAAAATTGGAAACATTTAATGAAGAAATCGACAATCTAGTTTCATAAATGACGTCTACCAAAGAGACTTTACTTGTCTACAAAACGCCTGTCATTATTGTGTTATTAATTTAACTATGGCGTATAGAGAGGGGCCGAGACGCGCGCCTTGCGGCACTCCCACGTCTGCCGTCGATACACCCGTACACTTGTCTAATGAAGGCTTTGACGCTTTCCCTAAGGAAGTGACATTCATTTGCGTGTTTTACTATAACGCTTCCAATATAAACTTTATGTTCAAGAGCAGAAGTATCTACTTTGATTGCGATCGACGCTGTCGAATGCACGTGTATGGGCTGCGGTTAGTCTATAATCAAGCGAAGCAATCCCTGTTATTTGGGAATGTGATAGAATGAAGTGAATATGTGGAAACCGTTTTCGTTTGTGGAGCTTGAGAAATAAGTAAGGAGGGGTGGGGAAATGCGAAATATGTAGAATATTTTATAGTCTAACTAATAGGAGTATAAATGGTGGTACAATAATCTTGTGATGGTAACATTCATCATCATCACCATCAACCCATAACGTCCCACTGCTGTGCACGGGTCTCTCCTCACTTCCGTGAGGAGGGTAAGTCCATAATCCACCACGGGGGCCCAGTCCGGATAACATGTGGTGGTGGATAACATACCTACCTCCGAAACAATTCTCGGATAGGTATGTGGGTTTCCTCACGATGTTTTCCTTCACCGAAAAGCGAGTGATATTTACGTACATATGTTTTACAGAAACACATTGGTACGTGCCTGCACTGGGATTGTAACATTAGCAATACTTAAATATTTTATATTGCTTATAATAAAAGGCATGCATTTGACTTTATCTGACGCTAAGCAAATTGGATACGATGCCCTTACAATCCACGTTCATCTAGAAGATACTTTTCCACTCTTCCAAATAACTAGGCCGCAAGAAAAAAGAGAACACCCATGTTAATGAAAATAAAGAACAAAATAAGAAAGGAAACAATTTTATAGTACTTCATTATGTGATTAATTAACGTAAATAAACTGCAACTTTAAAATATAGAATATCCAGAAATGATGAAGCAAAAAAGATGTTCAATTCAGCAAGTGTCCCGATTCTCTTCGATCGAACGGCGTTGGCGGTCGTCCAAGCGAATGTTCTATACTCTCCACACGTCTTATTGCGAGCTCGGAGGGTATGGGTGACTTCTTTTTAAATTATTGTTGTTTTATTATGATGAATGTAGTTTTTTATAAATGCCACAGTGCTGAGGTAATATAGGCAGCGGTAGTGGACTCTATCTGTTATTGAGAGCTTCTAATAATACAGATAGGTAAGCAAGGTCTTTGGTTTTTAATTTAATTGAAGAAGGGAGCCGTTTTTTTTTTGCTTTGTATTTCTTTAGTACTGTTATTTAGTTGATGATACTTGATTTAATTTTAATTTTTCTCCACGTACATGATATTAAAGGGTTTGTGAAAGTGCTTTATCTTTGCCTGCTTGAAATAAATGATTTGAGTTTTGCGAGTGGTGGAGCGGTGGTAGCCAAGTGGGAGAACGTCCGCCTTCCAAGCAGGTCGTGAGTTCAAATCCCAGTGCAGGCACGTACCAATGTGTTTCTTGTAAAACATATGTACGTAATTATCACTCACTGAAAGAAAATCAAAAAACAAGAATGATGAAGGAAAACATCGTGAGGAAACCCACATACCTTCCCGAGAATTATTTCGGAGGTAGGAGGTAGGTGATCCACCAATCCGGATCTGGCCACCGTGGTGGATAATGGCCTAATCCTCCTCACGAAACTGAGGGGAGACCCGTGCCCAGCAGTGGGACGTTATGGGTTGTTGATGAGTGGTGGACTGGGCTGGTTCGTACAGTCAAAAGATTTTTCGCAAAATGTGTAGAATAGAATAGAATAGAATAGAAAAACTCTTTATTGTACACCAGAAACAAAAATAAACACAGTACAGAAAAACTACAATAGGTAAACAACGGTAGTACAATGGGCGGTCTTATCGCTGAAAGCGATTTCTTCCAGACAACCTTTGGATGGACAGTAAAAAACATTTTTCGATAGCAGGGTGGGTGGCGTACGTTTGCAGTAATTAATAAACACGATACGTTGTGTATTGAATTTTCACTCTTATAATTTGTGAGAAGTATACAATGTAGATATTTGTCCAACAACTTTGGAGTAGTTGTGAAGACTTCCGCTTGAAATAACAAGGAACTTGCTCAAACAAATAAGGAATGATCATGACACAACTTGTTTGTTTTCTGGCAAAAGTCATGAAGAAAAAACATTTTCACCGAAATATTTCCTGAAACTATGCAGCGTTCTGCCATCAGCGAAAATATATGGCATTCCTACTCACGTAGCGAGGCTACGGCGCTACACGCTCTACGAGTCTATTGTGCTACGGTGTAGTCGCTACAATATATAGCTACGGTAAATCGGATGAAAGTATATTCCGTTTGTAAGGGGTAGCATACATGTTGGCCAGTAGACGAGGACATTACAAATGTTCAAAAAAAGTTACGAATAATTAAAAAATAATAACCCGGCTTACACCCTAATTGACCTATAAAGATCTCTATAATAGGTACTGATTACTTTAAAGTCCTGGATTAAAAAAATTAAGATATAATAGGACATTATTACAATATTTTTAACTCAAATGTTGTGTGGCATAAATTGCCTAAAGTGATGAGACCGCCCATTATGCTAGCATAGTCAACAATATTTCAATATTGTTCCTTATTATGCATATACAATAGTAAATTTCGTTTAGTATCATATGAAGTACATACGTTACAGCCACAGTTAAAGCCATGGGTCGCAATCCAGGAAAAAACAACAGAAATGCCATTTCGCAAGTAAATTAAAAAGATATGAACATAACACCTGCTTTATATACATAAGTAATTCGTCTTTTCTCCGGTCATAGCTGTGTTACGAGCTGCCACGTAAATTCTTTATACGCCACGTTTCAGTGATACGGTGGCGTGAGATGGGAATTTTCGTGGATTTCTGGGAAAGATTAAGGCGTGAGACACATACCTTTGATATCTTTTAAATTTTAGAGGTAAACAGGTAACTTGTAATGTTGTAAACGAGTTTCATATTATATTTCTGTAGATTATATCGTAACAGGCCACTCTACGTTGCTTTGGGTAAAAAAAGATCAATGCAGCCAGGCTTGTGGCGCTGTCACTTCATTAACTGTTGTTCATTTTGACAGCGACGCGCAACGCTGTCACTTTGGTACATTTTGTATGAACAAGTCATCGAGTGACCAATTCTCTTCAGTGTGGCTTGCCGCTAATATGTTAGCGTCAAGCTGCATTTCTCCACATTGAGATATAAATAAATGAAAATTCGTATATTCGAGCTAGGCGTTGTTCGCTGAATTGCTTTTCTCCGAACAACTGTTCGCCTTTGAATTGTTTAGGTGAATATCACTACGTCGAAAAACTGTTGATTGAACAACGGATTACTGAAAACATGGTTCGTCGACGTTCTAAAGGGTAGATTAATTCTTTTAGCATGTTAATACTTAAAGGCGATGGTTTAAGGCTGTGATATACGTTGCCAATGTCTGTATCTTATATCTTTAAATGAGCAATTCTTGTATATATATATATATATATATGTAAAGAAAAGCATTTCACTCATAATATGAGTTTTTCTTTAAGTTTGGCTTTGCTGCATTATTGGCAAAGCCTGCTAGGTGTCACAACAGCTGACACTGACAGTTGTGACATTTAGTAAAATATGAAGGGTTGTAGAATTTGTCACGTGACTAATATACTTCCACCATTTGAATTTTCAGTTTAATAATAATTATTTGTTATTATAAAAAAGTCCTGAATTAAAGGCATTGAATGTTGTTTCTCTCGTTTTGCAGAGCAACGCAATTTACGCCTTTTCTTCATATCCTAATATAAGAAGGAACCTTATTATAAAACAACATTTACTGCATTTATTCAACAAAAATGGAAAAATTGAGGTTTGATTTTACTGTGAAACAAGCAACAGATGGAAAATCAAACATAATTTGCATAACCTCAATAGCAACAACTAACGGACAGGTTTTTGAAATACCGGCCGAATGCCAACCTGCAAATCTACATCAAGAGATTACGAATACTCCAAACTACGCCAAAATAAAGAAAACACTAATTAAAAGACATCAAACAAGGAAAATATGGATAACATTGACAGAGAAAATATCCCAAATATACATGGATGAAGAACAAAACTTACAGTTTAATGATTGTTACCTAGAAGAAATTTTGGAAAAAACAAGTAGTTTTGAATCTATACCTAGTGGCTCAAATCAAAAGTTAGAAAAACTATTGGAGAAATTGCTTGAAGATAAAGTAATAAAAACAGAAACACAAAATTTAGGGAAAATTGCAAAAGACTTCATGATTGAGAAATTCACTGGCAGAAACTCAAATGCCTACCAGTGGATTAAAGAATTTAACAAAGAATGTGAACGTTTCCAAATCAACGAAGACAAAAAGAAAATTGAAATATTGAAAAATTTTTTGGAATATGCCAGTGTAGATTGGTACAACTGCATGCTGATGAAACTTACAGTGGAATCAGAATGGTACAGATGGGAGAAAAACTTTTGTGAGACGTTTGCAAACAAAGGATGGTCACCCATCAGATATGCTCTTTCCTTTAAATATCAAGCGGGATCGTTACTCGAGTATGCTTTGAAAAAAGAAAAGTTGTTACTGGAAGTAAGAAAAACAATAGATATTGGGACACTCATAGACCTTATAGCATTTGGCTTACCTAATTATGTGGCTGATAAAGTTGACAGAGAAACATTAAAAGGAACGGAAGATCTCTACAATGAAATTGGAAAATTGGAACATCTTGTTGGAAAAAATAAATATGATAAAAAAAGTATTGAATACTCAGACAATAAAACCAAAAAGTATGAAGAAAAAAAACCATGCCAGATTTGTTTTAACGAGAAAAAAGGGAAACGTTACCACCCTGAGGAAAATTGCTGGTTTAAAGGGAAAAATAAAAAAACAGTTGTAAAATCTGTAAATAACTCGGAATTGGAAATAGAATTGAACGAGAAGAATCCAAAAAACTAGAAGTGCCACCATTAATACAAGTAAAGTTACTATTGAATGATACATTAGAAGTTTTGGGAATTTATGATTCCGGTTCAAATGTGTCATTAATTAACGCAAAATTATTGAAGATACAGCCAAAAGAAATCAAAAGTGAGATACACATGGCAAATTTAAAAACTATTAATGGTGAGAAGAAAACAAAAGGTATGGTAACATTAAAAATAAAAATCTTCAATATTGTAAGATTTATGGATGTTTTCGTAATAGATAATGAAAATTTTAATTACGATTTTCTGATTGGTTTGGATTGCATCAAAAATTTCAAATTATTGCAAAATGAAGAATTGAAGATCATTCAATGTAACAATCCAAAGAAAAATAAAGAAACAAATGAAGAGGATGAGATAAACAAAAACTACTCTAAAAATGATACTCCAAATTCAACCAATGTCAAAATTCCTTATGTACTAGGTGACAAAAATGAAGATGGAAAATTTGAAGATTCCGAAATATTAAAACAAGAAACAAAACAGCTAAATAATTGTGAAATAAATTTTAATGAGCATATAAACTCAGATGGATTTGAAATGATAATAAATCATCTAGATTTATATCAACAATCAGAAATTGATAAGCTGATAGAAAAATACAAATCGGTTTTTGCTAAGGATAAATATGACATAGGCACTGTACAAAATTATGAAGCTCATATTGATTTGATGGTGGATAAATACTGCCACAAACGTCCATACAGATGCACAGCTGAAGATAGAAAAGAAATAGAAAATCAGATATCAAAACTATTAAAGCAAAATTTGATTGAGGAATCTTATAGCCCATTTGCTGCACCAGTGACTCTAGCATATAAAAAAGAAGATGAAAAACGAACAAGGCTGTGTATAGATTTTAGAGAGTTAAACAAAATTGTTGTCCCCCAATCACAACCTTTCCCGTTGATTGAAGATTTAATGATAAAGACAGTAAATTGTAACTTTTTCTCTACTTTTGACATAAATTCCGCATTTTGGTCAATTCCATTAAAGATTCAAGATAAATACAAAACTGCATTTGTTACACAAGAAGGCCACTTTCAATGGACATGTCTCCCATTTGGGTTAAAGACTGCTCCGGCTATATTCCAAAGAATATTGAGCAACATCATAAGAAAATACAAACTCTCTAATTTTGCAATCAATTTCATAGACGATGTCTTGATTTTTTCAAAGACTTTCAAAGAACATGTAGAACATATATCAAGAGTACTGGAGGCAATACAAACAGAAGGCTTTAGACTAAAGTTTTCGAAGTGCAGTTTTGCAAATAGGCATGCCAAATATCTAGGTCACATAATAGAAAACAATTCAATCAGACCTCTGAAAGATTATTTAACTGCTGTCAAAAATTTTCCAGTTCCAGAAACAAGAAAAAATATCCGTCAATTCCTAGGAAAAGTAAATTTTCATCATAAATTTGTACCACACAGTGCGATTATCCTGGACCCGTTACACAATTTATTAAGGAAAGACGTAAAATTCATATGGTCTGCAGAATGCCAGGAATCATTTGATAAAATAAAAGCACTGCTATGTTCAGAACCGATACTGAATATCTTTGACCCAGAACTACCAATAAAAATCTATACAGACGCTAGTATCAAAGGAGTGGGAGCTGTGTTGAAACAAGAATATAAGAACGGAGACAGTAAGCCAGTTGCATATTTTTCAAAAAAATTAACAGAAGCCCAAAAAAAGAAGAAGGCAGTATACCTAGAATGTCTGGCTATAAAAGAAGCAGTAAAATATTGGCAGCACTGGCTTATGGGGAAAGAATTTATTGTATATTCAGATCATAAACCATTAGAAAATATGAATATCAAGGCTAGAACTGATGAGGAACTAGGGGATTTGACATATTATTTATCCCAATATAATTTTAAAATAAAATATAACCCAGGAAAATCAAACCAAGAAGCAGACTGCTTAAGTAGAAATCCGGTTCTAGAACCTTATGATAATAATGACGATTTTTTAAAAGTAGTAAATTTAATAAACCTAGAAGATATCAAAAATGACCAACACACAAATCTAGACATACAAAATGGGAAACACATATTGGAGAATGAGATTTACTACAAAACAAATAAAAGAAGAAAGAAAATTATACTATCAGAAGAACTTAGCAAAACCTTAATAAAAGATATCCACAATACTTACTGCCACATTGGAAGAACACAGATGACAAATAAAATAACACCATTCTACACAGCAAAGAACATCATTGCAAACATTAAACAAGCTTGTGATGAATGTGAAATATGTATTAAAAACAAATCAAGGAGGAAAACGAAATATGGCTTAATGTCTCATCTAGGACCAGCAACATGTCCATTTGAAATTGTATCTATAGATACCATTGGAGGTTTCGGAGGATCACGGTCAACGAAAAAATACTTACATCTTCTGGTTGATCATTTTACAAGATACGCTTATATTTTCACATCAAAAAACCAAAGTTCCAGTGATTTTATAAAACTAATGAAAATTGTAACACAAAGCTACAATATTGAGATGGTATTAACAGACCAATATCCTGGCATAAATTCCAAAGAATTTAAAGAATTTCTGAAGAAGGAAAACATAAGAATGGTTTTTACTGCTGTGGACGCACCATTTTCAAATGGACTTAATGAAAGGCTGAATCAAACTTTGGTTAATAAGATAAGATGTAAAATAAATGAAAATGAAAAAAAAATAGCTTGGACTACTATTGCACAGAAATGTGTAGAAAAATATAATGAAACAGAACACACAGTAACAAGGTTTGCTCCAAAATACCTCTTGGAAGGCGAAAATGTGAATATTCTTCCACTGGAATTGAAATCAAGATGCACAAAAGAAGATCTAGAAAGAGATAGAAAACAAGCTCTTGAAAACACAATAAAATCTCACAATTATAATAAAAAAATATTCGACTTGCACAGAGAAGATTGTAAATTAGAAGTAGGAGACAGAGTCTATGTGGAAAACGGAAACCGACTTAATAGAAAGAAAATGGATGAATTGAGGATTGGACCATATAAAATCATGAAGAAAATATCAAATTCAATCTATGAAGTTGATGCCGGACACCAGAAGGCGGAATCAAACCTATACCATATTACAAAACTAACGCCAGTTAGTTAGTCATTAAACAATTGCATATATCCACACTTGTCTTGCAATTGTTTCTTTCTAAGGGGGGAGATGTAAAGAAAAGCATTTCACTCATAATATGAGTTTTTCTTTAAGTTTGGCTTTGCTGCATTATTGGCAAAGCCTGCTAGGTGTCACAACAGCTGACACTGACAGTTGTGACATTTAGTAAAATATGAAGGGTTGTAGAATTTGTCACGTGACTAATATACTTCCACCATTTGAATTTTCAGTTTAATAATAATTATTTGTTATTATAAAAAAGTCCTGAATTAAAGGCATTGAATGTTGTTTCTCTCGTTTTGCAGAGCAACGCAATTTACGCCTTTTCTTCATATCCTAATATAAGAAGGAACCTTATTATATATATATATATATAAGAATTGCTCATTCAATCTCGGAATCGGCTCCAACGATTTTCATGAAATTTAGTATATAGGGGGTTTCGGGGGCGATAAATCGATCTAGCTAGGAATCATTTTTAGAAAATGTCATTAAAAAAAAAAATACCGAGCAAAGCTCGGTCATCCAGGTACTTTTCATTAGGTATGACAAGCGCAATGCAAGATTGTACAATCAAAAGTTCTGCACATATATCACTTTTACATACGAACTTTTTGTTAACACTTTTGGGAATCAAACGAACAAAGATAAAAATTAAAACTTAAGGAATACTTAATTAAATTAGTATGCATAAGAAGGAAAGAGAAAGTGGAAGGAGATGGCGGAGACCTTTACCCAGAAGTGGGATCAGACGGGTTAATAAAAAAAAGTTCTGCTGGTTCTGAAACAACAATATCAAATTAAGAGTACTTTAGATGTACTTTCAACTTCAATGTACTTTCTTTTAGCATGTCGGTACTATATTTTCATTGACGTCTCGTACTGTATAAAAAGCACACGAAGGCACCCACATCGCTTCCACCTGGCGCCTCAGCACAAAGCCGCCGCTCGCATCGATCCGCTGCCGCTGTAGTCTGCTAGATTTATAGAGGAGATGGAATTCTATTGGGTGCCAATGAATCTTCATGTATAGAAGACGCAGGTCTCCTTCGAATGAAACTAGAATATTTGGAAGATAACATTACTTAATTGTAATGTTAGTGACAAAGTTTAGGCCAAAAAATATATGAAACATAAGTGATCTTTTGTTCTCGTTTCGTTCATCGTGTACAAAAAGGTTTTACTAACTAAAAAAGTATCGTGTAACTAAAAAGGTGTCGTGTCGCCTACAGCAGGTATTCGAAAGAATAAATTTTCAATATAAAAAATTAGGTTTTAATGAATTGAACTTGATTACCATATTCAAACGCTAGGAAAAGCATGCAGAAGTAACCGCAATGGTATTGATAATTCTCCATTCCAAGTCCTAAAAAAAATTTTCTAAATTTTCGAAGCTTCAAGCGTTCTTCTAACCATAGGTATTCGCTCTAAGTGTAAGTGTTTGTAGGACCATGGTCCTTGTAGTTTCTTATTCCTAGATACAGAGAATCATAGTTAGAGGCAGGCTTTACGTACGCGATCGTGACGGGTTACTTAAAAAAAAAAAACTCTAAAGGTGTTCCAACACTTGCTCCACCAGTTGGACATTTTCGACAACTTCTTTTGCGATTATCTGCTGTCTAGCGGAACTCAATTACACATTTTTTCAGCCCGCCCTTATCAAATTCATGGCTAATAAAATATAACCATGTCGCAAAAGTCTTGAGGGTGTAGAAATCACGTCGGGTGTAGGGCCACCATCCGTCGGGGTTTCCCCGGATTTGTCATAGTTTTGGAGGTGTCTGGGGACCCCGTGAGGCGTAAAGGGCTATTTAAACAACTTAACACGTTCAGTGCTGAAAACACAACGACGTGTTTTCATTATTTGCCGCGAGTGCGGAAAAACACAACTGCTGTGTAGGAAAACACTATGGAGTGTGCAGAGCCGCACCGGTGGCTAGACAAAAAAAATTGGCTCAGAAGTGAAAGTGCTAAATTACTTTCCATATGATACTTTAGAACCAATGTCTCAGGGTGACGAGCTCAGTGCAGTGCGGACAAGATTCTGCAGTGCTAAGTTCTTAGTAGCACTGTAACTGTCATTAGCAAGCGCAGTAAGCTTACCATCAGGTGAACAACTTGCTCGTCACGTTACTGTATTTTTTTAGTAAAATTTAAATCCTTTGCTACGATGAATTTTTGACCACGCATGGACCCTACACAGCCTATTGGTCTGGAGTTCCAGAAACCAGTAGAGGGTGTCAGGGAGTTGAAGTACTGCTTTCCGCTGGGATCGTAGCATGGAAAGATGTAGTCTCTGCCTATCCCAACGGGAGAAAGACGTGACTGTATGTATGTGAAATAAAATAAAAACATTTTTTTTCGATATTTATAAAGCGTCCGGAAAAATTGAGATTTCGAACTTTTTAAATGTTTGTCCAGTGTCGGTAATGTAGATGATGCCAGCCCTAGTCGGGTGACGCCGAGTTCAGTTTACGAGTGCGCTGCGACCGCTGAGCGGCTCCGGCATAAAACAAGGTAAGCCTGGCTTTATGAGTTTACGGCCTGTACCTGAGCCGCGCGTGTGAACTAATGCCTCTTTAGGTAAAATGGCGCTCGGGAGTGCTCCGACGAGGAATACCGGGTAAGGAGCCCTTTGGGAATAATTAACAACGAAAATCTTTACCATACTTGTACCCAACTAGGTTTAATAAAGTCTGCTTTACGATCTTCTCGTTTTCATACCATTTCACTTGAAGGGAAATCGTAAATTGGTTTGCTGATGTTATTGTGAGAGAATTGCGTAGTGTTTGATAGGATGTGACCCACTTGTTATGATTTCTAAGATCACTTTTTGTTAGACATGAAAAAAGCGGTCCTCTTGGAAGCGTCGCCTGGACTGACCCGTGAGGTAATGTCAAGCTAAATCATTCTCGGCGCGTCCAGGTGGATAGAAGCAATGTGTTGCGCTGACTGGTTTCATAAAGTTAGCCGTGGATTTTGAAATATGATCGAATTTCTTACTGGTGATCCTATTCACGTCTGATCCAATCGGCCTCCTTCTCAGTCTCCTCTGGCCTGACCTCAGTCTACTATACATGATGATGCTGATGGCCTCCTTGTCGTATCCGATACACAGAACCCCAGGAACCGGATCTGTTTTTGATCGTGACGCGTATTTTTTTTTAATTTCAGCTATATTCGATAGTTTGCCAAAAAATATTCACACGATGTGAGATGTTTGAGTAACTGTACAATCCCTAAAATGAAACATTAGAATTTCTGTACCCATTTTTGTACAACTTTCAGTGACATATATTTTAGATAAAGTGTTCATTTCAAATGAACATGGCGAAACTAATGTTCACAAAAGAACCTCAGTCGTCAGTCGCTATAATGAGAACACGAGTAGCGTCAGAAAGGACAGTCGCGTCAAACAAATCACAACAAAACCTCACTACAATTAACCGTATGCAATTACTGAATTCTACATTCAGGTACATTTTAGACGACACGTTTCCAACCTTATTCCTTACGCAGCACGTCTTACAGTTGTGTGGTGCGTGAGTAAATAATGCAGGTAAAAAGTGTCGGGTAGTAAATCACGGAGGAATAATTTCGCGGCAGCAACGGTATAAATCAAGCCTGCCCCCTAGGCAAGGGTGCATATATAGAAGCGGTAGTAATTAAACCTTTGTTTTAGTTGGTGACTTTTCACGTGGATTGAATAGTAAATTTCGTCTTTTTGGGGAAGTTTTGAAAGCTGTGTTTGTGATCGGCTCAAGTAGAGAACGCTTAGAGGCGGCCAATAATTTCAGTTATCATTATTGTTGAGATCTTATAGAAGGACAAAAAGTTATCTCAAAGCTGGAATCAAACCAGCGACCTCCAGAACGCCGCTAAAATTCCAATACGTTTCCTTTTCCTAAAATGATTTAGTTCCGTGATGATGGACATTGTTTAAATTTGGATATCTGAAGATTATATGTCATTTTCTTAAATACAGACCAATTTAAGAAACTAATTAGAACATCTGGCTTTTCGTGAGATTGTTATTTTTAAATAATTTTTAAAGATTTCAAACCATCGACGTCATTATCAGCATAAAATCATTTAGTGCCATTGCCAAAATAAAAAATAAAACATAAGATTTCATCTGTGGTTTAAAGCCAAGACATGCTTGCCGCTTGGGTAAATTTTAACATAATGCCAACGCTGACGTCATCACCGGCAAATCAATGTCAATCATAGTTATTCAATAAAATTCGATATTAGCTATTGATGTGATGTAATCAGTGAGTCTATTCCTCAAGATGGGGTTGTAATCACAATCTATTAAAAAAAAATAGCTATGGCTATTCAGAAAGATCGAGAAAAACTTCCAAATGATGCAAAGGAAAATGGTTCATTTGCCGTTACAAGCAAATTCCTTTACTTTCCTTTTCAAAAACGATCCAGTAAGCACAACTTGCGCTTACGGTTTACCAATCCAACCTGATGCCGTCCCACCGACTCACCGCTCATAATTCCAAGTCACGCTACTTAACTCGAAGAAAAGACGTACCAGGAGCAAAACTCGGACACTCCATACATAAGCTGATTTGACAAGCCACACATATGAATAACGTTTGCACACACGCCAATAGCGCGTGTAAGAGCTTAAATATAGTACGCAACCAAAAAAAAAGACAATCCGTTAGTATGAAAGTTCAAACTTACCCGATTGTCTATTGTCATTTGGGCGTGTAATATTGACTGACCTCCCGTTTGTCCTCCGAATTGCGGGTAAAGGTGCGGAGAAGCGGATCGCGTGGGGGAGAGTGTCCATTCTGTATATAGTACTATGTCTTCTACGCCAGAGGTCCATAGAGGCTCTCACTCCATTAAGTTTCACTTAGGGATGTAATACCTATCTTTTGTATAGGGAGACGTCATTAATAATCGCGGATACCTTTGTAAGGATTCGGAATGTAAGTAAGGTGCGCTTTTTTGTTAGTTACGGAAAAGGTGGAGTGAAAATCTTTTGGGTAAAATCTGATATTTTGTAGATATCATATTATATACTAGATAGTAAATTAATACGCTTCTTGGAATTAAAATAAACTTGTAGGATAGTAATTGTAATTTGTATTTTGTTGTTTTTGTTGTATATTGATTATGATTTCTTCGTTCATGTTGATATTTCTAGGAGTACCATTGTGTTTGCGTTGTGGCTGTTTGTTCTATTGCATGGGTAGACGTGGCGCTTACTTACAGGCATGTAACTAGATAGTTCCGTCACTTGTATATTAAAAAATCTATGCCACCACTGAAAAACAAACCATATCTTTATATAACTTGGAAAATTATTATAAATCGGTAAATACGCAGTTTAATTTCTGTAGCTATCTTGAAATGAACACACAGGCAGCCTAACCTATAAAACGCTTAACCTAATCTCCTGAAATATAAGCCTCCAGTCGACCCTGTGAGGTCAAGTCGTTTGTCATGGGGTTGTTTCCACGAGGGGGTGAAATATGCCACGTTTTCACTTTTTTAACCCGCCTCTGGATAAGACGTGTGAATAATTTAAGTGGGCTTTCGACCTTTTTGCGGTCTGTGCGGTCGGTTAAAAAATGAACCGGAAACAGAAAAAAAACCCAATAAACGGATGACCGGTTGCCTTAAATAGTCTTAGTAGTTTGCCTTAATATACTTAGTCCTTGTTGAATTTTTATGTACATTTTTTCAGATGCCAGACTCAAACTCAAACTCAAACTCAAATCATTTATTGTAAATAGGCAAAATATTGCACTTTTACACGTCAAAAAAAAAATATCTTATACATAAGTATAGAAATACAAAAAAAATAAGTCAAATTTTATGATCTACGAAACTAATGATTATTATCTAATTATGGTTTGAGTTAGAAAAAGGATATTTCCCTTTCAAGTGGTGACCCATGCCTGAGTCTCGCACACGAAAAGGAAAACTCCATTGACTCTACCAGTGCTTCGGAAATACGCCCGTTAGAGAAGATAGCACCAAGAAACTCTACGGCGATGTCATTTTTTTAAATTTTAGTCATTCTTTTTTTTTTTTTTTTTAAAGCCATAATATACAATATAAAAATAAATTATTCTATTGACAATATTATGATATACCATTATTACCAAACTATTAAATTACATTATTGAAATTGTATAAATTACGTTACTTATCATTATCATGGAGATTGGGACATTGAGGCCATGCATTTTTGTCTTTAACATAGTCATTAATAGTGTAATAGGCTTTCTTTATGAGATTAACCTTAATAAATGTTTTAAACCTCTGCATGGGCAATTGATCAATTCCCTCTGGTAACTTATTATAAAAGCGTATACAGTTCCCCATAAATGAACCATTAACCTTCTGCAACCGAAATCTAGGTACATTCAGTTTATTTCTATTTCTAGTATTAAAGTTATGAATATCGCAATTTTTGACAAAGTTGTTGATATTTTTCCGAACGTACAATAAGTTTTCATATATGTATTGACAAGCCACTGTAAGAATATTGATCTCTTTAAATCGTTCCCGGAGAGAATCGCGGGATTTCATATTATATATGGAACGAATTGCTCTCTTCTGTAGCACAAATACTGTTTGGATATCCGCGGCTTTACCCCACAACAGAATACCATATGACATAATGCTGTGAAAGTAACTGAAATATACTAATCTTGCAGTGGCTTCATCAGTAAACTGTCTAATTTTGCGTACAGCAAAAGCTGCAGAGCTCAATCTTCCAGCTATGGACGATATGTGAGGACCCCACTGCAATTTTGAATCTAGATTAATACCCAAGAATGTAGTTGACTGTATGAGGTCCAAAGGCTCCTCATTCATTAAAATACTTAAAGTGGGGTCCCCTCTGACATTGGGAAGCGAAAATTTTATACATTTGGTCTTTTTAGAATTTAACACTAAATTATTCGTTGTAAACCAGTTAAGAACTAGCGTGATTGCTCTGTTAACATCGTCAAAATTTTTCTGAGTTCTGTCAATCTTAAAAATAAGTGAAGTATCGTCAGCAAACAAAACAATATCACATAAGTTTTTAACAAAGAAGGCAAGATCGTTAATATAGACCAAGAACAAAAATGGACCCAATATTGAACCCTGGGGGACACCCATAGAGATGAGAGATCCAGATGACCTCTCTCCATTCACATCAACTTTCTGAATTCTATTACTAAGATAAGAGAAGACAAGATCGAGAGATTTCCCCTGAACCCCGTAATGTTTTAATTTACAAATTAGTGTTTCGTGACTAACGCAATCAAATGCTTTGGAAAGGTCACAGAAGACACCAATAGCATCCTGTGACTTCTCCCAAGCATCAAATATATGCTTTAAGAGCCTTATCCCTGCATCTGTAGTAGACCGCCCTTTAGTGAAGCCATATTGCTCACTATGAAACAGACCGTTTATATTAAAATGAATTAATAATTGGCTTAAGATAATTTTTTCAAATATTTTACTTAGAGCGGGGAGTATCGAAATTGGTCTGTAGTTAGTCGGGTCATTTTTATTGCCGGACTTATATTTATTTTTATAGACTTATATTTATAGACTTATTTTTATTGCCAGAATTCCTTCAAATCTTAAAAACAATATTCGACAAGCCAATGATGCAGTTTGACTTTGAATAATTTGAGTGGGAGCTCTCTGATAGCTTTTGGCATTTTATTAAAAACTTTAATGGCCATTGCATTACTTTTCTTAACCTAGTAGGGTCCCTACTAGAGAATTCCAAATGTTTATATTTCTCCAGCTTTACGCGTTTAGAAAGAGAGAGATTTAGGCTTCGTATATTTTTTAAAATATTCTTGAAATTAGTTTTTGAAATTAGTTTGCTTAATTTTTTTTTTATTATACTCGTAAAGTTGAAGTTTTGCTTCTACTATGTGTTCCAGTACACACATCTTTTCAAAGCTTCTCCGATTCACCTGAGTACAAATTCAATACATGCAAATAGATGTTCCACCGCCGACTGCAAAAAGTTCTGGAACAAGCGGCTCAGAGCAGTCACTGCTTGTTTCCAAAACAATTCGTTCACCATTCCACTTGTTTCCCTTATTCGAGAACGGTGTTTCTCGAAACTCGTTTTATTTCGTGTTGGATTCAATTATAGAGAAACTAAGGAACCTGAATTAGAAGGGAAATGTTTATATTTGCTTGTGTTGTTTGGTTTCTTGGAACGGTAATGGTAAGAAGTGTTGCTGCGATTTTCGTATTGCTTTGTTGTCGTTGTGAATAGTTTTGTTTTGTGCCTCTGGAATTGGATTTTGCTTGGTGAAATGATGCTATTGTTTAGCGGTGTTTGAGATTTTTCAATAAACTTCGGACTACGTTGGTAATAGGAGTAGTAACCCCTGAATTTCAATTCTAGGAGTACAAACTCGTACATATCTCCATCTGACGAAAACGGAAACAATGAGGACAACTAACATCATCATCATCCCATAACGTCCCACTGCTGGGCACGGGTCTCTCCTCACTTTCGTGAGGAGGATTAGGCCATTATCCACCACGGGGGCCAGATCCGGATTGGTGGATCACATACCTACCTCCGAAATAATTCTCGGGTAGGTATGTGGGTTTCCTCACGATGTTTTCCTCCACCGAAAAGCGAGTGATAATTACGTACATATGTTTTACAGAAACACATTGTTACGTGCCCGCACTGGGATTTGACGTTTTCCCTATCACCGCTATCACCGCTAACATAATGATTTGAAAATTGAAATTTAAAAAAACCCTGTCAAGAAACTGTAACAATTAAAAATGGATGCCTAATAATAATAATGGTTTCGGACAACTAACGCAAAACAAACTCAAATAGTTCTGTTTTTTTTTTCTATATATTTATTACCTACATAGCTCCACGTCTCCACTGCTAAATTGGTTAGTAAACTCGATGGAAATCCAAATTCTCAGTGTCCCACTGGTGGGCCAGTTAGTGAGCTCTTTGGAAAAATACAAATTTTCATGTTACTAAGTAACGAGTAGGTGGTAGCCTAGTAGGAGAACGTCTGCCTTCCAATCAGAAGGTCGTGAGTTGAAATCCCAGTGCAGGCACGTACCTGTACGATGTAAAAACATATGTACCTAATTATCACTCGCTTTTCGGTGAAGGAAAACATCGTGAGGAAACCCACATACCTACCCGAGAATTATTTCGGAGGTAGTTATGTGATCCACCAATCCGGATCTGGCCCTCGTGGTGGATTATGACTTTACCCTCCTCACGAAAGTGAGGAGAGACCCGTGCCCAGCAGTGGGACGTTATGGGTTGATGATGATGATGAAGTAACGATCCGAGCAAGTCATTCATGATGGTAAGCGCCAAACGAAAATTATATCTTGAAAAACAATTCGCCGTGTTTAGAAAGTCAATCGACGCAGGAAATGATAACGAGCTCCCGTCATTGCAATTCAATAACGTTTCCAATATAAACTCGGAGCAGAAGCGGAAAGAGCAGAAATAAGCGAAAACAGGAGCGAATGCGGAAATTACGGAGCGCCTTGAAAGCTCGCAAATGAGCCGGCTGCTCGCACCAGAGCACATCACAGTAATCCAGGAGTCAGGGACGAGACGGAGGACTAACCAACGACTAGGACACGTATACAGTTAAGTTAATCGAGGGACAAGTTATTGGCAGTGTTCCATTTGGTAGACATATCCGAACTTACAATTTACGCTTAGTTCCTTGTTTGTGGAGCTAAGTAGAGTCAGCCGTTTCAGTGTTTATCAGGCCATCACAAGGCCTCTTTCGTGGCTTAACGAATGCCATCAAAAACCACAAAGTGCTATAATATTTTTTTTTTATATTATATAATTTTTTTTTTAATTGTTGTGATGTGTTTGTGTGGGTGTTCTAAGATCGAACCCAATTTCGTTGAATTGCAAAGCGCACAAGATACAGCGATCAGCGTAATTATGTGTTCAGTACTGAAAAGCATTGATTTTGGCCTTTGTTATATTTGTTATAAATATGGTGCTTCTGTTCTCGTAGTATACTTGTATAGTTATTAGGTAAAGCTGTTATATTAAAATTTCATTTTCACTAACATCGATGTATCGATTTAGTAAAATCGAAAAACTGCTCAACTCGACGATAATAGAAAGAGTCACATCCTTTTTCCCCCCCATAGAACAAAGAATATACAGACACGCCAAACCTTAAAACGCCGTAACCCAAACGCGTAAAATATCACCGCACTTCCCGCTTCCTAAGCGGTCGCATTTTTCTTATCAGAGCGGTGCTAATAAATAATTCGCACCAAAGCCGAGTTCCATGAATATCACTTAAACGAGATAAATACCCCGCAACCTTGCATTTTTCTTCTTTACGGACACTCTGGCAAGTTGTAAAAAGAAACGAGGTCTTCTTTGTGGCCTCAAAATATTCTCCGATAGCATTTTGACGATTCTGTACGAGAATAAATTACGGATTCTATGTCTCGACGAGATGTTCGGATTGGTTTTGCGTTAACCCAATTCGATAGGACATGGATTAAGCAAAGGGAATAGAATTATACTGCCAATAAAAGAATTTATTTCTCTGATTGTGACGCATGTGGACGGGTTTCAGTGTTGATTTGTTTGTGGCAGCTAATTGGGTTATTTCAAAACCATAACGGAGTGGTATCCGAAAGGGTCGACAAAGTCAGTTGGTAGACCACCTGCCAGATGGGCAGATGACATCGTCCGCATACTGGGTCAAACGTGGGGAAGGAAAACTCAAGACCGTAAAACTTGGCGCAATAAAGAAGAGGCCTATGTCCAGCAGTGAATCGATAAAGGCTGATGATGAATTGGCTTATTTCACGATACCGCCCATATAGAAACAAGAAAGTGTTATCTCACGTTCAAAATGTAGAGAATATAACGCTTTTTTTGTCGCAAATGTTACTGTATACATTTTACCATAGTTAGCAAGTACCGATTAACAGCGCATGTATAAAATTCAAAATAATATAATTCCTTGAAGGTCCGGCTTCATCGACACGTCACAAGTTTCATGTCTTCATTCCGTAACTAAATATAATTAGTTTCGAATCATATTTTCGAAATTGAAGTTCCCTTACTGCAATTTGTTCCACAACACTGCGTAAAAAGAATGAAATACGCACAATATTGTTCTGTTTCCTTGAAATTAAACAACTACGAGCCGGAGTCTCTCCGGATGTCTCCACAAAAGATATGAAAGAGCCATTCGCAACTCATAATAAAATCAGGACAAAATATTAAAACACAACGGCGGCGGACAAATGTTCAATAAAGTGCCTAATATTGAGCCGCTGTCTGAACGAACAGAAAGAAAAAAAGAAAAGATACCGGAATAAAGCATTCAATTTATTTTTATTCCGCTTTCTGTCCAACCTTGAAGATAATTGTGACATTTGCCGTTTCCCGACGTAGGCTATTATGAATTCCTATTTTGTTCCATTCCCCGCTTTCGCTTCGACATACCGCTTCATTTGAATTTTCAGATTTCAATACACACTCCGTTAACACGATTCATGTAAATGGGCGACCAAATCCGATACGAACATAATCATTGATTAACCGAGTTCATTTGAACGGATCGGTTTAAATTCCATTCTATTTAATTACAGGGGCTAGTGATGGGACAAATATGGATGCTCACAATGCCGAATATTCCCGAACAAAAACCGGATTAATCCCGTTATCGTCGGTTGCTAATAATAATAGTGCCGTCGTAATCCCGCGTGATGGATGACAGATCCACCCTCGCTGGACACCCCTTTTAATTGCCGTCGTGAATGCACGGGCGTCAGTCACAGTGAATTTTCGATTTATATTATAATAAGTTCGATTCGGTGTCGGCTCTTTGGTATTCGGTTTAATAAAGGTTTTGTACGCGCTCTATGCAATTTTGCTTTTGGAAATTTTGAAAGGCGAAGGATGAAAAGCGTGGCATTTCTTTGAGCTTGATGGATGCACTTTCATTGGGGTTTCAGCGTTTGATATGTTAAGCTGTCACGGGAGATGACGAAGGAACGGGAGTCACTTTATTTTGCACATGAATAGACTTTATCTAGGAAATACATGAATATTTCCTTTGAGTCCTTTCACTAGCTCGAAACAAGTTTGTGTAACGGCAGCCCTTTTTTAAATTTGTAGACATTATAACTTTTTTATTATTTTTTATTCGACTGAGTGACGAGACGAGAAGTCGTTCACCTGATGGTAAGCGCTACGCCTACCCATAACAGTCACAGCACCACTCAGAACGTTGCATTGCATAATCCTGCGCGGCACTGCACTGCGCTCGTCACCCTAAACATCGGCTCTAAAGTCTCATATGCCCAGTAATTTCGCTGGAAACAATGCCCTTCAAACCGGAACACAGTAACGTTTGCACACTACTGCTTGGTGGATGAATATCTGGCAAAGGCGGTCTCTTGCAGAAGAGGCCTCCCACTACTAAACTAGAACTGAGTTACGCTTACATTTTAAACCAATAAGAAACACTAAAACGAAATGCAAGAACTTGTCGATTGTAATTTTAAATAGAACATAGTACACAAAATCTGTACAAAGTAGTTTCACCACACTATCTATATATATATAAATGTTATGTTGGTTTGTGTACGATTCAAAAACTCAAAAAGTTCTGCACCGATCGAGCTGAAATTTTAGCATCATATAATCCGCATCAAGGATTGTTTTTATCTATTTTTTTCATCAGTGACATATCAGCGAATGTGCGAATGTGCCACAGCGAAGCGTGGCAGGGCACAGCTAGTTGTAAGTAAATAACACTAAAGCTGGACTAAACTCCCGCAAAACTACATAGCGTACCTCTAACCTAAAGTCTAGACTGTAAAATGTTAGGCTATTTCTCTCGCGTTAGGGTGTCTAGGAGCATAGGTAACCGACTCTCGAGCCAGCACAAGTGCCGGTAAGTTTCTAGTGCTCGCGGCAGGAATATCTAGTGCTTACTGGGTTACTGGATTCCATTTTTGGTGCACCAGACCCAGTAATGCTAGCACTCTATGCACCAGCCTGACATACTGAAACTAAATATAACAGCCCTTTAATTTTTTGCCGCCATTTGTTGCTTTGACTTGACTTTTTTACGTTTTGGTTTTTGCAAGATTTATACATTTAACCAAAGCCAAGTATAACAATCATCATCAACAACCCATATCGTCCCACTGCTGGGAACGGGTCTCTCCTCACTTTCGTGAGGAGGGTTAGGCCATAATCCACCACGGGGGCCCTGTCTGGATCGGTGGATAACATACCTACCTCTGAAATAATTCTCGGGTATGTATGTGGGTTTTCTCACGATGTTTTCCTTCACCGAAAAGCTAATGATAATAACGTACATATGTTTTACAGAAACACATAAAGTATAACAAATAAAAAAAAAACCTAGTAGTCAGAATGCCAAGTCTTGCCTTGATTTCTTGTTTATGGCTTCCGTGGCTGCAGTTATCTGTTACGTCTGAAATTAAAGATCCTTATCTTATTTTTATCTTTTCAATTCGCCGCAGTCATTAAGCCGTTAAGCCACGTCTGGCCCTTGGGCAGGCCGATAATCTTTGACACTAAAAGTCTGCACTACCTCATTCCAAAATCAAACAAACATTCATATTATTCATTGTAATAGCCATTCATCATCATATTTTTTTTATGTTTTTTTATTTGTTCCTTACGTAATTAGGATCGGTTTGATCGAAAACTAACGTGTCGATAAGTCGACCTTTGTAAATACTTATAAATTCAAAAGCGTCGCCATTTGGTGGCCCTTTTCAATCTCTTGTCGCGGTATCAAAAGTAATATTTATTTTCTTCATTATTTACATCAATATTTATCCGCACATTGCGAACAATCAACGCATCTGTGAAGCTTGATCCAAAATTATCGAAATGAGTTTCACAACGGGACACGCATTGCAATTTCCACCTTATCAATAACGAATTAAGTCGCAAAATTAATCCAAAATGTTAAGCATGTGCTTAAGACTTGTCAAGGAGTTTTAGGCTCTGTTGCGTGAGTAATATGATAGGTTTTGTGTGTGAAGGTGAATAATGACAGGGTATGATTGATTATTTCATGTATGGCACAGATGTGGATGACGTGGTATCATTTATTCGTCGATCGTATGACTTTGCGGGCGATGAAAGAATGATAGATTATATTGGCGGAGACGAAAATGTTTTTTTTTAGTAAAACTTTTTTGTCTACGTGTGGGAGAAATTTTATAGCAACTTTTCTGTTACGCTCGACCGTCACATGAAGGTTCATTGAAAGAAGTTTGAAATAAGACAAAAAGTTCATCATAGAGTATACAAAGGTTTAAAAAGGTTTTGTATTGACATCTCTTCTCAGTTCTCAGTCTAACCACAGACTAAACAAAATCAAAAGAGTATTTCATGAAAGTTTTTAGTTACTTTCATTATGCCTCGACAAGGCCTCGACATAGAACAGTGGCGGGTCGGAATGAGAGACAAATAGAAAGGAATAGTTTTGCTTATTACGTGTTAACACTGTTACATTATACCCTTTTTTTCATTTGACTGAGTGACGAGACGAGCAAGTCGTTCACCTGATAGTAAGTCATAGTGCCACCCAGAAATTTGCATTGCATAATCTTGCGCGGCACTGCCCTGCGCTCGTCACCCTGAGACTGGAAGGACGGGAGTTTCGCTAGAAACAGTGCCCTTCAAAGCGGAACACAGTAATGTTTGCACACTACTGGTTGGCGGATGAATATCTGGCAAAGGTGTGGTACTTCCCCAGGCGGTCTCGTGCAAAAGAAGCTCCCATTACAAGTTCCATTCTAGTACCCTGTGTATTTTGTAAACAGGTGTACAATGAGGTGTTTTCTATTCTATTCGATTACTGGCAACAATACGAAGCTTTTATTATATTGTTTATATTCAAAACCATTAAATTACCTGATTAGTTAAAATTAGAGAACCATTCCTCACGTGCCCTCCGCTTTCAGGAGCTTTTAAAGGCCGACCGCACACTCAACTACGAATACCGGACAATAAAGCCGGCCACACACTTGCGTACGTGCGCCCCCCGTGCGTAATTCGATTGCCGCGAGCGCCCGAGCGCCCCGGGCGCCCGCGGCGAACGCACAATGCACCGTGATTGGTCACGAGCCTGAGGCAACTTCGGAATCTTTCGACTGTTCGTAACTACGTGTGCGATTTCTATATCGGTTTAATACGTTTGATTAGATTTTTGGTAAACTTGTTCGCGTATTTGTGTAGCGCTATGATTAGTTCAATTTTATTTACAGTACATAACTGGAAAAAGTATCTAGAGGTCGAGTTTTTAGTCTTACTGGGTGGCAAAATTTCACAAAAAAATCCCATTTTAGAGAAATCGGTGGCAATCGCCCATTTTGACACCCGGTGAGATTCAAAACACAGGTTACTCAAAATGTATTTTTTATGTTTGTCTATTTAATAATCATAAATCTGTAAAATGTACATGAAAATTTAAAAAAGTAGAATAGAAAACTAGTTTATACAAATATATTTAAAAGCACGGAATGTGCAGATAGGGCGCGTTCACACGCGACCGCGCTCCCGGCGGCCGCTCGTTACGGTGTGCACGACGCCCGCATGGCAATGAGGAGTAGAGTTCAGTAGTGCGCCCGGGGATGGGTTCAGTTCCAGCTCAGAGTTATTTGAATATCATTATTTTTAATGACTTACTTGTGACTATAATATTGGGTCTACTGGCGAACAGGAGGCCTACCATGACATCATATAGCGATTCAATTGAAGATCTAAACTGATCCGCGTCGCATAATCGTACCATGACATCTTATTAACGACGTTGCTGCCTGGATCCAGTTTAGGTTGAAAATGGTAATAAGCACTTAAACCAATCGAGGCTACTAACTCCATAAAGTACCATTTCCCATGCACAAAACCAAACACAGATCACATCCACCCTATCTAACCAATCACCCATCATCGTTTCAGTGCCGTAGCCCGAACGCCGTGCTCAAGCGGCACGTAATTAAAATTCATGGCGTGTTCGCCGCCGGTGTGCGCGCGCCCTAATCAGCCGATTGCCCGCGGAACGTGGAACAGGGCCTGAATATTGCAACTAGAGGAATGATGGAACAGTAGATTTTAACCAGCTGTTTAATATAGGGTTAAATGTGGTGTAAAACGGCTTTGAAAATGGCTGAGGATTTGAGATTATAAAATTATAAATCATACACATTATTTTCTATTGTTTGATTGGTTCAACCTTCAGTGCTGAGGACAC
Source organism: Campaea margaritaria (assembly GCA_912999815.1). NCBI lineage: Eukaryota > Metazoa > Arthropoda > Insecta > Lepidoptera > Geometridae > Campaea > Campaea margaritaria. Next base: position 11,599,490 of record OU538801.1, read on the forward strand.
AACTGTCGTTTTTTTCATAACTTGCCGCGAGTGCGGAAAAACATAATTGTTGTGTTTGTTGTATGGGAAAACACCATGGAGTGCGCAGAGCCGCACCCGTGGCTAGACAAGTGAATCGGCTCAGCAGTGAAAGTGTTAAGATGATTGTGATGAGGATTTCGTTTGCGTAATGACCAAAAACGGTGACCTTGATCATTTCCTGCCATGTGTATTTCCTAAATTGCGTAAATCATAGTAATTAAAGATACCCGTCGTTGTTCTGATGGTAAACGCGACGACTGCATAAAAAAATGGCAGTGCCACCCAGAACTTTGTTCAAATAGGTTTGAATTATATTCCTATCTAACCTGAATAAATCATCATCATCATCAACCCATAACGTCCCACTGCTGGGCACGGGTCTCCCCTCACTTTTGTGAGGAGGCTTAGGCCGTAATCCACCACGGGGCGGGCCGAATCGGTGGATAACATACCTACCTCCGAAATAATTCTCGGATAGATATATGGGTTCCCTCACGATGTATTCCTACACCAAAAAGCGAGTGATAATTACGTACATATGCTTTTTACAGAATAAATTTTACCTGAAAAAGGATTAATTAAATGAATATGCAATCGGTTATAAAATACTCGAGTCTATTATTTTTAACCCCTCAAGTATAGAGCGGATCTTTTAAGCAAAAGAAAACCAAATATTCCACGTAATATGTACGACCTGCGACAGGTCAAAGTGTGTCAGTAAATTTATCAACAAATAAAAGAATATCCACCATAACAGCCTATCACCCTGTACAAGTAACTATGCGTATCTATATAAAGGCTGAAACACACTCACCTGAACCTAAAAACAATAACGCGCAACCCGGAACCGTAACAGAACAGTAGTTGCAGTCTATAACGTAAATATAAATATTTACCTCTCCACTCGCACCTTCCAATTGGCTAAAACACACGCGAATATCACCACTTAGTCCCAGACAACAAAGTCTATTTTCACACGCACAGTGTAATAAGTACGTCAATGTTTTGACTTGTCCAAACACAGTTAGCGCGTTAAGAACTAGCAGTTAACGATTGTTTAAACGGTTATTTTTAACGATAAAACTTTTACGATGGTTGTGCGCGCGGCTTTAGATTCTAATTTACTTTAATTTTAATAAATGTTATTAGGTTTTAAGAATATAATGTTAAGATAATGTTTAATATGAAGAGAAGTTGAATATATAGTTAAAAGTCTAAAAATACTACAATTCTACGTTAACACTGAAACTACTACGATTTACAACAAGATTACAACTTCACTACTTTTAAGTTTAAGGTTAGTTATATTGTTAAAGTGACTTATGTTTAAGATTCGTAACTCGCGTCGCGATTGCTTGGGCGGGCGGCCCACGAGGCGGGCGGGCTTCAGGGCCGTTGGGCGGCGAATGCGCCTCGGAGAAAGAGCGCGGGGTTTAAATCCTTTCCGAGTACTTCGCTTGCCGATGTTGTGACTTGTACTTCTTAAGCTGGGTCCACATTTGTAACCGTCACCGTGACCGTGACTCAGTGTCTGTGTCACGGTACTTGCTGTGCTAAATAAGGATGAGAGCTGTGACATTTTACCGCGATTCCCATAGGAATCAGCACTGCACCGCGAGCGCACTGCAGTGCCGCGCAGGATTATTAAATGCAGCGTTCTAGGTGGTGCTGTGATTGTTAAGGGCAGGCGTAGCGCTTACCATCAGGTGAACCACTTGCTCGTCTCGTCAATCAGTCAAATAAAAAAAAAGGAGGCTCATGAGAGGATCGCTGTGTATTAGGTGACTCCGTGATTGTAAAAAGTACGGGTGACAAAACCTGTCCACGCTTGTGTTTTGTCATGCGTATTTGTTACGGTTAAGCTTACGGTTACAGATGTGGACCCAGCTTTATGTATTTACAGGAAAAAGGCTTTCTTCTCGTACGTTTGAAGTTGCGGAGATGTTATGTTCGAAGTTACCTTGTGTGAGAGTTAGAAGTGATAGCAAAGTTTCTGATGTAATTATGTGTTGGGGAATAATTTCTGATTTACGTAACTTTTCATTTCATTTCTACAATTTTAATAATATAAATTATCTGTTTGTTTAGATAGCTTTTATCGAAAATTTGGACGTAAATAATACTTGCCTACTTTAATAAATGGTTTAAATACATTATCAATTCAGGCAAATCAATCAAAAACGATGCAATTAAAATAATAAAAAAGGAACGGCAGTATTGGGATTAAATAATTAATAACAATTGGTTTAAATTTAATTTCTAAATTATATTTACAATTTATTTGTCTTAGTTGCTCTAATTTGATTTTGCTGATTTTATTCGATTTTATATATAAAATTGATTTCGGCTGTAGTTTTTTTTATGGATAGAAAACGCTATAAGTATATACTATTTACCGCAACTTGGCCTTAAAATCAATTTGCACCCTACCCGTAGTTTTACCGCTTGCAATCGTGTCAGCAAACTAACTCAATAACCTACCCCTCTTCTATTACTTTATGGGGGTATAAAAATTTTATGACCTTGTTGAACGGTAGTTGACAAGAGGATAAAATTACAGGGTAGTTGCTGGGGGATGATTAGGGGTGGAAAATAGGAGTTTTATTGACCCTCTTTGTGTTTTGTTAATTTACTGCTAAAATGAATTGTGACCGAATGGTAACGACTTGTTTCATTGTTATGTGTATATTTTATTGAAATCGCTCAAAAACGGTGTAGGAAAACATCGTGAGGAAATCGGAATGTCCAAGAACCTTTATAATTCTAGGACATATGACATGTCCTGCAGGTTGACCTGCACCGGGCCAGCGTGGTCTATCATAGCCCATCCTCTTCCTCTCCGAGAGAAGTCCTGTGTCCCAGCAGTAGGAAAAGAATGAAGATGAAGACTATAATGTCGGGTTTTCGCGAATGATGGATCTTGATGCGCGTCTTCAGCGCTGGTAACTTCTTAGTTTAATTCTGTCTAATTTCGTTTTATCACTCCTTAGAAATGAAATGGACTTTAACCATTGAAAACTCTTTTTGAGAGTGGCTTTTTCTTTAACATATTTTACTTTAACAGACTTTACTTTAAGTATTATTTCGGAAACTACCGACCCCGACAAAAAATCAAACTTACCGATCACTTGGAAGAAAAAAGGAATATATATTTTATATGGATTTATATGGAAATTAGTCCTATGAATGGGTTCTTTCCAGACGTCCTGCCTCAGTCCATTGTTCTCGAAAAATTTACTTTCGTAGGCAACATTATGCGACCTCCAAAACAATTAAAATTAAAATATCAGATGCTAAATGGTTTAAATATAAATTATTTTTTATTGCCGAAATATTAAATGTGTTGGTTGTTTACAATGAAAAGTAGCAAAATTGTTTTCAGCTAAGGCTTGTCGGCGAGTCCCAAGCAAGACACATGTATGTATCTTGGAACTTCAAAATTCGGCTTTTTCTTTTCAAAGTTATCTACTCATTAGTTTGTAAGCATACTGTAAATATCACTGGCACTCACGGCTATCTGGAAACCCGCAAATTCTTTTACTACAATTTATTTCCCTAGTAAACCAGTTTTCCTTTCGGATTTTTCCTCAACACTTCATGTAAAGCCCGGCGTCCACGCGGGGCAGCGGCGAGGGCGCAGCCAGAAAGTGGCGTTTAATTAAAAATATGTCAGAGGGCGGGATCGAGGGGGCAGGGGGGGCAGGTTTCTTCACTGATAGACTATATTGGAGCGGAGCGTCGGAAGAATGTGTGCGTAGGTTGGAAGGATCTCAACCTAACGCTACTGAATATTGTTCTTTATTACAGCAGCATACCTTCTTACTCAATTAAATAAAGTATATAGGTTTGATCACGACCACTTCGAGGGTATTTCCTTTGAAAAACCCAAAATCATTTCGCTAGTCCTAGCTTATTCAGCTGATTTGCGTTGTTGAAAATTGGTTTTGTATATCTTACAAGGCGGTATTTGGCTATGTTTTAGAACATATTTCAGTTTATCCGCAAAATATCATGAATTTTATTTTAGTGTTTGGTGCCAATCTTGTCATTGTAAATGTTTTCAAAGTAAAAATTCTTTACGCACGCTTGAGAGTTTGGAGTAAGCTGGTGAATGCGTTACGAAAGATGTGATCGGGCGAGGCGAACGGAAGTTGAGAGGGAGATATAGGTTAGTGAAGATAGAAAGAGAGAGACTTACGTTTAGTATTATTTTATGAAAAAAAAATACTTGAAATTTTACTCTTACTACGTGTCCCATCACACATTTCGTTTTTTTAAAGGTTCTTTAAAGGTTTTTTAAGGTTTCACTTCTTTAGCCATTCAGCTCCAATTTCTAGCAACAAAATTCGTAAACAAATCTCATTAAGTCTGTAACGCGAACCACCTCACTGTAGTTAGCACTATGTTAGTTAGCACGGACGGAGAGCAGTTGACATTATGCAAAGCGCATAGTTATCATTTATACGTGGACCAGCGAAGTCCTGCGGGAGCCAGGGATGTAGATAGATATTCTAGATGTGACTTGTGCAGACAAACTGTACTGGGCGTATTTCCGAAGCACTGGTAGTCAGTGAATCATTAGTTTAGTTAGTGGATCATATTTGATTTAATGTTCTCTATGTTTAAGACTTTTTTAAATTGTTTTGACTTATTAAAGTGTATTTTTTTCCTACTTACAGTAAATGATTGGAGTTTTGATATTTGTAGGTCATTGAAGGTAGAGGCAGTCCAATGTTTCAATGTGTCATACCCGATTGACATTTGGATATACCATACCCCAGGCTCCACAAGTCGACAGTGGAGACAGTGGAGACAGTGGAGATATTTTCATACTTCTAAAATATAACAAGCGGTCTCTGTCCATAATATAAACTCTCCATTGATTTGTATATGGTTCAGTAGTGCCTATGCCGTAGTCTGTTTCTTACATTAATTAATCAATGTTATTCCAAAATCGGTACAAAATTTCCTATTAATTTCATTATTAAAAGTATGTACTTTTGTTAATTAATCTCCAGCTCATCTAGAAACTTCGATTCTTCGTCCAATGTGCAATATCAGCGTCAAGTGGCAACTAAACAATATCGCAAAGGTTAGCGGCTAACAAAGAGTGAAAGGCGCCTGTAACCCGTACCGTAGCCCCTCGTAGCACCCCTTAGCCCCTCGCAGCACCCCGTGGCCCCTCGCAGCACCCCGTAACCTCTGCAGTGGACAGTGAGGGGACAGTTTGTCAGTTTCCAAAGAGTATAATAGCCGATGCCAAAGTTTACATAAAATTTGTCATTAACATTTAGAAAGGTTGGAAAAGGTACACGGAATTAGAGTAGCCACCGTTGAAAAGAGCTTACAATTGGGATATAGCAAAGTCACCAAAGTGGTATCTTTTAGCTTCTTCAAGTTTTTGTAATCTTGGAATGACTAGCACTTTACCAGCTATGCCATCGATCCATCTGATTGCCAGCGCTTTAGTGCTTAAAAGCACCTTTTTGTTAGTTAAGGAGACCTTTATAATATTTATAGTCTCTAGACCTGAGGCTGCCAATGATTTTCCAAATGTGCTAGTAGAAAATCTAGATGTATTATAAATCGACTTCAAAATGGAGGATATTTCCAGGCTTTCAGAACCGGATTCAAAACGTTTTTATAAGGAAATAAAAGAAATATTTCAATTACGACCACTAATGAGGTTTCCTGTAGGTATTTAGAGAATGGAGAACTTAGAGGACCATGGGCCCACAAAAACCATAATTATGACTAAATACCGGTAGTTTACACAAACGTCTGCCTTGTGCAGGAATCAAACTAGCAACCTCACTCTTTGCACTTGGCTCATCAACAGCTGGGGGCATAAAAATTACATATAAAAGCCTGTGGATGTTGATATATAAATTTAGTACTTAGTAACACTCCTCGTCAAATATTGATGTATCTATTTAAGATATAAAATACGCACCTTTACAAAAATTATCTACAGAGAAAACTGGAATCCAATTCAAACCCTCGCAATAAGGGCCGACGTTTTCTCGCCTTATTTCCAAAGCTCTATTGCATAATGTCCTCTCCAAACCAATCGAGTCGCAGCCTGCGTCCATTCACGCCACTGTGGCCCCACTGTCGCCCCACTGTCACCCCACTGTCACCCCACTGTGGCCCCACTGTCGCCCCACTGTCACCCCACTGTCACCCCACTGTGGACCTACTGTTGCGCCACTTCACGGCCACCATTTCATACCAGTGTTAAATTCTTGAGTGGATTTAGAATAAAACAGCGTTGATAGCAACCCGGTCGTAGAGGTAGATTTAGCTTAGCATTTAGCATTGAAAAGTTTTATAAATAATACAAAGAGAGTTTGTTACTACTGACATGCATTACCAAGCAGAAGAAAAAGAAAACAAAACGCATTGATTCCCGCATGCTTATTACTACTCAGCAGTTTGGGGACGTCTTCATTACTATGATTTAACGTGATGGCATAATTATGTTTACGCCGAAACTTTTGTTCACGCATATTGAAGGAAGGCGCCATCTAGGCGAAATGTGTAGAACCGCTTGGGCCGGTCGAAAATTACCGAATTGGTCGTTGTCCTAAATTTATGGCGTGACAAAGAATAAGAATAAATTTTATTGTATAAAACTGTGTGTATAAAGATCTTAAAATTATTTATGTAGCAACAGTCTATATCCATTTCGGATGTACAATATATATTTTTTTAATAATTATTAGATACATAGTTCTAAGTTAGACATTATCAAGGAATTCGTTAAGACTATAGTGGACTTTACATATTAACCACTCTTTTAAACTTAAATGTATTATTAAAGACCAGTTCAAGGGAAATAGGGATTTATTTATAGAATAGAATAGAATAGAAAAACTCTTTATTGTACACCAGAAACAAAAATAAACACAGTACAGAAGAATTACAATAGAATTATATAATTATATATAACAGACTTAGTACAATTAATAACTTGAGTTTTGAATGTATTCAGCCGTCATTAAAAGTCTACCTAAAGAGACAACTTGACGCCGCGCGGCGCGGCGCGGCGCCGCGCCGTGTCATGCACAATGCCTGTCTGTACTCATTTCATAATTCTTTTAAGGTATGTGGGGCTGATTCGTTATTTTCGTGCGGCTCCTGTCTGTCCGCGCCGTAATGTTTCGAATACTTGCCGGGAAATTCTTTCTTTCATTCCTGTGTCAAAGACCAGTTCAGTCGCATTATGTGAACTCGGCTTTGCTTTTATTTGCGTGGGCGTGGTTATGTAGATTAATTGTTTTATTCTATGTGATGTTTTAAATTCTCCATAGCTTGCAGTAAGTTTGGGATTACCTGTAGGTAGGTCTATTACAGCGCTAGAAGTAGTTGAAATATCATACTTGAAAAAAATCCTAAGTACTTCCTACTTATAATATTTATGGTATAAATGTGAAAATTTGTGAGGCTGGATTGATGGATGTTTGTTGTTCTCTCACGCAATAATTACTGAACAGACTTAGATGAAATATGGCACACTGATAATTTAATACGTGGATTAACACCTAGATTATTTTTTATCCAGTAAAAATACGACGATACTACCGACGATAACTATACTTCCCCAGGCGGTCTCTTGCAGAAGAGGCCTCCCCCTGCAGCGCGCCGCATGCCAAACTTTTCAGTGTGGCTTACATCTAAGAAGCAGATATATAATATCACTAGCTGTGCCCCGCGGTTTCACCCGCGTAGTTCCTGTTCCCGCAGGAATATGGGGATAAAATATAGCCTATGTTACTCGCTGTCAATGTAGCTTTCCATTAGAGAAAATTAAGCCGAAACTTTACATATTGCTATACATACTTTCACCCCCTATATTTATTTTACCCCTCAAGGGTAAAGTTTTACAAACTTTGAATGTCAAATTTATTTATATCTAATCAAAAGCCTAAAAAATAAATTTCAAGCTTCTAGCTTCAAAAATGACGATACTTCCATACAAACTTTCATCCCCTATTTCAAACCCTTACAATGCATTTTTGCGATAAAAAGTAGCCTATGTCCTTCCCTAGGCTCTAGACTATTTCTGTACCAAATTTCATTTCAATCGGTTCAGTAGTTTAGGCGTGAAAGAGCTACAGACAGACAGAGTTACTTTCGCATTTATAATATAAAAAAGTAAGGATAAGGATTTTTTAAACTTTCGCGAACTTAATTCCTATTTACTAGGCCATTCTGTCTTGTAAATATGAGTAGATTATAAATTAAAAACAGTGTCATAAACTGTGCTCAATCAATTATAACAAAGTTACACGATTTTTCACACACGCCTGTTTCCCGCCGCGCATGTTACTTCCATAATAAACACCATAATGAAAATGGGTGTGATGATTTATGGAATCTGTTCACGACATAGGCAATGTGAGGCGCGTTTTTTTTAATCATGCAATAATACATTTAATTATTTTTTTCATAGTTACAAAAGTTGGACAATCATCCTATTCTATCACTTATTCAATCCAACCAATAATATGAATGTGAAAATTTGTGTGGATGGATGTTACTCTTTCACGCCAAAACTACTGAATTTACTGAATTAACGGTTCCCGTGGAATAACAGTAAACGCGGGTGAAACCGCGGGGCGTAGTTATTATTGACGGCGGAGCCTGTTGGTTGTGTGAAATTGTGTACTGTATTTTACTATTATATGTAAATAATTAATGTAATTGGTATAACATGTTTTAATTATATAAATAAATAAATAAATAATAAATTATTCTATAACTGTGATACCTAAGGGATTTTGTAAAATAACTAGTTATTATGTAATACGGCGGATTACTTTTATGTCCATGAATCTTTTAGCACTTTTTTTCCCGTTTTCATACCGACCATCAAACATAGGTTACTTCAAAAATTTACAACACCTGAAGAATAGAAGTCAACGCTAATAAAGACCCGAAACACAAGTAACAAAAAAAAATTATCCTGCTTTATCCTGCTCTCTATCTCGTCCATCCAAACGTTGTCTGACTGAGATCGCTTTAAGCGATAACACCGCCCATTGTACCTATTATTGAGTTATGTTTTCTCTCTCTGTGTGTTTTATACAATTTGGTGTCAATGAAGAGATATCGAACTATCTATCTATGTATCAGTTTGGGTAGAACCCACTGGATAAGCTATTGCAGCTATTAACGCGGCTGTACAAGTTATAGAGTATCGATAGCTCATTTGTGTGCTTTATGGGGAGGCCACAAGGTGGGAGACGACGGGGAATGGTTTATGGCCTATTATAGCGCACGATAGAGTGTAGGGTTTGTCGTGTAATTAGAGTTTAGTAGTTAGATTGATCCCAAGAGTCGTGTGGCCATGTTATTAATAAGGGCACGTGTACTAAACAAGAAGGCACTTTGTGTATGATTAATGCCCATTATTTTTTCAATTATTACAACCCTATTTATTGTTCTACCTTCTTCGACTGCTTCGTCCAGAGGTCTTCTGGTAGAGACCTCTTAAAGCGATTAGACCGCTAATTATACATATTGTTTAGTTATATTTTATCCTCTCTTTTATAAATCTTGGTGTAAATAAAGAGTTATCTATATATCCATCTATTATTGTGAGAAATATTTCGGAGGTAGGTATGTTGTCCACCAATCCGGACTGGGCCCCCGTGGTGGATTATGGCCTAACCCTCGTCACGAAAGTGAGGAGAGACCCGTGCCCAGCAGTGGGACGTTATGGGTTGATGATGATGATGATTATTGTGAAATTATGTTCAGTTTCTCAAAAAAAGTACAGTAAAATTAACCGGAATTATTTCAAAGGTATGGTAAAGGTATTTCACCATTCCGGACCGGGGTCCCGTGGTGGAATCGCTCAACAGTGGGCGGATATGGTTTGATGAGGATGGATTAATATTTTATTTAAGTTGAAACTGTTAAGTATTCTATGGTTGAACACAAAATATAATGGTAAAAAATGCCCTGTAGTGAAACAACAATTGAATCAACAATGGATTTGTAAAATTCCTCCCCATACATGTAAACTACATTACCCTATCGCACGTCACAGCTCAGCCTTCACCAGTCACCCTTGCGTAACGTCAACGACCACTAGAATTAGAGCCGTGATACTAAATCGAAAAACGAAATCGAAGTTCTACTTCCACCAGTCTTTCTTGCTTTAATTCAGCGACTCGTGTAAGAAGAGCTGTTGATATAAAACTGCAAGTGCATTATGCAGAAATACTAAGTCGATGAGAATTCACACTTGTTCGTTCTCAGGGATTAGTAAGCACGCGGCCCTACGAGGGCTAGTCTATGGGTTCTTCAACAACACCCTATTTGCTACTTTTTTTTTTATTTTGGCTTCGCACGGCTTTTTAATATAGCCAGTGTCAAGTTTTTTTTTTGTCTGAGTAACGTGACGTGCATGTCGTTCACCTGATGCTAAGTGCTACGCCTTCCCATACCAGTTAAAGCGCCACCTAGAACTTTGCAATGCATAATCTTGCGCGGCACTGCACTGCTCATCATCCAGCTGAGATTATTCATATAATTTACAATTTTGTTTTCGAAATAGTCAAAATGTCGAGTCTTAGTCAGTTGGTAGTCTAGTCCAAGTCACGATTTTTGGGAGTCTTGAAGGAAACACGAAATGGCCCGTTTTTTGGGTTTGTATAATTCTACTCGTACACGTTAACGAACACTTAATCTTATATCTTTAAATGAGCAATTCTTGTATATATTTATATAATTGGAATCTCGGAATCGGCTCCAATGATTTTCATGAAATTTAGTATATAGGGGGTTTCGGGGGCGATAAATCGATCTAGCTAGGAATCAATTTTAGAAAATGTCATAAAAAAGAAAACATGCAAAGCTCGGTCATCCAGGTACTGGATATTATTCCACACGGGGAAACACAAACTCCGAGTCTGGGTGCTTGTAGGACCACGGTCCTCGTAGTTCCTGACTCCCTAGAAACAGGGAGTCCTAGTTCAATGTTGTTCTAGTTAATGGGATCAGAATCTATGTAAGTGAAAGTAAAAAGAACTTGAATAATTTATTCAATAATAACAATTTTACCATTTTATTCGGATGGAAATAGGTAAGCTCGAGACTTGATCCGGGGTCTAGACGGTGTTGACACGGCATATTGGATGCTGGGAACCGACGCACCCGGGGCGGGAGGGTAACAGGAGGTGGGTTTTTTTTGTCACACTCCTTTTTTGTCCTGAACTGCAACATTCTTAACTTCCTCCATCCAGAGTTACTTGCGGTTTTTCTCGATCTCCCTTTTCTAACTTAAACCACAATCAGTTAATCATTAGTTTAGTTGATCATTCATTTGATTTATTTTTCTCTATGTATATGAGAATTGAGTGTTTGACCTGTAAAAGTATATTATTGCCTACTTGATAAATGCTTTGAGTTCTGACTTTTAAGGTGTATTCCGAACCCGGTGGCAGAGTCAGTGAACTGTCGTGAGTGCCTTCTTGGGGCCCTTGTTTATTAAGATTTTTGACTTTGACTTTTACTTAATTATGCAAGTTATAATATTTAATTATAACGATGCCCTAGTAACGATATTGGTGCTATCATCTCTATGGATTTTAATCCAGTCTTCATTATATATATCACTATACAATACATTCGTGAGGAGGATTAGGTCATAATCCACCTGCATAATTTGCTTTCCTCTGTCAGCTTGTTGGTAATTACTAGTTTACTTACTTACTTTAAGCCTACAGTATGTATAATACGAGGGTGAATCAAAAAATTCTTGGAATCAATATTAAAAAATGCAAAGATTTAAATAATAATATTTTATTTTTCTACATAATCTCCCTCCAATGCAATGCATTTAGAATAACGCGTTTCTAACTTCCTTATTCCTTGTGAAAAAAAATTATTTTCTTGACTCTCGAAAAAGTCCTCTACAGCAGCTATAACCGCGTCATTATCGTGAAATTTTGTTCCACGAATTTCCTCTTTTAATTTTGGAAATAAGTGAAAATCACTTGGGGCTAAGTCCGGAGAATATGGTGGGTGGTCAAGGAGATTGAAGCCAGCACAGCGGATTGCGTTGAGCGCAACTTCCGATCGATGAGCAGGAGCGTTATCTTGAAGGAACAACACGCCCAACGACAGTTTTCCACGACGTTTTTCTTTAATCGCTTCACGCACTTTCGGGATTAAATTTGCATAATAGGGTCCAGTAATCGTCTGGCCTTTTGGCATGTAATCAATAAAAAGGATTCCTTCACTATCCCAGAACACAGAGGCCATAACTTTGCCAGCGGTAGGAGCAACTCGAAATTTCTTAATGGATGGAGAGGATGGTCGTTTCCAAGACATGCTTTGTCTTTTAGTTTCAGGATCAAAATGGTGGACCCACGTTTCATCCATGGTGACAAGACGACGGCAAAAATTATCCGAATCACGCTGGAACATTTCGAGATTACGCTTGGAAATTTCCAAACGTCGCTTTTTGTTTTCGTCAGTTAACATTCGTGGCACCCATCTTGCAGACACTTTTTTGAACCCCAGTGAATCAATTAAAATGGATTGAACGCTACCAAAAGATATCTTTAGGATCTCAGCTATATGTTATAAAGTCATTCTTCTGTCTTCCAAAACCAGATTCTCAACCTTTTTGACATTTTCTTCTGTAACGGAGGTTGAAGGCCGCCCAGAACGCGGGTCATCTTTACAGCTTGATCTACCTCTTTTAAATTCAGCCACCCAGTACGCAACCGTAGAATAGGGTACAGCATCACCCCCTAATGTCTGCTGAATGTCCAAAAAAAATTCCTTCTTAGACATTTTTTTCAAACTGAGATATTTTATCACCGCACGTAACTCACTTTTATCCATAATTTTGACTTTTTAGCAACTCGTTGCACAAAAAAATTTATTACATGCGAACGAACTGACAAAAACAAGTGACAGTCTGCATAAATATAGTGTGATAGACACTCTTTAATTTGAATATCGAACTTGATCCAAAAAGGTTTCATATATATGCACTTCTAAGAACTTTTTGATTCACCCTCGTACTTTGACACGTTCACTTCTGAAAACACAACTGTTGTGTTTTTTATAACTTGCCGCGAGTACGGGAAAACACACCTGTTGTGTTAGCGCAGCCTACATGCAGGCTGTGTGGCGAAACACAGACCTGTGTGTGTAACGCGGGGCTACTACAGTACAGCTCACACAGACGGCACGCCATTGCTGGAAAACACACACGGTCCGTGCCTAAATGTAAAAACAGGTTCAGCATTCAGCAGTCAACGTGTTTATCAGCAGCTGCATAAATGCAAACTACATTTCAAACCAGTGCACAGTTTCTGCAGTAAACAGAGCCTCTCTCCAAGCGTATAATCTAAACATCTGCGATCGCATCGCAGGCGACGCGTACGCACCGCTTCCTGCCGTCCGGCTGCCGTCCGGCCGCCGTGCGGGGCTCCGGCGCGGCGTCGGGCGGTGTATCGCCTCATCCGGCGCGCGACAGACAGCGCCTAGCCACGATTATCTCTCACTGCTGACTGAGTGACCACGTATGTATACCTTTATCCCTACTATGCAGTATATTGTACTAACAATTGATGTTGTTTTTTATTGTTTGTTGTAATGTCCTATTGTTTAGGCAAACGTAACCACACCTAGGAAGCCCTTTCCAGCGTCCATGTTTCCCGAAAACTATAATCTGAAAGTCTTCAAGTCGAGAGTGAATAGGTATCTTCTAGGCAAGCATGCTCCACCATCGACCGTGTCGACACTTACCACCAGCTGAGGCGGCGGTCAAAGGCTTGCCTATTCTGCAGTTGAAAAAAACGTAAAAACTCAAAATTTTGTGCAAGTAGGCAAAAATAATGCTATTATTATTTTTTATTTATTTAATATGATCTTATAAACTAATGATTAATGGTTTAAGTTTGAAAAGCTCTCAGGTTAGCATAGTTCGAGGAATAATCGTTCAAAGTTAAGCAACGTCTCCAGTGGCATTATACTTGGATGGGTGACCGTAGAATTGCAAAACATCTAATCGATGTGTATATCTTATATCTTTAAATGAGCAATTCTTGTATATATATATATATATATAATAATTGGAATCTCGGAATCGGCTCCAACGATTTTCATGAAATTTAGTATATAGGGGGTTTCCGGGGCGATAAATCGATCTAGCTAGGAAACATTTTTAGAAAACGTCATAAAAAAAAAATACCGAGCAAAGCTCGGTCATCCAGGTACTTTATATTTGTTACGGCTCAACTCCGTAACGGCTAATTTAATTTCGACAAAAGGTAGTTTTCATAGACTCTTAGTATAGTTTATTGTATTACGTATCTAAATGAATAATAAATAACCTTGAAACTGGTTAGGAACACCGAAACGATATCGCAACGATCTTTCTCGGAATGTTGAATTGTTGATTATATTTTATACATATTTTCATCAAATCTCGTTTACTTCTGACGTCACAAATTATTTAATCACTAAATGTTCCTAACAGCGAGTACTGGTCTGATAATTGCGTACACACCGTGCAAGCATCGGTGGTTCAGTGGTAGAATGCTCGCCTGCCACGCGGGCGGCCCGGGTTCGATTCCCGGCCGATGCATAACTTTTTGCAGTTAATTTTTTTATTATTTTGTATTGTATGTTACCTACTCATAATCTATATATATATATAAATGTTGTGGTGGTTTTTGTACGCTTCAAAAACTCAAAAAGTTCTGCACCGATCGAGCTGAAATTTTAGCATGATATAATCCGCATCAAGGATTGTTTTTATCTATTTTTTTCATCAGTGACATATCAGCGAATGTGCGAATGTGCCACAGCGAAGCGTGGCAGGGCACAGCTAGTTTTTCATAAAAATAAAGTAATTAATTTATGATTATGTACTTGTAATTATGTTTTATGTTTAATTTGGGGCAAGAAGAAAAACGTTTGATCGAGAACAAACTGAATCATTGTATAGGGTTTCTTACAGTAGAGGCCCCGCTAGCACAGACTCAGGGAAAGTTTTGGTACATAGTAACTCTAAACTTACGTCGTTAAAAGTTATAACAAAATAGATAATTCCAAAAAACACATCGTCAAGCCCGCTGGGATTAGCAAAGCGCGGAGTAGTGAGGGGACACGCTCCCGATATGGAACGCTGGATCCGATGATCCCACCTGATTGATTGCAGCCTGCGGGCTGAGGGTATGCTGGGGTCGCGGCGGCAGGGGAATTGACTATCTACTGGGTAAATACAGGGATGACCGGGGACATGTAACATAGAATAGAATAGAAAACTCTTTATGTAGGTAAACAAAAAAAAACTCACTACAGATTAATTACAACAGGTAAACAAGGGTTGAACAATGTAACATGTTGCAGATTGTATCGTAACGTAACTGTTGTTTGAGACGAGCATGACGTTCATCTGATGGTAAGCGCCAAGCCTTCCAGTTACAGTGCCACCCAAAACTTTGCATTGCGTAATCTTGGGCGGCACTGCCCTGCGTTCACCGCCCTGGGACATTAATTCTAAAGTACCCAGTAATTCCGCTGGAAACACTGCCCTTCTAAATGGAACACAGTAATGTTTGCACATTGCTGCTTGGCGGGTGAATATCTGGCAAAGGTCTACATGTCTTGGTTATGAACTGAGGTTGTTAGAGGCATAGTAAAAACAGAGGTCATCTTGCTTTCATTCATCGAAAGGTCTAGGCTAATGTCCGGGAAGGTGACTTTTTTAGCCGAAAATGGCTGAAGCCGAAGCCGAAGCTTCGGGCGAACACTAGATAAAATATCCAATGATTATATACGACTAATTGTAGCCTAAAGGCAGTCAGAATTTGGCCGCAATTAGTAGAACCGATATTAATGAGGATTATTGAGGGAGTTTATAATGACATATACCATTATATGAAGATGTATGTTATCTAATATCTCGTTACTTTAATAATTTAAGCGGTATGTTCAGTTACCATAACTGAACATTATACTAAAAAACTTTATAAGGTTTACATGAAGATATACTATGAATTATCTACAGAAAAATATCAGGAAATAAATGATTTTGAGAGCAGACGTGACGAGTAGTGACGACCTGCTTAAAAATATACTAAATATAATGTATACCTTCTAAAAGATGTGAAATCTTCTCTGACGGGCGTATTTCCGAAGCGCTGGTAGAGTTAACAGAGTTTCCTTTTCCTGTGCGAGATTAAGGCATGAATCGCCACTTCAAAAGGAAATTTCCTTTTACAAACTCAAACCATAATCAGTTAATCGTTAGATCATTTTTTTTTCTCTATGTATATGGGATTTAAGTGTTTCACTTGTAAAAGTGCTTTATTTGCCTACTTGTAATAAATTATTTGAATTTTGAAATATAAACAAAATATCGATAATATAATATTTAACTCATTGTAAAATTTGTTTTGTTCTTTGTTCTGTAGTGTTTCAATAAAGAGTTTATCTATCTATCTATCGTAATAAACAGTTAATTACAGACATCGATCCTGGCCTCTTACTAGAATTCCTTGTATCTAGCGAATCGGGAACTACAGGGACCGTGCTCCCACAAACACCCAGACTCAGTGCAAATACCTGTGGTACATAGCATCAAACGTGAATAAATAAGTATCACCTGAAACCCGGGTATGTAAAAGTGATCGCGAGTCCCAAACACGATCCAAGGTACAAAGAGATCGGTTCTGCGTCCACAGAGGCGGTCGGCAGAAGGCAAACACGGGAGGTATCGGCTGTGCAGACACTTCACTGCTAACTGCAATCACACCCGACGAGTGTCAATAGTAAACCAATCGGGTGGTAGCTACCCGCTAGGGCTGTCAATTAAGGTTTATGGAATTAGTTAACCCTTCGAGTTTTTTTTTTTAATTTTTTAAAATTCGGTTAATTTGGTTTCGTTTTTGTTTTTGTTGTTTTTATTTATTTTAATGAATCATTATAACAAGACACGCAGACAACAAAAATTCGCCAAAAAGTATTCATGGTTGGTTTTTGTGTTTAGTGATTGTTTTACAAGAGAAAAACATAAAAGAAAATAATATTTATTAATGGGTAGCATTAAAGGCACTTACATGTCCTACATACGAAAATGCGCGAGTCGAAACGCCGGAAAATTACTTCAAATAAGTTTTCTAGTGTCATTTCTTAGTAAACCTCGTCTTGGCGGATGCCAAGACGAGGCACAACGAGGCAAGACGAGGTGTGTGTTCTTTTAATTGATAATGGATATTATCAATTAAAAGAACACACAGAATTCAGAGAAGTCCTGATAAATTTCATATCTGAAATTCTCTGTCATCATTTTCTACCCTTTAAATCTCTAACGCTAAGCACAAAAGCTGTGCCGTTAATGTCTGACTCGACAATCCAGTATGTCTTACTTAATTCTTGAAAAGACCTCTTTCTCTAATTATCTCGAGGCCGACGAGGCCAAGGTTAGAGAATAATTACGGTCGCCGGTTCAAAGCTTTGTGAAAACATTTTGGTACGAATCTCTCATAAATCTTACGTATAAATTGTTCTACAATGATATATGGAAACAAAATTATTTACAAAAATGTTTCTTTTGTTACTGAAAAACACAATCCAGACACTTATCTGAAAAAAAACACGTACTCGGTACTGCCAGCTGATCAAAATGTCCTCAAATACACCAACATTTGTGTCGCCATGACGTGTGTAATAAAATTAAATGTAATAAATCCAAACGGCAAAGTACTGTAAGAACCACATAAATTACGTCAAATAACATTATTGTTCCAACCAAGCTCACTTGAAATCCCCTGTCGCACATAACCAATTAATTAGCGTTTTACACTAACTGTCAAAATAAACATTTAAACGACAGTAATAAATGATTACCCATCAACAGTTCCGTGACAGCCCTGGCCCGTGCAATTCCCGCCCGGCTGTTCCCGCGGGGACGGACGCGCCGTATGCTATTACTTATTCTATGGCTATCGGTCATGCTAAAGGTAGATACAGAATTACAAATTTTATGTTATTCGAGGGAAACCATCGGCGAATGTGTTTTACGTCGCCTCATTCAGGACTCGTTCCAAAAAAACCTTTTTGCTCATCAATGTACCAATATTGGTACATTATTTGTCGAGATTTCTATTAGACTGTAGAATCAAAGTGGCTTTGAAACACCAATTAATCTAGACCTACGCTAAATACCTTACATTACAACTGATGAGGCCCTTTCTCGTCTTCTCTGAGAGAAGGCGATTAAGAAGAATCAGTACCTCCAAAACTAACTACTTCTTTCAGACAATATTATAGATACGTTATTATATATAGTCGAAATACAAACCTAATCATTGTATCTACAAGATCTCCACCCATCAGTGTTTACTCCCAAGGGGTAACAACCCCCAGCTCCCAAACACCCGACTCCCGGTTTTAGACAACAATGTTGATATAATCTAGTCCTGCTTGCATTGCTCATGCTGGGACAATATTGGAACAGACACTTGGAAATTGTATTGGAAATAACACGGCGGACGAATTCTAGAGCTATCATCAAATTCGAAGGAATTTGCTAAGTACGAGGAAGCTCATCTACGAGTATATATCCATTACCACCGTTACCGTCAGAGACATTTCTACTCGTAACTTACCACGGGAGAACTATTCGCCTCATCACTCGATAGTATAAAACAATCTTGAGTTGCATTCACCTACAAATTGTTAAGAAAATCGTGCATTCAATAAAGTTCTATCCATCTGAGGAATTCTCGAAACTCCGATGCGGACCAGCATCAAGCAGTTCTCAACTATGCAAAGTACCAAATCTCGGCAGAGCTCACATTTAAAATGATTCCCCAACACTCTTCGAGTGGACGGGAAATTCGCAAAGTTTCCGTCCGATGGGAATCCCTTTACGGCTGCACTACTCGATTGTTAAAACTCCACATAAAATTTGATTATTCTAGTTTACCGCCCCTCTCTACCTTGGGAAAATAGGCATTAAAAATCTAAAAGCTTCGGACAAAGTAGTTAGCGCTGAAACTTTAAATGGAATTTAAATTTTTAATTCAGCGCGAGTAAAAACTTAATTACTGAGAGTCAAAGAGACTTAGGACTCGGGGTTTAAACGTATCTGTAGACGCGACTAGATACAAACACTATCTAAATATATCGAAAAGGAACGTACGTAACCTTTGCGTGTTTACTTTGAAATAAAAGCGTATCATTTTTGCGATAGCAGAGAATTCACCGAAATCATATTCGCATTACGGACAAGTTGCGACGGGGAACTTTCGACCGAGGCGATATTTCGAACAACGAATTTCACGTATCAAAATGAAACACACTTCATCGAATGCGCGAAAAAAGCACACATGTCAGTACACTCCAGTGGAAATCTATAGAGGCGATAACATTATCGCACGCGATACATCCGCTCTCGGAAACATCGCTCCTGATACATAGAGGAAAGAGAAATAGTGTGAAAGTTGTTATCGTATCGCTTCAGGAATCGGAACGCGGCGGGGCGAAGGCGAAATGCGAATATCGCACTCGATCGGACGATTCCGCCGCGGTACATCTTGTGAGTTGTTTACAGACGAGTGAATTTGATGCCGAAGCGAATCTGATAAAAATGTTGTTTCACAAATATCCTATGGAACATCCAATTGTATAGCAGATGACACGATGTACCGAATGGTACTGGTAGACAGACTGAGGATACGAAAAAACGAACGAAACATAAAGAAACCAAACACACCATACATAGGTACCCAGCAGTACATCGATCTAGACTATGATATTACCATGCTTATAATAATTTTAATGGAGACGATCACCAATCGATTTATCGTCGATCGATGGTAGAATGAGATCAGTTGATGGTTAGCGACAGTTACTCAGTAGCCAAAACTGCTACACCAATCAATCGACGATCGATAGATTGGTGTCGTAACACCCTAATACAAAAATTTTCATTAAACAAGTATCCGAAAACTGTGAATCTCCAATTGTTAGTAAATCCGATAGAGTATCAAATGAAATCGGACGAGCTTACGAGCGAGTGTTCACCACCGGCCCGTCTGCACAACCGCACAGACGTTACGATGCGAGAATTCGCTTTAGATAGCTTTTATCGTTTTTATTTCGCGTTTGCTCGACTCCCGATTTCGATTCAGCTGGTAACAAAAACATTGGTAGCGAGTTTTCGCATTCCATTTGGTAGTTGAATAATCTGTTAATTTAATGTAAGTATGGTTTTTGCGGTGGTTAAGTCGATTTGTTTATATCAGTGCTTCGGATTGTTTTGATTTCTGGTTTTGATGTTTTCTTCCTGTCACAATCTTTGAATTTCGGATAAATGTTTTCACACTATTTCTTACAAGCTTATGGTGTCAACTTTTTATTAATAGATTGTCTGTGTTGTCATGAAGTTTGAAGAGAAATTATTTTCTTATTTAAAAAAATTCAAGTGATATTCTCAATATAAGAAACTTTAGGCAACCGAACTGTTTCGATATTAGACGCGAAATGATTCCTCTAACACATCCTACCTTGTCTAAGAGAGTAGATTTCTAAGTCACCTGAGAAGTCGTAAGAGTTCGCATAAGTATTCAAAAGAACGATTAAAGATAGGGTATTTTAATAGTTCATCTTATTTCTAATATTACCTGTAGCTTTTCTTTGAGTAGCTTTTCTCCCTACCATCTTTCCATTTCTGCCTATCCTGAGCTATGGCTATCCAGTCTCTCAGTAAAGATCATCCCGCCATCTGCTTCTGAGCGTGCCAGTTTGTATAATAGCATTAATTTATGTTTATGATTTCGTCATCATCGCAATGACGATCTGAAGATCTTATTAAAACTGTTCTTAAATGTACGGAGCCATATTTTTGTTGTAAACGTTCCCCCATTAAGTAATCTATCGTTCTTCCGCCAATAACTCCTGCCAAATTGGTTTAGCCTAGCGTTATTAAAACTAAAATGCTTTCGCCGCCCCTCGCTGCAACCGTTTTATAGGAATTTAATGGACTCCCAGCAATCACAGCCCAGCATAGGGAGGGCAAGTTGAACGACCATAACAATTGGCATTTTAATGTTTTTAGCCTGCGGTTTTTCCTACTGGTGGCAAACAATCCCATGCATAATTACGTGTCATTTAGTAAACTAGAGTGTTAAAAAATTCATTATTCTTTTGAGATCCCATTAGACGATTAAATAGCTTATTTAAATATTATTAAGGTACATTTAGGGGCGTATGCATTTATTTAATGTTACTGGTTACATTGCAGTAGAATTTTTCTTATCAGTGTTTTGAAGGCCTACTAGAAGATTCGATAAAATGTTGAATTCGTATTTTCTCATATTCATAGGAATTAAGAAATACAGTGCCTTCTTCCAATTGTCTTTTAGAATTATTTTGTTTATTTTTTTGCGAAGAAGTTTTTATTATTGCAGAATAGGCAAGCATTTGACCACAGTCTCACCTGATGGCAAGCGTCGATGCGGTCGACGGTGGAACATGCTTACCTACCAAATACCTATTCACTCTGGACTTAAAGACTTCTAGATTACAGTTTCTTCCTTACTTGTGCCATGAAAAGTTCTGAAATCGCGGTAACTTCCTCAATGAATTACAAAGAGAGAGACGATACCGCCTATAGAAATTTCTATAAATCGTTCCTCGCATTCGTCTATATGCCCAATCCTCTACTACATAAACCCAATCTCACAAAAGCTCCGAAGAATACAACGCGTCACATCACCATCAACCGTAACAAGTAATAGTCGTGTCCATCTCCGACGAAGGTAATCAACGGCTTAATGACGCCGTGACTGAGACATAACGGCCCTCGTGGACGCCGGCACGTGGCTTACCGTCTGGGGTAAGAGGAGAGTCATGCTCGTTCATTTGTTTTTATTATTTGAGAAGTTTGTGGAATGGTCATATCTGACAGCCTCCATGGTGTAGCAGTAATTTAATAGGATGGGTTAGATTCCCGCGCAGTAGATCTAAGGTATTTAGTGTAGGACCTACCTGGTATTTGTGGGATCATGGTCGTAGTTCTAAAATCAGTAAAGACTATTTTCCTTTGAGGCAGGTGTAGACTAAATTCGGGCTTGGGTTGAATTTGTAGAATATTTGCTCTGGGTCTTGGTCTGGGTGACCGACCATCGTCCTTGCAGTTCAGAATTCTCTAGATACGGGGAATCCTAGTAATGGGTCAGGATCTCTGTATGTGATCGTGATGCGTTATTATTTTAATGTTATTATTGGTATTCTAAAATTTTATACACCAGGATTAGCCTGTTTTAATCTCAGTTTCCTTCTTTTCTGATTGGGCAGAAGAACGAGTAAACCATTGAATGTAAATCGTGGATTTGCAGCCAACAGCTGAGTCCAACTCAAGAGCTGTTCCGTCAAAGCCTTTGAATTTGCATTGTAATTGACCGCCACCTACTACCGCTTCCAACTTAAATTTCCACTGTCGTAGGACGGTTACCACTTACGAGTAGTTCCGCGGCTCTTTGCCATCGGCAAGTCTTACGAACCACTTTACCACTTCCCACTTGGACCGCTTGCCTTTGGCGTTGGCTTCAGTCGTAGTCTCGATTCCAAATCGAATCTGCGCTCGGTGCACATTGAATTAGTACTGCTCTTCCGTCTGAGCTTCTCATAGATTGAAATCTATATGGCATAGTCATTTAGGTTTGTTTGAATAAGCCTTTGTTTGCCTTCCAACCAGAGGGTTGCGAGCTCAAATTCCAGTGCGGGCACGTACCAATGTTTTTCTTCTTAAATTCATAATGATGGATGTATTTGTCACTTGTTCATCGGTGATGGAAAACATTATGAGGAATCCTACATGCCTGACGATTGTTTTGGAGGTATGTCATCCACT
This sequence comes from Campaea margaritaria, assembly GCA_912999815.1. Taxonomy (NCBI): domain Eukaryota; kingdom Metazoa; phylum Arthropoda; class Insecta; order Lepidoptera; family Geometridae; genus Campaea; species Campaea margaritaria. The sequence goes on from OU538801.1 coordinate 11,622,408, forward strand.
TATCTGGACTGGGATCCAGTGGTGGTCTAATCATTCTCACGATAGTGAGGTATGACCCGTGCTCAGCAGTGGGCGAGCGGGCAGTAATTTAAGTTTTTTCATTTGCTTTTTTTTTATTTGACTGGGTAATTAGACGAGCAAGTCATACAGCTGATGGTAAGTGCTACGCCTGCCCATAATAGTTACAGCGCTACCCAGAACTTTGCATTGCATAATCTTACGCGGAACTGCGCTCGCCTTGGTTCTAAAGTCTCATGCAGCCCTGTTTTCCAATGCCCATCATAATGCCCATCAAACCGGAACACAGTCATGTTTGCTCACTACTGCTTGGCGGATGAATATCTGGTAGAAGTGTGGTACTTCCCCAGGCGGTCTCTTGCAGACGAGGCCTACCACTACAAGCCTCGGCTGTTCTTCAAGATGGTTGATCATTACAAAGTTTCCATTTTAATTTACCCGATGATGAAGTTTTCCCTTCATTACCCGGTGCGGTGAAGTGTATGAAGAAAAATAAAATGAAAAGCACCCTCTATTATGAAGCAATTGTTCCAGCTGAATTTATTCAAGCGTAGTTGCAACTTTATATTTAGAGATCCTTGTACTTTATAGAGATAAATCCTACTAATATTATAAATGCGAAAGTTTGTGAGAATGGATGGATGGATGGATGTTTGTTCCTCTTTCACGCAAAAGCTACGGAACGGATTCGAATGAAATTTGGAAAAACAGATAGTTTATAACCAGGATTGAGTAATAGGGAACTTATTATCCCGATAGTATGTTCCCGTGGGACAAAACGGGCACTACACGGGTGAAACCGCGGGGCGCAGCTAGTAATTAAATAAATAAATAACGTGGCATGATCACACACATAGATCCGAACTCCTACTAGGATGCCCTGTATCTAGGGAATCAGGAACTACGAGGACCATGGTCCTAGAAAAACCCAGACTCAGAGCAAATACACGTGGATCACACAAACCTTTGCCCTGCGCGGGAATAGGACCCAATTATGCCACGGAGGCCGTTATTGTATCGCTTTTTTTACCTTAATATGAATGTTTTTGTACTTTTTAGTTCAGTGTGCTATTAAATTTACTATAAATATTTTTTTAGTTTAAAAAGTACGTTATCTCTAAAGACTGAAGTAACGAATGAAGTAACGACATTGATTTTCCTTACATGTAAAGTAAAGAGGGCATAAGTTTAATGTTCTCAATTCCAAGCACAAGTAAACTAGACCCTTCCGAATCATAGTTTGTTTATTAATTCTGACGAGTTGTGTTAAGTTAAGTGATAAGTTATGGGTCCAGGGGCCCGGTGGAGTTTCCATTCCAATACACTACTGGTTCGGATGATTTACTGAACTCAATGTGGATCAAATTGAACCCCAATCACACTAATATTGTAAATGTAAAAGTGTGTGTGTAGGTGTGTGTGCGTGTGTGTGATTGTTCCCACTGCACGCCGCAACGGCTCAAAGGATTTTTATGAAACTCAAAAAGCAACACTCAAATCATATATTGCAAGTAGGCAAAAATAATGCACTTTTACAAGTCCACCACTTAAGTCCCACAAGCGAGTACAAGAACATAGAAAAAAAAAACAAATATGATCAACTAAACTAATGAGTAACTAATTATGGTTTGAGTTTGGAAAAGGAAATTTCCTTTTCAAGTTTAATGGTGATTGATGAAATTTGGCATAATATGGATACTTTAAATTCTTTGAATATACCTTAGGACACTTTAGGTATATAGCGTAAAAACCAACGGTCCATGATGGATAATAGTGTACGCAGGTGAAACTTCGGGGCGCAGCTAATAAGTACATCGAGTTGAATGAAATCTTCAAAATTGCATTCAAATTAACAAAATTCTATGACAGTGACTGTTTCCGGCGAAATTATTGGGCATATGAGACTTTAGAGCCGAAGTCTCAGGGTGACAAGCGCAGTGCAGTGCCGTGCAAGATTATGGAATGCAAAAGTCTGGGTGGCACTGTAACTGTTATGGGCAAGCGTAGCGCTTACCATCAGATAAACGACTTGCTCGTCTCGTCATTCAGTCAAATAAAAAATAGTGACATTTGCAGTCGCAATATTTCGTATTGACTTCAAAAGTACGAGGTTTTTATGGCTTTTTTGTGTTAGGTAAATCCCTTTGCACCGTTCCGATTTGCCTCAATACTGCATTCCCGCGCGGAAACTGTCAGACTTTCTAAAGAAACGGGATTTTTTATCATTTACATGCGAATGGGTTTACTGGAACGGTTTGTAAACTCTTCCGTGAAACGGAAGCTTTCCTGAATAGGAGTGGAGAGGTGCTCGAGGAACGAGGCGGCCGAGCCACAAAACGATTTGGCACTGCTGCGAACAAGAAATTGAGCTGACTTAAATAAAATAATAATTTTTCCTTTTCAATAGAGACGACTTTTGAAAACTGTGTCAATTGTTAACCCTAATGGTAAAGGTGCAAACAAAATTAAGCGGCGGCGGCAGTCATCCGTTGTTATTATTTAATTACATTTTGCACGGAAAAACAGTACTGAAAACACAACTGTCGTGTCTTTCATAATTTGCCGCGAGCGCGGGAAAACACAACTGTTGTGTTTGTTGTATTGGAAAACACTGAGCTGAGCCGCACCCGTGGCTAGACAAGAAAATCGGCTAAGCACTGAAAGGGTTAAATTTATCATGGAATAGTTGATAAATGTATTTGTTCATTAACTCATTCATTCGTTCATTCATTCACTGCATACATCAAGGGATTTTTATCCTCTGTATTATACATAAATACTTTCAAAGGTATAACACAAATGTTTATGAAAATCGGTGTACCTACATAGTTTTAATTTGCATATTAAAATTACGTGACATTGAGTGCACCACAAAATAATAATTACTTTATCATTTGCATACAAAATTGTACAAAAGAGAAAAAAACAAATCGATATTAAAAGTTCCCGCTAAGAGCGAAACGTATCACCTTAAAGCGTTTTGCTACCACGTCGTATAGCGTTCGAGAGGAACGATCATACACGTTACAAACATGCCACAGACAAAACAAACCAAAACACAATATCCAATATTTCACTCCATCGCTTCGCAATCAAAACCCAATTCGAACCTAACACCATAACGGCCGAATCAGACGCTCAATTTAAAACCGCACATAAGAAAGTGTTGGGGTGTGTTTACCCTGGGGTGGGGGGTCGGGGTGGGGGTCCAATAACCGAGGGTGAAGGACAAGGTCAATATTTGACGGCTTGAGATGGAGGCGAGATAATATCGCATAGGACGGCGCGAATCGATCCTCTTATTGTAAAGATGTTGTTTGGGCAGTCATTGTGTTTGTCAGATTCTATTTGGAGGTAGGAGGGAATCAAAGCAAATGCCATCATACGAAAGATGTACTGGGTAAGCACCTAACAGATATGTTCAGAGATGTAGATTCAAAAAGTTCAAATATAGACGCTCGGGGACGAGAGATCGAATTTATTTACGCGTTCAAATAAAACAGCGTTGCCAGACGTCCCGATTTTGAAATCAAATTTAAATATCCCTTTATTACTTCTATATATTTTTTTCTATATAATTATGTATCTTTGAGATTTGTCTGCTCTCTTTTCTTAGAAATGGACCACTTGCACCCAATAACGTTATTTTTAGCAACATGAATTTGTTCCAGGTATAAATCAGGCGAGCCGCACGAAGCCCTTACACGTAAGTCTTATAAAAAGGGTAGACATGTAATTTCGCCTAATTGTTAGCAATAAATTGCCGAACAGGGGAAGTTAACGTTAAAAAGGGTCAAGCAAAAAGTTATTTAACGTTACTGAGAGGATTTGGGTCAACTCTTTTATAATTAAGTTACTTTATCACGGAGGACCGATGGAGAATTTCGCTGGCGAAGCGGAAACGGGTGGGGGATGAAATTACGTAGATTCTTATTTTGTTTCAAAGGCGTTTTGTGAGATTTGTTTTAACGAGTTTAGAAATTAGTTTATGTTTTATATCAATGGGATATTTAGATGTTTTAGGTCTTAAATTATTGTTGGTAGCTATGGACATCTACGGGCTGGCGTTTAAAAGTGTTTTCAATATATTTCACGTGTAGGAAAATTGCAGTATTATCATCAACCATTTTTAACTTGGATAAAACAAGATATGTCAAAGAGCGCTGCACTGGCCACCAATCCAGACCAGGCACTCGTGGTGGACCATGAACTAATCCTCCTCATGAAAGTGAGGTGAGATGGAGTTTCCTTTTCCTGTGCGCGATTCAACCATGAATCGACACGACACTCGAAACTGAAATTTTCTTTTTTATACTTATACTATAATCAATTAATCTAGTTAATCTTAGTTGATTTTTTGTTATTATTCTTTATATATATGAAACTTAAGTGTTCGACTTATAAAAGTGGTTTATTTTAGGCTAGGTACTTAAAACGTGGTTTGAGTTTTGAGTTTCTAGATCCTGCTAATATTATAAATGTGAAAGTTTGTAAGGATGGATGAATGGAAGTTTGTCACATCTTCACGCAAAAACTACTGAACTGATTTAGATGAATATTTGGCACACAGATAGTTCATCACCTGGATATGGAATACTTTTAATCCCGTAAAACTTAATAGTATTTGCGGGATAATTCTTAACGCGGGTGAAACCGCGGACCGCAGTTAGTACTGTATAAATCATGAAATTTCACAAGAGGTTTAATCACACACACCCCCAAAACGTTTTATTGCGTGTACTTACAAATTTATGCCGTGTTTCATGACTCGTAAATTATAACAGTCGTAAAGTGGACTAAAATGTTTTGGGTCTTATTTTAAAGGTGAAAATTTAAAAAAAAAATCTTCAATATTAAACAAAACACTTGGAAAAATACATTGGGTTGGGTGACCGCATTGGTGAGTGGCATATCTTCCATCCTTCGAAGGACACGGTCCCAATTGTTATCCACTAATGTAAAGGTCTTTGGGCAGCAAACTTAGACGCCAGATAGCGCCACTACCTTATCAAATTTTATCGATGAAGAGCTCTCACTTGTTCTTTAATGGTACATCTTTATAATGTAACCAATTCAGGAAAGCAATGTTTTCAACCCCTCTACTTCAAAAACAATCCCCAATCTTTGTGTCAAATAAAAACATAGAATCTCTTGACATCCAAAAGAAACCCAAAAATGATTTCTGCCATCGCTGTTTCGGCTGCCTCATTGCGAATCTTACGACAGGCTTGCAACAGACGTGCATCTGGCGACCTTTGCTGTCAAACGTCACTATTGTAACAGCAGTTTTGTGTCAAGTGTAAGCGGCTGTAGACGGAGAGCTATAGAGTTTGTTTCCATCTATTGCAGTTTTATCGCTAGTGGCTTAAGTGCATTTTGTGACAAGCGGGACAATAGGCCGCCGATCAGCTTCCGCTATATTATATTTTCTAGTAATATTATGTGACTGATCGCCAAGTGATAAAATAAATAAATAACGCGGAAAGATCACATAGATCCGGCCTTCTAAGTAGGATTCCTGTATCTAGGAAATCAGGGACTACGAGGACCATGGTCCTACAAACTCCCAGACACAGATCAAATATATGTGGTTCACACAAATCTTTGCCCCGTGCGGGTATCAAACCCGAATGCATATTTTTTTTATTCGACTGGGTGACGAGACGAGCAAGTCGTTCACCTAATGGTAAGCGCTACGCCTGCCCATAACAGTGACAGTGCCACCCAGAACTTTTCATTGCATAATCCTACGGGGCACTGCACTGCGCTCGTCACCCTGAGACATCGGCTGGTCGGCTCTAAAGTATCATATGCCCAGTAATTTGTTGCATTCGACACGTATTGATGTCGCTTTGCTACCACTATCGCAGATTTACGTAATCAGGTAGCGGCTCATGCCCCCCGTCGCGAGACCGAGAGATTTACATCTGATATGCACCCGCCGCCGGCTGCGCTCGCATATGAGTTTTATATTTACCACGCCCGCGGTGGGATCTACTAGGAACTAATGCAAAGACGAGATGGGTTTTTCCTTACTTTTACATAAGAATGGGATAGAAGGAGCCTTTCTGTGTTTCTTCATGCAGGATGTCAAACGCGGAACTCGCATATTGTACTACATAATAACGCCATATTTTTATAACTAGCTTCTGCCTACGAGTTTATACTCCACGTGACTATCGTGATGTTGGTCGTCATTATATGACTTGCGGTCCAGTTTTTAAGACCTTCACTAGTCAGTGTCCATAGTGATATGAACGTTCTTGTCCTATCAACGAACATGGTTGGAAATTGTAAAATAAATTACTTATCCCATTTTAGTGATATTTATATGGGATCACCTCGGAGTTCTAGCTTATCATATAACGAAGCATCCTGCATCCTAAATTGGTCCTGCAATCCCAAAAATATACATACAAAAAAATACAGTTGTATTCAAAAGGTTCAAAACCTTTATCTATTTTCTTTATATATTTTCGTGTTTTGTCCTAGTTTTCAATAAAGAGTTTATCTATCTATCTTCGTTGGAAGGGGCTCGCTTATAATGTATGCTGAACCGCTCAAGATGGAATACACATAATTATTATTTTTACAAACAACAAATTTAAATAACTTTAGAATAGAATCGACGGATAATCTTATTACATTTCTACATTTTTAAGGTTCACTCCAACTTAACAAGTGCTGATTCATTTAAGCACGTAGAAATTGTCCAAGAGATAGCTCCATGATTTTTTTTGATAAAAAGAATAAATACTTGTTAATAAGGTTTCGTATAGAGTGCAATTTCACTTTTTGTACATTCGAGTGCAAAGAGCGTTGATAATTAGATAAATAGCTAGTGAGGGTGTAGACATTCTCTAAAGTAATATTTAATGATCTTTTGCACCAATAACTTTGCCACCAAGCTTTTAAAAAATAGTTTCAATGAAAAATTTACTGGCTGTAAACTTTAAGGTTACTTTAGTTAGCGATTTTTTATACGATTGACTCGTGGTTAAACATAATTAAAATGCCTAGAAAGCCTACAGAAGTAAAGACTGGTGCCCTAATACCCTGAAAAAGGCTAAGCATAACATGCACAATCATCTGATGAAAGAGCGATATGTTAAAATGACTATTCACTTAAAACCATTGAAGAAGAAGATGTGAAAATACATAGCTTTAAGTCTGCCTAATTTGTCAGATGAATGCAAAATAGGATTTTTGAAAAACCTAATCCCTGAGACAACCCTTTGCGTAAAATATAGAAATAACTAACTCGTTAGAAAAGACCCCTTTCAGTATCTGTTTTAAAATAAAACAAACTCTACTTCTTACATTCATCTGACAGCTTAGGCCGAATTAAAATCAATATAATTTCACGTGTTCTTTTTGAAAATGGATTTCCGCAACACCTGATTCAATTGACTAAAAATCACTTATCTACACTTTCTAAACACAAGCTTGTTAGAAATTAGCCGGAGGTGTTTTCCACTCGTCAGTACCGAGGGACGTCGAGACGGCGGCGGAGGCGGTAATCGAATCAATGGAAAGGTGCCGGACGCGCGCCGCTGTTCGTTCCCGTAAACAGATTGCGCATTACACCCGGACTAGTCTGTGTCATCATTTATAGCTGCAACTTTATTAACTGCATTGCTGTGAGTTTTACCGAGTACCTAACCTAAAATGTTAAGTTGTTGATCTTGTATTATTTTCATCAAATTTATGTTTTTTCGTGTATCTATAGTATTGGCGGAATATTAACCACTAGCAGCGCCATTATCCTACAGGAACCGTCATTTTTACGGGATAAAAAATTCTATTGCAGGACCTAAAATGTGCAAAATTTCATCAAAATCCGTTCATCTGTAGAAAGATCAAACACACACAAACTTTCGCATTTGTAATATAAGTGATATTGTGTGTTCTTTGATGTGCAAGAGGCGAATGATACAAACTACAAAAAGTGTCATTTGTGCTTCTTCAAGCTCCCTTGAAGTACTTTTGTTCAGTGAGACATTTGCGACTTCACGATACTACTCAGCACCCGACTGCCTGGGTGGGTGGGGCTCGACATTTTGAATATTTTGGAAATTTATAATTTTGACGCTGCGAGCCTGCCCGTGTTTATTTCTGGACCCGCGCGATGTGGTGGCTAAGTTTGTGAAGGCGAGGTACTTAAAATCTTATCAGGAACATGGTGCTCAGTCACTGTCGTTCCTAAAACTCATTTGCATTCTCGCAGTACACATTAAAACCTGCAGAACTCGCCAATCTTTTGTGAAATGAGCTCGCCACGAGCCTACAAAAAACCAATTACAAAACTTCACATTCCATCTCGTCTCTGGACAAAGATAAAAAATAAAGCACGCATAATAAGCCGCATTATATCCTGATCAAAATTTCAGCCGACGTTGACCGGAAGTCGGCAACCGGAAACGAAAACGGCCGGCAGATGGCGCATTTTCCTCTTATTGCTGACCGCGACACAAAGCCTGACGCTTTACATTCTCCACCACTTTTTCAACACCCTTCAACACTCCAAAATATACTTTACGACTTGGAATTAAGAACGACACAAGTGCCGAATAAAGTTTGTTAGTATTTTGAATTATGCAACTAGTTTATTCGACCATTTTATGTCTACCCGCAACCCGAAGCAAAGCAAACTTTATGCCTTTCTTTTAGAGATTATAAAGTGCCGTTGGGACAGTTGGTGATTCTTAAAGTATGCGAGTAGTCGATGTACTGGGGAGGGCGTAATTTGCGTCTGGGTTCCGTAGCTTTAATGGCGTTCCGGGGGACCTTTTTAAAGTTCACCCCCGATTGTGCAGTTTGGATAATTGATCTAACTAGAGGGGTACCGCACGTGCGCTAGCAAGTTTGAGGACTTGAGCGATTGTTGATGGACGCTTCATGTTGCTGGGAGAGACATTTGCGCTTTGATGAGAAGTGGTCGGCTAGACAACACGGGCGTGTGATGTGGGAACCAGTAATTCAATAACTCTACCGAGAGAAAGTTGACTATTCTAAATCTTTTATATGGCTTCTTAATAATCAGACTGCAATGCAAAGCGGTGGTAGCCTAGTGGGGAACGTCTGCCTTCCAAGAAGAAGGACATGAGTTCAAATCCCCGTGCAGGCACGTACCTATGTGTTCATGCAAAAAGCATATGTACTTAATTATCACTTGCTTTTCGGCGAAGGAATACATCGTGAGGAAACCCACATACCCACCCGATAATTATTTCGGAGGTAGGTGTGATATCCACCAACCGGACTCCCGTGTTGGCTTAATATGGCCTTATCCCCTTCACGAAAGTGAGGGGAGACCCGCATCAGCTGTGGGACTATATATATGGGTTGATGATGATGAATCTTTTTACCCTGATGCATACAAAGAGGTAATAATATTATAAAATTATGTGAAAGCTTGTGTGTGTGTATTTGTTTGTGTTTGAAATTTAGTATACAGATACTTTAAGCTCTAGAATAGAACATAGGATACTTTACATGCCGTAAAAATTAACGGCTCCTGGGGGATAATAGTCTACGAGGGCGAAGCCGCGGGGTGCAACTAGTTGGGTCAGAAAAGTTAAATCCTTAGTCCTCTAAGGACGATAAGGTTCAATTTTCCGCGAAAAATCTAAGCCTAACAAAATAACAGACGTCCGTTGACCAAAGTAGGCATTGTGGAGAGAAATGTGCTAATAAATCCTCGCTGTATAAATAATGTCAGGCGTTTTGTATCTGTTTGTTCCCACAGCTCCCACAGTGGAGGTAACCAGTGGAAATACTCCGACCCGACACGGAGTAGAGATTAGGAACCTCGGCATACCTTCATGAGGTTCATGTGAACGTTAGAGACTGGTGTAGTTAGAAAAACGTGGAATGATTCCATTTATCAAAAGAATTTTCACTATGGAATGTGTGTGTGGTAAATTTTTTATTCACACAAAGACGCAAATTTCCAATCTTCTTTTTTCACTTTCAATCTGAATCTAATCTGAAAATATTTTCTTTTAAATTAACAATTCTAAACAGAACAAGGTATCCTATTACTATTCTACATAATAATATCCTCGTGATACCTAAGGATACGAGGCTAAGACAGTCGGGCAGCGACCGAGTTTTCCATTCTCACATACTGTGTATATACTACATATACTATATCTCACATACTGTTATAACTTCAAGTCCAGCATCATGACCGTCTTTAAACTTTCATAAATTAAAAAAAAAATACTATGAAACAAGCAAAGTCAGAAATGCGTTCACTTTGCCTACTGGTAATGACACTGTGTAGTCCCATGGGACAGTACAGTTAGAGTATCTCAATTGTATCCAACTTTTATAACATTCATCATAGAAATGATTACGCGGCCCAGACTGGATCTAGTTTATTGAATAGACCTTGTTATTGGATTAGGCTGAATATGTAATACCTACCTACGTTCATTTGGGATTATTTAAGAAAAAAAACCCTGTTATTTTGCCGCTGTTTTAGGAGCGTGTTTGCAGCTGTCGAAAAGTTTTAAATTAGTTTTTAATAGCAACAGACTGTAATAAGTGTTTCTTAACACTTTGACTGCTGAGCCGATTTGCTTGTCTAGGCACGGGTGCGGCTCTGTACGCGCCGTAGTGTTTTCCCATACAACAAACACAACGGTTGTGTTTTGCTGTACTCGTGGCAAGTTATGAAAAACACGACAGTTGTGTTTCAAGCAGTCAACGTGTTAATCATTAGTTAATTGCTCATTAATTTCAGTTACTCATTAATTTAGTTGATAATAATCTATGTATTTATTTTTCTTTATGTTTATGAGACAAATCGTTTGACTTGTAAAAATATTTTATTATATTATTGCTTACTTCCGATAAATGGTTTGAGTTTGAGTTGAAAAATAAAATATGAATTCAGAACAGTTTCAAAATTACATATTCGGTAATGAGCCGTAGCCGTAGCCGTAGCCGTACAAACATTCATCTATCCATACTTTTTTTTATGTGACTAATTGTGAGACGAGCAGGTCGTTCACCTAATGGTAAGCGCTACATCTACCCATAACAATTACAGTGCCACCCATAACTTAACATTACATAATCCTGCACGGCACTGCACTGCGCTCGTCACCCTGAGACATCGGCTCTAAAGTCTCATATGCCCAGTACCCTTCAAACCTTCAAACAGAAACAGTGCCCTTCAAACCGGAACACAGTAATGTTTGCACACTACTACTTGGCGGATGATTATCTGGCATCCCAGGCGCTCTCTTACAGAAGAAGAGGCCTCCCACTACAACCGACTATAATCTTTTCGAGTGTGGAAATAAGACGCCAATCTGCTTGTATTTAAAATAGACATCGATATGATATTAGCCAGATCCGCAAATAAGCACTAGTACTCAGTATCCTACAATTCAAATATATTTAGAAAGCTAATATAACCATCGAGCAAATATAACAATAAACCTTTTCCCCGAGAAGCCATATTGAATATTCCGTCAATAAACAATAAGGACAAGTAGGTATATAACAAAGCATCTCTATTTCACTTAATAAAAGATCAAAGGCTTTGGCCTCAGAGGGACTCCCCCCTCTCCGCATCCCCCCCCCCCCTCCTCCCCTCTAAAGATTTAAAGATTAGTCACGGAGAGCGATGTCGTCTAGAAAATCACTTTGGACAGTCTTTATAGCTTTAATGGCGAACTTAAACGGCAATTACACTATTACTAGTCTAAGCGATCTATTGTACTTAGTTATATTGTAAGCAAATCAGGATGAGCACATTAGTATTGAGAATATATGTACTAGATATAAGATAGAAATCGTATGAAACCCTCTGGAGGCCTACCATGACATCTTATAGCAATTCAATTGAAGACCTAAACTGAACCGCGTCGCATAATCGTACCGTGACGTCTTGACGAAGAAGGAAAATGCCAACATAAAAAATAATTAAATAAATAACCTAACTTATAATGAGTATCTCACTAATGTTATTAATGCGAAAGTTTGTGTTTGTCCTCTGTTCACGCCGAAACGGCCGAACGGATTTACATAAATTTTTATATATAGATATTTTAGTTCCTGGAATAAAACATAGAAAACTTTTATCCCGTAAAAATCAACGGCCCCCGTGGAATATTAGGCTACGCGGGTGAAACGGCGGGGCGCTGTTAGTCCAGAATATAGCAGTAGAATGAATACACTATCGTAAACTTATGCTCCCTATTTCCAGAGAGGAGATATCTCTAATTAATGTTTAAAAAATGTAGTGGCAACCCTAGCCTTGCGATGCAGTTAAAACGCTATTACGCCTGTACCCACCGCAGTGAGCCGACGCGCCGCCACTATTAGGTAAATAATAATTTGTGTACAGCGCTTACTGGGCTTACAGGGTAAGTGGTATAGAATAATATAACTGTATAAAACAGTATTTTTGTCCATATATTTAGACAATTGCCATTAGCTCTCATCACAATATACAAACGATTACACAGCCTAATAAATCATGTATACACTGTAACATTCGTTTTTAACGACTTGCGGAATACTGCTGGCGGAGACTGGATGAGGGGAGCGTTCACTAGGAGAGGCCTGCGTCGAGCAGTGGATGAATATAAGCTGATGTTATGATGATAGCTCTAAAAATCACAATCTATATATATAAAAATGTTATGTTGGTTCGTGTACGCTTCAACTCAAAAAGTTCTGCACCGATCAAGCTGAAATTTTAGCATGATATATAATCCGCATCAAGGATTGTTTTTATCCATTTTTTTCATCAGTGACAAATCAGCGAATGTGCGAATGTGCCACAGCGAAGCGTGGCAGGGCACAGCATTTATAGATTTAATTTTTTTGTTGCATATACTTTAGCAAAAATACAAGCATCATATTAATCTACGAAGTATTCCTGAGACATTAATCTAGCGAGTATTATTTGGCGCACCCGCATATATTGTAACGGCGGGTTTCTATATGAGAATGTGGCGAGCGCGGTCCCGGGTGCCTGCCGCAGCCGCCCTACGTAGGCTTTAACGCAGACCTGCACCGCGCCCGTAGCGACGTGTAGAACTGTCTACATTACTTATCACTTTATCTTTAAATACCTATATTATCTAGTAAAGCAGTGGTAGCCTAGTGGGAGAACGTCTGCCTTCCGAAGAGATCGTGAGTTCATATCCCAGTGCAGGCACGTACCAATGTGTTTCTGTAAAGCATACGTACGTAATAATCACTCACTCAAATCACTTTTTGGTGAAGGAAAACATCGTGAGGAAACCTAAACAGGTAGGTACTTATTTAAAACTAACACTCAATTTTGAAAAAAAATGTGACAAAAAAATTACCCTTTAATAAATCCTATTTCAAATCACGTACCAATGTGTTTCTGTAAAAAAACATATGTACGTCATTATCACTCGCTTTTCGGTGAAGGAAAACATCGTGAGGAAACCCACATACCTACCCGAGAATTATTTCGGAGGTAGGTATATGATCCACCAATCCGGACTGGGCCCCCGTGGTGGATTATGGCCTTACCCTCCTCACGAAAGTGAGGAGAGACCCGTGCCCAGCAGTGGGACGTTATGGGTTGATGATGATGATGATGAAATCCTATTTCCAAGAAAGGCTCGATGGTGAAGCATACGGTGTTCGCACGGTCATAATTCACCAGTCGTAAATGTGACATATTTCTTAGTTTGTGTGATTGGATTCGTCAAATGCTTAAAAGGTTTTGAAGTTCTAATTTAAAGAAATAAAATGAAGTGATGATATAATTATGTTTATGATAGAACGAATGTTTATGGCATGGTGTAACATAGGTAATGTTACTAAAAGGAACAAATAGAAAAAAATATGGATTAAGGGTGTTACAACATAACCAACTATAGTTATAAAAAAAAAAAATAATAGTGTTAAAAGGCCCCAACGAAGAGGATCTAATAAATAAATATAAGTAATAAATTTTAAGTAATTAACGTTTGCCAGCGAGTTAGGGATGCGATTGTCTGACCGCATAAGAAACAGCATACTGCACTCCAAAACTCAGATCGCCGATGTTGGTCAAAAAGCCGCCAGCCTAAAGTACTGCATGTCGGGCGAGCTGTGGGCAAAACTTGCAACCGAGTGAAGCCCACACAATGTTAGGCGACGTCGCGGCAGGCCCAGAAGGAGCTGGCGGGCCGAGCTGGACGTCTTCTGGAAGAACTTCCGTCTGTGAGCCGAGAGGAATAGAATGAGGGTAGGGAGGCCTTAGCCCTGCAGTGGGACGACCATTGCTGACAATCCTTACTTATATTATAAATGCGAAAGTAACTCTGTCTGTCTGTTGCTCTTTCACGCCTAAACTACTGAACCGATTGAAATAAAATTTGGTACAGAGATAGTCCAGAGCCTGAGAAAGGACATAGGGTACTTTTTAATGCGATAAAAGAATTGTAAGGGTTTGAAATAGGGGATGAAAGTTTGTTTGAAAGCTACATTGACAGCGAGTAACATAGGCTATTTTTATCCCCATATTCCCGCGGGAACAGGAACTACGCGGGTGAAACCGCGGGGCGCAGCTAGTAATGTAATAAATGTTAGTTGGTGCGGTGGCCGTGTCTAATAGCATCGTATGCCGCGGTGCGGCGCCGCGCCGCCGGCGGCGTCTCAGCTGACGCGGCGCAGGTAGCGCGCCAATATCTCTGATGGAATACTTGTTACGCGTCTACTGGACTACAAAAGTGTTAAGAATCGCATCAAAAACATCGTAAAATTAAAAAAAAAACTCCGTTTCTATTGGAAAGTGCTGATGATCTTCAAACGGCTGAACAGACTTTTAAGTCATAGTTAAGAAGCACTCTCAGTCCAGACACCTTTCACGAAAAAAAAAAAACTGAATTGAAATCGGTTTATGAGTTGCAATGCCACAGACAAACACACAGTTACCTATTACCACAGTACCCTATTACTCAATCCTGGTTATAAACTATCTGTGTTCCAAATTTCATTGGAATCCGTTCAGTAGTTTTTGCGTGAAAGAGGAACAAACATCCATCCATCCATCCATCCATTCTCACGAACTTTCGCATTTATAATATTAGTAGGATTAATTTCCTTCACATCATTTTAGTAATACCTTTTTATAATTGGTTAACTTTTCTAGCAGTGTCGTTTTAACCGACTTCTAAAAGGAGGAGGTTCTGAATTCGACCATGTTTTCTTTTGTATGTTTGTTACGCGATTACTCCGCCAATTGTGAATTGTGACCGATTCAAGCGTCACAATTATTTGTATAAATGAGTCACACTTACATAACACGCACTTTAAATTAACAATTAGATTTTATAAAATTAACAATAGTTTGTATTTAAACGAGAAATTTGAATGGAAACAATTTAAAAAAAAAATTACCAGTGCGTCAACTTAACTTTGCCAGCTGATTATGTGTAGTGTTGTCTTTGTCTGATACTAAATAAATGAAAAGGACAGCAATGCATTTTTTTTTACGTGGTGTGGACGTTTGTTTTTGCCTGTACACGAACAAACGCAAGTTGTTACTTTAACTTGAGGTGTCAGAGCGTATGACACACGAGGGCGTGTATATCGCCGGGTCGCAGCCGGCGCGGCGGCGCGTCTGGTGTGGGCACTAGTGAGCAGACATGATGGCAGAACGATCATGCTTTTCACGATTGATCATACTTTTCAGAAAAATACAATATTTTGACACCTGGAACGTCTTTTACAGTATTATGAATTTATGATCTTCTTCTGAGTGCGTCCTCCCCTTCAAAGATTTTTTTTATTTGACTGAGTAACGAGACGAGCAAGTCGTTCATCTGATGGTAAGCGCTACGCCTGCCCATAACAGTTACAGGGCCATCCAGAACTTTACATTGCACAATCCTGCGCTCGTCACCATGTGACATCGGCTCTAAATTCTCATATGCCCAGTAATTAAGTTATATGTTGTCTGGAAGAGATTGCTGTTTATCAATAAGGCCTACAGATACTTTTGGTTTCGCAATTCTTTTGTATTTTATGTAATGCCATGTTTTGACAAATAAATCTTTATCTTTACTTGTATTTCTTGGAGTGCAAAAAATTATAATATAATAAAGAATGTGTTATCCTACTGCATTGTAGGGAAGAAATAATGAATAAATTATAGATTAATAAAACCAAAAACACGCTTTAATAGCAAGTCGAATTAAAAAGTAGAAAAATAATTATTTTATGGTAAAAAGCATGGGATGCTTTTTATTTTATATAATTATAATGAATATTGATTTGAAGCACCCCTCGCTCAAGCGTGTTGTTCAGTTGTTTTAACTATAATTTGTTTTATATTTCTCGTAGGTCTGATTTTCAATCATTTTTGTTTTAATATTGTATTGTCATCGGTTCTTGATAAGGGTACAAAGGTTCAATTTGATCCGACGTTTTGAAATGGATGAAAACCGTGTTCAAGGATTCCTTTAAAAATACATTACAAAGCTAATAAAAGCCTGTTAAAAACACCAAAATTTAAGTTACGAAAGTTATAAAAACCGTCTCTATAGACTCCAAAATGGCTAAACCGATTTTGATAATAATCTTCATACTGGGCACAGCTTGTCATCTATAAATATAAGGTACAATCGACCTCAGAATTTGGTGAACCTGTCCCAATTTCCAGTTTAATTTTACACACGTATACAATTTTTGTGTGTGTGTTGTTGATGTGATTTTGTTTTTAAAGTATGTATTATATATTTTTTTATGACTAAGTAATGAGACGCGCATGTCGCTCACTTAACCTGATGGTAAGTGCTACGCCTGTCCATAATATAATAGTTGCAGTACCTGGCAGAACTTTGCATTGCATAATCCTGCGCGGCACTGCACTGCGCTCGTTACTCTGAGACATCGGTCACAGAATACAAGTATCGGTTAGTAGCATTGGTTCTAAAGCATCATATTATGGCCAGTAGTTTCGTCCGAAACAGTGCCCTTCAAACCGGAACACAGTAATGTTTGCACACTACTGCTTGCTTGTTAGCTATTAATAAATAATTTTTCAAGGGTAAAGATTTTTCCTAGAATAGCATTTAATTAATTTAATAGAATAGAATATGTTCAGTAACTTCTGAGGTCCATCGACCGTACACCTATTTATCACATTTTTGACGGCCTCCGTGGCGTTAGTGGGCGATAAGCCGACTGCGAAGCGTGAGGTAGTGGGTTCGATTCCCGCGCAGGGGAAAGATTTGGATGACTACACATGTATTTGTCCTGAGTCTGGCTGTTCCTGGGACCATGGTCCAAATAATACCCGATTCCCTAGATGCAGGGAATCCTAGTTAGTAGTCAGATTCTGTGTTATGTGCTCGTAGCGCGTTATTTATTTATTTTAGGGCTTGCTGCGTGTTGTACGTGTAACCTATGATGGTCTACGCCTGCCTAGGCCTGTCTCTCTCTATGTGTGTGTGTGTTTATAATATACCTAACTAGGTATGTAAAGTTTTTAAATGTACTACGAGACTAATAATCACCCTTAGTTTTACTGTAAAACTATATTAATGTTCCAGAAGAAAAAAAATGAGTTTCCTTATTTCCGAAAAAATACAATTTATTAATTATTGTCAACACTAGGAAGTCGACGCGACACCGACGCGACGATGACGCAAGCAGCGGTTGGGGGGGGGAGGAGTCGCCCGCGCCGCGCGCCGCCCGCCGCGCGTCCTTGCTAGTGTCTGGCGTTATAAAACAAAACATGTGAGCCAAATATTACATACCAAGAGTTTTATCGTATCTCGTGTACCTAGTACAGGGTTTTCATATTGATTGATGTATTTAGCTGGAGCGGTTGTTATAGCGCCTGCGTTTAAGCGAGTAGCGTGAGGCGTGGCGCGGCAGGCGCCGCGCCGCAGCTCGGACGTCGCGCGACGACAACCGCGCCCTCTCGACTGATCCCCCCCCCCCCCCCAGCGCCCCGCGTGGTGTCTGCCAGTCGGCCCCGCGCCATGTCACTAGCGTGACGCGTTTGTGTCGATTCTTCGATCGGCGAGCATCAAGGTGCTGTCAAACAGCAATCTATTCAGCGAATTAGAGCACGTCACCGACATAGGATTCACGGAGTCGACGACCACCGTTGAAGACTTCTGGCACACCACACACCACGATGGACAGGTACTCGCGTGAGGAGCCCGGGCAGGGGGGACCGAAGCTAGCCGCGTCGCCACCGCGCCCCCGCACGCCGTCCGCGTCTCCCCCGCCGACGCCCTCGTCGCCTGGCTCTCTACAGCCGCGCGGCAACGTGATCATTAAACACGAGCCGTGCACCGACACTGACGAGTTCGTGATCGAGGAGCACCCGCTTCCGACCCACGCTGTGGTCAAGGGCGAGGCGGTCGACGAGGAAGAAACTAGTGATGAGAATGAAACAAATGATGACGAGGATGACGAGCATGACGAGGATGAAGAAAGCGAAGAGAGTGACGAACAAGTACAGAAAGTCAGGAAGCCGCGTAGAAATCCACGCCCGGAGGAATGCCGTTTTAAATGCCCTGTCCCGCAGTGCGGGAAAGCCTACACGGACCGCACGTACCTCAAAACTCACACTACTATTATCCACGGCGGCGAGAAGCCTTACGTTTGCTCGACGGAAGGATGCAAGTGGCGCTTCTCTCGCGGCGACGAGCTGGCGCGTCACGAGCGCAAGCACACCGGTGTGAAGCCGTACTCCTGCTGCCACTGCGACAGCCGCTTCGCGCGCTCCGACCATTTGGCACTCCACATGAAGCGCAAGGCGTGTATGACAAAGCGGGCCATGTACCTCAAGCGCGCCGCAAATGAGAAACATGAAAAAGCCCCCGTACCGAAGGACCCTGAGGCCGAAAAGCGCCGCCAGAAATTACTAAAAAAGAAAACCGAAGAAGCACAAACATTCTGGTTCAAAGGGAAAAAGATAAGCTTGGCAGAAGCTGCTTTATTGAACTTGACCTAACCGACTATCATTGCATTATTCAAATTTATAACAATTTTACTTTGTAACGCTTTACATATGCCAAAACTAGAATGTGGGAACCGTTAAATACCCCTTTCTCTCCGCATTGATCCTGACAGCGGCCCTGGCAGGTAGTCCGTGAACTCATTCCACTACCCTGTCGCATGTTCTTTACAATATTTGTTTTGTAATTAACACATATTTTGCCAGGCGTATCGGTTATAGCTCGTTAATATTGATGAATGTTTGAGTTAAGGTTATATTCTACTTAGAAATATGCGGAAGTCATAAGTACGTAAATACTTTATGTATGAGAGAGGGATATTCAGTAATTTCATTGTAATGAGTTATTAGGTAAGGAGTAATGTTGTTATTATCTATTTTGGATATTGTAAGAATATGTTAAATTTGTAATTAGTGTTTAAGACAAAAAATTAGGAAACGACTTAATAAAATAAAAGATTCCCAATAAAAATATTTTGATTGAAATTTCGACGTTTTATTTTATACCGATGTTTCAACCATAGGCTCTGATGGTTTTGGTTGAAACATCGTGCTGCCTAGCCATTTATACATCCTACTATTTATTTAGGACTACATTTTTAGCAGGCCTTCAACTTCATTTTTATATAAATAAAAATGTATTTATGTGTGTTTGTATTCACATGTATGATGTATTAAAATCTTTTTACTTCAATTTTCATCCACTATGTCTATGAATCATACGAAATTTTGCAAATAGCAATAGTTAAAAAAAAATCCGTGGTCAGTCCGCAGCCGTCCTCCGTTTTATAACGTTTGTGCGTTGTAATAACATAATTGAAAAAAGTATAATTTAAAGTAAAATATCTTTACGCACGCTAGACTTGATGAGTAAGCTGGTGAATGCGTTACGAAAAGTGTGATCGGGAACGAATAGAAATTGGGAGGGAGATATAAGTTAGTGAAGATAGAAAGATAGAGAGAGTTAAGTTTCATATATTATTTTAAAACTTATATTTTTTTTTTATATATTTTTTAAATAATTATTTAGTTAAAGTTTTACTCTATGTCCCAGCACACGTTTAGTTTTATTTTTTATTTTCTTATATTATTATCAACTAAGTAACGAGACGAACGAGTAGCTCACCTGATGGTAAGCGCCACGCCTGCCCATAGCATCACCAGTGTCATCCAGAAATTTCGATTACAAAATCTTGAGCTGCACTGCACCCTGAGACATTGGTTCTAAAGTTCCATATAAGCTATAGCTGGAAACTGCCCTACAAACCGGAACACGGTATCACTACTGCTTGGCGGATGAATACATATATATATCTAGATATAAAATAGTTAATAGAATCAGGCGTTATTTTGCGGAAATCCATAATCAATAAGATAATATAGAAATATATAGTTTTAATTCCGCCTAAGTTGTCTGAGTTGTTGGGGTTACGCCATCCAACAAAGTCCTATCATACATTCATCAGACAACTTAGGCGGAATTAAAACTATATATTTCTATATTATCTTATTTTAGATATAAAATCTAACTTTATGTCAACATAAAAATGAAGGAAGCTTCGTTCATTATGTCAGTAATCCTAGTTGATCTCTCAATCTGCGCGCATCCAGCTGTAATACGGTATCAAGTAATGTAAGTACGTAAAGAAGGAATTCAGCTTAATTCAGCACAAGTCCACTGAAGTCACTTTCCAGGACTTCAAGCTGTAGTATGATCTACGACAACATGGCTCGCCCCTCCGAAAAGTCAAAATTAAATGCAGGTAGTAGCGTATTTGTAAAAAAAAAATGCAATGTCTTGAAATGATTCATGTGTGCGTGCACTGTGGAACAAAAGATACGAATGAGACTGATGACAGAAGCTTAAAGCGATAAGACGGCTCATTACTTTTTTGTTAAATGTATTATATTGTATAAGCAAGCAGAAGGTCGTGAGTTCAAATCCCAGTGCAGGCACGTACCAATATGTTTCTTGTAAAACATATGTACGTAATTATCACTCGCTTTTCGGTGAAGGAAAACATCGTGAGGAAACCCACATACCTACCCGAGATTTATTTCGGAGGTAGGTATGTGATCCACCAATCCGGATCTGGCCCCCGTGGTGGATTATGGCCGAATCCTGCTCACGAAAGATGGGGGAGACCCGTGCCCAGCAGTGGGACGTTATGGGTTGTTGATGATGATTATATTGTATTGTGTTTATTTAGGCTTTATGGTGTTCATTATAGAATTATTGTATTGTATTGAATTTTATTTTACATAAGCAAGTAAGCCCAAGGAATAATGGTGGGTGACGGAAAATGTGACGTTGTAGGTAATTGTATTCTTTTCCCGAACTTGTGTTTTTCCGTGAATGTGGAATATTAAACCATTCATGTTTGTGTACATGTAACTGTAGGGGCAAATTATAAAAACCCAAAAACGTGTAATTTCGTGTTCTCTCCAAAACTTGCAATAAGTTAAATAACTATCCCTATCCTTACTTATATTATAAATGCGAAAGTAACTCTGTCTGTCTGTCTGTTGCTCTTTCACGCCTAAACTACTGAACCGATTGAAATGAAATTTGGTACAGAGATAGTTTAGAGCCTAGGAAAGGACATAGGGACATAGGTACATAGGTACTATTTATCGCGAAAAAAGCATTGTAAGGGTTTGAAATAGGGGATGAAAGTTTGTATGGAAGTTTCGTCATTTTTGAAGCTAGAAGCTTGAAATTTATTTTTTAGGCTTTTGATTAGATATAAATAAATTTGGCATTCAAAGTTTGTAATAATTTACCCTTGAGGAGGTAAAAGAAATATAGGGGATGAAACTATGTATGGAAATATGTAAGGTTTCGGCTAAACCACTGCACCGATTTAAAAAAATATTGCACTAATGGAAAGCTACATTGACAGCGAGTAACATAGGCTATATTTTATCCTCATATTCCCGCGGGAACAGGAACTACGCTGGTGAAACCGCGGGATGCAGCTAGTTACTACTATAATATAACTACATTATACTAGTACTTCTATACTTACTATACTAATTTGAAAGTCTTCAAGTCGACAGTGGATAGGTATCTTCTAGGCAAGCGTGCTCCATCACCGACCGTGTCGACACTTACCACCAGCTGAGACTGCGGCCAAATTATTGTCAATTATGAATTAAAAAAAAAAAGTCTCATCCACCACTTAAATTACCCACCACTTTACTGAATCGTGTCTTTGACTCTCAGGTTTGACAAAATTACCAACTCACTGGGATTCGATATAGACTTGAAAATATATAAGACTTAGTATACTTGACACTGGCTCAATGTAGTAATGGAACGAAGCCAGAATGAAACAAAAAAAAATTAGACAAATTACTTAGTAGATATATTGCTAACGGTGGAAAGATACTTTGCGAAGGCGGGCCATGTTACCTTCGTACCTGGATCCATAAGTTCTCCAATCATGTCATTTAGTATGAAGGATCGCGGTGGCTGAGTACTGTTAGTTATTCTGCGGCTCCGAGCTGGTTCTCAAATGAAAATGCAAACATTATGCAAATGGCACCCAGTTGTAGAAAAGTTGCGTTTTTGCGCTAAGTTCGAGTTTTTTTACGAATTTCATAAGACGAAAGCGCCTCGAGGGTGCTATGGCTGGCACGGACGAAACACGACAATGCAATGCGGCGCGGCGCCGCAACCCCGACGTAATCAGGTGTGTTGAAATCAACACTGGTATCTTCTAGGCAAGCATGATTACGTTCGGCACCACTGTTGCCACCCATCAGGTGATATTGCCGTCAAACTTTTCTAGTAAATAATAAATTAAATAAATAAATAATGCGTTCATATATATAAACCCTGGCCCTTAACTAGGATTCTCTGTATCTAGGGAATCAGGAACTTTTAAGGACAATAGAGGGCTGGGAATTATGGCTTTTATGAGTTTTATGTACAAACAGTACAAAGTTCTTTTATTTTGGTATGCGGCCTGACAGTGCGGTGTAGACAAATCCGGTGCGGCGCCGCACCGGACTGTTGGGTTTCAACCCTAGCTCTAAGATATGGCAGGTTTACTTCTTGTTTTGTGTTTAAAAATGGTTATTTTCTTTCAGTTTCAGTACCCACTTGAGAACTCGCTTCTGTATTGCTTTCGTTATAAGAACAGTTAGCGTTTGTTACGAGGAGTGGCCATTGGAGAAATTCTATAGAAACTTTACAGGATTCCTTTTGTAGGCACTTCTTAGAACAACTGCTAGGGTGCTTGTTCGTAGACACAAATTAATATCTTGTTATAGCCTAGCGTGGGTTATTAATATAATAAGTTCAGTTTTAATATTCAGTTTTAGCATTATAACTTTAGAGGTATGTGATCCACCAATCCGGGCCGTGCTCCGTGGGACCCATGCTCAGCAGTGGGCGGATAGAATAGAATAGAATACAAAGCTCTTTATTGTACACCAGAAATAAAAATAAACACAGTACAGAAAAATTACAAATTATTAATATTATTAATTATTAATTATTATTGCGGATATTGGTCGTGGAAATCTAATGAATTGTCAATGTTTTGGTTTCCAAGAATGCAAGATGGGGCTTCCCTGAGTAAAGTTTTGATCCGTTTAGAATCTATTTTTAGATTCTAAACGGAGATATTGCGACTATCGCAGTCTAGGCGTATCATTCTATTACAGTGATTATTCAACCAAATCAACCCATCAGAGTTTCGTGGTTGTAACATCGATACAGAAGAAAACATCCATCTAAATCAACAACCCATATCGGCCCACTGCTGAGCATGGGTCTCTTCTCACTTCCATGGTGAGTATCAGGCTATGATCCACCACGGGGGCCCGGTCACCGAGATAAATCTCGAGCATATGGGTTTTCTCAGAGAGATCGTACTCGTAGATTAATTTTTGAGGGTAGTCTGTAGCCGGTGGCTTTATGCTGAACCGTGCCAAGCCAAGGCAAGTCACAAGATATTATAGTAGATTAATTATTATATTTGTGGGTAGGAAAAAAATCCTCTTTATTGTTGGCAAACCGTAACGAAAATTTCGAAGATTTCTCCTTTTTTTTTTCGTTTCTTTTTCATCAAAGTAGTTAAGTTCTGGGATGGATCACGTTCGCATTATTTTTAATTACTCCCCGCGGACTCAATTAGTTGTTGCGAAGAACACTTCAAAGGAGATCGTTAGATTTGTCGGTAAGTGGTCGGTGGTGAAAAAAATAACTGCGGTTTTCTACTATTTATTGTTGTTAATATCTTTTAAACGGTGGTAGCCTAGTGGGAGAACGTCCGCCTTCCAAGAAGATGGTTGTGGGTACAAATCCTATAGTGGACATGTGTCCACGATAGGATTTTGACACATTGATGTAACAATGTGTTTTTTGTAAAACAAATATACGTAATTATCACTAGCTTTTATAATGAGTAACTGATTAATGCTGAATATGTTTTGAGTTTGAGAAAAGAATTCATGGGTATTGTTCGTTTTTTTTTAAACATTGTGATTGCAAAAGAATTTAAGGATTAACCTCACTAATCACAAAAAAGAATTTATTGTAAAATAATTGCTAATTTCGAGTTTAATTTAATGAAATATAGTACCTTGATTTGCCGGTGATGAAACCAGCATTGGCATTACATTACAGTTTACCCAAGCGGCAAGCATGCCTTATCCACTCAAAAAAAGTTATCTGTCATGTCATCGAATCACAGATGAAATCTACAAATTTTATTTTGGCCACGGAACTAAATGGCATTATGCTAATAGAGACGTCATCGGGTTGAAATCTTTAAAAATGATTTAAATAATAACTATCACACGGAAAACCAAAATATTCAAGTTAGTTTGTTAAAATTGTCATTATTTTAAGAAAATGCCATTAAAACTACAGGACAGAAAATTTGAACAATGCCCATTCGCGAAAGTTAAAAACTTCTAGCTAGAAGGATTGATTCCAACGACAATGGCGAGTTACCGCTATCGCTGGCTGCAAAACCCGTTTTTTTTTTACCTGGGACGGCCAGATGGCCGACTCCCGGTCGACCGTCCCAGGTATGAATACAATTCTAAAACGTATTGCAGTTCTTTTGAATATTCCCCCTTTGTAAATCGTTCCCGCGACACAGGCTTGTTGCCACGGTGCGACTTGGAGCCCTAATTTTTTTTGCCTCATTTTTACTCGACCAAGTCGTTCACCTGATAGTAAGCGCCTGCCCATAACAGTAACAGCGCCACCCACAACTTTGTGCAGGCTAGTAAATCTGCGTATCAAATCACACTTTTTTTTACATTATAATGCAAAGCCTGAGTGTTTGTTAGTATCATTATATACTTTAGGTTCTGGAATAACACGTAGAATACTATAGGTAAAGAAGATAAATAAAACAAAGGCATCGTATAATGCGATTAAATCAAGATAATCACAATAAGTTAACTTTGGTTTTCCTCACAATGAGTTTGGATCAGTTCGCATCAAACAAAGGAAGCATATAATTCAGTTTATTTGCTTATCGCTCTTTTGTGCACTCTGTCTTGTTATTCTTTGGAAATGTGGTTAAGTGCCTCGGATTGAATACGATTTAATTAAAATTGAAGGCAATCCGAAACATTGTCCGGCCACGGCTTCAAAACAGGAAATTGGGACAAACATTTATATTTATTCCTCATTCTACGAGTACTACCAAATAATTGGTATAATATTCCCAACCGGCCCACTAACTGGCACACTAGTGGGGAAACTGGGAATAATTCTTCCCAACAGCCCCACTAGAATGTTAGTGGAGTCGCTGGGAAATAAAATTCAAACTGACATTCTTCTTAGTGAAGACGCTTTACTTAATAAATGATCTATTTTAGGTCGCCAAAATACCGGCTTCTTTGCCCCGCACAGCGAGGCTAATTTATTTCCCAAACTATACGCCATTTTTTTTTACAAAAAGATATTCATTCTTTCCCACATTATTTATTAATTAGGTAAGGAAATTTGATTAATTTAATAATTTATATCATATGGAATGAAAAATTACTGCAGAAGCTTTTTTTCTTCCGAAAAGGCGCAGTTTATGTCTTAGTCATATTTCCTTTAATCATATTTTCTTTTTTCGTAGAAACAATGCTAATATTTTATTTATCGAACTGCAAAAGATAACGAACTGGCCCACCCTTGTGTCACGTCGTACGCACTCAAAGCTTGTACAGTCAACATCAAAACTTAATGATGATCAGTTTTACCGCTTGCACTTCCTTATCCTAACTTCACACATCCTATTCCTCACATCCTAACTACACCATAAAGTATGAACCGCGCGCGCAACCGGATTGCTGCGAACAGTTAGTTACACCGTGTCGCCGCTTCCTGCGCCGCGGCGCCACCATCAATGCGAGTGAAGTTTGAATGACGTCCTTGTTCATAATATACCCGCTTTGCCGCGCGAGAATATAAACAATTTGGACTGCCAATACTAAGCAAAAACGATCGAAACGGTGTGGATCAAAGGCCGACACAAGTCTTCCTTCATTACCAACCTTTTTTTGACCTTTCTCGTTATTGCAAGCTGCTAGTGTTTCGTTTTTTAGGTGCGCGTTTTCAAAATTCATTCAAACAAGCTGTAAAAACCGCTACCGGTATTTAGTGCATTAAAGACTTAACATGATGATTTTCAATGTAGTCTAATGTCTTACACACGACATAATTCCCTCCCCTCTTCCTCTCTATTTATCTGTGTAACAGGATTCAGTGAAACATTTTTAAGGGATCAAATTATATTGAAAATAATTATGAGAAGCGTTTAATATACTAAATATTGTTTTAATCTTGTCTGATCACCACTTATTTTTGATGTTGACTGTACGTAGCACGGGTACGGTGGGGTTTGGCGGCGATATTTCAAGCGAAGCCTCCATTTGTCGTCATTACGCATTTGGAGCTGATATCGACGAGTTTACGAGTTATCCTTGTATGTGTTAGTGCGTTGTAGTAGGTGCGTGTGTGGTTTGTGTATTAGGAGTTTATTTAGTTTCATGCAGTTCTCTTGTTAGGATTAAAATGATAATAAAGCTTCAGAATCACATAAGCAGATCCTGACCCCTAAGTAGAATTCCCTCTAGGGAATCAGGAACTTCGAGGACCATGGTCCTAAAACACCCAGACTCTGAGCAAATATTTGTGGTTCACAGAAACGGTTGCCTGTCCTTTTTTTGTGTTTTGCTTATTAACGGGTAACTATTGCAAATGATAACAGAATTTTCGATTACCTTAGACTACTTTGCACATTATTTCATATAGATATTTACAACTACGCACCAGATTACTCAAATAAGTCAATAATGCAATCGTCACTATATTTATTTGTTTATTTATTTAAAAATTGGATTTCCAACAGAGATAACAGTGTACCCGGTTACCCGGTCTAGCGCTTTCGCAATTTTTCCACCAATTTTCAGACGTCCTAATTATGTCAAAAGTTTGCACACGTGTTATGAACCGATGACAATACAATATGAAAAAATCTATTGAAAAATGGTGTCCGTTGTTAGCGTGTACTTTGTTTATTTTTTTTTAATTTTAACCGACTTTCGAGCGGATGATGTTCTCAATTTTTTTTTTCTTCGACATAATATCTCTAGGATTTCAGAAACAATCTTTATGGGTGAGACTTAAGAACTTAAATCATGGGGTAACGAGCGCAGTTCACTACCGCTGCTTTTATTTCCATTTGTAATTATTCCGTTTCCACCAACTGCACCCCACAGAATTCGTAGCATCCCACAAAATTCCCTTAAAATAACTTAAAACTATAACTCCAACGTCGTCCGAGACGATTCCAGAGCGGAATTATGTAAATGCAGTCTTAAACCAGTTCCCTGGCCCCGTAGGTATACGTTCTGAATAATGTACCGTTTACCCTGGACGTAGTATCTTCAAAGGAGCTCATTCGGCGCCACATTCGGATTTACTTTAATTGCGAAAATCTCTTTCTTTGCCGATTTTGTGTGAGTTTTTAAAACTAACAGATTAATATTGTAACTTGAGTATAGGTATATTTAATTTATGATGCCTGTAATAAGCTGTAGGAGATTTCGAAATAGCTTTGATATTCGTTCATCTAATTAAACAAATTCGATAAATTTATTTAAATTTAGGTACACACTTGCATCGAAAATGTACAAATCGCTCTCAGCGATAAGACCGCCCATTGTGACACTAATATGTCTTAGTTTTTAAGTTTTCTTTGTTCTGTGGTGTTTCAATAACCACCACGGGGGCCAGATCCGGATTGGTGGATCACCTACCTACCTCCGAAATAATTCTCGGATAGGTATGTAGGTTTCCTCACGATGTTTTCCTTCACCGAAAAGCAAGTGATAATTACGTACATATGTTTTACAGAAACAAATTGGTACGTGCCTGCACTGGGATTTGAACTCACGATTTTCAGATTGGAAGGCGGGCGTTCTCCCACTAGGCTACCACCGCTTTTTAATTAATATTCATTAATTATTAATTTACAAAACTTTACATCCACAGATGATAATCAGTGGAATCTTTTCAAAAGACAATGCTTCATTTTGTAGGTTTCTTCAAAACCATGCATAATGTTGGTTTTCACAATTCCAAGAACAGAAACGACCGACGTAGTAACTGTGTACAATTTTAATAATTTCCGGCTTCTTTGGGGACCAGACTAGGCAGAGCCGCCGGCGTCGCTCGCTCCTGCGATGCTTATTTAATGCCGATTTACATAAATGTAGGGGTGCAGAGAACTTTCTTAAGAAATGCTCAGTAGTATCCTTGGTATGGAGTAAAATATTTAAATGTGTTTAGATTGGAATTGAACAGAATATAAAATGCTTTATTGCATACCAGTATAAAAGAATACACAAGGATTTAAAAAAAAACTACATATAAAATATAATGGTGAGACTTATCGCTTAAAGCGATGTGTCCTAGTCAACTTTTTCATAGAGACAGAATGGACAAAGATTGGCGGTGTGTTAACAAAATACATTTATACACTGCGGTGCCCTGCGGTTTCACCCGCGTAGTTCCCGTTTTGTCCCATGGGAGCATACAATCGGGATAAAAGGTACCCTATTACTCAATCCTGGTTACAAACTATCTGTGTTCCAAATTTCATTCGAATCTGTTCAGTAGTTTTTGCGTGAAAGAGGAACAAACATCCATCCATCCATCCATCCATTCTCACAAACTTTCGCATTCATAATATTAGTAGGATTAGAAAATATACATAAAATATATCAATACTAATAAATGTGGTTGTAAAGGTACTTTACCATACTGTAGGTAGACAAGTCACAATAATAATAATTAATGAAAGGCGACTGGTTCTGTCAGTGGTTTAATGTTATTTATTTATAAAAAAAAATCATGATGATATAACGAAAGTATTATAAGTGCATCTCATTATAAAAAAAAGTTTCAAATTTAAATCTCCCACCAAAAGCAAAACGTACCACCTTAATAACTGTTCTTATAATAGCTAATTTAAAGATAACTTGCGATCTCCACAAAATATAAAAAATTGATAAAAAATGTTTTAAAACTTCAATATAAATATTACAACTAACTTTTTTAAATTGTTTTGTTCTAGTTTTTAAGTTTTCTTTGTTCAGTGGTGTTTCAATAAAAATGTACCTAGAATATCTATCTATATTTATCTATAAAGACGATACCTATACGTTTTATTTACCCTGAAAGTGAAATTAGTTTTTACTTAGTATATATCAATAATGTTCCTTAAATCAAGGTCGTCCGTCCACAACTGCCACCTGATATTATTCTGTTAACTCGCACTATAACTCGGAATATCCCAATGTTCAATTTCACATGCAATAAACACAACATTTGCCCCATCCTGCCTAAAATTTTCTCTTCCGATCACTTACTACGAGCAAAATAAACCCAGTCCTTCATTGCCGGTGGCAAAACAGCAGGGGAGGTCAACCTTTATTGGATTACGGCCCGGTAGCAGGGGTGACCAACCGTGTTCCGCACGCAACACACGTGCGTTGCAATTTGGGGCTGCAAGTAATGAAGTGGGGCTTGCCACCCCTGGATGAAGCGCTTAAGGCTCGTGGGTAGTGGAAGCGATGGTTTTCATTTTATAGCTATATTCATTCATGCTCTTAATCTCTGGAATAATTATTTGTTTCTAGTTTCTATAGAAATGTAAGGTCTTGGACGTGTTTCAAGTTAAATCATCACTTTGAATAAACTTATAGCTTCAATACAGTATCCGTGGATTGCTATGACAAACGGATGGATTGCGCAATCCATCACAACAAATCCGTAAGGCGAAAAATAGACCAATGCAGCGCAGCGTGCGGCGCGCCGCGGGAGTTTTTTTCTCTTTAATAATAATAAAAAAATTCTATCAAAAAGGTATATAAAGAGAAATCATTTGGCGTCCCGCACCTTTTCAGTGTGGATTGCCGCTAAGGAAGGCTTATACCAGTGACAAGATTAAGTATTTATATTTAAAAATATATTAAAGCACCTATCACGTTATAAACAAATACAAAGCTATATCTACAGCATATTATTATCGCTTACCGTTCGTCCGTTATTCGCCGCTGTCACTGGAACGCCACCCTTTGCAATCTGCAAGAAAATGCAATTTATGTTAGAAATTAGTCCCTTCGAGAAATGTGGTGTGCGCCTTAACAATAAGTGACATGTCATTTATATCGATTGAAAATAATTCGAAGCAATGATAGATATTTTGGTTGTACGTAAAGTTTATCTATCTAGCTATACGATCCTTGTTGGCGATGATTTTTTCTTTATTGAATTTAATTTAAATTTTCTTTACAACAGGGAGGGGTTTTGGGGCCCAGGAACATACGGGGTGAAACAAAAATCTTGTTATATCCGTATATTTTTTTTTTATTTGACTGAGTGACGAGGCGAGCAAGTTGTTCGGCTGATGGTAAGCGCTACGCCTGCCCATAACAGTTAGAGCGCCACCCAGAACTTTGCATTGCCTAGTCACCCTGAGACTTCGGCTCTAAAGTCTCTTATACCTAGTAATTTCGCTGGAAACAATGCCCTTCAAGCCGTAATACAGTAATGTTTGCACACTACTGCTTCTGACAACTAATATCTGACACAGGTATATGCAATCACTGCCCGCTATTTATTATAAACCGTTTGAAAAACTCACAATTTCATTCGAGCCTATCATTAAGAAGCGGTGACTATACTGTTGCCAGTTTCAAGTAGACTTTATTATTATTATCCTAAGAAGTTCGATCGAGCACCATAAACATTTCACAAAATTCTCCAATTCTCACGGAAATAATCTAAAATGTAACAAAGTAACATTCTCTAGAGGCAAAATAACGAGGTCGTTCAAATTACTTCGTTGTTTGTTCGCAGTTCTCAACTCATCCCCGCCAGAACTATTCTCTACGAGGGCCCTAGGATGTTAGCTTCCGTCTATGGCTTCACTCGAAGGGGCTATGGTATGTTAATTATATCCTACTTATATTATAAATGTTAAAGTTTGTGAGAATGGATGGATGGATGGATGGATGGATGGATGTTTGTTACTCTATCACGCAAAA
Organism: Campaea margaritaria; assembly: GCA_912999815.1. NCBI lineage: Eukaryota > Metazoa > Arthropoda > Insecta > Lepidoptera > Geometridae > Campaea > Campaea margaritaria. The sequence goes on from OU538801.1 coordinate 11,653,969, forward strand.
ACTGCTGAATGGATTTGGATGAAATTTGGCACACATATAGTTTATAACTGGGATTGAATGATAGGGTACTTTTTATCCCGGTAGTATGTTCCCGTGGGACTACGCGGGTGAAACCGCGGGGTGCTGCTAGTTATTATATATGTAAAAAAATCTTAAAAAGTAATCACAATTAATCATCAGGCAACTAAGCAAGCGTAAACCGCATTGTAACTGAGGTACTTAGACTTTAAACAAAAGCCTATGAAAAATAAAAATAAACTTTGAACTTTGAACGCAAGGGATATCTTATCAGTTATCACTGAATATTGTACTAACTCCTAGTTTTGAAGTCAGCTCAAAACTATCTCCGCGATACCGACCGACACTCCGATTTAAATTGGCACTAGGAGCCGCCCGCGGCCGCGGTCGGAGTAAACAAGCTAACGAATCGTTTTACAGCTTCAGTCGTCGTAAACACATTTCGCGTTATCTTATTAAAGGACGCCGCCTAGTCTTGGCGGAATGTCTTTCTGGAAAAATAGATATTCAAGATACTTTGTGGCAATACCATTTTACTATTTTTTTCTTAGCAATAATTTCTGGATGACTGGTAGAAAATTATTTAGGATTAAGTTATCTTTTTATATTTTTGTGCTATAAAGTAATATTTAAATAAACATTAAATGAATTCAAATTAAATGTTGATTGTGTGGCTTTCAATTTTGCTGGCCTTATTTCCATATACAGTTTACACTAAATTTAATATAATACGTTATCCGGATTGATATTGTCACAAGAATATGAGAAAAATGCTGCAACTGTGTGCAAGTGAAAAAAAGTTTATAATTATTCGACATCAAAACCTGTATAAATGATCTATAGATAACCAAATCTATTACGAAAATAATCACGAAACAAAACAGCATCCAAAACGCAGTACAAAACTAAACCTTTTGTCCCAGAGCAGTGCCAGCCTCTTTTAATTAAACACATAATTGCTGTAACGAGGCCACGAGGGGCCACAATAAGCCATCCCCCGACCGACCCCGGAGGCGGCGAAAGTTTTCTTTCTGAGGTCTTCTCGGAGGACCTTTTTTGGCAACGAATTAACAATGAGACTGTTAACTGTTAAGTGAGTTATGAAATGAGCAGTCTTGGTTTCAATTCTTAATTCTTTTATACAGTGCCTCAGTTACTTTTTTGCGGTAAATTCATTTACGCAAACAATAAGCGCAGACAAACAATAACATGGGATTAACAAAGGATTGTTAATAATTTTCTTTAAATTATGTTCACATACATTATATGCGTATCTAGGGACCATGGGTTCTCATTGCTCCTCGTGGGTTTTTGAGGTACCACAAACGCCCAGACTCGAACAAATACTAATGGTTCATACAAATTTTTACAGTGGGCAGGAATCGAACACCTACCTACTTACGCACGGAGACCGTCAGAATGCAAGACGGCTATACTCAATAGTGGGCGATACGAATGCAGAAAGATAAAGTATACAATATTTAATTTATCAAGTAATAGTAAGGTTCCATATAATGCTATTTATTAATGTTTCTTTAACATCTCCAGGCGCCTAATTGCCGTAAAATTGGTCCATGAAACAAGCACAAGTCATCCAGTACGCGCTAGCACGTCAGCGCTTAACTTTTTTTACACGGCCCGTAGTATGAAGTCTCGCGTAATTTCTTGTAAGCCTAATTACTCACGAGCTTATTTGCGCCTCGAGTCACCCCGCGCGCCTCGAGTCACCCCGCGCCTCACCCCGTCTCGCCCCGTTCGTTCGCGTGAAGTGCGCGATAAAAACCTTAAAACTTTTTCAATGGTAAAGTGTACACACGTCTCGGAGGTTTATTATTTTTTCTCGTTTTGTGAGATCGCTTGTTTCAGTTGAAGGAAAATGGTTTTTGTTTGCACTCGCATTTTGTGGATTCTTACAATTATTAGGTGTAGATGAAATAGGATTTTTTTTCAGTGATCCTAAGGCTTTTAGATAATTGGATTTGAAACTAACTAAGAGTATTCTTCATTGAAAACTTACTATAAGTGCCTTTTGGTGCACATGTGTCAAAGTACATACAAAATAATGAATTTTACATACTAGCAAAGATGTCGTCGCTTATACTTTACAATCCAATCACTGTCACCGTACTTGAGTCTCGTTTTTAAATACTTTATTTTCGTGGTTTATAAGGAGTTAATTCTCAAATCGGATCCAACTAAAGCAACCCTCGAATTGCCACTAAACGTGAACCCGTTAATCACGAGCCGCTGGCGTCGCAACACGTCGCGCGTCGGCCGCGCGTCAAAGCGACGTCGGATCGCAATTAAGGAGGTACAACGACATTAATTAAAGCCTTCTTTCGAACCGCGTCGACGCCTCGGCGCGCACGCCGACAGTCTAAACTAGCCTCTAGTGAAAAATAAGTTTTAATTAAGAAATTTCGAAGGCGGGCTTTCGTTAGTTGAGGCGCCGTTATTTTGTAAACGTTTCAGGATACAGTTTTAACGAGAGTGCTCTTTAAGATTTACGTAAGTATTTGAATTAAAGTGGTTGTCAATTAGATGCGCCAAGTTTAGTGAAATTTAATTACAAAATTAAGTAAGCATTATTACAAATGCAAAATATATTGTCGTGTAGTTTCCAGTGAAATTGTTCGCTGTGTCTAATTACAGACCTTACTGCAGTTAATTTCGAATGTCATTTACCACATCCAATGAAAATCAGCTCATTGTATAAGAGTTCTGTAGCCATTTCAATTGAATTTATGTTTTATGATCCTACATCTAACTAATGGATTACAGATTTATGAGTGGCTTTGTTTTTGTTATCAAAATGAACAGAGTTATTCACTAAAACTGTCCTTTTATTATACACCTCTGACTTAGTAATAACATAGTACCATTTAATTGGATAATATTAAGACCGCCCATTGTACTACCCTTGTTTACCTATTGTAATTTTTCTGTACTGTGTTTAATTTTGTTTCTGGTGTACAATAAAGAGTTTTCTATTCTATTCTATTCTAATATTATTTGCTGCATCATATAATGTGTTAATAGATAGTTAATAAATGATAGCATCATACATCCCACACGCCAGGGCAATGCAATTTATTAAGTAGGAGCAGACTGAATTAATATATTTTTATGAAAATTTGGTATCTTTAAGAAATTATTTATTGACAGAACTTAAATAACAAGATAATAATAATAAGTATTGTATTGTTTTGTATTTAGTATTGTCAGGAGGTTCCTCTCTCTGCAGCCCTAACCATAGGTAGCCTGGGCCTTGCTCCGCTACCGGTGGTATCCTAGGTTTAAGTTTCTTTTATAATATTTTTAATTGACTGTATTATTATTAGTTTTGTGGAAGTATTGTAAAAAAATAATAATTAAGAAGTAAAATAAATAAAGATAATAATAATAATAGATTTAATCAATTAAAATGTAAGTATCATAATTTATTTTAGTATATTTATAATTGAATTAAATTTTCCATGCCTGTCAAGTTCCCACAATACAATATTATGGAGCTTATCTTTTCTTATAATGAATAGACACGGAACTTCTCAGTGACTAACAGTAGACTATGTTGTTTGGACTCATTCTGATCAGCCCGCAGTAACAAATGCGTGTTTTATGAAAGCTATCAAAAGTATATTATGTTAAAAACTTTTTAGTTAGTAACCTAGTAATGGGTTAACCACAGAATATAAAAGATTTAACTCTTATCTTGAAACCGCAGCACTAAACGGAGGTTTAGCTAGGTCGCGTTGTAAAATGCGCCGCGAACCCACCGTTATCTGTGGAGCCAGGAGGGATGGCCGCCGACCAAGCACTTTACGAATGTTCATTTATAACGGTAACAGCTATGTCTACCTTACGCCAGTTTTAGTTAAAGTGGGGCCAGTCTCCCGCTCATTTTTCGAGATAATTGAACAAATCTGCAATAAGATTAGAGACATTGCAGATAGTTAATAGAATCAAGCGTTGCGGAATTCCATATTCAACAAGAAGAAGTGGATGTATATATTGCTTTAAAAAGAGACAGCTAGCTTAGTTCTACATACACACAGACACGCCTTTTTCCCGTTGGGATAGGCAGAGACTACATCTTTCCACATGCTACGATCCTGACACACCTTTCGCTTCTTCCAGTTTCATGAGTCCCTTCATACACGCTTGCTGGTTAGAGGTACTTTTGACTTGACCTTTCTTTAGTACATCCTCGATTTGATCGAGGTTGCTGAGTTGCTTAGTTTTAGCTTTAGCTTTTTTAGCTTTAATAGGCAGATTTAAATCTATTTATTTCAACTTCTCCTTGTTAGACATTGAAGAGTTGAGAAGTGTACCTAAGTGTTTGCTTATTTCCTAACAAATTGAAATGCATTTCAATTGTTTTAATTCATTTGGGTGGTAATGGGGCAGTTGCACTGGAATATGTAGATAAATCCATTTGAAAAGAACTGAAAACAAAACCAATCAACTAAGAATATTATTTTTCTCGGTGCATGGAAAATGAAGATTGCATAAATACAAATATTCCCTAACTACAAGCAATACTTCTTTTTTCATCCGTTAGTCTATCCCTCTCTGCTCGGTATTAAAAACCCAATTTATCCAATCACAGACGCGTACAGAAAGACCATTAGCAGCTAAAACAAACGCAGCCATCACTGTATGAATATTAAATGTATAATCTATGGGCCAGACGTGACTTATAATAACGACCCGCGATGTGGACGGTTCACTTGAACGTTTTAAACGCTGGGTTTTATTCCAGCTTTATGGCGTGGAAACTGTGGAAATTTGTAGCGGGTGTCATGTTATGTAATGCAACCATAAATGAACTAACGGAAGGACGAAGGAAGGAAGAAGATATTTTTATAAAGAGTATGAACACATAGTCCATAGTATCTATACGTGGAAGGGGCCCTCACGCCTGGTTACATATAAGAAAGAAGACCACGTGTACTCATTACCCCTTCTGCCGAATTTACATGATCGATTGTTCGTATTGGTAGTAGAGTCGCCGATCTCCGAAAATTTTAATCGGTCTTTGTTTTTCGCAAATTGGTAGTGTAACGTGTTTTCCTCGTCCCCGGTGACCCCGCCGAAACTTTCGTTTGCAGAGTAAGCAGAGTTACATACGTGCTGGGTCCAAAGTATACTCGTATATTAAACGGCTTAGGGAATAACTCACTAAAATTAAAGTTCTGTGAAATCAATATCGCTGGTGTAAAAATAATGCTAATAACTAACACTGGCGGTACTGGTGGTAAAACTAGTGTTCATGATTTTAGTGATTATCTAAACATACTTGTCTAAGATAGTAGCAGCCCTAGCATTACATTACGTTGTAGGGTTGCCGCGGCTCTCTCGGATAGTTTGACTTCAGCGACTAGGCACCGCTCAAATGTTAAGCTGTACGGTGGTGCACAAGCGGTGGCGATTTTTGAGTTGACGAGTTTTTATATTCGACAAAAAAAAAGAATAAATAAATAATTAATAATAATAATCTTTATTTCATAAAGAGTTTCATAAAATCTGACTGGCTTATTAACTACTTCAATATCTACGTTTGATTTTCAAGTTACAATGTGGCTACATTTTAATTAGGTAGGCAGAAGTTTATCATAGAGAAACCCTAAAAAAATTATGAATTTGTAACACATTTTTTGATAAAGTGGAAATAATTTTCGAAGACAATAATAATTGAGATCACGGTTAATTTTTCTTTTTTAGTGTAGTTCGTGCCGTGTTTGTTTGTATGTTTTGGAAATTATTCATTCCTGATTTCCGTGAAATTAGAAACAAAAAATGATTCTGGATTCTAGATCAACATCATATCAAATCAAATAGGTAATTATTCGTGAAATTTTCACGAATAATTTATAGTGAAAACGTATATTTTACAATTCTCATAGATATAGGGCTTCTTCCCGCTCGCCGCTCCGCTTTCCGCTCCGCTTGTCACCCAACCCATACTCCTACCCCCGTCAGCGTATTGCCGGAGAGCAGCGTTCACGTTGCACGTTGAACACCCGATAAAATAACTCATATACGATCGCCTATTACACCCTGTATCTACATGTGCTTCGTGTTCACCGCAGACAACCTAAATTATATTTAACAAAATGCTAGTACTGCAGTTAACACTTTTATGGCAATACAGTGCCACAAAACACTTAAGGGTTACGGGCGACGTAATGGGTTATGGAACGTTGGCCAATTTTGATAATTAACCTTAAAGAGTCAAGTTGACAAGAGAAACCTTAGACGTAACTGTTCTACAGAAGGGAGGTTCCCAAAACTTTAATTATTTACCTAATTTACCATAGACTTTAGAGCCGATGTCTCAGGATGACGAGCGCAGTGCAGTGCCGCGCAAGTTTATGCAATGCAAAGTTCTGGTTGGCTGTAACTGTTATGGGCAGGCGTTGCACTCACCATTAGGCAAACTATTCGCTCGTAACGCCACTCAGTGAAATAAAATAAAAACTAATTCAGCAATTGAATCGACAAAATGATATCCAAACAGTACTAAATAATAACCAAATCCGATCGTAAATTCAAGTCAATTAATCGTGCGGCCCGGATGCCGACACCGATTATACCGATTTCGATTAATCGGTGTTCCGGTAACTACCGGGATCTGCATCCGATCCGACATTTAAGCTGGACAAACCAGCTCATTATCCGGTAATTTGGAAAGCAACAAATAGAGTAATAGGTATCTACTAGGCAATAGCCACCAAAACCAATTCCGTGTAGCATAGTGTCTAATGTTTTCCAGCTTCCTATTACGAGGCTAATTTCCGCCAAACGTCGCTGTTTATATCCTATTCAGCAAATTGGTGTCGCGGCTCACAAACCAGCGCCATTTTTAAGCTATTTAGCGCTGTTCTCGTTCTCCTGATAAGTTTGGTGAGAATTATATCAGCAATTTTAGCGGAAGATCCAGTGTTTCAATTTTGATAAAACGCAATGTTCAGTGACGTGTCTGTATTTTTTAAGCGTCACGATCAAATTCACACATCTTGACCCCTAACTATAGTAAAATCCCTTCCAGTTACCCCTCTATTGTGTAGTTACAGCAAATGTTTTGGTTCAGCGTGCCAGCTGACACGAATCGAATGTTTAGATACAGTAATATAGTAATTTTCTTGTTTTCATATTCATATCTATTGTTCTGTTTCCACATGTATATGTAGGTCTAAAGATAATACAGCTAAGAATCTTACAACATGGAATCCCAATGGACACTACAGAAACAAAGAAAATTAAAAAGTCACAGCTGTAATATAAATTGAAAAGTTTGAAATGATAATAACATAATCTACCTTCATATATTGCTTTTTTATAGTATTTACAGCTTTAAGTCTCCAAAGCTAACAATATATCGCCAAAAAATAACAGAGCTACGTTAACGGTGGTCGCATAAACAAAGTTCTAGTATTGCCTAATGCCTATCTATCTATTCTCTATACTATTATATAAAGCTGAAGAGTTTGTTTGTTTGAACGCTAGGATCTTAGGAACTACTGATTGGAATTGAAAAAATCTTTTTGTGTTGAATAGTCCGTTTATCGAGGAAGGTTATATGCTATATAACATCACGCTAGGAGCGGAGCATCAATGAAGAATGTGGCAAAAACGGGGGAAATAAATTGCTTTTAAGAGAGTTATTGCGGGAAAACTTGAATTATGCGGGTGAAACCGCAGGGCGCAGCTAGTACTGAATTAACCTGCGCTGCCTCAGCCGTACGTAAAATAAAAATGACGTCATAAAACAAACCTGAGTTTAGTCCCGGCGATAAACTCTTGACGCGCAGCTCAAAAAGAACTAAAGCGGGGACGAGTCCACAAAAAATAAAAATAAAACCAGAAACTATAAAGAAGTTACTAGATACTGTGTGACTTTTTTATAATGTTTAATGTTACAGTTGTTTACATTCTGCCGCTGCCACTTGAATTAGTTTGGCAGACAGTGGTGTGCAAACATTACTGTGCTCCGGTTTGTTTTTGTCAACTCTACAGGCCATATTAGCACTGCATTTTTCCAGTCTGTCACCCTCCACCTACCGCAGCAAGCACCTGCCTGGCATCCGTTCTCAGAAGTAAGGCGAGCCGCGCGGCTCCACCCGAGGTGTGAAGTCCAATCGCAGGACACATTACACCGAACGCCCTTCCGGACTCGGGTTACACTACAGCTTTATTAACTACTCTAGTCCACAACTGTTGGTAAAATGAAACCTGCAATTAGCTTTGGTACTTTTGGCTGGAAGTACTTCTTAACCGACTTCGAAAAAAGGAGGTTCTCAATTGGAGTGTTTTTTGCAATTATATGTTTTGCCAATAGATCTTTGTAATTGCGTTCGCACTTTGCTATTAATTTTGCATTGCATATGCAAAGTTCTGGTGGCACTGTAACTGTTATGGGCAGGTGTAGCGCTTACCATCAGATGAATGACTTGCTCGTCTCGTGTTTCAGTCAAAAGAGAGAATAAATATTACCTTATTTATTCTGCAATAATACTCTCAAAACGGAAATGAAAATAAAATGTTGTATTCTTGGATAAAAGAGTTGCCGCCGTAGCTTTACGAATTTTACTTAACTCGAACCTCCGTCAAAAAAGCAGCGCCCGAAACCCCCGCTTAATATAAAATTATAATAAGTAGAAGGGTGCATCGGGCATTAGCCAGGGGTGAGGGGTGGGTCGATCCTGAGGGAATCCCTACGCAGCTGGCGAGGTGGCGAGCGGAGATTGGTTTCACGCCTAGTCTAAGCACCATGGATCGAAGGTATAATGAAATGAAGTAGAGATAGAGTTTTTTTTTACTGAGTAACATAACGAGCAATTCGTTCCCCAGCGCATAACAGTAACAGTGCCATCCACAACTTTGCATTGCATAATCTTGCACGGCACTGCACTGCGCTCGTCACCCTGAGAGATCGGTTCTAAACTCTCCTATGCCCAGTGATTTCGCTGGGCATAGGAGAGTTTGAGAGAGAATTGGAACACAATAATATTTGTAATGAGAGTACGTTTGTAATATTTCACCAATTTATTATCGCGTCGCCATCTCTACGAATAATAAATCTCGTATGGAGATCGACCACCAATTTAATCAATTCAAATAAAATATCTGTATATCGATTGAATGGGAATATGTCACGAATATTAAAATATTCTAGACTATTCATTATGTGATTTGGTTTAACTCTAATCGTGGCAGAACGAATAACAAACCAATGTCAATTAAATTATATATCAATATTTAAATATTATAAAGTTTTTTTTTTTGCACAAAAATGCTGCTAATATTATAGAATAAAATAGAAAAACTCTTTATTGTACACCAGAAACAAAATTAAACACAGACATATGCGAAAGTTGGATTTTTCTAGTGCCTTTGTGTGTTTTTAAGTATTACTCAATCAGACTAAAAAAGCTGAGCAAAATTTTAATGAAATTTAGTACAAATATAGTCTATATTTTAGAGTTGTAAAATAAAATAACTACTTAACATTCCAAAAAAGTATACCTTCATAAAAACACATGTGAGAGTTTATAGAAAACTCACGAAACATATGGAAAAACAGAAAACTGTGATGCGCAGAATAAATAAAAAATTTCATCCTCTTACAATCAAACAAAATACCTACAATAATGTTTACACAAATAATTATACTCCTAAACTAAACAAATGAACTATAAATCATTCTCAAGCGCCGGTAATTAAACTAATCGCTCCGGTAGTTCCACTATAAAACTATAAAACTGTATCAGCCATTAAAGGGTTCCATTTCGCAACAAAAAGGGCAGTAAAGCTGAGCTTTCACTTCAAGCGACAATATAAGTGAGCTTTAATAGCTAATGCCACCATACTGCGCTTCACAATCCAACGACACCCGGCTTCAACCTCTGTGTGACACCGGCAATGCCTCTGGCGTTGCAAATGTCCATAAGCGGCGGTGACCACTTAAAATCAGATCGACCGCTTTCTAGAATGCCACCTATTTTAAATAAAAACACCAATGGCTTATGTACTAAGAAACGTGCAGATGTTAAAGAAACTCAAAGTTAAAGGACATGTGACATCCATCGACCCGAACTGTGTCAACGTGATGGATTAAATTGCATCCTCTGTGAGCATATCAGGTAAATGACCAAATCACTGTGTAATAAAAGAGAGTTATCTTTGCTTGCCATCTGCTAACAAGCTATCGCTTCGCTGCCACTGCACCACAAGCTCTGCCAAGCAGTTTAACTACAAAAGGGTTGGCAGTTAATACGTTTACCGTTTAGTACTGTCCCCGCTCCGATCGATCCGCTCGCGAAACGGTAAATGAATTATTTATACGATGACACACTTATGTTAAGTGTGTAGAGTGCTTTATGTGGATTGAAATTTTGGCAAGAGAAAATACGAATGTGATGAAAAATACTATACTAACTGAGCTAAATAGAATCGTTATTTGTTTAGTGGATGAAGACCACAGTAAAATATTCTATGTACTATAAAATATCTATATATATCAAAGTCCAACCAAATCCAACAAAAGTATTTTTATCTAGAAAAGGACCTAGCATGAGTTTAGCAACTAACCACTTAATTAATACTCATTAACTAATCAAAGCTTTTACAGTGCTCGTGTATTTTAAGCTTTATCGCGAGTAAATAAACTATTGTTTTCGTTGTAGTGTGGTAATTAGATAGTCGGGATAAACGGTTTTATTAACTTTGTGATATAAAACGATCTCTTTCAGTTTAAAATCCTTTGAATACCAATTTCTATAAATCTGACGACCCAAAAGTTGTCTAGCAGAAATCACTTTCAGCGATAAACCCGCATTGTTAATCGAAAGCCAAATCAACGCAGCGCGGCATTGATCTGTATTTCGTCTTACACTCAAGCTAGATTCACACTTGTCTGCTGTGTCGTGTCGTGATGCATCAGAAAGGTATGAAACCGATACCCTTTCTGCTGCATCACGACACGACACGTCAGACAAATGTGAACCTAGCTTTATAATTCGACCATATGCCTCACCATCCACAATCTTCGTAACTATAGGTAAATTTATATATAAGTAAAAGGAAAGTTGGAATTCGTAAAGGCTTTGATGATTGGACTCGTAGCAATCAGCCGTAGCCCTGGCGTAGCAGTCTGTAGCGTAGCACACGACAGCGTGTCACCATGGCAACGGGGTCAACAACCCATGCCCGACGCACCACAACAACCTGCTTCCAGCAATTTCCTTTAATTTTCCCATTATTTTCTATAATATCCCTCGCAAGATGAAACACTTGGCAGGTACTCTTATAGCTTAACTTAAAATTAGAATAATTATTTTTTATTAAATCATACAGATATGGTTATGGAATGCTTACATTCTTCATTTGTGAAGTTGTTTTTACAGCTCCGAAGTTTTTAGTTTCAGCTGTGTAAATTTTAGAACATTTTAAAAGTCAACACTTACCTGTCGCTTATGCAAAGTTAGGGCACTGAAAACACTTTCTTCACACTAACTATTGAAGGAAATACGTCACACCATACCACAGACTAATAAAGGATTATTACCCTATCTGTCCCGCACTGGCCACAAACGGTCTTAAAATTAAAAAGAAAATGATATTTCGTAAAAAGTTCCGAAATCAAGAACCGAAAATCGAACAAAAACGTTCGCGTGCCGGTACATGTCAACGAATGCGGCCGGCCGGCGTGTTCCGAACGCACAAAGCAGCCAAGTTATATGTTCACCTGCCTAATTCTAGACTCAAACAAAATCAGTTCTTAATCCTAACGCATAAGAGCTTTTTATAAAGTTTCTTGACGTAATACAACCGCAGTGGTGTCGTACTCTCGAATACCATTTACGAATTTTGCTGTGGGAAACTAGCTTTTCCACTGTCGCTGTAAATGCCAATTTCCTTTTCACGTCCTCTTTATCATTCTATTTTCAGCTTTGTTTGTCAAAGTTAGAGTCTAATTCAGCTTACATTTAGACGTAGACAATGCGCCACGCAATGACGTTTACAATGAAAAGAGGTGGAAATAGAAAATTTGGTAGGCGTGAAAGAGAGAGGTGATTTGAGGGTAGGTAATAGGGGTTGCACGAGTCTCAAAGGGACCGCCAGGGAAGTTATAAAGAATCGATCTTGAAGATGCTTCCATAAACTCGTTTGAAGGTTAAGGACTTCTGAACACCGAATCAGAGATTTTTTTTCCCTTTTATCAATTTTAAATTTTAAATTCGCTATGACTTCAATTGCATATAAGAATACACTTATTGAGAAGATACAAACTTTCGTAGTAATTTTAGGCTTAAAATTAAATACATTATATATTATTATGAATTTTATTAAAACTACTTAAATTATCGACAGTTAGACGTCAAAGAAATAGGGGTAGTAGACTCTGGGGACACTCGGCGTGACCCCGAAACGATATCAATATAACTTCAGTAAACTTTTTATTTGTTTATATTTTTGTAATAGACTTATCAGTACCTATATTGGAAAAAGTCAAAGTGAAACAAAATGGAGTTTAAGCTTATGACCCCACAGGCGCGAAACTTAAGAAATTCCATCAATAAACCTCCAATACCAAAACCTTATTTCCCACTAAGTTTTTATTCGTAAACACCGGATTGCATCGAACTGTAGGTTTCTGTAGGTTTCCAGAAGCGAGTCAAGTTATTCATTGACCTATTCCTCTTACATTCCGGATCGGAAGGATTCCTTTCAGCGATGCCTTCAGACCAGGGTTGCCATGCGAGCGCTAGAAAAATAAATAGAAGGATTTTACATCGGAACTCCAGCCTTAATAAATACTCCGAGGCTATAATGTATGCGTTTCGAAGCACGGGTACACTCAATTTTTTATATGTATAGACTTTTCTGACTTCTAAATTCTTCTAATATTATTGTGATTTACCTATACTAAGCTAAATAAGTGACGGGTCACGATCACTTATGTAGATCCTGAATCCTAAGTAGAACTAGACATCTCTGTATCTAGGGAATCAGGAACTACAAGGACCATGGTCCTACAAACACCCAAAACAAATACCTGAGGTTCACAGGTTTGGTTCAAAAGGTCCTAAGCCTGCCAAGCCAAAAAAACTGCGAGACCGAAATAAAACCGAATATATCCGAGATCAAATCGATTTATTCCCGAACCAAACTCACCACTCGCCATCAGATAAGCAGGTCGTTCGCCTGATGGTAAGTACTACGCCTGTCTGCCTACATTCCAATAAAACCTCAAGTTTGATACCCCTAACCTCACGAGCGCATAAGGGGACCTCGGCAAAGGGAATGCATGATGAGACCGGATCGGCTTGTTTGCAACTTTTTGTTGGCGTTCTTCGCGATGAGTTCAACTTTTTGTTGGCTGAGATCGCGATGAGTTCAGAACTTAGCGGTTAAAGAGTTAACCGAGGTCGAGTCGCGTTTGAGACGGTCGCATCTTGTAGTTTGTAGAGATGCAAAGTTGGTACAAGACGCTCGGGACTGCAGTCATTTGTTTTTCTTTCAATTTGCATGCCAGAGGCCAATGCAGTACAAATTTGTTCATCCCAACAAAAGTATAGTAGTGTCGGCGGGTCTAGGCAAGCGTGAACACAGGGCTTCGGCAAGTTTGCGCATGCACATAAATGTTTTAGTGTGCCTTGCCTTTTTCTCAGTAGGTAGATGGGAAATGCCAGGCGACCAACCCTAACCGTCCAACTCGCCTCCAAAATACGAATACTTTGACGCTTTCTGCGGCGACACTTCACGATTGCCTAGATAAATCGACACTATTGTACCTTTTACTTCAACTTTGAGTTTGTGACGGACAAACATGTCTTCTTCATATGTTCTCTAGTTTATCTTGTAGATATAGTGCAACCTTTATAATTATGTAACTCCAAGGCGACGTGTGGCCGAAATGTTGACTCCTATTTAGGCCTAGGGCTGATGATAATGACATGGTAGGGTTGATCGTCTGATCTGGTTTTCGCTATACATAGTACAATACAGCTGACCACTCTCTACGTAGTTCCATAAAAATCAATACAAATGGACGTCAAATGGCCATCAAAAAGGTACGCGGACAGACAAAATGAAAATATCAGCAAAATCGTTTCCCTCCAGTGCACAGTGGTCCGCATCAGCGGCCTCAAAGACGTTCGTTAGACTGATCCGTCAATACGTGGCCCTTGGAACACCATGTACACGAGATAGAGGCGTAATACCCGGCACCCAACCCTGTTAAAGTATTAGTGAGATATCATGAATGCTCTGCGAATTCGAAAAAAGATCCCCATAGAGTTTTCTGGTGCTATCTTCTCTGACGTGCGTATTTCCGAAGCACTGGTAGAGATATCGACTATACAGTCATAGTGAGAGGGCTCAAAATAACAAAACCGTTCGAGTTATTGTAGTGTTTAGTGTTAGTCAGTTAAAGTAATGTAGCACAAGTGCTGCCTATAAAGAACACGCAAAAAAGTGTCTTCCCCTTAATAGACGAAAAGCTGTAGTGAGAGGCCTCTTCTGCAAGAGACCGCCTGGGGAAGTACCATCGGCCAAGCAGTAGTGTGAAAACATTACCTTGTTCCGGTTTGAAGGGCACTGTTTCCATCGAAATTGCTGGGCATATGAGACTTTAGAGCCGATGTCTCAGAGTGACAGCGCAGTGCAGAACCGCGGAGGATTTTGCAATGCAAAGTTTTAGGTGGTACTCTAACTGTTATGGGCAGGCGTAGCGCTTACCATCAGACGACTTGCTCGTCTCGTCAATCAGTCATATAAAAAAAATAAAAGTGCTATTGGACACATTCTTAGTCTTAAAAGTTTAAGTTAAAATTAAGTTACTTATTAGCCATGTTCAAGGCTAAATTGTAATAAGATTAGGGTGCACCTTTGTGGTGTACTCTTGGAAAATAAAAAATATACAGTGCTGTCGATACTGCGCCTCCATTGAGCAATGGGTCGACGCTTAGATGCTCCCTATAAGTATTCGAGTACGTCATGTTGTGCCGAGTGACTGCTCTGTGCGGTGACCTGGAACACCTGTCTCGAGTTGACGTACCGAGATATGACCCGACGCCGTCGCATGGAAAAATAATGGAACTGCTACATATAGATGGTATAATAGCTACAGTTATGGACCTCCGCGCGCCGAGCCGTTAGTATTATGGATTATGGACAACCATTTATTTCGGGGAGTAGGTTCTTTCTTTCTGGGAGGTTTTTTTATATTACTAAGTAACGATACGACTCATTCGTTCACCTGATGGTAAGCGCCACGCTTGCTCATAACAGCTACAGTCTCACCCAGAGCTTTGCATTACAAAATTTTGAGCGGCACTGCACTGCGCTCGCCGCCCTGAGACATCGGTTCTAAAGTTTCATATGCCCAGTAATTTCGCTGGAAACACAGTAATATTTGCACACTACTGATTGGCGGATGAATATCTGACAAAGATGTGGTACCTCTCTGGACTCTTGCAAAAGAAGCCCACTACTACAAAAACAAAAGGTAGATTTGTGAAATAATCATTTTCATTCGCATTTGAACTGTATTAGCAACGAAAAGAAAGTCTAAAACCCAAATGACCATAATGATAGGTAAAAGTGGAGCCTGCGTCATCTTCGAATAACACCTCATGCATCAAAATTGGATGAGCAGTTTAGGCGCTACGAAACTTACATACGCAGCTAAAAATGTTACCCATCTTATTGATTCCGTAGTCAGGTAAAAATCAATGTACCGTGTCATGTACATAGTCCCACCATTGCCATGATAATTAAAAAAAGAGCTATTTTCTGCTAAAATCGGATATAAGCCGGATACAAAAATACAAGCACTTTTTAGAAAAAGAAATACGCTGCCGTTGCAGGAAGCAGAACTCGACTTCTCAATAGCTGAATTCGTATTTACGTGTCAAAGGCACAATGTAGGCTGCCAGCTAATTTCCAGCGGTATCGCGCCGCGCCGCGCCGCGTCGCCTCGCATCGCATGCTGCCGCGACTTGTCGCGTTTCAAAGCAGCTAATTATGACGACGCGTAATACTCGAGGAAGAGGGCATTCTTTGTGGCGGAGATGTATTTTGCTAATTCTAGGATTCAATTTGAGGTGAACAAAAATGTGGCAAAGGAGGCAGTGGTAGGAAATCATATACTTTTATGTTCATTTTTTAATTAGAGGCTTTTTAAACAATCAAAACCGGTTGCGTTTTTGTAGGCTTTTAACACTTAGGACATTATGGCAATCTCTGTTAGAGTTACGGTAGTAGAGATGTATCCTAGATACTTACCTTAACATTATAACTGACCTGAAATTCAACCCAGAGTAAATCCTATGAACATTGAGTTCTTAGAAATAAAAAAAAATGCCCAGTCCCGTTTTTGGTAGAGTCACCATATTTTACTTCCTGATGAACATATCTTGAGTAAGACCATTCGAAACTAAACAGAAAGTGGCAACAAACGTAAAAACGAAACTTAAAACATAAAATGTATGTTATAAATATTTATATAATAAATATATATGTATGTAATAAATGTAAAACAGTATGTAAAAAATATCAACGATCCTAGAAGGGTCACAAAGATCTCTGAACACTCCTCAAAACAGCTAATCAACCTCAAAAACTAACTTTCAGAAAACACCGATTCCTCCATCCCTCTCCAGCAATAGTTATAAGTGGCCAGTCGAAGCGGCGGCGCAATCAAAGCGCGGCACAGATCAAAGCCTCCGTAATGGCTTTTTAGAAGGGCGCGGCGGGGTTAGGAAGGGGGGAGGGCTTCAAGTAGCTGGGGTGCTGTAACCGCGGAGGACATAGAGGTGGCATGCGGAAATAGCAAGGAATGTGTCAGACCTTCTTTGACAGGATGTGAAGAGGAAAGTTTTCTTGTGGTGTACACATAGCAGAAGCATAGTAGAAACTGTCCCTATTCTATTTCTAGTGTTTCTGTGTATTTTTATAATCTATATATATAAAAATGTTATGTTGGTTTGTGTACGCTTCAAAAACTCAAAAAGTTCTGCACCGATCGAGCTGAAATTTCAGCATGATATATAATGCGCATCAAGAATTGTTTTTATCTATTTTTTTCATCAGTGATTTATCAGCGAATGTGCGAATGTGTCACAGCGAAGCGTGGCAGGGCATAGCTAGTAGTATTATAGAAACAGAACTGTTCCTACTATAGTGTAGTGCAGGTTTTGAGGAAACTATTCCATAAGAAGGAACGTTTTCGTTTCCCGATAACTATGACCAGGGGCCTCACCACGAAGAGTTAAATCCATCCAGTTTAAGGCCTCAACCTGAACTGCCCTGCTAACTGTCCCCACCAATATCGCTCAGCGTTCATAAGTCGACCAGAGACATTCATCCAAAGAGATCGTAAAAATTTGTTTGCATTTATGGGAGTTTACATAGCTCCATCTCATTCTCTTCCTCTCTCATTTATGAGTGACGTTATGTCACGCTTGTCATTTACGAGTGTGTGGTGCCAAGCTGGGTAGTTCAGTTTAAGGCCTTAAAATAAACTGCATGGAATAAGAATAGATACGTGGTTACCCCCCTTGATGTCTTCAAGTCAAGAGTGTATGGGTATCTTCTAGGTAAGCACTTACCATCAGGTGAGGCTGCGATCAAATGCTTTCCTATACTGAAATAATAAAATGTAAAATAGTCAGTGTTAGCGCCGCTTCTACCACTGCTTTAGGCGAGAAGCGTTTTGTTTAGGAAGTCGTTGTTTAATGAGTGTCACTCCAGTGTCTGACGCTCTCAAGTGTCGCGGGTGCCGCCGGTGGAGAACTATATACTTTATTCAACTTATCTATAGGTCCTAGATACTTTGACAAAGTCAGATTATGTCTAAGTGAGGCCGGCTCTAGAGCTACAATAACATGTACATCTTACATATCGCGCAATGTTTCTGATCGTACTTTGGTAGGATTATTATTCTAAATTATTGCGCAATTTATTGAAGGTTATCTATATATATATAGGCTATCTATTCTGTGGTTTAGGGCCGGCCTTGTGTCAATTAGAACTGAATCGAACAGTGTAGAGAAACATTGCGAGGATCCCCAACAATGTCCGGCAATGTCCAAAAACCTCAAACTTCAGTGACACAGTGACATCCACCAACTCGCACCTGGGCAGTGTGATTATGGCCCTCTCTCTCGGAGAAAGAACTGAGTCACATCAGTGGGGACAAAATAAGCTCATGATGATGAAGGAAACATTAACTTCCTTCGAGGACCTATCTAAATACATTTAGTTTCTGAAACTCAAATAGAGATGGTGAAATAGCAAATCCAAGAAAGCACATAGCTACTCGCCACAGGCTAAGTCGCGCCGCAGACTCGGCGGGGCCAGTTTGTTTGCGTCTAGGAATTAACGTGCGACGTTTGCGATTCTTGGGACGCTTATTCTGGACAGGCGTCTTAAATAAATGAATATCCGGTTCCAACAGAAAATTCTGCAACAGCGTCAAAGAAATCGAATGTTTATGTTTTCCCGGGAATGCAACAAAACAGCAAGGCAATTTCACTGTTTTGTTTAAAATATGACAGGATTACACAGAAACCCTGCCCATCTATCTATCTATTCAGCCCGTATCCACCCACTGCTGGGTATAGGCCTCCTCTGTTTCACGCCATTTGTTCCGGTCCTGTGCCAGTCTCATCCATTCAATCCCGACGTGCTTGGCGATGTCATCCGACCTTCGAGCTGGTGGTCTGCCTCGCAGGCGTTGCCTAGGTTAAATTGTATGGGACGGTTTGGTATTTGTGTATATCTGAGTCTGGGTGTTTGTAGGACCATGCTCCTAGTCATGTGTCAGGCCCTATGTATGTGAATGTAAGGCGTTAGGTGGAGGTCCTAGTTAGGTGTCAGGCCCTATGTATGTGAAAATGCCTAACCACGGCTCTAGCATGTGTCTTAAGCCCTAAGACTAAGGACATTCTAAAGTTAAGTAGAGTAGGTTTGACTAAATATTTTTCCTGGAGCTTCTTGGTCCAGAATAAGGGCGGGCAGGAGTCGCTCCGGGCGCGACCCACATCCTTTCACCGCATTTGCTGTATCTCTGTTTAACATCGCAATCGCGGAGGCGCTCTGTCCACTTTTCATCAGCTTGCGCCTTTCACTTCATACTTGATGGTTAAACTGTTTTTAAACGAGCAGCCTTGAACGTAGGGCTTCCAGTGTAAAGTATTTCGTTGAGGGAACAATCATTAAAATTATGAAATAGCCAAATATTATGTTGGTCAGTACGCGACGCGCGAAAGGCGAAGCTAGGCTTAAATGGAGCTGATAGGAAGAACAAAGGTGGACAAAGGAAATAACGGAGTGGTGGCCAAGAGGAGCGCCACGACTACGAGGCTGACCTCCAGCCCGATGGTCGGACGACATCGCCAAGCGCGTCGGGACAGACTGGATGAGACTGGCACAGGACCGGAACAAACGGTGTGAAACAGAGGAGGCCTATACCCAGCAGTGGGTGGATACGGGCTGAATAGACGCAACCAAAACAAACGATCACCCACTAATTTGAAGATTCATACTAACCCGTTTGTCTATTACATTATGGCGTATTTTATTGAACTATTGACTACCTCTCGGTAGTGGTTAGAGGTGCGGGGAACGAATCGAGCGGGGTGGGGAGTGTCCATTCTACACCACACACCATACATACCTTTACCATACCATTTGTGTTCTGTGCCATCGTGGAACGAAACCATCCACACGAGCACATATTGCAGCTCACTCACTCGGGTTCCACTCATGTCGAGAAAATTCGAGAATATTCGAGAATATTTGAGCACATTCGAGGACCAATTAGCCTCGGAACAGCTCGACCTACGTGCGGCGCGAATGGAGAAGGCTTTGACATTGAACATACACTCGTCTATACATTGAACGATGGAAAATCGAGGTATATTGGCGTCTGCAGAGCGTAGAATTCGCAGGTTCACACGCAGAGGCGAGACTTTCAGTATTTTCCGAAGCTCAAAAATATTATTTTCGTAACTCATATATCGTGACGGCCTCCGTGGAGGAGTGAGTGCTGCAAAGTAAGCGGTTGCTGGTTCGATTTCCCCACAGTAGGGGAAAGCAGGTAGGGATCGTACACTTTTCACACTTATTTATATAAAAGCAAAACAAATAGCTATACCAAAATAATTTCAATGCTGTTGAATTACCTACTTATTATATATATCTGGCTTTAACAATAATGTTGATTTGTAAACCACCGGTATTTAATCTGAGTCTGGGTGTTCGTAGGACCATGGTCCTGGTCTTCTTCGATTTTCTAGGTACGTGGCATCCTAGTTAAAGGTAAGGACATATGAATGTGATCGTGACAAAAAAATACGTACACACCGGTTACTTACCTAGTTTTTCTATTATTTGAATATTAAAATTTTGTTTCCATAATAAGTTGTGCCTTTACTTACATGCTTAGTACTTAATTATCTGAGCAATAAGTTGGATCATGGCTGTATCCGGCGCGGTCGATATCAGTTCATTATTTCCTGCACACTACACGGTTCAGTTTACTTTCCTCCCTTCAACTACAACCCCTCACAAAACTTACAAGACAATTATAACCCAAGAAAATCACTAACTCACACAAACCGTTGCAATTTCAACCTCAAGCCCCTGTAATAAGGTGGTCCGAAGTTAATTTGCAAGTTTAGGGTTCAGTAAGCGCTAATATTGACAGAAAACACAATTTCCGGGAGCGCGAGAGGATTCCGCACGATTTGCAGGTAATTGTAGACGTGCTGTGCCCTCGGTAGTTAGGAATCAAGGAGAATTTGCTAAATAAACTGTTTAAATTTATCTTAGCTATGACAGTCAATAATCTATCTATATAAGTAATATAATAAAAATAAGTCCCTATTTTTTTTTTTGACTGTGTGACGAGACGAGCAAGTCGTTCACTTGATGGTAAGCGCTACACCTGCCCATAAACGTTAGTTTCCCTTGGTCACGCTATAACTTAAGAACGATTGGATCGATTCGGCAATTTTTTTTTTAATATTCGGTGCGATCAAGGACAATTTTTATAAAAATAAAAATAAAAATTTGGCTGTAAAATTGAAAAGTTTGGAAAAAAACCGAAATTTATTTTTCTATTCGATTTTTGAACGTACTTACGATTTGACATTCGATTTTTCGGGTATATATCATCAGGTATACATAAGCAGCACGGTCGTTTTTAACTTGGGAAATGCGGAGTTATTGCCGGAAAACTGGAATTACGCGTGTGATACCACGGGCACAGCTAGTCATATTAATAAAAAAGCATTTTTTACAAGTCAAACACTTCATTAATGGTCTTTTTCTAGGTTTGGCTTTGCATGACAATCCTACCAGTGTAGAGACTACTAGCGCCATCTATCGGCATTAGAAGGCCTCAGTGAATATATCAGATATAAAAAAAAACTTGTATAAAAAATAACAATAATAGATAAAAGAATATAAAAAACAGAAAAAAAAACCTCAAAAAGTCGCGTGTTGTAACTATTCACAGCAAAAAGTAATGTGCGTAGGCCGGGAATCGAACCCGGATCAACTGCTTGGAAGGCAACTATGCTGACCATTACACCACCAACGCATCTGTCTCTAAATGTGAAATGTAGCTAAACAGTTCACAATAAACATAAATTTTATGGAACAATTGAAGTTTTTTTGAGTTTGAATTTTTCTGGTAAATTGTTCTAAAAATGCTATTAAAAAATTTGTTCTATAATTACAACTAAATAATTAAACCAAAAGTCAGAACAGAAACATGAAAATAAATAATAATTTTGGTTTAATAAATATATATGGTAAGTTTGATAGATAAAATCCATAAGTTGGTTTTAAAAATTAGGTGAGTTATTTTTTTCTAGGTGAGGTAATCTTATCGCTCGCTTTCAGTGCCAAAATGGCCGATTCATGCTTATTTCTTTTAGGAAATCGACCATTTTGGTGAAATTTGTCAGCCAATAACATTTAATCCCATCGTCTCTCATTTAATCAATGGGGGCCTTCTAAGTAGGAAAAACTCAAAACTGGCATAATTTGTTGTAAGTAGGCAATCATTTAAAATTTTTACAAATGAAATGAACGAAGAGTCGAATGAAAACAAAAAATGTACGACACAACCAACAATGGTTGGTTTGAAAAAATAATTTTTCCTATCATGTCCCGATTCATGGCTGAATCATAGCGATATTAGTACCTCTTGTTACTTTTACATTGTATGTAGGCACAAGAGGGCACAATATCCCTGAAGTAGTAATAAAGACCTTCCTAGGAAAGCGAGCCACTTTACCCATGCCGTGATTAAACCCGCCCGAGCGACCGATATAACTTGCAACGAAACCTCAAAGGTACGGCAATCGAGCTACCAAAGCTAATTATACATGGGATGACACTAGACCGATCTTAACTTAACCCGCAGGCGCTCGCGCGGGACAATGCGGCCGCGAGGGGCGCGGGCGCCGCGGGGGCGCCGCGCCGGGCGCCCGGGCGTCGAGTGCGCCTCTGTAATCAGGGCTAATAGAAGCGCGTATGCTTTGATCTGCGCCTCAAAGCGAGTAGGGCCGAACTCGCGAGACGAGCGCAGAGCTACGAACATGCAGATGGGAACTTTCTTGTGAAAACTATAAATAGTAGGTAATCTACAAATATAAAAACTATAAAAAGTATAACTACAAATCTTTTAATGCATAAAAGACTGGTACTCTTTATTTATACTGCTTGTTGCTACATCTTCAATGATTTGGTGTTTTAAAATGTCTACCCAC
Source organism: Campaea margaritaria (assembly GCA_912999815.1). Lineage (NCBI taxonomy): Eukaryota > Metazoa > Arthropoda > Insecta > Lepidoptera > Geometridae > Campaea > Campaea margaritaria. Next base: position 11,676,780 of record OU538801.1, read on the forward strand.
ACTGACAAAAGGCGTGACTCTATGTCTGTGTGTGTATTTTAAAATGAAAACTACAACAATAAAATGACGTTACTTTTTGTTGCTAACTAAAATGTCAGCGAAAACAATACGTTACGTCGCAAATTACAGTTTCCGTTTGCTCACTCTGGTCTCTGATAAGAATCATACAAATAAGAAGAAAAAGGAAAGACCTAAAGCAGTAGTTAATAAAGTGCACAGTAACTTTAAAATTTCTAATTTCTTCTTTTCTAAGTAAAATTTCTTACGACACAATTGGAGTATTTGTGATTGAACCGTATTATTATTAGCTTTGTCATTGCACATTAAGAAGGAAAATATACGGGCTGTTTTTACATAGCTATTTCGTCTTTACCAGTACTGAAATGAAAAAGGACACAACCCTCTTTACTTCTGAAACCAAATCTCATTTCATCCGAAACTCTTTACAATATTGCGCCGGGTCTACCGCTCACTACCCGCCTGCCATATTGCAAGGTAAGGCACAGAACCCTGAAGAGTCTAAGCGTCGCAAGTGCAATATTGTTTTCATTCTGCTTTGCGGCGCCGCGTCCCGTAATTGATTCTTTTGTGGTATAATTGCGAGCAGATCGCATCGGGCCGAGTGCGTGCGGTCCCTCAGACCAACATTCATATTCAACGGTTAGGTGACGTTTAGTACTCCGCTTTAATTGGTTTTCTTATTTCCGGCTGATGAGTGGGTATTGTTTTGTTTGATGTGAAAGGTAATTATGGATGGGAATTTAAATGAAGTGGTTTGCGTGGCCTGCTAGATAAAACAACATAATTTGATTAGCAAATATAGTTAGGCACCGGGAAGTATTCTGTTGTTTTGATCGTTAAGTGGTTAGGCTGTGTTTTTGGGGTTTTCTTTTCTTTATATAAAATTCACGCATTGCTTAGTAGAGTAGCGAGTGCCAGTACTAAGTGGTATTAAGCAGGTATTAAGTGAAACGAAGGATCGAGAATAGAAGAATAATAATACGTACTCGTACCTAGTTTTTTTTTATTGCAATATAGACCAGCATCTCACCGCAGTCTCACCTGATGGTAGCGTCGACGCGGTTGACAGTGGAGCATGTTCACCTAGAAGATACCTATTCACTCTCAACTTCCAGATTATAGTCATCGAGAAACAAAGACGCTGGTAAGGCGTTCCATTCCGTCGCTGTTCTAATTATAAAGGCTGATACAAGTTTTTCAAGGACAGTGATATCCCCGAACCCGCACTTGGCCCGCGTGTTACAGGCCTATCCTCTTTCTCTTTCGTTCTCTCGCTCTCTGAGAAAAGGCCTGTGCTGTTTTGTGTGCCCTGTAGGAGCATAATAATTAATAGGAGTATGATAATTTAAGTTTTGTTATAAAGACTGTGTAGTTTATTTTTGTGGTAATCTAATCTATAAGATAGCCACCAAGCCACCGTTTATCGGCAGTCGCTATTCTGTCAACAAATCAAGACGTGGCCATAAAATCGAAAGAAACATCAATGGTAGTCGTAATCCAAAATTGTAGCGGCACAAACAACTTTATTTACTTAACCCTTTCGTTATCGGCAGTACACGTGTAAGTAAATAGGAAGGATGTCGTCCAGAAAAGAAATAATCCAGTTATTCATGAGTTATCGGAAATAAATAGTTTTATCTTCGCTGGCGACCGATGGCAGTGATGGATAAATCGACGTGTTTATTTATGGCCGTGATAGGGAGTGGCTTGTTTGATTTTGGCCTAAAAATATGCGTTATCTGTCGGTTGTGTTGCGGTAGGTGATATCGGCTTCCTTTCGGCTTCGATTTAGACGTTATTTGTTTCGTTTCCGGTAGAGACGGTGACTCTGAGCTTACTATTACAATCAAGTAGAATGACGTTCGAAAAACAGTGAGATTCTGTGGAAAAACAGTTTATTAGTCATTTTGTTGTTACCCTACCTAGACGGCTTTCTATTTCTTTTTTTAAACTTTATTTAAAAAAAACTGTCTGGAAAAAATTAACTCTATACTTCCCCGCTATATACCCAATTTCTCAATTTATACTTGATATAACGCGATAGAGTTCCGTGAAACGTGCCTCAATTCCTGACTAAGCTTCAGACCTACTGAAGCCATTCATTAGTTATTCTGCTTCGATATCAGCCCTTTTCAATTCCAATTGACCTATAAATTATTCCAATAGATTCCAGAGTCAGACGGTAATTAATTGACACATTCCAAGCCATTCCTCCAAGTACTACGCCTCAATTTGTTTATGAATTCAAACTTATGGTTCTGAAGCAAGACGTTAACCTTGGCCCCCATAAACAAGACCAAATAAAAATACCTCATTCAAAAGCAACCCATTTGCGCGTCAACGCCGCAGTTGGGAAACTGTTGGAGCACAGAGCGCTCGGCGAAACGAAAACAAACTAGTGGAATTATTATCGACGTACCCTCTTATTTTATCATTATTTAGTAAATGCTAATGTATGTCGACGTTCATAGAAACCAGAGTGGGTCGTAAATCTGTTCGCGGGGCAGTTAGGAGGCCTTGATGTAGTGTAGTTACATCTGTCCAAATAAACACTCAGTAGAATTATGACGGTCTGTGTTCAAGTCGAACGAGGTAATGTGTACAATAATTCTTAGATAAAAGGAAAAAATAAACCGATTTGCTAATGCTCGCATTTATGTTTCATCGATGTGAATTAAATTAATCAGTGTGTTGTTTAAAGCGTGAATGTATTTTATGATGATTCATTTAGGTAACTACAGTAATGTGGTCAGGTTGACACGTTTATTTCACGTTTTTGGAACAGTTGCTATAAAGTGTTCTTGTTTCGTGCCCAAGTGTTAAATTCAAATTCAAATATGTCTTGAACCATTGTACTTGTAATTTCTCATTCCTCCTCGCACACAGATGCCCAAATAGTACAAACTTAAGAAGGTCGTAGTCTTCTTCTTCGTAGTGTCAGTAGTTCAAAACGTAACCACAGAATAGATAGTACTACGAGGTAACATTCAAATATTTCTAGCACAATATTCGGCAGTTGCCACTCCAGCTGGAGGAGATTCTATATTATTTTGTTTATTTAAGTAATCCAACAGTGTAACAAACATTTTAAAATAGGCTTAAATTAAATTAACTTAAGGCCAAAAACGGATTACACATTGATTTTTTTTAATTTGACTTTTAGCGTTTTCCAAGGTGAATTCTAAGCTATAAACGTATATCTACCACAACACAATACTACATCCGCATTCACAAAAGTGTTCTATTATCTACGAGTACGTATGTTTATTTAACTATATTCATGAAAAAATAGTGTTTGATACAATTTTCGCAACGCTAGACCAACTCGAGCATGCATTAATGCCATACCATACCATACCATACCGAATAGGTATGATGGCATAATATCGCGCAATATTTGGCGTGATATCTAAAATCCTAACCCCTGCCACGAGCCTACGCTGAACGTAACAGATGAAACACGCACTCGACCGCTGACGGCCAGTTCCGATTGCACTCCGCATTTCACATCAGTAACCGCGTATGCAATGGGATGCCCGGTGTAATAATGAGGAAAATGCTTAAGCAATTTGTATTTTTTGCCGTCGTTCAAAATGAAAAAGACATCGGGAGATAACTGGCACAGCAACGAACCTTAAAATTTAAAACAAAGGCTTCCACTAACCCATACTGGGCCAGCGTGATGGATATTTCTACACAAAAACGTAAAAAATATGATATACAATTATTATTTTTGGTTATTTTTTATTTGCTAATTAACTATTTTCTGTTATTTTTTATTTGCTGATTATTATTAAGAGCCTGTAATGTCCCACTGCAGGGCAAAGGCCTCCCTACCCTCCCTCCATTTCTGCTTGTCCTGAGCTATGGCTGATAAATTATGATTTAAAATGTTTGCCAAGATTAATTTGTGTGTCGTCAATTTACGATACTTCAGGACAAGGCTTACCAATGTGGTAAAATACCTTTAAAAATATTGATAAAGAATTGGTTACGTTGATTAAAAAACTGCATATATATAATATAAATAGATTTTCATTCGAACCCTCGTTTATATCAAACATCATTTCATTCAATTTCACCACTTCCTAATCCTCTCAAACCAGGATATTAGGAAAATCACACCAACTCCTAGACTGACAGGCCCGCCATCTATCGGCCGGCCGCAGTAGTTACACCCGGCGCCGGCGGCCGCGGCGGCGCGGCGGCGGCGGCGGCGGTCCGGCGGGCCGCTCGCGCCGGTGACGGGTTGTAATTTCCTAACTGTCAGCTCTGACGGCTCGCACTCACGCTCGTTTCCTATTGGCACTGGGTGGGGATCTACTGTTTTTTCTTTAGTCCTTTAAAAATCAAAAATTAAATGTTTACAAAAAGAAATTGTTTTTTTTTTTATTTATTATCGCTTTGTTTTAGCCTGTTCAGATCCAGAAAAACTGCATAGTCCGTAAATCCGTAGATATTTACAAAAAACTAACTTATGTAAACCATGTTTATGAATCGAAGAGACGGATTAAAAAAAATAAAAATGAAATGGGTGCTGGGACACACAGTAGAAGTAAAACTTCAACTAAAAAAATATTTATTATAAGACGTTTAAAAAAATATACGAAACGTAACTCTCTCTCTCTCTCTCTCTCTCTTTCTATCTTCACCAACTTATATCTCCCTCTCAGCTTCCGTTCGCCTCGCCCGATCACATTTTTCGTAACGCATTCACCAGCTTACTCCCCAAGTCAAGCGTGCGTAAAGAAGTTTTACTTAAAAAATATATTTCCGAGCAGAATGATAGTAACCCCCTCGTCACAATTTCGTATCGTTAAATATCGGAGGCTTTCATGCTTTGTCAGCACTCGGATCTGTCAGCCATCCGTTGTCAGCGAGGGCAGCAGTTCCTGTCGAGCTTCGATCAAGGAAAGCTGTCGAGCCAGCATTTGCGAGCCAGCTGGAACGTCAACCTTATTCCATAGATTTCTTGATACGCTTGTTGAAATTGCAGTATATGATGTTCCTCCTACAAGCAAATAGTAATTGGTCAGTAAAAACATTGTCCACTAATCAGGACCGGGCCCCCGTGGTGGATTATGGCCTATTCCTCCTCACGAAAGTGAAGGGAGACCGGGAGACACGTGCTCAGCAGTCGGCTGATATGGGTCGATGATGATGAAAATAATTTTATACATAGAGGTAACGGATAACTACTAATGTTCTAGAAAAAAAAAATGCACAAAACTGCATACAAAGTTACCGAAAGCTTTCTCCTCCTCAATGTTTTGAGCAAAAAGAGACGCCCCCGGGTGGGCTTGAACCACCAACCTTTCGGTTAACAGCCGAACGCGCTAACCAATTGCGCCACGGAGGCGGATGAGCAGTTCGTTGAAATAATATAGAACACTTTAAAACAACTATTGAGTGACAAAGATAGAAATACAAATAGAAACGTCTTACCTGAGAAACCTGTTTTGTACCTGTAACTTGCGCCTACACTCGCCTCTCCGGTACTAGATTATTGTGTCAAACTGTGTCTTGTGAAGCAATGAGTTTTATTAACACAGTTTGTCAGTTGGAAAAGCATACGGTCTAAGTTAAAGTTATTTGTAAAGTTGAACCCAGATGAGATTGAGGTTATGTTGACAAGCTTTTAGCTATGTTAGCTAACGATTTGCAATATTATTATCTTCAGTGAAGTTTCACCGTGTTTGCTTATTTAATTGCGATGTGTGTTTGGACTTTTAATTAAATACATTTGCTAGTGTTGCGTTAACTTGTATTGTTGTTTAGAATTGTGAAGTGACAGTTCTGAATTCTATTCCGTGAGTTGTTGTAGAGTTTGTTGTAAAAAGTTTGCAAGGCGGTCAACATTTTTCCTGTAAAGAAAAAGCTGTCGGCGCCAATGGCGAACCGAGGACCTGGCACCTGCTGCACCTCTTCCGTGGAGCGAGCTGGTCTCCCGGGCCTCCTGAGGGACCTCCAACGTCTCTCGGAGGACCAGGACTCCGCTGACCTGGTCTTCATCCTCGGAACAGCGGAGGAAAAAGTCTATGCGCACAAAATAATTTTGATCGCGAGGTAAGAGTGCAAAAGGAAATTCCCGTACCGGGAATCGAACCCGAGCCTCCTGGGTGAAAGCCAGGTATCCTAGCCACTAGACCATACGGGAGATGAGAGATGTATCGAAAATTAATCAGACTATATTTATCAAACAGAGTATTAAATAAAACATTAATTTTGGACCGAAGACAACGTTTTACGAAATAATAATGGACAAAAACAAATAAATTAACTATACATTCGTAGGTTTATAAATGGTATATCTTTATTTTATTTTGAAGAAAACGCTGCTTTTACTAAATGAGCGAAAGAAGGTTAGACGCTCATAATTTCAGTTTCAAATGCAAATAAGCAGCGGTCGCGATGTGCAGCCGCGATTTACTTGATGAGCCGTGACTCCCGTAACGTGCCAAAGGACGTTGGTTGACTGCGAAATTAATATTCAACAAACTGCTTTGCATTATTAATACCTTGCTTCACACTTCTAGTACCTAATGCTGGCGCCATCTATTGAAAATGTGCGAAACATAAGTACTAGGTGGCGCTAGGCGCACTAATTTATTTTTTGTTCGAGTTTTTTGTCTTGTACCAAGAAAATTTTCAGTGAATAATAATAATAGAATCCAAACTTTTACTCTTGCCCGAACAGCTGCGACTTTCAAAAGCCTCAGCTTCTTTTCTACTTATTCAAAGAAATTCTAATTCAATTCGGAAACTAATACAAAAGATCCCCCAGGGTCCATTTCGAATGAATTATGTATTGTGAAAGTTATCAGAGATCAGACGGGATTACTGGAAAAAAAGCTGTGTTCTATGAATTTGCATGTAAATAGGCAGCGAGGCGACATGTGGGCAGAACTCGGCACAAGTCCGGCATGGCAGGGGCGCCAGCGGAGATTTCTCGGAACTTCGCAGGCTCCGACCAACTCGGCTAACTTATGCGAAAACTTTACTCCACTACGTATTTGTTAAGAGTACCTAAATTGGAAAAAATAACTCAGCATTTATTCGGTTCGGTCTCGCGCCGCCGAGTTTCCTTCCTTTGATGTATGGCCAAAGTTGCCTGTATCGGTTATCTGCCGGTTTTTATGAATATCGGAAGGGAATAATACTTTTCCGTTCACTGTCGAAGCCATATTTTATTGGGAATTATCTTGTGTCTGTTCGCGGATTTGGGTCAACTATTATGGGTTTTGTTATTTGGGGTAGCGACAATAAAGTTTTAGATATTGTAGCGCAAATATTGTTTGGGGGAGGAAGTTTTTGAAACTGTTGTGACAAGTATGCTTATAATAATGAAATACGAGTAATAATCGACTGACAGTAACTATTGTCTAGTAAATATAACAGTACCGAGTACAAGCCAGGGCACGTGTAGCCAGCACTTGGGCACAGCTGGTGGAGGTGTGCACTCACTTTACATGATTAATCGCCAAAGTTCGCAACTCGCGTCTCCCTGCGCCCGAGCTCCAGCCGAGGACTAGCTAACCTGAAAATATCGTAACGACGGACGTGAACAAACTTAAACGACATTATTCACATGAACTTGCGCGCGGTATACGGAAAATCATCCTAATGAAAGTTTCTCTTTTCGTGTATAATATTTTTCAGTCTATTTTCTTTTTTTGGCGCAGTAAGAAAGCACATGTACAGCTCTGACTGCACAGCAGTCCTCATAAGGTCCTCACGAGTACTTGGTATTGAGGCTCAATAGCCTAACATCAACCCTAGTGCGTTATATTTACAAGTCTGATATTATTTCCACAACATATTATATTCATTCTAAAATCATTATCACCTAATTCACCTATTGAATATGGCTATGTTTATCGTTCGTGATAACAATTAAAAATATATTGTCTGTAAATGCCGCATGCGAGAGATTAATCTACTGAAAATTCCGGTATTTTTTTCAAAATTTTCCACAGTGTTATTGTTTACAATGACGCAAAAATACCGGAATGTACCGCCCGCTAGCATACCGTAAAATTTCCACAACTTCCGGTCCTAACTTCGAAGCTGCCTCTATCAATCATCCTCTTCTCTTATTAATAACAATTTATATTTTTACTTCCAGTTTGTGCTAATTTTGTTTATAGCTACGGCTGTTTTGTTCCTTAATCCCGCCGTTGTTTGGTAAATCTTAATTTGCTTGAGCGCTCGATAACTTGAACAGTTAATTTTTATGGTGGTCGTTTGTAAAAAGGAGTGATTTGGAAGGAGCACCGTAAAAAGGAAGATTGAAGATTTTTCTTAATTCTTTTTTATGTTAACTTCCCTCTTGATATCTGTTTTTATGTTTGTAGGCATCTTTCTTTCGGAATTTTCCATTATCTTATTACTATCACCTAATAAGTCTTTCTGAATTGAAACGCACTGCCGTTATCCATCCTCATACCGAGTAAAGGTCAACGTGTCAAAAGCCAGTTTGAGTCGTGTGTAACGGTGCGAAAAGGGACGCAAATATTGTACCTACATAGTTAACCACTCTCGCTTTTATCTCGGGTTGTGTGCGTGTACTTAGGACGTGTTTTGGGACTTTGTTTTTACCAAATCTGTGAGAAAGATTACGTAACTTGGTTTCGTAGATAAACGAACAATTCATACGATTCAAATTTAGTTAATTAATTAGTGGTATTCAAAACTTTGCTAGATACTAACCTAGGCTGAATCCTGTAGAATAGCCTTCTATCCACGCTTCATATTTGAGTATTTTTGAGCATAGTGGCTGGTTCTTTGATGGGCCTTCATATTTATAGTACACTCATTTTCACTAGTCTTTCGAGATTCCTAAATTGATTTTGTTTCCTTTGTTTCCTTATGTTCTTATGCGTTAATGAATGACATACACGCTCTTACTCATCATAGGGTTGAGGGTCTAAACAGAACACAGAGCCATTCATTTAAAATGTAAAACTGAGTCTGGAGTTTTCTCGGTATTAATGACTGATAAAGGCTTGAACAGGAATACGAAGATCACCAGATTTTCAACTGTTAAATGAGAACAATGGGACTCAACAACTAAAAACCACAAACAACCTCGAGCTCCATCCATTTTATCAATTCAGTACTCAACTCATTCAGATTTGAGCTGCGTCAACCGCTTAGCCAAATCCGTCGACACTACAACCGGGTAAATCGCAAATCGCTTACACAATCGACCGCTATCGCACGATAATTTGAGTCTTAATTACACCAGGGGGGAGGCCGGAGCAGTGGGGGTTTGATTGATGACTCAGTGACGAGGAACGGCAGAGAATTTATTGCATAAGTGCCCCGTTACGCTGTTAGTACCGGTAATGCTGTTGGGAATTATGGATAGTTCCGGTAATTTACAAATTATTGCCTGGTTGACCTAGTTACAGAAGGGAATGGACTGGACTTGAAGAGTAGGTTCCTACCTACGAGATCGATTAAGTACTGTGGCGCTGTGGTAATCTTTCTTTGTGTCAATGGTTCAACTATCATATGCTGTTTTGTTTGAAACATCCTGGTGACTGGATTAGCCGATCCATGAGCAAGAACTTTTTGATACCATGCGTATAGCACCACTCAGAGTGGCTTCTATATTGAATGGCTAACAATATGACGAAGATGATAAATATTTACGTACTATAATTAGCTTTTTTCCGCTAAGCAGCTACTAGTTAGAAATTATTTGGAAAAAAAATCCTATACCTACCTATCTAAATTTTGCTTCTATGTCACCGAATAGCTTGTAGTTTAAATTGAGCAGGGAAATAATAATATATTATTGTACGTACATAAAACATACGTACACATAACAAAGTTATTGTTCGAGCTTTCAAAAGTACTCGCAAAGTCATAACATGATCACGCGCGCCTCCCGAATTAATTCAACAATCAACCCCCGTGTTTCAATTAAGAATTTACAAACTTATTCTATTTACAATACGTGTGTACCGGTTTTAAAGCGAAAGCATACAAAAGTTTAAACCGCTCGACACTAGACGTATTTGTTGGCACAAATGGGAAAAGTTCTGTTCGCGCCGCCATTGCACGAGGAAAAAACAATGCGTTTAATTTAAAACAGCGCCATCTAGTTGTGGGTTTGGCTAACAACAGGCGAATGTAATTACAACTTTGAGTGGCACGCGAATCGCTCGTTTTGTCATTCTACTGTAGTAATGAGGTGACCATTGTTTTTTTTTTTTTTTTTTTTAATTAGTGGTTTTGTTACTAATAATACCCACTTAATGTCGGTACCTATTGTTTACCTTACTTAAGGTACATATATAGTCTTGCCTCTATCTAATTTTTATTCGAATTTCGATAAAAGTGTGATTTTGATTATGGCAATCTTTGCACTTTGGAAATACGGGAAGTATTTTTTGTTTTACTACTATTACTACTTATGTGCACCAAGTTGTCAATTTAATCATTTAAAAAAATATATTGCTGTTATAAAAACCAACATAATATAAAACTTACCGCGGTAGATACCTAAGTACGCATCAAAACCTCAGTTGTGATTATTAGAAACACCTAGGTACTTGCATATCTAATAAAAGATTGTTTTTTTTTTTTCTCCTCTCTATATTTTTATTTTATTTCTTTATGTTGGTCTTTATGTTGGTCTGTGAAGTATAAATGACTAGCTGCGCCCCACGGCTTCACCCGCAGTTAGTATAATCCTGCAAGACCTATTCATTTGTGGTGTATAAAAAGTATTATATATGTTAATCCAGGTAATAAACTATCTGCGCGCTAAATTTCACTTAAATCCGTTCAGTAGTTTTTGCTTGAAAGAGTAACAAACATCTATACTCACAAACCTTAACATTTATAATATTAGTAGAATAGGATAAGATGTGATAAATATCATAAACTAGCCGCGCGCCGCGGTTTCACCCGCAGAATTCAAGTTTTCCAATAACTCTCTTAAAAAACAATATATTTTCCCCGTTTTTGCCACATTATTCATTGATGCTCCGCTCCTATCGGTCGTGGCGTGATTTTGTATAGCCTATAACCTTCCTCGATAAATGGACTATTCAACACAAAAATAATTGTTCAATTCGAACCAGCAGTTCCTGAGATCCTAGCGTTCAAACAAACAAACAAACTCTTCAGCTTTATATATTAGTATAGATTAATATTTTAGTGGTTACTAAGTGTCATGTTTAGGTATATTATATTGCATTGTCACCCCAGTCACAAGCGGCAGAGTTGCGAATCGTACAACGCCGCACAACAATAGTGGCGCCCGCACACGGAGCCGCGCGGCCCGCGGCGCGGCGCGACAAAACGCCGATTCAACAATTATTTACCCACAATCGCGGTACCTACAATACAAATGCGCTGCGTTTCAGCACGAAACGGTAAGGTTCGTTATCCAATAACAACCTCAAACATTCAAATAAAACGAGTTATTATCATAATTATTTCCACATAATGTATAGGTAGTGGGAGAACGTCCGCCTTCCAAGCAGAAGGTCGTGAGTTCAAATCCCAGTGCAGGCACGTACTAGTGTGTTTCTTGTAAAACATATGTACGTTATTATCACACGCTTTTCCGTGAAGAAAAATATCGTGGAAACCCACATACCTACCCGAGAATTATTTCGGAGGTAGGTAGGTTACCAATCCGGATCTGGCCCCCGTGGTGGATTATGGCCTAACCCTCCTCACGAAAGTGAGGGGAGACCCGTGCCCAGCAGTGGGACGTTATGGGTTGATGATGATGATGATGATGTATAGATACCTACTTAGTTATATCTGGAATAAGCTATAAGAATACAATGCTTGTGAAAGCAGTGTTTAATGAAGTACTCGAAAACTCCACAAGTATCTGTCACGAGTTATCTAAGTATGCAATGGCTTTATTGAAATTATCAAATCCACCACTCCCAATAAAAATGAGTGATTTATGGAATCACAGACAGAAAATGAAAAGCCTAGTCATACTTAAACTCCCATTTTAACAAAAACATACAGCAGCATGGCATCCATAAGTGCCTTTAATTCCTTGTATGTCTACTTCTCCAGATACAATAGATCTTGATTAAACACAAGCCTGGCTATTATTGGTGTTAAACTATGCTTTGGCGTGTGTGTCTATCGTAGACAATCGTAATAACTCACTACACTTGCGTCAGTGTTTATTACATAATAGACACAGAAACACTGTTTCCAATACACGAGGACAATGCCATATCTCACTGCACTTGCAGTGCAACATGCGAAATGAGCAATGATCACTCGACTGTGCAGTTCTAGCTCGCTAGCCCGGCCTGTTCGTAGCAGTTGCGACGTCGCTACGCTCTAGTGGGGGACATGCTTTACTAAACAATGTTTTGTGTAGGAATTCCTTCGTAGGAAATATTAACGAAATAAAAGGTCGCATACTTGTTTTTTTTTAGTTTTGAATTCATAAATAAGACACGCAATTTTAAAGCCCTTTTTGTTGGAAAAGATTGCTGCAATTTCTAAAAAAGCTTACTAAATTTAAATCGGCCTGCAGTATTTTGTCATATCTTAGTATCACAATTTCTAGAATTCTAGCGTATAAAGTACAAAGCATAGTACTTGCACAAAACTGTTGGTTGGTCCCTACCCATCGAGGCCAATTTAAAAATAATGACCACAGAGTAGAAAAACGGCGCTAATAAGGCGAGACGTCAGTTCCAGTGGTGCCAACCGCCGGGTTCCAATTTGCCGCCGCCACAATGCACTCCACAGAGTATATCCGAGTAACACACGGACTGTCAACACAGTGCGCGGCAGAAATAAGCTCCTTTGCCAATATTTTCGTAATATTTCACGGTGTAAAGTTGGAAAAGTTTATTAAAGCCAAAATAAAAGCTAATAATAGAAGAAAACTGAAGAAAGTAGATTTTTTTTATTACATAACTTAGTTTACGTACCTACGTAACTGTATTTGCAGTAGATACATGGCAGTTGAATTCAACTTAACAAAATCAGCAAGATTGAATCACAGTGTAAACATTATTTATTGCGTATGGCATTCATGATAATTATCGTGATTAGCATTCTCGATATTGTTGCTGATTCAACAGTAATAATACGTATGTGGGATTTAAAAAGCACTGGCTTTTAATTCCCAGATCATAGACAATGGTTTTCGAGGGAAAATCTAAAAGTAGAATTTTAGTTGCACCGGGTGACTACACTCTATGAAGGATTTTTTTAAAGTGAAATGTGTAAGTAAGGAACCTGATATCACTATCCCTGAAAAATAAAGTAATCTGAAGACTCCACCAACCTTTCAACCACGCTCGCCCTGATGAAGCAGGATCTATCGTAGCCAAGCCGAACTGCGCAATCGGTTTCACTGTTGTCCAAAACACTTTGACTTCCAACACCCTTTATTACAAACTACTAACAGTTCTCATTAACATATTATTATTCGTCAGGTGATACGTCCTTTCGACACGAATCGCATTCACAGACTGTCCATCGCGGGTAAACAGTAGTGGAATAAAAAAAATAGTTGTAGTTTAATGTTCAACTACCTTCAATTTTACTAGGCAAGACCGAACAGCTTGCTAATTGCGCACCTCTGTCATCCAGCTGGCAATACTGCAAATTGGGTAATGACGGAAATATGAAACCTTGTTCAGTTGCAGAGGGTTGTGAATCACACATTTGGCAAGGGTCTAATGGTGACAATGAAATCATATGAATTAGATATCTTTAAGTGGACATCGGTGTGTTTTTTCTCATTAAATAATCATTCTGTAACAGTTTTCAAGAATCCAGTGAATGAAACATGGAATCGGGGCATAGATTTTGAGAAATCTATAAAAATGTCTTAATTGTAAAAAACAATACATCCCCGCTGAGTGAAAATTAAATTCAAAACAACTTATCAGCAAACATTCAGGCCAGTTTTCTTATCGCTTCACCTACTTGTAGGGATATCACGGAATAAATACACTATTTCTTTTGAACTCTCCGTATATTCGTTAACACTTTATACTTCTATTTTCTTTTCTCAAATGCTCAACTAATATCACGACACAACCAATCAGTCTCGCTGTTTCTCGACCAATGCCCGACCTTCCGAGTGCCCCCACCTTTACAGTTGCCAACTCACCATATCCGGAAGTCAATTTTGCAACAATATCAGTTAAAAAGTAATAAGAATCATAAATAAATTTAAGGATATTAATAGAACCTTACACTCGACCATCCTGATAACATGTATGACCCCATACATGCCTCTGTTGTAAACCTTACACTCGGTAGGTCGAGCTTTCTGACACCTTTAAGATATGACAATTTTTGGATTTTACAACTAATCATCTCACTCCTAACCATATTACAATTTTAATAAAACAGTTATATTATTAATTACTATATTATACAATTCAAAACATTATTTTGCATTAAAAAAAGAAAAAAAAAATCTTGTGAAATCACATTAAACCAATTAAGTAAACAATAAAAAATTCTTTAACCATCCATTCTTAAGAATAATAACCATTTAACACCTACTCTATTGAACCCATCAACTCTCTATAACATCTTAGCTGAAGTAATCATAACAAATTATCACTGTGTAAAACTAATTCAAAGTAGCGAACCCATCCATTCTCGCTCTCCGAACTTAGAATTACACACTAAGTGGATCTAATTCAAAGTAGCGAACCCATCCATTCTCGCTCTCTGAACTTAGAATTATTTACTAGATGAAACTAATCCAAAGTAGCGAACCCATCCATTCTCGCTCTCTGAACTTAGTATCATCACTAGGTACAACTAATTTAAGTAGCGAACCCATCCATTCTCGCTCTTAAACTTAGTGAACCAACCAAAATTTATCAAACAGCGTCAAGTAGCGAACCCATCTATTCTCGCTCTTGACCTGAAACAATACAAAAAGTTTTAAGTAGCAAACATATTCCATAAACAAATAACCAACAAGAATCTTCTTGTCAATAACAACATATTCATTTTTAATTTAACATTTCATCATCACTCCTATCATCCATAGTTTTAGCGTTATTGTCGATTTCTACTCCTAAAGATTCACCATCACTGTCTAACGTTAAGGATGCCATGTGTATCCACGGTTCCATTCTATCCGAAGCAACTGTCGTTTTTCGTTTAGTTTTCATCCCTTCAAACCCAGGAATGGGAGCTACTTTATAGCGATCGTTCCCTAAGACCTTCACGACCCTAAACGGACCTTCATACGAAGGCAAAAGTTTGGTGCTTTTACCATCATTTTGAAAAGCAGTCTTGGTGATCTTCACTAAGTCACCTTTGCTGTAAATGCGGGCTGGTTTTCGTCCTTTGTCATAGTACTGCTTTTGTTTTTGTTGCTCTCTATCTATTCTAACCTTCACTTCCTCACGTAACGATGACAGATCAAATGCCTTTCGGGTCACGTCCGTTATTTCATTTAATGCTGGGTTACTCTCGCTGTTCATTAATGTACCAAACATTACCTCGGCTGGCGCTTTGCCTATTGTTTTTTGTAACGTGTTATTCAGACCCCATTGTATTTTACCTAACTTGTTATCCCAGTCTTTCTCAGAATCCTTAAGGTTTTGCGCTGTCAGAGAATCCAAAATAGTGCGATTGTATCGCTCTACTTGTCCGTTAGACCTCGGACTCGCTACTGCGTTTAAAATATGTCTGATGCCTCTATCTAGACAGAATCTTTTAAACGCATGTGAAGTGAAACAGCTTCCACGGTCACTCACTAATCTATCAGGAGACCTAAATGTATCGAAAATATCATTCAAAACCTTAATTACATTGAGTGTTTTGGTGTTCCTGACTGGTTTTATAAATACAAACTTTGTAAACGAATCAACAACAACCAGGATGTGCGTATATCCCCTTTTTGACTTTACAAATGGCCCGAGGTGGTCGATGTGCAAGGTGTGAAACGGTGTTTCAACTTTGGCAATAGGATGGAGTAACCCTTCGCGCGTGGTAGCGGTTTTCTTTGCATATGCACACTCAATGCACGAACCTACGTATTTTTTTGTGAAGCGTGACATCTTTGAAAACCAGTAGAACTTTTTAATACGTTCTAAAGTTTTCTTAAACCCAACATGTCCTATATCGTCATGATTCATCTTGCACACCTGCCACCTCGCTCCCTTTGGGACCACCCACCTAACGTTTGTCTTATCACCGTCCAGACATCTAAATAATTTATTATCACGTATGGTGTAATTTTCTTTAATATACTCAAGACCTTTAGAGTCCAAGTCGCTCATTACCACATCTCGAATTCGCCCTAACTCCGTATCACCTAGCTGCAACGTAAGGAGCCAGTCTTCATTGCTGATAGCTAATATAGAGGGATACTGTACTGCACTTTCAGTATCTGTGTCTGTAACCGGATTTCTCGATAGCGCATCAGCATGGGCCATTTTTGTACCGGCTCTATACTCCACCGTACAGTCAAACTCCTGTAATGCAAGCCACCATCTAGCTATCCGAGGTATTAAATCCCGTTTTAGAAACGTAGACCGCAGAGCGCTACAGTCGGTGACAACTTTGAACTCTTTTCCTAATACAAATACTCTGAACTTCTTAAGAGCACAAATTACGGCTAGAGTTTCGAGTTCGTAAGAATGAAAGTTCTTCTCTTCTGGAGTAGTCTGCCGACTATAGTACGCCACGGGCTTCATATCACTACCTGAGGATCGCTGCAATAAAATTCCACCTATACCTATCCTACTGGCATCCGTGTGAAGCTCAGTTTCTGCAGAGTGGTCATAAATGGCAAGGACTGGTCTAGTTATTAATCTATTTTTTAATGCATCGAAAGCCTTTTCTTGGTCATGAGTCCACTCCCATTTAACATCCTTCTTAAGCAATTTCGTAAGAGGATAAGCAAGCTCGGCAAAACCATTTATGAACTTCCTGAAGTAACTAACAAGCCCTAAAAATTGTCGAACAGCATGGACATTTCCGGGCTGCGGAAATTCAGCCACACATCTAATCTTAGTCTCCCCTGGTCGCATACCCGTAGAGCTTATTTCGTATCCTAAGTAATTTATTTGATTTTGGAGAAAACTACATTTCGACAAATTCAATTTAAGCTTTGCGTCAGTCAGCAGTTGCAATACCTCTTCTAGTCTCGTTAACGCCTCATCTGGATTTTTCCCATAAATTAATAAATCATCAATGTATACAGTAGCTTTATTGAATCGTGCTGGGCCCAAGACGTGATTCATCATGCGTTGGAAAACTGCAGGTGCATTTGCCAAACCAAACGGCATACGGTTAAATTCATATTGTCCGTCCGGTGTGACAAATGCTGTCAGATGTTTATGTTGTTCTGCGATAGGTACCTGATAGTAGCCAGACATCAAGTCCAAGGTGATGAACCACGCCTGTCCAGACAGTCGAGATATTTCATCTTCAATTACTGGCATTGGGTAGCGTTCTTTCACCGTGATTGAATTGAGCATTCTATAATCGACACACATGCGTATTTTACCGTCTTTCTTTCGGACTAAGATAATAGGGCTGGCATAATTCGATACAGATTCCCTAATGATCCCTGCTTCCAACATTTCATCTACCATACTTCGAACTTTATCCCGCTCATGATGTGAAAGTCTATATGGCCTGTATACCACGGGGTGATCTCTATTTAAATCGATTTTCATCTCCGCGATATCCGTGCAACCTAATTCAGTCAAGTCGAAAGCAAAGCAGTGTTCATAAGTCTGAAGTAATTTCAAAAGCTTTGCTTCAGTTTCCTCAGATACCAAATCGCCAATTTTTATCTGGTGCTTATCAATTTTATGAGGTTCCGCAATAATCATAGATTCGGGTGAGGTAGACACTACTCTATTAACAACGTCAATCTTTTCTGCCCGGGAAAACACTGAGTTTTCCTGAAGAACACAAGGTATGGAACAAGGAGTCACCATAACATTTAAAAACCCGTTCTTAACCTGATATATACCACCGAGTACAACATATCGTTCGTTAGGTCTTCCTACAATCTTCGTATCTACCAAAATATTCCCCGTAAATATTGTTTCAGTTGCAGCCCTAACATTTGCTGTCCCATACAGCTTACTACGTCCTAACAGCCTGACCCGCATCGATTGTACTTCGTCATTGTAGCACTGGAAGGGTATTTCAGTACCTACATCTAGGAATCTTAACTTAGTTGCGTCCTTGAAGACTACGATGTGTGGTTGCTCCGAGTATGTTTGACCAACGAGCATTGGTTTGTCTAGCAAATGATCCTCAACGACCTTGCACACGACTACTGCTGCTACCCCATCGATTACCAAGTCCAGTGTCACAGAGCCTAGAGAGTGTACGAGTCCGTTGCCAAAACCCTTCATGACCGATGATATGCCATCATGAACGACTCCTAGTTTCGCGACACTAGATTCTTTTATCAAACTAACTTCACTGCCAAAGTCTACGAACGCTTCCAATGGCACACCACCAATAGTTATTTCCTTTATAAATTTATCATTCGGACTGGAGTTTGAAATACACATTGCCTTAGGCACAGTGGTAGCATTCGTAGACTGGGCTTCTTGTCTTATTGGGCAGCTATCCCTTTTATGACCTATCCTGTTGCAACGATCGCATTTTAATATTGGCTTAGTACATTTGAGGTATGGATGTCCCTTTTCTTTACAATTATAGCAAAATAATCCCGTATTTACGCTCGATCTAGTGTAAGACCTATTGTATTGTTGGCTGTTATCAATTGAGTTGGGATTCTCATAATTATGTTTGTTTTTAGACGGTGCCGGATACGGGCTCTCCTTATTACTTAGCAAGAACTGTAAAAGTTGGTCGGGCTCGGAGCATCGCAAAGCTAACGCGCTGGATTTTACAGTTTTGTCGCTAAGACCATGGATGATACAATCTACAGCTCGCTTGCCCATAATCTCGCATTGGTTGAGTAAAGCAAGTTTTTCATAGAAATAATTTTCAATGGGTTCGTTGAACCTGCTCTTACGCCTTAACATGTCCTCCAAGGACTGGCCATAATTTTGTTCGCAAGGGAAAGCTTTGAGGAGTTTTTCTTGCCACTCCGCCCATGTAAAAAGAATTGTGTTTAGACTTTGATACCAAGTTTTGGCCAGTCCTTGCAGTTTTTGCATAGAAAAATGAATTGTAGTCTTGCCATCCCAGCCGTAAACAGAAGCACATTCGTTCACCTTTCTAAGCCAAACATCCATTCTTTGATTTTTAGTGGATGGGTCGAATTCGGGCAAAATATTTTTATAGTCAAGTTTATTGTTCGACTGTGCATTCTGTTCAGACAGATGCGACGGTACATTACTCTTGAACGACTGTATTATTTTATATATGTCTTTTGAAGTAAAAGAGGGACTACATGACCTTGAGCGACGCCCAGTGCTGGCGTCGCGCTTCCGTTGTTCGGGTCGCCGCTGGTCTCGGGATACCCGCCTGCTGCCGTCACCACGTTGCTCTCCAAGCTCGCTGGCGCAGAGAGGATCATCGTGCTCGCTCCTTGCTATTAGTAGATCACGACGAGATGTGTGTTGGCGTTGCTCGCTTCGCCTCGACCGGAACTCTGCATCGCGTTCTATTTGAAGTGCACGCTCCATGTGATGGAGTCGCTCTCGTTCGCGCTTCAAATCTTGTTCCCGCTCACGAAGACGATGGTTTCGACAGCGACTACGACTGCGACTGCGCCTGCCGAAACTTCGGCGGCTGCGTGAGCGACTCTGCCTCGTAGTACTTCGGTCCTGACGTGGAGTTGCCAATTGACGAACATCCTCACGGTCTTGGCCTTCAAGACCATCCATATTTTCTGTAACTCACAAACATTGGCCAAGTCACGTACAAATCTTAACAAATGGTCGTATTAGTCCTATAATACTAGATAGGTAACATGTAAAATTTTTCGTAAAACTATCTTGATCTTAAATAAAAATAAATCGAGTGCTTCTTATTTATTGATCAAATAGCACAACTTTTAACGCATAATAGTTGCGTGCTAACAATGTAAACTACGTACGGCGGTTATAGCATGCATATATGGTACATATCACTGGTACCCGCATAAAAATAAAATTTACAATTTTAACAGTTTTTTTTTTTTTTTTCAACCTTTATAAGGTTAAATCTTTTCACAATGTTTTAATTAAGCTTGCAAATCCCTACGGGCTGTCTACGAAATTCAATTGGCTTAACATTCATGCTTTTTATTTCTGGTTACCCACATACAGTATTTTATAAAACATTTCAAATCTTATGCAGAAAAATAAACTAATCGACTGGACGTTACTTTATATTAAATTATAGGCATGTACTTACGCAGTTATGCGATGGTTATCCCACTTCTGAACTGTAGGGATATCACGGAATAAATACACTATTTCTTTTGAACTCTCCGTATATTCGTTAACACTTTATACTTCTATTTTCTTTTCTCAAATGCTCAACTAATATCACGACACAACCAATCAGTCTCGCTGTTTCTCGACCAATGCCCGACCTTCCGAGTGCCCCCACCTTTACAGTTGCCAACTCACCATATCCGGAAGTCAATTTTGCAACAATATCAGTTAAAAAGTAATAAGAATCATAAATAAATTTAAGGATATTAATAGAACCTTACATACTTTAACCTAAACAAGCGGCAAAAAATGTGTGATTAATCGTGAACCGTCAGTGTCAGCGGCAGAGTCGCGGCTGCGGCGCGGCTGCGGCTAGCTTCCATTAATCGCGCTAATGTAAATCGCGCGTCAGCAGCGTTGACGCCGCGTCGCGTCGCGTCGCGCGGTCGCCGCTCATCAATCACTCCGCCGCAAGATACAAATTGTGTTCAGTTTTGTGTACAAACTTGTAGAAGTTATGGAATTAATAAGCTAATGCTGTGATGGATTATGATTGAGGTCATGTCTCGGCGATGACACTAGACAATTCCAAATGGTTGCAGTAAATTGATCGTGTAACAAAGACAAAGTTTTATGATGTTTCTTTCGCTTTTCGGGAATCGTGTTGTAATCGAGACACTTAAATAAATATTGGGGCTTGTTTTTCAAAAGAACAAAAACATCAGATTGCGCTTTGGTTTTGCGCAATTTTAAGCTAATCGTCAAAATCTACGATAAAGATTTTACAAGATCAGCAGATCAGCCGCATTCGTAATTAACCTTACGAGGAACATACATAATTAACCTTCAGAATCGATATCGCCTACTCGATAGTTGGCACTTACCGTGCCTGCAACGATAGCCAAGTTAGTCGGGGCTCATAGAGGCACTTTACCACTTAAGTTATTTGTCGTCAAGCCAAGCAACACTATTAAAAGTTGGCCGACGACGCAGCGGGAGTCGCTTCATAAACAGCTAAGGAAATGTTTGGAAATATTACTTTCAAAGTATTCAAATATCAAGAACTTGGATAGCGGTAGGTTCTTAATTAAAAAGATAAGTACCTATTTGAAACGTTTAACTGAAAGAATTCTCAAGTCATTAACAGTATATTTGGTTCATAATTATTAGACCTAGATTTTATCACCTAGACAAGATTTTTTTATTTCTGTTCCATTTTTTGATGAGTAGGTACATCAAACTTTGAAATAATTCAAACACCCAAATATTTAACTCTAAGTATCACTTGCCCCGAGGTGACCCATCCACCGGATTCAGAATACATCGAATCGAGAAGAACCAGCTAGAAACCTTTGTACCAATCACTTCTACTAAACAATTTCCAGAATTTTCTATCTGACAAATAAAATTAATCTCTAGGACGGCAAAGAAAAAATGAATGAGCCACCACCAACCATACAAAGGATGAGGGACGACATGTCAATTAGTTGCGGTCGACATCTGGACATGACACGAGCGAGCTAATCAGGTGTCCGACATTCGGACACTCCGGCAATCTCGTTAGACACCAAATCAAAGGCGAGACACTTTTTGCTGAGTTCGGATCGGACGTCGAGACACAGTCGTACACCATTAGGGCATTCGTAAGAACTGTAATTAAGGCTAGGCATTATTAAAGACTTTAGGATTGAACTTCTGTGGTAGAATAGGAACATAACGTAGTACCGTAGTTACATCTATACCTAAATAGTGGAAAATTATAAATTTCGTACCTCTTGGAATAATTGGTTAAGCTGTCACTAATTTTATAATGTGCTTTTGATAATAGGGTGCCGCATCACCGGTTAAAAAATCATATACCTAGATACATGCCGATTTCCGACGGCAGTGTTAAATCGCAATTACAAGACTAGTCACCACAGAACCTGTAGATACTATTCTACTGAATATTCTTGAAATAAATGGGTGTGCGACAATTCCTTCCTTTTGTCTATCCACTTTTAACCCAAACCCTAAGGCGTTTTCGCTTTTTTCATGATTTCGCGGTATGATAGCGAGATAACATAAAGCGTCAGAGTAAAAACAAGATATCTTACTTCAAATATCATTGAGACGCGACTGTTTTCTATCAGCACCAACTAGCCCCGAGTAAAACCGTCCTCCAAAACCGCGGTATAGCCTCGTATGTAGATCACCCACTTTACAATAGCTATGTGAATATGAGTGGATTTATAAATACATACTGCATAGGAATACAAACAGCTACAACAGGATCTGATAGTAAACCGTTTTCCCCAAAACAAAAGTAAACGAAAGCTACATTTCCGTTTCGGATCCCTTCAGCAATTAATTGATTTATCGGCCCAACTTGCCAGTGGAATAATCCGCGGTTTATCTCGCATTCGCTGTTAATCAATGTTTAAACCCTTGATTAATGCGGGTGGCACGATTGGCTGATCGGAACCCTTGGTTGCCGTTCGTCTGCTGAGGCAGGACTTGACAGGAGGGCTTAGCTGCAGGTTTTTCGAAAGAGGCTTCATTTGGGATTACATACAAGTATAATGGACCTTCTCTCACTGTTTGTCTTATACTAGGTGCTTATAGATTTTATTTAAATTTTAATTTAAATTGCTCTGATAGAGCATGTGCAATACAAAATATTTATATTCAGGCAGATTTTCGAAGAAGGGTTATCCTGGAAACCGCAAAAATTATGAAAAATAGCTGAAAATTTCATCAATAGTTAGGGTATGACAAACAATATGACGTAGATCTAGTACGTGTACTCGCAATTCTATTAAATTACTCCCTATTTTCTCTTCATTCAATACCTATAAAGACCACCGCGACCGTCTGCGTTAAGTTTTCATATTTCTGAAGAGAGATTTTTGCAGGAAAGCTTTGAAATGTAAAATTTAATGGCGACTAATTTTTGCAACTTCATCGAGTAAATACTGGACTCAAATATTACTTACCTAACAAGTTTTTACAGCTATAAAGTTGTAAAAAAATTAAGAATCTATAAAATTTACCTGCTTTCTGCTTAATTATTAAAAAAGTAGCTTTATTTACATTCTAATGGTCGTATTTATAATGGCCTTTAATGGTCAGTTATGGTTTTTGCCAACTACAGCAAAAACCGCCAACCCTCAGAAAAAAAATGTT
Source organism: Campaea margaritaria (assembly GCA_912999815.1). NCBI lineage: Eukaryota > Metazoa > Arthropoda > Insecta > Lepidoptera > Geometridae > Campaea > Campaea margaritaria. Next base: position 11,700,314 of record OU538801.1, read on the forward strand.
GACTTCAATAAATTCGCGTATGATTCGACAATCTATCTTCGTATCACCGCAGTTTTGATCAAAGTTAAAACAGGGTTTAGGTAATTTGAAATCCAATCAAGCCAGTGACAAGCGGGAGGCGGCACGGCCGCGCCGGGTTCCGTACCATAATGAAAGTGTCACTTGCTCTACATGAAACTAATGTAACGTAATCCATCACTTGATTGAATATTAAGTAGCAGATACACTTAGCAGCTGGTGTCATTCATTTCATTATTCATGTTGGTAACGAGATGCGGTACTGACATTATTAATTGGGAATTGGATGGAAATTGAAGGATTAGGTAAAAGTACTTAGTTACTTTGTACCTAGGTAGGTAATTATAGTTGGACGTATTATTCGATCGATCGTACATAATTATGCTCAAATTACATATTTATAGTAGACTAAATAAATAACTGTATAACGTACCAAACTTAGACATTAATTATGATAATTAGACACGGTCGTGTAATTAATTGAATACATTAAATTAATTATATACAATAGTAATGTCGTTACGGTTTGATGATACACTTAATTTTTACAATTAAATAAATTCACAAATAAAATAAAATGTATACTTATTTAATTTGAGCTAGGTCACAAATCACTTTTAAATTATACAAAAAATTAATTAGATCAGTGTAGATTTTATTTCAGGCTACTTTTAGGTTATTATTCTAAGTGTCTTTTAAAATGAATCTTTTTATAGAAAAAAAAAACGAATCGCAGGTTTAATTATTCAGTGGGTAATATTATGTTCAATGCTTTTTCATATTTGTGCCAAAATCTTGCAATCTGTTTTCGTCCTTACTAGGTAGGTATTTGGTAAGATACAAAAATCCCGCCGGAAAGTCCCCCAGAGGAGGCTCCGTCTAACTTCTCGCATTTCTTACAAACTCTGTTGACAAGTTTCGCTGCCGTGCTCGCGAGTATTTCAGACATTATCGGCTTTTAATTACCCCCGTGGAGTGCAATGCTGCTTTGTCATTGGAGACATACTTAGGGAAAATTCAGATAAGTAAATTTTTAAGGCGATAGATAATTAAATATATGAGTATACATAACCTACCCTTACCCCTAGCTATTAGTGGTACGCCTACACTTTGGCTTTGGCTAGGCTTTGGCTTAGGAGTTTTCGGCCGCATCCGCATATCTTCTTTTGTAAGAACCTACTTTATAATGTTCCTAAAAATAGCCATCTCCTTTTACTATCGTGGAGAGGAATAGGCCATATCCACCACGGGGGTCCGGTCCGGATTTGTAGATCGCATACCTATGAAATAATCCTCGAGCACGTGTTTACTTGGGATATTTTCCTTGACCGAAAAGCTAGTGCCACTTTATAAATAGTGATTCTTAATTATCACCCTTTATTTCAGATGCAAAAGCTTCCAAAATACGAAGCGTAGCGAGATCTGCCGCATTCCTGGTTGTACAGTAACGCCATCTGTTGGCGGGCAGCCGATACCCATCCGCATGCCGCATGTGCAACCGGAAACCTTCCGTCTGTTTATTCAGTATGTGTACACGGGGAAGGTAAATATTTGATTCTCTATCCACTTGCTATCTCTACAGTAGGTATTTCAGATGATTTAATAAAATTATAATCATATTTGGAAAGTAAGTGACTGCCATCTTGCGTGGAGTAGCAGTACTATTTGTATCTTGGTGTTGTGTTGATAAGTTCGTTTTATGTCAGAAACGCAAGATGGCAGTAAGATAAATAATTATGGAATTAATGGTTTATAGAACACTATTTTATAATTTTATTGTAATTTATTGAATGTGGTGGCTAAGTTTTGCTGTTTATTTTAGCTGCTGCTCCAAGACTCAGGAGTTTTCGAAATGATGACTTTAGCTGCCGATCTTGGCGTTGAGGACCTCCGGGCGGCTTGCGAAGATCATGTTACTTCCACCTTGAGCGTGGAAAGTGCTTGCACGTTGCTAGCTGCTGCAATGGAAATCCAGGATAGACCTGGTAAGCAAGTTAAATAGTAATTTTGATCATACGGTAACAATTGAAAAACGTATAAAGATTTGCAACGAGTGGTTTTATTTTTAGCCCCCGACGCAAAAACGACGGGGTCGAAGTTTTATCATTCAAAACCAAAGAGTACCTCTCTACGTGATTTCTCTGTGACCACAATCTTTGCAGAACTACTAATACGTATAAGTAAAATAATTTCGACCTCCTGTTTAAGATGCGATGGTGGTGTAATGGTCAGCATAGTTGCCTTCCAAGCAGTTGATCCGGGTTCGATTCCCGGCCATCGCACATTTTTGTTCACTTGAATTTTGGGCAACTACATGTGCCACTCTACTCAAGAATTTTATTTTTACTCAGAATTGTTAGAGACGAGTACAAAAATTATTAAATAAATTTACTAAAAAACTGCTCAATGATGTTTGTTTAATTGTGTTTGATTTAAAAAATATAGCAATTATTCTATTCATTCAAATAGAAATCCCGAAAATATGTGAAGAATATTCTAGCTCACAAAAAAGAACTCCCATTTTTGAAGACGCTCAATAAAAGTTACCTGTACCTAATACGTAATGTTCTAGTGAATATTTATTACCTAGAAAGGTTTATGGACATAAAAATATATTGATTAGTCTGAAAAACAGATAATCTAATTAAGAATTCCCTATTTTTCGTACCATTTTCAATCCATATAAATTCTATAATAATAATTTTACATTTTTTTAGTACAATACACTAAAATAAAAACGAGATTTCTGTCTACGCGTTGAACGAACTTACTTTAAAATTTATTTATCTTTCCTAGGGTCCTATCCGTAGTGTTGTAGAAGTAGAACATAATTTACGTGCATTAGTCGATTAATGTAACTCCCGTCGCATCACTAGTTAGTCCCCAGCTTCGTTCTTTGTGAATGTCAATGTCAAATACCAGGCCGACATATTTTTTATCGTCGTTCGATTGACGCTTCTTTTTCGGAAGCCGGGAAGATTTTGGTTGGCGGCTTTAGCTTCTCAAATTGTGAAATAACGTTAGCAAAACACTGCGATGGCGTACAAAGGACCACCGAAAGTTCAGAAGGTGATGGTACAGCCCATCAACCTCATCTTCCGATACCTACAAAACAGAAGCAGAGTTCAGATATGGTTGTACGAAAATGTGAATCTGAGGCTAGAAGGACACATTGTGGGTTTTGACGAATACATGAACATTGTTTTGGACGACGCTGAGGAGTACAACGTCAAGAGCAAGGCCAGGAGACCGATTGGAAGAATAATGATGAAGGGCGACAACATTACGCTTATTCAAAACGTGAACCCGAACGCCGCTGTTTGAAAATGTGTAATGTTAGGTTACGAAAATAGTTCTAAGCTCAGTTCATTCCTGCTGATAGTTATAAGTTTGTTGTACTTTCTCAGTTCGCGATATCAGTGTCCATCAATGTACCTACTTTGGTACAACTATGCTAGTTTCACCAATTTCATGTTTTCAACATCGATTCAGTATAATTATTCAATGTAAGCATCTCAACATTGTGGTATTAAAACTGAAAGACCTCTAATGTGACTTTTATTTTATTTCCTAATGTAGCCTATTGTAGTTGCCATGTGGAAGAAGTCGCTGGCAAAGGCACATAATCATAATGAAACATTTTCTATAATAGGTATGTATCTTAATTTTTATACGATTCAAATTAGTACAACTAGATGATCCAAAAGAAACCAAATCAATTTGATTTGCTATTGTCTTGTATTGCATCTTTGATTTTAGATCTATTCTGGAGAATCAATCTGCAAGTTCCATTAAATTTTGACCAATACTGATTGGTAATTACAGTACACTACAGTAATCGAATCATTGCGGTTAATGTTTAGGTTACCATGTTCATTATATTTAATGAAACAATTTCAAACCAAATCAATCAACAATTGGGTTTTCTGCAAGGTTTTGAATTGCCTACCTGAATCGTTCGGAATGATTTAGTGTATTTACATTGGATGGGCAGGTTTTAATACGTTTTTAATTTGGTTTCGCATTCCAGGGGGTAAGAGTGCATCGTCGTTTATGGAGCGCTGCATTACATTCATCGGAGACAACGCTGCCGACTGTGTCAAGACAAATGCCTTTCTCAACCTGCCCAAGGAAGCTCTGATCAAGCTTATATCTTCTGACTTTGTTAGTATTTTTGCTTGAAACAAGTTGACCTGGTTTTAGTGTAACCTCGTGTAATTCATGGTTTTTTTTAAATTGACTGAGCGATGAGACAAGCAAGTTGTTCACCTGATTGTAAGCGCTACTCCTGCCCATAACAGTTGCAGCACCACCCAGAATCCTGCGGGGTCTCATATGCCCAGATATTTCGCTGGAAACAGTGCCCTTCAAACCAGAATACAGTAATGTTTACACACTGCTGCTTGGCGGATGAATATCTGGCACAGGTGTGGTACTTGCCCAGGCGGTCTCTTTCAGAAGAGACTGCAGATTTCGCCTCTTCTGCAAGAGACCGCCTGGGGAAGTACCACACCTTTGACAGATATTCTTATATTACTTAGTAACATAAAAAGCTGGAAATATTGACCCTTTCAAGTGATTATTCATGACCACGAAAAGGAAACTCCATTAACTGTACCAGTGTTTCGAAAGTGCCAACTTCCAGTGCGTCTATGAATGATAGATGGCGTGTGTGCCTCCAGCTATGCTTGGAAGAGGAGGAGGTGTGGCGCTGCGCGCTGGCGTGGGCCAAGCAGCGCGCCGGCGTGACGCAGCCCGCGGCGCACTGGACCGAGGAGGAGCGCGCGCGCGTCTGCCTGCACCTCGCGCCGCTCATGCACCACGTGCGTCTGCTGCTCATCGGTCAGTACCCTGACCGCACTTCTTGCTTTATAACTGTTCATTTTTCAGCAGGAACATTGCATTTTAAAACATAGCCTATATAACTTGTAATTATAGTACAAGAATCTTCAAAATCGGTTTAGTCGTTCCGGAGGTAACATCCTACAAATTCAAAATTATACAAACAAACTCTATATACTATAATTACTAGTGCAGACGTGTAGACCGCCCCGCGGCTTCGCCCGTCCCATTCATTTACACTTAACGTACCTACCCAATAACACTGGGGGATAAAGAAGCTTCCTATTAGTGAAAGAATTTTCAGTAGTTTTTTAAATAAATTGACATAATAATTTACATTTCTGTATAATATAAGTATTGACTAGCTACGCCCCGCGGCTTCGCCCACAACGTGGTCAACGATGTTAACAGTGATAGGTTAACAGTGACGCTAGCCCGCATACCAACTTATTTGCTATGAAGTCCCGATAGTTACAACCTGTCGCTTCTCTGTCTGGAGACATTACAAGTGGTACCTCGTCCTGCAGACAGCGCGGTGTTCGCGGAGGAGGTGGAGCCGACGGGCGCGGTGCCCATGGAGCTGTCGCTGGAGCGCTACCGCCGCGCCGCGCTGCACTCCGCGCCCCGGGAACCAGACAAGCGCACGCAGCCCCGGTACCACCCGCATACCATATCGCTCATTTCCGAGAAGAACGCGGTATATTGAGGAAATTTGTCGCAAATGAGCGAAATGTATTCCTTTACCCGGACTGCTCTGCCCACTTGTTGTTTTGTAATTTATCCATCAGTAACATTTTGACGTGACCACATTTTTAGATTTGCTTCCATAATGGAAGACAATTTAGAAAACCAATGTACTTATCCACACTTATAAATGTTGCAGTTTGGCTGTGAACATGTTCACGGGGTCACTGATCCTGCAACAGGAGAAGAGCGGCTTCCAATCTGTCATCAACAACTGGTGAGATATATGTTAATTCAAAATAGGTGATGACCTCACCTCACCTCAATAGGAGATAGATGGACCGACGACCTGGTGCGAGTCGCGGGGAGCAGCTGGATGCAAACAGCTAGCAACCGCTCGTTGTGGCGCTCTATGGGCCAGGTCTATGTTCAACAGTGGACATCTTCCAGCTGATAGTGGTGACTAAATTGTCGACTGATCAAGCGGTGTCATCTGGCTGAGCAGTTGCAAGACTACTCTTGACATTGTCTAATGCTATAACGTCTCATCTGTCCCCGCGCTTTGTTGTTTACCGACTGTTTGAACTGTCCGCGTGGCAGGTGCGGCACCCCGAAGCAGTCGTGGCGGCTGCTGTTCCGCGCCTCCACGCACGGGTACTCCGCGCAGGCCTTCCACTCGCACTGCGACGGCGTCGCGCCCGTCTTACTGCTCGTGCAGGTAACCAACTGTCTCCGCACTGAGAGCAGAGACCGTACTCTGCATCTAACTGTACTTCAAGTCTGTTAGTTATTGAACTGCGGTATCGCTACGAATCACTCAGTCGCTGACGCTGTCGCACGTCATTCACAGTTCTTGCACTGCGTTCTCGCTACTGTCAAAGTTGCGAGTTTTGTTACTTTTGGTGTAGGAACACTGTTAAAACCGGCGACGTTAACAGCGACGCCGTTCACAGGCTATCTTCGAGGCCCATATACTTTGTGGTGTTGCAGCTGTCCCGCGGGGAGGTGGTGGGGGGGTACTCCGAGGTGGCGTGGAGCGCGGGCGGCGCGGGGGGGTACATCCCGGCGGAGCGCGCGTGCCTGTTCTCGCTGGCCGAGCCGCCCGCGAAGTACACGCTACTCAAGAAAGCCTTCGCGCTGTGCTACCATGCAGAGTGAGTACATGTCTACATTTTCACCACCAACGTGAAAGAAATATAGTAGGCGAAAAGACCAAATCGCCCACCGTGGCTACTCTTAGATTACATATACCTAGTTGTGAGTTTAATTGTAATTCCAGCCGACGAAGCTAGTTAGCTCATTTAGTTCGGTCCACAGCTGCGGCCCGATCTTCGGCGCTGGCGCGGACCTGCTGATCTCCAGCAACTGCAGCGCCAACAGCGAGTCCTACAGCAACCTGCACTCCTACGGCGACCCGCTGGCGCCCGCCTCGCTGGCTCCTGACTACAACTTCACCGTGCGGGACTACGAGATATTCACCCTTAAACATAACTAGCGTACTGCCCTTTGAGCCCTAGCACAGGCACATTAAGAGGCAACTCATAAATTACGCCACGTTAAGGGGGTCAACGAAATGTGACAAGAGATGGGAGGAGTCATATATTTCGCGACTTTACAGTTAAAAAATATTTTAAATGGAAATATATCTGATTTTCGGAACTACTGTTTTAATTACATTATTTCTAGATGTACATTGCAAAACATGAGACGACTTCCTGCGACAAGGAAACGGAGGGGGAAAGGGGTAAAAAAATAATGAAATTCGTGTGACGTGATTTATGGATGGACCCTTAATAACGAACAGGATTTTTTGTTTTCCTGTTTTTACTTATTAAAACATATGTTTCAAACTCAAAATTGAAGTAATTTATTGTAAGTAGTCAAGTCAAACACTCAGTCTGGTAATAAAAACATAGAATATGAGTATAGATCATAAGTTATGAGAAACCAGACTGGACCAGTCCCCTTAAGCAGCACTCGTTGACGAGTATGACTTGTGCTACCAGCCGTCATTCCCTCGCCAAATTTGTGGGATGTGACTGGAACCACCAGGGAAGATTGCTATGTATTTTCAAGATGAAGACTATATTGTAGTGTAGAGGGTTTGTTTTCATGTAGAATTTAAAAAAAATACGTGGAAAGATGATGCTTCAAATGTTCAAAGAGTGGCCGGATCTCACTCCTATTTTTGTAACATGGCGGATGTCCTACAAGAAATCTATCAGAATCAGACATTTTATTACCCGGTGAAAGAATTATTGCATTCACAGATTTCGTAAAATCTATGATTGGATTATTTATTAATACATCCACAACTTGAATAAAAGTTTTTTTTATGATCACTACACAGCTGACGATAGATGGCACTAAAGTAAAATTTGAATAACGACACCTTTAGTGAGCTCGCGAAGAGTGAAATAATTGCATAGTTCTTACAGTTGTTGTAAGATGGCGTTACTAGTATTTTTATATTGAATAAGTGATTTATTATTATTTCAATGGGTCAATTAATTAATAGTTCTTTACTAAACTGAGAACTATTTGGTTATTTGTGACAAAACTATGATGTAGACAGTAAAAATATAAATTGGTTCAAATAGATAATTTCAATACAAATGTTTCAGTAGATATGAATATTATTAATTGTTGGAATATTTTCTATAATAATTATGTAGACGTACTAGTGTTATTAAAATCGTTAACTGGTATTGTAATTTTCTAACAATCGATCTCCAACAAAAAGTTAATAACACAAATAACAATTATCTTCCAATCATTAATTTCCCAAGCCGGAAGTGCTTGAAAAGCAAAAATAAAATTATTCTGTTATTTTTTTTTTATCGAAGACAATCAAGCAAAATCTGTTGCGACTCGCGAAAAACCCGAAAGTGGTGAATTTTAATTAGCGAGCATCGGCACCATGGTGAATCGGAAATTGTACCTGTCGTTAATTGTTTACTCGAGTATCGTGAACTCGTTTCGTGGACACTGTTGTCAACGGCGCCAGGGGCAGTGCTACACTGCAAGCACTGTGTTGCACCGCGGCGAGGAATCAGCCACAGAAATATATATATAGAAAATAAATATAATAATATATATAGAAACAATAGTTTATCCATTTCGGATGTACAATATTAAGTACTTATTAATTTGTTATAAATCAATAACTTTCTTCAATTTCAAAAATTACAACACTTACCAAAATGTTAATAAAAACAATTTTAGCTTATAATTCCAAATACGTATCATACAAATATTAGAAGAATCTTGTAGCTATTACTTCATCATCATCATCATCAACCCATAACGTCCCACTGCTGGGCACGGGTCTCTCCTCACTTTCGTGAGGAGGGTTAGGCCATAATCCACCACGGGGGCCCAGTCCGGATTGGTGGATAACATACCTACCTCCGAAATAATTCTCGTGTAGGTATGTGGGTTTCCTCACGATGTTTTCCTTCACCGAAAAGCGAGTGATAATTACGTACATATGTTTTACAGAAACACATTGGTACGTGCTCGCACTGGGATTTGAACTGACAACCTTCTGATTGGAAGGCGGACGTTCTCCCACTAGGCTACCACCGCTCAGGAACTATTACTTACTAACACATAATTCTTGCATCACGCAGTAATATATTATTATGATTTAAAAACATTCTTCATTCATTCATTAAAAACCTTGGTGGTACTGGTAGGTAGATCACTAGTATCCACATAAGTAGAAAACCTGTCGTCGAATCCCTATGGGGGTGTTCCGGTAGCAGTGCTTGACAGCCAGTCCCATCATAGGGTTAACTGCTTATCAACTTTGACTACAGCGTCACTTAACATCTGGTGAGATAGTGGTCAAATGCTAGCATATAAAGTAACAAAACATAGACATTAAAGAGAAGGAGAAATCGCGAGAAATATTGAAACACTATAATATTAGATGATTATTATGCCATGAAGTAACAATTTTAAATCAATATTATTGTTCTTTCTAATAAGGGGAAGGAGCACACCGGCAATGCCCCCGGCGATGCAGATGTCCATAGGCGGCGGTGACCACTTACCATCAGGTGGGCCGCATGCATGTTTACCACCTGTTTAAAAAAAGACAAAGAGACATGAGAAAATAATAATATGATTAAAATAAATATAACACTAAACCTACACCCACAAGAGGGTATGTCCATGTGGTATTGTGGACTGACGTTATGTTAGCGATGTTTTTACCTTCAGATGTTGCTTGTTCTGTATGGACACTAGTCACTATCCACTCGCTATCCTCGTTTTGCCGAAAGTCTGTTTTTACTTTGATTTAATTTTACATCAATTTATGGTTGAAGTGTGTCTCAAACCTAAAAACCATTATTATACAGTAGCGGTACGATTCGGTCCGTGGTCAAATTGTCCAACATTTTGGGTTTCCCTGCCTCTCCCCGCGCACCGCATCCGAAACTAATTGATATTTTCACAAAAACTGCAGCGACGATCTAGCTTGTGCATTGTATAGTCAGTGTTTATTTAGAATTTTAGACAGGGTCATTACTCTGCACTCTAAAGTGGCGCACATAAGTGGTAAGTACATATTTATTAGTATAGTTGGGTCGTTGCTATGAACAGGTTTTCGCAAGGATTCACCATGAACCCTTATTCGCGTACTTTCGTAAGCAGGATTATACGTATGCCATAATTTGCCATGGGAGCTTGCAGCTATATTATATAACTCCAAAATTTTATTCGGTTTAATTAATATAATTTTTTTCTTATAAAAACGGCAAACCAATCCCAATTTCATTTTCATTGGAGTTATATAACACGGGTGCTGGTCCGGATTGGTGGATCACATACCTCCTCATCACGTACGGGTTTACTCACGATGTTTCCTGCACCGAAATTCAACCTACGTTTATTTTCAAGGAACATATTATTGGTTCGTGGCCGCGCTTGGATTTGAACTAGGTTGGTAAAGCTTTGTTTATATCGTATACTTACTTATTTCTTACATTGAAAATCGCCGTCCTTAAAAAATGGCGGTAGGGCACCAGGAACCGCCTGGCCTGGCATTACTTTCAAGCAGAAAGTATGTCGATAGCCTGATGGGTTTTCCCACAGCATTCTTGTCGGCCATCGGCAGTAAGATACTCTGTACTCATCTGAGTCTAAATTTACTAAAAACTAATACGGTGGTATTTTAGTAGTCTGTGGCTGTGTATATTTTTTTTTTGTTTTGTTGGTAGTTGTGTCAACAACGCTGCGCGTACAAAGCTTAGAGACTAATTGTAATCGATGTTACGGCTAATCGGTTGTAGGCTTCGCATCGCATCGCCGGCCGCGCCCGGCGCCCAGGTTTTACCAGAGCGTTGAACCGAGTACACCCAAGCGTATGACCTAGCTATTAGGTAATACATAGAATACTCAATAACACTATTTAACACAGCCTTTGTCGTAGCTCTATGAATATTCCGATGTTTTATTTTATCTAATAAAAAAACGACGTCAAAATCGATAGGTAATTGAAAGGATACCGTAAATGGTGTCGTTTCGATTGTTTGTCTTTCTGTCTGTGTTTTCGCATTACGACAATACAACTGAATCAACTATAATGCGGTTTAAACTGTTGAATATCTAAAAATCTGCCACTTTCACATGCCAGAAAACAGCAAAATCGAAGAACTAATTGATTTTCGTGAAATAAATTGATTTTATTTACACACAAAATACACCTAAATCTATAGAAAATAGAAATAGAGCAATTGAAAAACATTCCAAGTAGGTAAGAGTTATGAACGAGACAAGTTGATCATTCGCCTGATGGTAAGCGCCACCCACGCCTGCTCACAACTGTCACTTCAGTCTTCATTATGTCCGAGTGCCTCTAGCTAGATAATTTATAAATAATATCTACAATAACAATGTACCTATTACTTATTTATTAATAATTTAACAGAAGGAAATTGTATAAGAAGGACTTACTATTATGTATTATAATAATACCTATGTATTTCCTTATTTTAAGGCTCAAAGTGGGACTGTGTGACGTCCTCATAATTAAACAACGAGTTTATTGCACTGATTTTATTTAAATTTGAAAGGTTTAATTCGTTTTGTTCCAAAAAATGTATAAAGAATGTCTGGTAAATTTTGGAATACAGCAATTTTATTTATTCTTTAGCACACAAATGGAGTACAAGGAGTACTTAATGCTAAGTAGCATTTTCTACCAGTCATCCTGGAGGTGTAACTGAAATGGTGGTGGTGTGGCAAAACGAGAGAGCAGAGAAAAGTATATTTAAAGATATTTAGTGATGGAATATTTTATTATAATACAACTAAATATATAACCAATTTTGTTGTTTATTATACTTAATTTTTTTATGTAACTAAGTAGGTCAGTATTTAATAATGATTACTAACAAACAAACCTAGATCCTTTTCGTTCAGGTATATTTTATTTTTGAATAACGCACTGAAATCTTATTGGATTAACCCACAGTCGTTTCTTAGTAAGTATATGTTATATGCACGGTACAGTTTTTTAGCGTTTTTGCCTGTTTATACTCAATCTGAACTACGGGCTTACCTTAGGATGTGTGTCCAATGTCTCATCGCGTTGCGTCAACATTATTGCAACATTCCTGTCTCAGCATCCCTCCTTGTTACTGGAAACATGCGTAAGCGACACGTATTTATGGAAAAAAACATCATAATAAAGGTACTGTACATATTCTTTCGGAAAAGTGGAAGTTGGAATGCTTTGCCTTCGTCCCAGGTGTGTTCATGTCAAGGGTGCATAGGTATCTTCTAGCCAAACGTGCCCCTACACCTGGTCACATCGTCGCTTCGCGTAAGATGAGATCGTGGTCAACTCTGCGATTTTTCACAAGCGTAAAATACGAGGCCAAACAGCATCAATCTATAGCAAGAGTCAGTGTTTGGGCTCATTTTGTTCATTTTGATTGGGTTTCGTCACTGAGGACTTCCGTTCTCTTTCTCTATCATCAGAGCATCTCGCTGTCACAATAAACTTAACTCTTAACTTATCACACCTCATCATCTGAACTATTCAGTCACTCTACTCTAGTCCACTAGACTCCACTCGTGTGTACTCATCTGAACTCTCATCTGTGTTCATCGGAACTTGACACATGAAAAAATCTAAGTATATATGGATGTCATAGGCAGGCGCGGCGCTTACCATCAAACGAACAAAATGCCCACCTCGTTACTTAGATATATTAAAAAAAAAATTGGACAACCGGAAATGAGTCAAAGTAGGCGAAACTAATTATGTTACTTTTTTTTAATTGTCTGAGTGCCACCCAGAACTTTGCATTTCATAATCCTGCGCGGTACTGTACTGCGCCCGCCACCCTGAGACATCGGCTCTGAAGTCTCATATTATTATGCCCAGTAATTTCACTGGAAACAGCGCCCTTCAAACAGGAACATAATAACTAACATGTTAGTTATTCACTAAGTAAACTTGTGAAAATCAGCGACTTATACGGGCATAGCCAACCTGGCCATTAATCCAATTGCTCTACAATCCACATTCCACCGATATGCATCTGGCAATGACGTGCTGCGACTCGCTCTGCTCGACGATCTCTGGGAAACCCGATGTTCGCAACACATTGACCCTACGCCGTCTATTACAGTACAGCTCGCTGGCGGCTTCTGCTTTCTAATTATTGAAGAGCATGCGAGTGAGGATGTGACTCAGATGGTTTGCTGATGCGGTTATCTACTCACAGTTTTACGTTCGGGAGAAATGCAGTCGTGACTTAGTGTTTACCTAGGCGCGTCTGCGCGCGTGATTTGGTCTTTTTTTTTACCTGGTAAATGCATTACGCATACCACCAGACCCGGGTGAGGGCCGGGTGGTTATGTGGGACTCCCCCGCCAGTCTGACGGGTATACCCACTAAACCCCAGGGTGTTCCACTGGGACGCCTTAGTTGTCGGGGCTACGGATGCAAGAGTGGACTTCCGCGGCGCGTGTTTTGGTCTTAGCACAACACAAAACTTTGCCATTTTTGACAACACCTTGTTTGATATGAAAACATTGATTGCCCAAAAATTTACACATATTAGACACGTAGGAGACACGTAGGAGGACACGCGTAGGAGACACGGCTTTACGTAGCTGCAAACAAGTTATGTCTTCTATACAACAAACGGAAATAAAATGAAAGGTAAATGACAAAGGAGATTTAATTAAACCACAATTGTGAGCAATTACAGTATCTAGTTTACCTACCTATATTATGAGAAATATTAGTAACTAGTAAGTATGTTATTTGTGTTGTGGAGTTCCCCTAGTTAACCTTGACAAAGGCTAACTAGAACAGTAATCCTCGTCGAGAATCAAAGTGTTCCACACCCATCGCGCCTCTCAGTACATTGGTATTAGTTTTCTCATAGCCAACCTAGCAAGGAAATAAGCGAGAGCAAGCTTGCATGCAAGTGGACTTTCATAATCTCAGAGATTTATTCAATTAAATAATACGTCATGCACCAATTCATTAATTAACACGTAAAAATGACTATTAAATTTTCAAGTAAACATATAATTAAAACTGTCACCTTATCAGAAAATTACGAATTAAAACAACCATAGTCAAACAAGGTATAAGTCGATTTAAAAAAATCCTTTCTAAATAAGTTAAGATTTTTTTAAATCAGTTAATAAACGACTGAATTCAAAGGTAACAGATATAGAAAAATATAGAACCGAATTTAGAACCTTTCCTTTTACTTTATGTTATTTTACAGAGTAACGGGAATAGCAAGTCGTTCACCTGATGGTAAGCGCTACGCCTGCCCACTACAGTTCCCACCACCTGCTAAAGTGCCATCCAGAACTCTATGTATTTCTCTATGACATTGGCTCTAAAGTCTCATTTAACTCCTTTTTAAAGTCTTTTAAAAATGGGTGCAATTCGCGCACATCATTAAAGTAATTTTCTGCATGTTTGTATAAAAGTGAAAGTCCCTAAAACCCACCTGCATTCTAACCGGAAGGTTCATAGCAACAGTATCAATGAGTGGGTTTCCCTGACTTTCCTTGACGCGTGCTGCGCGGCGGCGGCGGAGGCGGCGGCGGCGCGTGCGGATTTTACCTGCGCGTCGCTTGCGCCACAGCCACAGGTAACAAATTATCTAGCGGATGAAAATAGATACGCACACGTGAGGCGTGGTATTCCCATCATAAGATATTTCTGCTAAACCTTATAAATATCCTAATGAGTTTTACGGCGGTGGTAGCCTAGTGGGAGAACGTCTGCCTTTAATGAGTAGGACGTGAGTTCAAATCCCAGTGCGGGCACGTACCAATGTGTTTTCATTACAAAAAAATCAAATTTAAATAACAGGTTACGGTAAAAATACCTAAGTATAATACATTCATTACTTGCTTGCTAATAGCTATGTATTATTATTATTAATAACATTGCACCAGCAAAACTAAGTAGGAACTGTCATTACTTACATTTATGAAAGAATGAATTCCGTCATTTTGAAACTTATAAACGTTTCACGAAATACCTGAAAAATTGTTTGAAACCCATGAAAAATTGTAAGACGGCACTTGTATGTAACCCACACCAATGTATACTCGTATATTGCATGAGGATCTTACCTAAGTAGGTACTTCTGATGTCACAGCTTGTTTACCACTTATTCATTACGTACCTATTTCATTCACAATTATTCCAATACCTACTTAATAGTTTCGCATAGAATAAAGCTTTACTGTGAATAATTGCTGGAGATTTCACATTAAGGACCTCATATTGCATTATCTAAAAGTACTTCGCATTAGTTCCGTAGGTGTAGGCATGCGGCCAAGTAGCTGTAGGTACGTGTGTAATGAAAATTTTGGTTTAACACGTCGATTATAAAACAATGGTTATTCTACTGTGGTTGAACTACCACAATGCGGCTACCTTTATAAGTTTAGTTGGATGAATTTAACACAGATGTACCTACAGCATGTCTACAACGAGTGGGGGGCGCTAGATGACACCGGGCGCTCCACAGGCTGGAAGTGTGTGCTCCACAGCGATACACTCTACGAGATCAGCCGTATCACAGCGTAGCGGGGATGGCGCAGAAGGAGACTGCAGAGCGACTCAGAGAGGCTGACGCCCGATCTGACAGATCAGACAGGACGAGCAGAGCCGAAGATCAGGTTCAGTAGCGTTCACTAAGAGAGGCCTACGTCCAGCAGTGGATCAATGATGATGGCGCCGCAGTCGCCGAGCATGACAGTTTTCGACGAAAACTATAAAAGTCGACGACTGTAACAGGGATTTGGAGCCTTTTTGTGGTAGATATGATATGGTACGCAGATAAGCTAGTTGTCTGCTCTGGAAGACCTTTTGGTGACCTTTGAACTGGAGAATTTTAACTTCGATATTGTTTAGGGAAAATAAGTTTAACGTGAAGTTCTGAATCGGGAAGAAGGAATACAAAATAGTACATAAATCTATGAATGACTGTAAAGAAAAATACACCAACATACACCGAACCCTTCGTGACGTCTCACAACAGGAAATAACAAATGCATGTGACGTAAAATCAAAACATCGTTAAGTAGGTAATTACTTAATTGTGTGGTTTAGTGACGTCCGTCGTATGGTAGCTGATTTAAAGTGGAATACGTCGGAGAGTGTGTTTTCCATGAAACAATAGATACCTACTGCATCACACTTCACAACGTAAGTAACTGTCTTACTTATACTTAATGCCTTATTCATTAGGCATTATTACAGTCTAATCATAAATTACCGTCAAATGGAAAATTAGCTTGGCAAAAGTTCCGTAACGATTCAACGGATTTTACAGAAAAACAGATTGACAGACGTGTTTCATTTCGGTATCTTCCAGCCAGGGCTCAGAAAATATGTTTCGTTATCATATAGCTGTGTAAGATAAATTCTCAAAAACCAGTAGAGTAGGGTAATCGCATATCGACAGCCGACGCACAGCGCAATGGTAAAAATCTGGAGCTCAAGTAGTAGTGTGTAAACTAACGCCGCGCGCTTCCTGTCAGTAACATCAGTCGCTTCCTGTGGGAATGTAAATCTTCCTGCTCTTTCGCGTGTACTAATCAGACCTAAGCGAATCCCTATAGACAAGATAACTAGCCGGCTGGTGGACGACCGAAGGCGGAAGCTCAACGAGTGCTTGCAGCAGTCCAAGGTACGTGAGTGCATTGTATTCGCTGTAGCCTATGTCGAGTTATTGATCATCGTTTTCACCCTTATGTATTGCTCTAGTTAAGTATAAAGCCACTCCAATTCCGGCTTAGTGCGAATGCTTCAATGTGAATAAGTTGATTTAACTCTTAGGCACGTAGCCCACCGAAACAAACCTAATTTTCGAACAGACACTTAATAAGGATCCCAAAGCGATTATTATCTAGGTACACACAATACGGACGTCCTTTCTATTCGAAAGCTGTCGCCAAAAAGCCAAGGGCACCTGATCGTCCACCATAGACTCCATCGACTGCCCACACCGGCCAAAAGATCGCGCTGGCGTTCCGATCACACGATTAATTGCGATGTTGACGACTCGATTGCAGCAAAAATAACATATTTTACCAAGTGCCGCGCGATCAAAGTCGCGGGTGAAGCTTTAGTTATACAATATGTCGATTAGTTTAGGTATATAGAATATTATATTCAGTTGTGACTTTGTGAGTCAGTCTACGGACTGCCAGATGAAAAACTAAAGTAGGTAGACAAGGCACGCGCCGCGCACGTGGACGGCGCGCGCGCATTTTATGTTTGTGTGGTGACGTAGATAATATGTTGCGTTATTTAACTGCAATATTTCAACGTAAAAAACTATTACGTAAAACGTGCTAAAAGTTCAATAGATTTAACAATCGGTCAAATCCTCTTAGAGCTTATAAAAGTAACCCGCTGACCTCTATCAGAAAGTTATACTGAAACGCAGTTTC
The DNA here is from genome assembly GCA_912999815.1 of Campaea margaritaria. Classification (NCBI taxonomy): domain Eukaryota; kingdom Metazoa; phylum Arthropoda; class Insecta; order Lepidoptera; family Geometridae; genus Campaea; species Campaea margaritaria. The sequence goes on from OU538801.1 coordinate 11,717,819, forward strand.
AAAAAAGTGATAGGGATATCCGTTTATTATTATCTGAAAATGTATGAAATCTTCCATACTCTTCATACATAGTTCTAACAATGCATGGAGGCGAACTGCCTCCTAGGGACTATCTTCTATGTAGGTACCTATCTAGTTTTTATTAAAATTCGAAGTCTGGTTTTTTCTCGAATGGATGTTTTCCCGATCCGACGGTAGAGTCAGTTATAGTTAGCGTTTTGGTTTTTACTGTAAGCTTACTATTTTAAACTGTAAATAAATAACTAAATTACTACTCTATCTAGGATCTAGGTCCTATAAACACTCAGCAAATACTTGCGGTTCATTTTTCTCTGTGTTGGAATCGAACTCAGAACAACAAACCAACAAAAAACCGATGATCAAAATTTGATGGTTACATAATATTATACCTTTGTTTAGCATTATCGTAATGATGACAAGCGATAACATTTACACAATGTTTTATCATGTGTTGAATCACCTGTTGGTAGCCAGGACATTGCTACAATAGTAGGTATTTCAGTAGAAAACGTACATCACACGTAGATATGCCGGTAATCACTTAATGTCACCCACATCACAGATAACCCAGCAGTTCGTACTCACACTGCCTCGCAAGCTACCGCTCACGCATCATCTAGCTAGAGATGTATTGTTGATGATGGTGACCTTCTTGACGTATCCGTCAACGGCGTCCCTTGGAACACCATGGACACGAGATAGAGGCGTAATACCCGGCACCCAACCCTGTTAAAGTATTAGTGAGATATCATGAATGCTCTGCGAATTCCCATAAAGTTTTCTGGTGCTATCTTCTCTGACGGGCATATTTGCGAAGTACTAGTAGAGTTATCGACCATACAGTCATAGTGAGAAGACTCAAAATAACAAAACTGTTCGAGTTAATGTAGTGTTTAGTGTTAGTGAGTTCAAGTAATGCAGTACAAGTGCTGCCTATAAAGAACACGCAAAAATGTGTCTTCTCCTTAATAGAGACAATAAGCTGTAGTGTGAGGCCTCTTCTGCAAAAGTCCGCCTGGGGAAGTACCACACCTTTGCCAGATATTCATCTGCCAAGCAGTATACTCGTAATACTCGTATGACACTTTAGAACCGATGTCTCAGGGTGAGGAGTGCAGTGCAGTGCCGCGCAAGAGTTTGTTATGAAAAGTTCTGGGTGGCGCTGTAGCTGTCATGGGCAGGCGTGGCGCTTACCATCAGGTGAACAACTTGCTCGTCTGATAAAAAATAAACATTTAGAATGTCACGTGTTAAGTGTTACGCAACTCGAGAGGCTGTTTATTATCCTTTTGTTGACAAGGTCGCGTATTCCCCAGCACGTCATAAGCGCATAGCTCCTGAATGATGCTCCTCTGATTACAGGTAAATTGAGAGGCTTGCACGGGAAATCCGCACTTGAGGTTTCCTTCGCGTTTTGTCACTGGGACAGATCTTAATATGTTCCTTCCCGGAAATCTTGGAGCTCTTCGTAGAACTGTATCGACGCTTGAGTTAAACTGAATTAGATTCTCCATTGAGAATCTGGTAAGCGCTACGCCTGCCCATACCAGTTACAGTGCCACCCAGAACCCTGCATTGCATAATCCTGCGCGGCACTGCACTGCGCTCGTCACCCTGAGACATCGGCTCTAAAGTCTCATACGCCCAGTAATATCGCTGGAAACAGTGCCCTTTAAACCGGAACAGTAATGTTTGCACACTACTGCCAACGCTATGCTTACTTATGTTATTTGCCATTAAACAATATATAAAAGTATCTGATACTTCGGTAAGCACACGGTACTTCGCTAATCTTGCTGCGACGTAAGCGACGAGCCCCAGTTCTAATGACGCAACATAAAAACTGGTATTACCGCCGGGGATTTGTTTTACGATGTTTACTAAAAATCTATAGTTTTCCTTTCTATTTGCATATACTGCAAATGCTGGCTGCAGTTGTGAATGCCATGCAGCAAGAAGAACATTTCCTATTTTCTACTTTATTTCTATATCGATTGAATTAGGTTTAGTGAGCGATTAATCAACTCACCGGATGATAAGTAAGGATGCGGTCCATGGTGTAGGTCCTACACCTACACCTTTAAATATTAAATATAACGTATTAAACAGATGTATTAAATAGAACGGCCTTGGCCAATTATACTTACTAATTATTCATTGTTCATCATCATCATCATCAATCATCAAATTATCGAACACAGTAATGTTTGCACACTACTGCTTGGCAGATGAATATCTTCCCCAGGCGGTCTCTTGCAGAAGAGGCCTCGCTCTGATCTCATTAAAGATACAACATTGTAGACAGTGGAACTCTTCAGTGTATAACAGTAGATTGATGGCATTGGGGCTTGCATTGATCAGCTTGCAATACTAAATATGTATGTTTCAATTGAAACTTATGTGTTGTTCAGATATTATAATGTTGTCACAGCCAGCCTCTGACACGAAGTTTTCGAATTTGGAAGAGTACATTTTTACTGCGGTCATAGAAACTATTATTTGTTAGTTTTTAACGTTACATCAGCGAGCTTTGCAATCAAAATCCATTCGCCAAAGTGGCGGCGAGTCGCTGTAAAAGGTGCTTGTACTTTGCCACTTTTTTCTCGTCTGGGAGAAGGTTGCCGCTCGCGTAAGCAGCGGCGACCGCTCTGTGCGGGTTTCCCACAATTTCACAGTCTGCCGGGCGCCGCATTGTCACCATGCGGCCGTCACATTAATTGATTTCGGAACAATCGACGGTATTTCGCGGGTTTTACTGCCTTTATTCTTCATTTAGTTTGTTTGGGGCGTTGGACACGCTCGTTATTGTCGCGTTTTTCTTACGGTTGATTGGTAAAGTCCCTTAACGGCAAACTGTAATGATCTAGAAAACTGTTTAGTTAAATGCGCGGTGTCCAAACTAAGTATCAGACGGGTGTTCACTGTTCACTTCAGTTAAGGATAAACTTTGCAATTCCTGTAAATCTGTCTGTCTGAAAGATTGATTAAAATACATGAACAAAAAGTCGATTACAGCTACATTCTTGGAAACTAAAAGCACGCCTGTCGACGCTTCAATTTATTGCTGTGCTGATGAAACAATGGATTTTCCTCCATATTATTGTAATTTGAGTTCACTGGAAGCGACAGCCCGGGGTGCCCTGAAATGGACCCCGACGGTCCTTCGGAGAAAGATTTTCCCAAATCTGTAATGCGTATTCTTTTGATCACGCCGCGCCGCCGCCGCCCTGCGTCCGACGCATCGCCGATGACTCGATCTCCAATTGTGGATAAGCAAGCACGCATCATAGAAGAAACCGTTGCAGATTGGATTTTTAATAAATATTACTAACTTATTATTTTCTCTGATACTCACTACATATGTATGTATTATATTAAATAACTTGTAACTAAACCTGTTTAGAACTATCGTTAGGAGAACAGAGAAGGTCCACTCTAGTATCGCGCGTCCGATTCACATAACATACGCGTCTGCGATGCGTGCAGATTCTAAGCCGATGTCATAGTAAAAATATTTGATGAATAAAAATAGTAGGTCACTTTACTATGTCAAATTAAGATCTTTTATCTATAACATTATGTTTATGTTACTTGTATGGGCTATATTAAGGCACGTGCCACATTATTTTCAAATAAAAATACAGCAATTGTTTAAATACATACCTAATTATTTTTTTTAATTAATTACTAATCAATGCGACGAGCAAGCCACCTGATGGTACGCGCCACGCCTGCCCATAGCATCTACAGTGTCACCCAGAACTTACCATTACAAAATCTTGTGCGGCACTGCACTGCGCTCGTCACCCTGAGACATCGGTTCTAAAGTCTCTTGTGCCCAGTCCAAGGTCCCCAAAACTAGAACACAGTAATATTGCAGACTACTGCTTAGCAGATTAATATCTGGCAAAATTGTGGATGTTCTCCAGGCGGATTCTGATGCGTACTTTAATAGATAAATCGTTTTGTTCACATTATGCCGTACAACCGTACGACGCTAGTTCTCCGCTGCAGTAGACACTGTGTCCTGCCAGTCCGCATTCCTGTGTTCTAAGCGGGACTCTACGGTCCGAGGTGCGTCTGCGCAGGCCCGCACTACGGTCTGACGCGGCCACGCCCCTTCCGGCGTGCTTCCAGGAATCATGACGCACGTATCAGACGCATGTATGAGAGCTTTTACCTAATAAGGTTTGAAACGGAACTCGTTGCTTTAAAAGTGTGGATCGTTAATGACAGCAATCGTGGCATAGTGGGTTATGAGCTGACTGCGAAGCGTGAAGTTGCGTGTTCGATTCCCGAACAGGGCAACGATTTGTGTTGTATTATATATTATATTGGTTTACATAGTTACTTCTAGTACAATAATTTGCATGTGTGTGTATGTTAATTTGTAAAATAGGTAGGTATTACGTATGTGTTAGTTACCACTCCGAAGCTTCAGATGAAATGAGGTATTTTAGTAAATCTAACTATATTTTTAAGAAACTTGGTTTAAGTCTATTTAAATAACAGCTAGATTCGCAGCTAGAAACTTTTTTGTTTGAATAAATATTTTGGCGTCTACGATGCCGCACGCTTACCTAGAAGTAACCTCGTGTTACTTCTTCACTAAGTTCACTCGTGACTTTATGACTCCCAGGTTCAGTTAATGAGTGCATATTGCATCATGCATTATAATATAATGTTATGGCAATTATGTTTTCTGTGGTTACCTACTAGGATACTGCAAGATCATCTTGGTTGAGTATGCGTCTGGAAAAAGTGTCACTCACCACAAGACGTGCGTAATGTTCAGTACCTAGAGAGGTATTGACAGGTATAACCATCATACCGACATAAGATATGCAAAATATTGAATAAGATACGGATCGATGTTCTTTGTGTGAATGAGACCAGATGGAAAGGCTGTGACACCACCACGCATGGACCCTACACAACCTATTGGTCTGGAGTTCCAGAAACCAGTAGAGGGTCACAGGGAGTTGGTGTACTGCTTTCCGCTGGGATCGTAGCATGTGGATGTGTGTATCTTCTATCTTGGTGCTATCTTCTTTAACGGGCGTATTTCCGAAGCACTGGTAGAGTTAATGGAGTTTCCCTTTCCTGTACGAGATTCAGGCATGAATCACCACATGAAAGGGAAATTTCCTTTTTCAAACTCAAACCATAATCAGTCATTAGTTTAGTAGATCATATTTGATTTATATTTTAAGCCGCTAGTATGAAGGTTCATACAAACCGCTTGCCTATTATTTTTTTTTGTTATTGCACATTTGGGCGTGAAATATTGGTTAACAGCGCGTCACATGGTAGTCCTCGATATCGGTCCCGCCAAGTGTCCTGGCGGGCGAGCGCGGGTAGAGGTGCGGGCGTGTAGATTTCGCGGGGTGGAGAGAGGCCATTCTGTATGTAGAGCTATATTTATTCCATGGTACTACGTAGCATAACCTTGTTTAAAAGGGTGCAGCTGCGTTTTCAGTGACTATATGAAGTTATTCATTTCGAAAAGGTGCATGTAGGACCAGATGTTCGTGATTCAGTGGGTTCTCCTGGGCACCCCACGACTGACGCATTTGTAGGAAAAACATCTGTTTCGATACCTTAGGTAAATATTATAACACCTATGGATAAGAAAATGTAAAAGTATATGGTTTTAATTCCACTTTAATTAGGTGGAATCAAAACTATATATTTCTACATTTTCTTATTGTTAATGGATTTCCGCAAAGTAACGATTCTATTCTAATATCTATTATCTATACCTTTCTATTAACTACATCTTTGGATATTATTATTTCGGAGGTGGGTATCTTATCTACCAATCCGGACTGGGCCCCCGTGGTGAATTATGGCCTAATCCTCCTCACCAAAGTGAGGAGAGACCCGTGCTCAGCAGCGGCCCAATATAGATTGATGATGATGATAAACTTATTAGGTATACCTTATTTACTTATACTTATTGTGCTTTGTTAACTTAAATACTTACAGATAAAATTAATATGACCTACAATACTACGTAGTAATGATTCTACGCCAATACGTGAAATTACTCCGAACAAACACAAATGAAGTACTCATTTAGACGAACCTCACCTATATTGTACCGTAGGCATCGTAAATTATCCTCAATTGGATTGACCGTAATTTACGATACGGTAGACACTCGACAGGACGTATAGTTCAAGGTCAAGGTCAGTTGCGGTCAACCCATAATTGAGGATCAGAAACCGATAAGTCCATGTAACAACCATATTTTTTTTCTGCTAGTTATCCAGCTTAAGTGTTATCTTGGTGACGCCATAACTTGAAAACGGCTAGACCGATTAGGCCGTTTTTTATTTTAAAATGCTCGTAAAAAATATCGATCAGGTTTTGACGAAGAAAAAATGAAAAAAAATTACCTAAAAGTTGGAAAATTTGGGAAAGACTTGAAGTGATTTTTTTCTATTTGTCATTTTTGTATAAAGTCACGGCTTAAGATTTGTTTTTTGGCGATCTTCAGTTGTTTATTTTCGCATCTGATATAGGCTGTTTTTAAACTGGGAAAGGTACGGGAAATTAGAATTACGCGGACGAAACCGCGGGGCGCAGCTAGTCTATCTATCTATATATATATATATATATATATATATATATATATATAAACGTTATGTAGGTTTGTGTACGCTTCAAATACTTCCGCACCGATCGAGCTGAAATTTTAGCATGATATATAAACCGCATCAAGGATTGTTTTTATGTACAGCGAATGTGCGAATGTGCCACATCAAAGCGTGGCAGGGTACAGCTAGTATAGTAATAAAAATTAATAAATATAAATATTAGACATATTTAACCCAGGTTTCAAACGTGACACCAGCACACTTACCTAGCCGATCTCTTCTACGTATGGTGATTCTTCAATTACTCCAATGATCAGTGAGATCATTTCCAGAGAAGTTCATCGCAGGAAACGGGAGCGGATCCTGAGACCTGATGAATCACGATTGTGTATCCCAGATTGAGCATTGGTCACGGGCACGTCACAGAGCAATGAAGTCGATGGGAGACGCGTCATGTAAGCAGATTTCTTTTAGTATTTTACAGGCCTCTTGCTTTTGTGTCCAACCGTGAATTATTATTTCTCGTGCATTAGGTTTGCCTGTATTCTACATTTACAACTATTATCTGTTATCGAAAAGCTCTAATTAGTCTAGGTGAGGTGATGAAAAAAGGAATTTACCCTCGACAGCTTTGCTGTTATGCAATGTGACGTTTTAATAGAGTTAAGAAAAAACCTTTGCACGTATTGGAAACTTTTGGGCTCATACAGCTACGTAAGAATTTTTAAATCTGCAGTAGGGAACGTAACGAGCTTTGTGGTATAAAATAATGTACTAACGAAGAGTTGAAAATGGGACATTTACTATGTATTATACGTTGTGTGAATTTTTATATATTTCGCTGCAAGCATTAAGTTGATAGTGACCATGTCACTTTAAAACCTTATATAGTTGAGACACTGTTTCAAAGTTCAGACTAACAAAACTATGGGCGACAAAGTCCGAAGAAAACCTTTTTTTTTTGGATAACATATACCTACTGCTAAAATCTTTCTAAAACCCTCCTGATTCGAACTAGAACTATTGAATTGCGGATTTAAAAGAGTTGTTACGTGAGCTTCGCTCACGGTGTCGGTCGTCGTCGCGGACAAGTTAACAAAAACACACATATAAATGTGTCAAGTGCACGCACGGTCGGAGCTGATGGGCCGACAATGGCGGCGCAGCGCCGGCCACAATGCAGCACCCGCGGCGGCGGTCACGCGCGGCCTCCGGGACTAATCACCGGTTACTGCTTAAGGTGGAGGGCTTCTGCAATAGCTTTGAAACTATTCTCAAAAGTAAAGCAACCAGAGAAACAATAATATGGAATAAGCGATGTCGCTATATACCGGTTGAGCTCTAAAGGAGTGGAATTTCTTGCTCTCCTCGGTACTTACTTGCTTATCATTGCTCGGAAGTGTTCAAATCAAGAGTGGCCGTATTGTCGCTTCTTATCAGGACCTCAAGTATGATAGCTATTGAACCGCGTTATCGCTGTCAAAGTTGTAAATTTTGACAGTTTCTCAGTACAAATGCTGTCAAATTTGACAGCGATATTGCAGCGGTAACGCGGTCCAAGGGCTAACAAACTAGAGATCCTAGTCAGTACGATATTCTTATAACATTCAATAGGATTACATTTGTTCCATCTATTTAAATTGATTTCATTGATTTTAGCCTCTATCTCACCAGGTGTGAGTTGATGGTTGAAGTTTCACTCTGTCTATTAAGAGGCCGTTGCGGTAATTGTGTAGCGGGACTGCCATAATTTGTTATAGAACATTTACAGCAGACAGACCGTCCCGCAATGGTCGTACCATTGCGGGACGGTCTGTCAATAGGCATACGTTAGTAGATGTTAATAAGTATAGATAGATCCTTGAAAAAAGCGCCAGGCAGTGCATTAAAGGTTGACCCGCCTAATTTTTAAATAATGCGTTCACTGTTTATCATTTCTTTTCGTTGTCAAATGATATAAAGTTTAGCGAGCGGTAATAAATATATAACTTTCGGAGGACGTTGGGGTGCAGTAACGCACTTGATCCTCTTTACTTTCGTTTTAAACTCGTAACTTGATAAAATTAGCAACATTTTATACAAAGCGCCACTCGCCTTTGGAATGCCACTCTATAACAATCAAACTCTCAGTTCCGATCGAAAGGGGCTCAACGCACTCAAAATGGGCTAAATTCTCATAAAAAAGCAAAGCGACATCGAAACTTGTTCTTAAGAATGGGTACCTATGAAAAAAGCGATGTGGGCCGTCTCGCGACCCGTCTCCTTAAGGGCCTAGGGACTCCGTGCCGTGCGTCACGTAGGACTCCGCTTTCTACCGACAAGACCCTCGGCACGTCTGCCGCACTATTGTGTTGGATTAGTACGACATTTAGGCCACTAAGCGTAAACGGCTTTTATCAACAAAGGCAATTTGTTTTACCATAAAAACGCATCTTCAGCATTTTAAATTATAGACGTAGGAAAAAATATAAATGTATGGACAGAATTCGTTGTAACATGAATGATATCTTTTATAGAGCTTCGAATAGTCTATTTTAGGGCTGCGAAAGCTGTGCGAATTTTGCGGTGTGACTGTTACGTGCTACGAAGTGCTACGCAGACTTTGGAAGTATTCGCTCGAACTCAGAAGTGAAACCGACCTGAAAACTAGTGATGTTAATGATATAAAATAAAATACAAACAAATAATCTCGTAACAAACTGAAAACCAATCCCTACTTATATTATAAATGCGAAAGTAACTCTGTCTGTCTGTTGCTCTTTCACGCCCAAACTACTGAACCGATTGAAATGAAACTTGGTACAGAGATAGTCTAGAGCCTAAGAAAGGACATAGGGTACTTTTTAATGCGAAAAAAGCATTGTAAGGGTTTGAAACAGGGGATGAAAGTTTGTATGGAAATATGTAAGGTTTCGGCTAAACCACTGCACCGATTTAAAAGATTATTTCACTAATGGAAAGCTACATTGACAGCGAGTAACATGTGCTATATTTTATCCCCATATTCCCGCGGGAACAGGAACTACGCGGGTGAAACCGCGGGGCGCAGCTAGTATTTTATAAAAGGCGATGAGCGCAGCGCTAAGCGCCGCGCAGCACTTTGTTGTCCAAAGTTGTGGTTACAATAGACTAACTTTCGCCCGCAACTTTGTCCGGGCAGACTACAATTTATCACGCAAAAAAGTATCCTAGGTCCTTCCTCAGGGTACAATTTATCTCCTTTCCAATTTTATTACGATTTGTTCAGCCGTTTAGTCATTAAAATGTAACAAACAAACAAACAGAGTTATTTTCGAATTTATGATATTACTAGCTGCGCCCCGTGGTTTCACCCACGTAGCTCCCGTTCCTGTAAGACAAAAAGGGATAAAAATAGCCTATGTTACTGGCTGATGATGTAACTTTCCATTGGTGAAAGAATTTTTAAAATCAATCAAGCAGTTTAAGCAGATCGTGTAACTAACAAACAAACAAAGTCACATTCGCATTTGTAATATTAGTTCGGAATAGTTCGGATACTTAATAAAATATGGATGAATAGTTATAATGCTTACCATCTAGGAAATTATTTGCTCGTCTTGTCGATCAGTCGGTTGTTATATAAATACTAAACACGTCTACAGTTTTCTTAGATAAGTCGTCAAAAGCACTAACAAGTTTTAGACAAGACATCCAAATTAAGTGAATCCAATAGTGAAAGTGTTTAATATTATTGCCGCTTGATCCACGACATTGACCACAGACGCCAGGTGCTTGCTTAGTGACCTTTCAATTCAAGTAATAATTAATTCATATTTGCACTTTTCAATTTGCCTGTTTTTACTTTGTGCGGTTTTGTGGTCAGTTTTAATACCACATTGTGAATTGATAGATGACCTACGAAATAGAAAGCTCTCGCGGTCACCTGGAAATATGCTAAGAGCCGATAGCTTCTTACTGTCATGTGTATTTTCAAAATATTTAAACCGCAATTACTTATTTGAGAATCTATCGAGAAAGTACAATTTGTGGTCGCCGTTCTAATCTAGACACACTAGCATAGCTAAATAATTACAATAATGAATTTTTATATCTGGTTGTTATTTTTTTTAATATATTTTTTCCATTTACGAGTGACTTTTAATGAAGTACGGAGCTGATATTGCCAGTCCTTAGAAAAAGAAGATAGAAATAAATTTAAACTGAATGTGACCGCGAAAACGCCGAAGCTACGCACTAATCTCCATAGGTGGAAGATTAGTGCTTATAAAAACTGCGGCACACCCCTTACACTCGAGATACCCTAAACATAAAGTTAAACAATACTGAAAATCAATAATACATTTTAAGACTGTTTATGTTTAATTTAAGCTACTTTGTATCTCAAATGTAATAGGTAAATTCATAATTAAATGCACCTAAGTAAGACAGATGGTTTGCCACCGGAAGTCATTCTGCATTAAGTAATAAAATAAATAAATAACGCGTCACAATCACATACATAGATTCTGACCTATAACTAGGAGTCCAAGTATCTACCAGAAAATAGAAGTCAGCTGTACAGTACAGTAGAAACAGATTCGATTCTTCGACGTGTGTCTCAGATCAATTCCCATGCCGTCTAGAGCTTACATTTTGTAACATTTAATCATTAGTAAGATGTTAAATTTATTAAAGATAATTTGGGTTTCACTTCCGTAATGATGAAGAAACCGCAGCTCTACCACAAATCACATTCAAGTTTTAATTAATGGCATGGCGACACGATATGAGGCACGTGCGCGCGCGCCGCTGGCCGCGCGGCGGCGCCGGCGGTGCGGCGTGGTGCGTGGGCGGCATTCGGTCCGGGACGCAGCCTCCGCGCTTGCCCAATGTTGACTTATGAGGGGCCGAGCAAAGGCCTCGGGAAAAGTCACGTAGCTATCGACTCTACAACATGATACCAAGCTTAAAAAAACGATGAAGAAAGGACAGACGGATACAAATGTAAGACCGGCCTTAGCTAAGGCCGGTCTTACACGAATAGCTCGAGCACTTGATGATCGAACAACATACATGGACCGCTCCAGCAGTCAACAATTCAAAGGTTGAAGACATGTTCCTAACGTTTTAAAATTTTTGTTTACACGCACATTTAAATAAGTAATCAAGTAAGCATAATCGATCGAGGGTTACTTAAAACCTCAATTAAAGTCCACCGCCGCGCCGCCGCAGTCTTATTAGAGTTCGTGGTTTTGTCAATTTGCCAACAAATGTTCTCGATTAGCTTCATTAGATCGGATTGCGGTGACAGGTTGTGGAGTCCATCGACCGCAATCTACGCAGCCTATATACCAGCTTGGGGGAGAACAACGGTATACGGACCCGGAACTTCCAAATAGTGATGCGCTGAAGTTATCCACGAAGTGAGAATTCGGTTTGCCGTGCTGAAGTTTTTAGTTTATAGTAAAATTTCTCTGATTTTACGAGCCATATTAAAATCTCAAAAGTACAGCGGCTGACAAGGACTTCAGTGTCTCATACTGTAAATATTGTTATTCGCAGAACTTTCTGAGTGGCCTGGTATTTTGCATTCAACAATATTTACAAAAATATTAGATATTTGATGACCTACTTCATATTCAATATCATGATCCTCATGTGAAAAACTTCTTAAATATTCTTACACTACAATTCCCGATGAAGTCAGACTAAGTACGAAAAGTTGAAATATTTTTGGCATCAGAGACGGTTGAAAGAAAACTCAATAACACACCCATCCCTACTTCCCGGATATAGCAATTTGATCGTTCAATAATCATTTAACTGTTCCTACAATTATCTTGCAAAAAAGTCCATTAGATAGTTGAAACCGCAGCCGCATGTTTATAAACACGCGGGTCAAGACCTCGCGCCGCGCGCCGGTGGCCGACCTCACGCACGTGGCGCCGGAGCCTCCAGTCTGTAGCTATAGAAACGCGTTGTCGCAGCTTATTAAATTTAATTTAAAAAAAAGAAAAGCGTCACCATCACATAGATGGATACTGGAGGCATACCATGACCATGACCATGAGGTCATGGTATGCCTCCTGATCCCTAACTAGAACTCCCTGTATCTAGGGAACCAGGAACTATAAGGGCTATGGTCCTACAAACATCCAGACTTAGAGCAACTTTTGGTTTTAACAAATATTTTGTGCTGTTCGGGAATCGAGTCCGCGACCTCACGCTTCGGACTCGGCTCATCACCCACTTGGAAATTGCAGTCAAAGTCACCATTTTTGATTATTTTTTTTCCTATACAAAGTCAGTCAAACCGATAAATCGATAGTCGGCGACTTTGACATCGATTTGCAGCGATAGTCGGTGACTTTGCAGTGATAACGCAGTTCGATAACTGACAGACTGGAGGCCCTGTTCTTAACGAACCTGGCCGCGTAATTACAAACCCGCGCGCGCGTTTGTGATATTATTGGCCTAACACAAATCCTGTATTCTGTTTAGGGATACTCTGTGGTGCTTTGGGGTATTTACTGTATGTACACCAAAACTTATTCCAAACCCTATTATAGCACAGACAGATCAATCTGTAGGTTTGGGTTGGCGTCACATAGACACATCTCTTCTTTGTAGAATAAATACTATATAAAAAAACCCTGACAAATAACGCTTCAGTCTTCTAACTTATTTCGTGAAAATTTAACGCTACGTAGCATTTTTACCAAATACTGCAAATGCACTCGAACGCACGCTCCGTATTGCAATGCAGCTTCGTACAAAAGTTGATGCAACACAGACTATGGCGGTGTATTGTAGTGGGGTTTGATCTTACGCAGCCTGCCCTGTTCAGCGGTATGTGAAGTCCTTCCTGTGCGTCAAACTGTACCTATGCGTGGTATGTCCGGACCTTGCAGTCGACCTTTCGAGCCTTGCCTCAAATCGGACCGCGATACAGACTCCGGATCGAATCTGAAACCTAGATGCCTCTCAATACTGCCTTTCCAAGATAACTTACAAAGTAAAGCTTGGAAAAGGAGTAATCTATGGTGTTTTAATTTAAGTTTCCTTGTGACTGGGGTATACATTTGACCCAGTCGGGTTCAGACAGACATTTAAATGTAACCGCAGGGCGCAGGCGCGCCTGCTGATACGAGGAACCTACCAGCCGAAAGTTGTTGGTTTTGTGGGAACGCGTCGGTCCTCCGTACAATGTTGCGACCTGAATACTAACAAGCCGCGGTTTTCTATGGAACTCATTTGGGACTATTGCTATCTGGTACATTAAATGTACTGTATTAGGAAAAATTACGTGTTATTAAGTTCCGAGAATATTTTTCCTACTCTAAGGTTTATTTTCCTTTGCGCGGAGTTACGAACGTTCCTTCCGTTGATAATGAGATTTCTTAAAAAGATAGATTTGAACTGAGTTTTCAACAGACTTATCATCTTTAATATCTTGTGTAGTATCGTGGTATACCATGCTTCATTGCTTAAAACCATCGTAACGTTCTATACTCATGTTGAATGAATTCAGCCAGGGATCACGTAAGAGCCGCGTCTACAGAATAGGTGTGTCATAGAGCGGCGGCTTTACTAGATCACTTCGGCAGATTTCAAGTGAAGCCTCATGCGTCAAAGTACGCCGTGCCGCCCGCAGCCGGGGCGCATCGCTAGTGACATATCGCCAGCATTTGCTGTTACAATGCCAGCATTAATAAATATTAAGCTTCGTCGTGGGAGATCTCTGACTCACATACAAGAAAGTAAAGCAAATATCGACACATGACACATCTCCGTGATCAATATGTGAGATCCGTGCCCATTTGTGTAACATAAGTTATTGATGGCTCTACAGTAAGTGCGGTAGACGTGCGGTGAAAAATAAAGCGGCAACTGCAGCGCTTTTTAGTCACTAAGCCGCCTAGACGTAGCGAAATCTAGCGGCTGATTTGCCGCGCGTTTTTTCACCGCAAGTCTGTAAGCGCGTGCTGTGATGACAAATGTTCATAGAATTTTTGGATCAGTGTAACAGCGACTCAACAAATGTAATTGTTTCCATGTATGACCCTAATAAAAAAAATGGACAGTCTTACAAACCATTACTAACTTGTGACAAGTTAGCAATATAGTTGTAGTATGGATTCCTCTTACTTTATTAAAACTTCCTTGGAGTTATTTATCCATTCTATTGGTATTTATGACGCAAATTATAGAGAGAAGAAATTATACTCCGAAACTTTATATCTAACTTGCGGTTCATGACTCTTAAAAAACTGAAAGGACGTTAACTTAAACCTTCTTAAAGGTTATTCCGAAGGAGTGGGATGCGCCGGATTCCGTTAGAACGGAAACGGAGCCTGAATTCCACGACGGACACGTGAGGTGGCCGTGTGGTAACCAAGCCGTACTTGCTTTTGATCAACACTGCACTTTGATAGTGAACTGTAGACAGTGCAGTTGATGAATTCATATTCATTGTCAGGTGATGGGAATATGATGATGTCATGCAAAATATAGAATACACAGTAGCTGTTACTTCGTTCACAGTAAAAAAATCCTACAAAACCTGTTGGCCTATACCGGAGCGTCACCAATAAACAGATTTAGAATGCGATTTTGGAAAGCACTTTGTATATAGTAGGGAAATGGTGGTTACGAACCCAAAAGTATTAATTCTTAAAGCAATTTTTTTCTGAAACAAAAGAACATCGAAATAAAAAATTTGCAAGCTTATTTTGACAATCTGCAATAAAGAATGTTTACTAAAATCTATATATATAAAAATGTTATGTTGGTGTGTGTGCGCTTCAAAAACTCAAAAAGTTCTGCACCGATCGAGCTGAAATTTTAGCATGATATATAATCCGCATCAAGGATTGTTTTTATCTATTTTTTTCATCAGTGACATATCAGCGAATGTGCGAATGTGCCACAGCGAATCGTGCCAGGGCACAGTTAGTAATATTATAATAATACCAGTTTTTATTGACGTTTTTTTGCAAAGGTATATTTTGTAGTTTGTTTTGATTGCTTTCATATGAACATAACGAGCGACGCTAACATTGTGAGGCGACGTGACTCACTGTTTCTTGATTTATCTTCTAAGGCCGACAAGTTTTTTACTCTATTAATTTCTTGGTACGTAGTCTAGTAAAGTTAGGTTTTCAGTTTCGAGGAATGGTAATTGTGCCGTCTACACACATTGCACACTACACACACGCACACATACACACACACACACACACATGCATACATACACTACATACACTAATACAACTACAACACAACAACACTATAACATAATATACTATTATTGTGTATATTAGATTAGAAGTCAAATGATGCAGCCAGGACGACAGTAAGAGGGCCGATGACTAATAATCTCTTGGAAACTGGTCCAGCTCAATTTAGCTTGGCGCCATCTTCCAATTAAACTTGTTTAAAAGCTCACAGGTCTTGAAATTAATTGCTTTGTACATATTCAAAATATTAAAGTAATTCAAATAATAAGTTGTAATAATAGTAATTTGTAATTTAATTTGGGACATTTAACTGTATTTTGTAATATTATAATATTTATTAATTTGAATTTTTATTGTGTATTTTGTTAATTATTTGATTGTTTGTATGGATTTCTATATGTGAAATAAATGATTATTATTCTGTTTATTAATTCAATTCTTAAGTTTAATTTGTTTTAATTATATCAAAATGGGATCCACATTGGGCCAGCGTGGTAGATAATAGCCCATCCTTTCTCCCAGAGAAGGTCTGGGTCCCAGCCGTGGGACCAAATTAGACTGATAAATATGAGGTCGTTGACACAATCTACCTTGAACCACCTATAGCTAGGCGTCATTAACTTTTACTAATTATTATTTTTCGCTCTAATTTTATTCGTCATTGGTAGTTAATTATGATTTCATTGCCCAACTACGCGCTAAGTAAAAAACTGGTATTTCCATACTCTGCCTACAGCAGCATTTTCAATACCCTGTAAATCAATTTCATTATCTTCCGATCATAGAGTAAACAAAACCTTACACTGAAAAAATAAGAACTGTTATTGCTTGAATTTTTTTAAGCGTGTGAATCACGCGGGTTTTCCCGCCGGCATTGTGATTGCATGGACCCGGAATATTTAAGACTATTATCATAAATAATAAGTATAGTTATTAGAAAAAAACGGTGATACCGTTAGAAGCACTTAGCACTGTAGCAATTAGAGATATTAATGAAAGCAAGGTCCGATCAATTAACATCCTAATCTACAATAATTAAAATATGACCGAACTAAAAAACCTCATATTGTTATTGGTCTTCAGCTAAATTATTTAATATTCTAATGAAATAAAAAATGAATACCTAAAAAGCAAGCCGAACTAAAAAGTAGAAAAGTAATGAAATGTATGGTATTAAAGCGGGGGTGCTTCATATCAAAGGGTAATTATAAATTTAAAATAAAAAGCACAACAAAATAATCAAATAAAAAAAAATAACATAAAATAAATAATTAATAACGCGTGACGATAATAAAGTAGAAAAAGTGTGTTAAAAAAGAAAAAATATAATTATGTTCTACATAATACAAAAAAAGGTTTACATAATTTTTGAAAATGATTTTTCAAAAAGGTAAGCTTCTAAGAAATGCCGTATTTGAATTTTTCTTGTTTACTGAAAGAAATATGTTTCACCTTCAGCCAATTCGTAACCTAATACGATACGAAAAAAACAAACAAAAGTTTGAACTGTTCTGTACTGTAACTGTACTTCTATAAACAAAAATTGTATGTTCAAATTTAAATAAGTACAATCACTAAATCGCTGAACTGTTTTACTTTTTTGTCTCTTTTGCGAATCTTCACACAACGTGTGCGTTTACTGTTTACTAGCGTTGTGTCGTAACTAAACTCAATCAGCTGTGCGGGCGCACACAACTGGTGTGATAAAATTGACAATACAGCAGTGCGGGTTCGCACACCAGGCGTGTTTACGCTTGCCGTAAAATTATAAAAACACAGACGTGTGTGTTTCCAGCAGAGAACGTGTTAAGTTTTTTATTTCTGACATTCCAACAATATTTAAAATATTGCAAAATTTTCTGATTGCCTAAATAAAGCGGTTATTACAAAACGTTAGGTTCGCGAGCACGCGACGGTGAGTAACGCGGCTCGACCGCGTCAGAGCGTTACGTTGCCGCCAGATTTACACCTCACTCTGCGGTTGACACTGCATTATTTGTATGTAAAAGACTCCACGAAACAGTTTACGATAGCTTTTTCAAGAAATACTTGAAAGCCTGGGAATCACTTGAACGATGAGTGTTGTAGACGGAATCGAATACCAATTGGACAGCTGCGCGAAACATAGTCGGTTAGGTCATAGAAATACTGAGAAATACATAAAAACAAATGGAAATTAACTATGTGGGCTAACGTGAATGATGGCTATTTTGCAGCAGTAAAACTGATCGAGAACATAATAACAAATTAATTTGATAGAGCATTTTATTTTAATACAGCTTGCTTATAAAAGTAAGTTTCCAATTAAAATCAAATTAAACGATAATCCAAATTTATCCGTTTCAAATATAAAACGTACAAAACGGCATATATACATATTCTACCGTTTGATATTTACGGTTTCTTTTAACGTAAATCTAACGGTAGAATATGTAAGTATATACCTACACACTATGACAAAATGAAACGCACTGGAAAATATGTAAAGTTGCTTTTTTAAACAAAAATAAATAGACATAAATACCTATTTAACTTCACCAACATACGCAAATACTAAAGTGATAAGAAGTATACAGCTGAACTAATAAAAATAATATAATACACAGATACAGCTATGTTACAGAACATTTATATGACTTTAATTATTAAATTATAATCAAACTTATAATGTGTTTGTATAATTAATAAAAAGTTATAATGTACCAAGAAAAGACATCAACGCGCGCGCCTTAAGTGAAAGTTCCAGAGTAGACTTTGGAGGCATGTGAGGTATATTCGACAGGTAAATAATACTTTATTTTATAAGAGTTCTTTTGTAAGTTCAATAAAAGTATTTAACCACTTGCCTTTAGAGCTAAAAACTTTACAAAGCGACAAATTCAAAAAGAATTTGAAAAAATGGTTATCAACCCAGGCTTTTTATAATTTAGATGAATATTTTAACACTAATTAATATGTTATAATAGTTTGTAAATGTTAGGAATTTAAAGAATTTATTGCTACTTTGGCCTAACTGTAAATTAATATTGTATAATGTTACCACATGTTTAAAATAATTATTGTATGTTCGAAATGGACAGGCTGTTGGAACTTTTTTAAATTTTAAGACCACAATATTGTTTTGTACCTACACAGTTTTTAACAATAAACGTATTCTATTCTATTCTATTCTAGTTTTGTTCATTCTCCGCCGAATACAAGGACCAACGACATTGAAGATAAAAAGTATGATTAAAAAAACTACATAAGTATCTCTCAAAGGTTAGAAATTACTATTAAACTTTGTGTGTGCAGTTTCATCAATCTAATCACCGCTCGGAATTTCAAAACACTGATGTAAGTAACTTATTTAGATCGTGTTTAAATATTATACACACTATTTATAGTAACATATAAATACTATTTATAGTAACATATAAATCATAAATACAAATATGTATTTATGATTTTATTATTTAAAATATTCATCCCGCAATGTAGAAAATTTAAATGGTCAACATAAAGCGTCTCTCATTTTGCATTATTACGAGTAACTTCAAGATACGCTAGATTCTCAATTATATCTTTAATCGTATTTCGATATCGTAAGTATAATCGATGTTCCCTGAACCCACTTATCAACTATAAGTCCACACGTATGACAATAAATATTGTAAAGCGAGTTACACACGGTGACGTCACATCGCGAATGTCACAAGCCGCGCGGGTCGAGGGCGCGCCGCTCCGCCGCGGCCGCCGGGTGACGCTGCCCGCGCCGTGGCAGACAGACCGGCGCCGGCGCCGGCGCACCCGCTTCGTGAGACGCATGCAGTTGAACCGCACACTTGCGACATCCCTTTACTGTTCTTGTACACTGCTAATCTGTCTGTTGGAAGTTCTTTTTTGTAAAATAGGTTATCAATGTATAGAATCAACTGTGATACTCACTTAATTTAGTATTACCCGACTGAAATTGATCGTAAATAACCGTCTGATTTTTATTTTTCACTATAGACTTTTTGGAATACGTCGATAAATTAGCTGCAAACAACTACATATCCATCCTTTCACCTTTCTCCATAATAGACATAATATACGAATAACTGGTTAATACTTGTTCTGGTAACACGCACTCCGGTCCCAAGACACAGACCCCGCGCCTAGTTTGGAACTCACTGTTAATCCTTGTTTCAACATAATGTTCGCTCTTTTTGTAAATTTTATTAGTAACACTTAACTTATTTAGCAATAAAAATTCATTTTTCATTTATTTATCATTTCAACAAATAGTAAGCTCGGAATAAAGTGATAACTTGAAACAATTATATAAATTCAGTCGCACAGTTGTTTGTGTGTCCGTCGCAAGTGTGCGGGGCGCCTTAGGCACACATTGAGATATTATACAATTACGTTGATGATACGAGTCGTCGGCCGACACAAGCCCAAGGTTATAATATACACTGTATAGTCTACACTTTAAACATTACATAGTTGACATCTCGAAACTGCGGAACTGCGATGGTTTTAAATCGTATTTTTTTGCAGTTCTTATATTATATTAATCGACAAATTAAATAGTGTTGTGGTCGCCATAAATCGACACTGAATAAAAATATATTATGTTCATTTAAAACTGGTGAAGCGTCATACTGTGCCTTTATGGGTTTGTGGTGGAAGCTGGGTAGCTACCCGATCTGCGCTGGTGCCTACTTTCTTCGAAATGTTCTTGGCTTCCTTGGTGGTTAGACTTTTACGTAGAAGAAATAAATTGGACCACAAAAACATCAGTGTTTCTTTACAAATTCAATCGCGCGCTCTTTTCTCTTAAAATATTAATATTACGCTTCTTGCTTAGACAATTCGAGCCCAATTTTAAAATAATCTTAATCACATTATCAGTGTTAGTTTTTCTGTGCTATTATTTGATGACCAGCCTTTCTGTTGGAACTTGCCTTCTGGAGCTGCTGGGGAGCCAGGAATCTGGATCCGGTGAGTGAACACATATCCAATTTATTTCAGTGCAGAACCTTACCATGTTAAACCTATAAACCATAAACCTATAAACCATTGTTTTCTTGTTCGTAAGAACGCCACGGTGTGGCTATTTAAACGCCGCACCCAGAACAACCTTGAATATGTAAAATTCACACATTAATTTTAATAACAGTTCATTTTATTTTAATAATAATTCTGGGGAATTCTTAGTGTCTCTTATTATTGGGATAAAATAATGATCATATTTTGTCAAACGGTCGTCAGACCAGTTTCTTTCAAGTCCAATTTCCCCACAACGCCCACCCACACGCTGTACACTTAAACACATATGTACCCTTCACTCAAGTTCACTCACATGGAGGGTCTGAGTCAGGTCAGGCAGGGCCTCCCTGCATGGAGGACCACGGTCCAATGTGACCTTAAACGAGCTAACCAAAGGACTACGCACGCTCACGCTTTATTCTTTGCCAAAATTATATGATCGACTCGCGATCTCTGACCATTTTAATTGGACTTTGTTTTTACCATTACTAGAGTAATTTCTCTTGCTCGTCCCCCTTCAAAACCGTGCCAGGTTCATAGAGTATAATTATATTCATAAAAAACAGACCAATTGACAACTTCCTCCTTTTTTGAAGTTTAAAAATGAAATGTGTTTGAGTGTGATTTTATGATCTACCAAACGTCAACAATGTATCGATTGACTTGCTTATTAGGTCCCCGAAAATGTCGGTATCTAAACATTATATGGAAACTAGCAAAAATATTTCACCATCTTAACTGCAGTTTTGATTGTTTACACAAGAATTAAGGAAGTCATAGGTAAACCCGAATTTAATCATCCGTTTCTTATAAACTACTCAGTTATTTGGGTATTATTTTATAACCCAATTAGTAGTTAGATCACGTACCAGAAATTCATTCAAAATTCAACTGAATTCTATTTACAAACGTGTGTGTTGTATTTTCCGTGCAATCTATATCTATTCTATACTAATATATAAAGCTGAAGAGTTTGTTTGTTTGTTTGTTTGTTTGAACGCTAGGATCTCAGGAGCTGCTGGTTCAAATTAAAGATTTTTTTTTGTGTTGAATAGTCCATTTATCGAGATAGGTTACATAACATCACGCTACGACCAATAGGAGCGGAGCATCAACGAAGAATGTGGCAAAAACGGGGAAAATATATTGCTTTTAAGAGAGTTATTGCGGGAAAACTTGAATTATGCGGGTGAAACCGCGGGGCGCTGCTAGTATTTTATAATCTTAATTTCAACTTCGACATGACTAGAAAGCTGAAACTTAGGTTTTTTGCAGAACTTGAGAATTACCGAATTTCTGATCTTTTAAGCTCCAAAGTTTTTTAATTTTGTTATTATGTTAACACAGGTATGAATTTAATCACACAACCACACACACACAAACACGCACACACATACAGACAAGTCAGCTGAAAATTACACCTTGAAACTCAACGCAATCTAAATCGTAACTTTCGTATAGAACTATTACCACAGCTTAATGAAACCTCCATATTTTTATACAGAAATATTTCATTATTTACTCAACGAGCTATTTAGCACTTAAATCGTCAATAAATCAACATAATTACAAACGGCATTCCATTCCGCCATCTAAAAACTTCATATTAGAATAGAATAGAATAGAAAACTCTTTATTGTACACCAGAAACAAAATTAAACACAGTACAGAAAAATTACAATAGGTAAACAAGGGTAGTACAATGGGCGGTCTTATCGCTGAAAGCGATTTCTTCCAGACAACCTTTGGATGGACAGTAAAAAACATTTTTCGATAGTAGGGTGGGTGGCGTACTTACAGTATTTAACAGTCACAATACATTTAATACTTATGTTTTAATAATACACATACACACTATACTCAATAAATAATAAATAATAATAATAATAATAGTACAATAATAATAATATACACATATTTATAATATACTACACACATGATTATAATAAAATATATACAAGTAACATTAATCTTTAGTAGGTAATAGCTAAAGTCTGCCTTGAAGAGCTGGAAAGGCACGATCACTGGTAGCCCCCGCACTCAATACCACCGGTGCACACATGACCACTCATCGAACTAGTCCACGTGACGTCACTAGCTCGGCACAGGGGACTCACCTGAGTCTCGCTCGTTACCTTGACAACGAGGACGTTTTAATTACTCAACGGACCCGGCACGTTTCTGAATGTGAATCTGAATATGTGTGTACGCAGCACATGCTGAACTTACTGTTATTGTTTCAATAATTCTATTATGTAAATCAAGTTAAGTGTGTATTTTTTTCTAAGGGGCAATAAATCACATTACAAGTTTTTTTTTATGTGAATACAAAAAAAAATACAGTTTTGGTGGGGGCCTAACGAAAACTAGTTCAAATGTAAATACTATTAAGTAAATAATGTTATTATACATATACATTTGGACAGACATTATAAACCATAAACGCATGCCACGTTGGTACTCTAGGTCCACTAAAATCCAATACCCATAATTTTTTTTCAAAACTGATTTTTTGTGTCACATATTTACATTAAATTTACATGTGTATCGCATTAAGACCTGCACACCATGTACTAAGTGACGCAATAAATGAATTTTAATGATTGCAAAAAAGAAAGACCGATGAAGATGGTCGGAGATAGCGAGTTTACTACCGTTAGACGAACAGTCGGTCATGTAATTTTGGCAGTGAGGGGTAACGAGCATGCGTGGTCCTTCGATTAGATCGTTTGAGTTTCACAACGACATCATGGTAATAAGGTAGTCTTCGTAATATTGCTTGTAATTTCTACCTTGTTCGAGTGGACTAAGATCCAAATTAGGTAAACTGCACAAAGTCTCACTTTGCAGTGCATCGGTAGAGAAACTAAACTATTTCCCAGATAGATTCTGAGAGGACAAATGTTTTTGAAGTTATCCTCGACTAACGAAGGTTTGGGAAAAACTTTCTGTTTTTTTGTTTTGTAATTTTATAATGTAGGGATCTCCAAAATAAATAAGCACGCGCGCGCCTTATGGTATAATTAATCGTTGCGATTCAAACTACCTACCAATGACTCCGCTAATTTTAACTTGAAATAATACTTGGATTATTTATTGCGAATTTAAAATATTCCACGTCTGATTAACGTTTCCTAGATTTTTTGCATTATTTGATAATGGGGTGCTAGATATGTTTAAAATATAAGTGGTAGGGAGGTTGGTGAAGGAAGCGGCGAGGGGGGAGGGATTGGGATTTCCTTTTCATTTCCTCATTGGGTTTTTCGATGCTGACTATTGTTTACTCATAAGAGGTGACATAGGTAATTTTGATTACACCTATGAAATGTAATTTTTATGTTTTCCAATGTTGGTCAAGTACGTTACCGTAAGCTCGCTTCAAAAAATAGCCAAGCATATTCAAAATTTACTATTTTTATTCGAACAAGAAAAAAACGTGCCTGTGTAAAATTTTATTAGAAGTTAGGACATGCTTAGCGAATTCTGGGGCTGGCTGTACCTAAACTTCTTACGTCATATTTTTTTTCAATAAGCTAGGCTTTTGATTACGTTTTTACTAAAGAATGCAATATTTAAATTATTGAGCAACACTTAAACCTTATATGGGTACTTAACTTTACTAGCCGCATACAACGCGCCTGCGTCGGCTGCCCGCATGCAACGTGTATAATCCTGTGTAGGATCTGTATTTACATATTATTAATAACATAATTATTTATTCAATCACTGAGATCTTTGAAGTGGTAGGCTCAACTCCGAGTGCCTGCCTGGGGAAGTCAGATATTAATCCAGCTGGCAGTTTCATAGTGTGCAACCATTACTGGGTTGCGGAAGAGGACTGTCTCCAGGGAAATTACTGGGAATATAAGGGAAAAGATTTAGATGTTTCGAGCTCAGCGGCATAAAGGATGATGTTTCAGGGTGATGAGCGCAGTGCTTGAATTATAAAAAAAATATGATCAATTCTGCAAAATGTGTAATTCTCAAAATGGCCTATTCTTAAAATGCGTAATTCTCAAATTAGCCTATTCCCAAAATGCCTAATTAAAAAAAATATTTTACTTATTAGCTTAGTGAACGATTTAACCAAAATCTAGAATTTAAAGACTTGAGAAAACCGCAAAATTTCCCTATCGTCTCTATCTATCCGTCTATCATAAGTATTCTCTTTTAAGATGGAAGCAAGACTATTGCTGCTTAATTGGAATACCCGTGTCTATTTCTAAGCAGTGAGGTCACAGTGACGGCATTGACAACCACGTGTCAGCGAGGTGCTGTACCGAACGCATCATGGAGCTCATTAGCATGGCCAGCACGCTCATGGTGGAGTCGAGGCCCGGCTGCTGATGAGCACATGATGTCAATGGGCCATGGCGGACGTGAGCACCGGCTCGACCGCAACTCCCCGAAATCTTGGACGTCACGCATAGAAACCACAGTCGAACTCGTTTTACGTACATATTAGGACAATAGAATTAATTTGGAACTTTTAGGTAACAAACACAAATAGAGAATAGAAAATCATATCCACGCGTCATGCAATTGTTCTACTATGCTAACCTAACGCTACAGGGAATTCATCGCGACACAGGATTATTTTTTAAATGTAGGTAGTTTCTTGATATTTCTGTAGCCCATTCTTCCTCAAGTGACGTTAATTAAAAATGGTATATTCCCAACGGGTCCTGTAGCTGGCCTTCCATTCGGGGCTTGTACAATATTGTATCTACATACTACAAGGCCACAATCACATCACTAACCTGCATTCTGTTAAGCATATCAATAATTCTAAAAATCTTTCACTGATACAAAGCTGCGCTATTCTCTAGTGACGTCATCTTTTTATGTTTCTAAGTAACGAGAAGAGCAAGTCGTTCACCTAATGGTAAGCGCTACGCCTGCCCATAATAGTTACAGTGCCACCCAAAACTTTGCACAGCATAATCCTGCGCGGCACCTTACTGCGCTCATCACCTTGAGACATCGGGTCTGAAGTCTCATATGCCCAGTAATTTCGCTGGAAACAATACCCTTCAAACCGGAACACAGTAATTTTTCATACTACTGCTTGGCAGATGATCTGCCAAAGGCGTGGTGCTTTTCCAGGCGGATTCCTGCAGAAGAAGCCTACCACTACTTGCACAGAAGAAGCTTACAACCACTTGTCTATGTTCCAACCCGGCTAAATATAGAGATCCTGCAGGAAAATAAGAATTCCGGGTGCAGAAATGTAATTTTTAGAACTAGGTACTCCAATCCCGAGTGACAAGCTATTTGATCCTAAAAAAAGTAAAGTTCCTACTAAAAGGAATTACGCGGGTGAACCCGTGGGGTACAACTAGTTTAAATATAAGCATGTAAAGATTTCTCTTCAGTTACAAGAATCATTGAAAATATTTTACGAAACGGCGGCGCGACTGTAATAATCCCTGTTATTCAAATGTGGTGGCTTAAATGCCTAATAAAAATATAATTTTATTTAAGTGTTACTCACTTTATCAATTATCTACTCTGTTCTATAACATTATTCAGTTTTTTTGTGACTAAGCGATGTAAAACCGTTTCTTTAACAAACCGTAGATAATTGTACGTGCGCCAAATCCTAACATCAACATGACCACCTAATCTACATAATATAATAGGTTAATGTATGCTTTGTTTTTACAGAGTTGAAGGTAGACGACTCCAGCAAGTTATACCAGTTGTTAATTGTAGATGTTGTTTTGCCAGTTTTTGGTGCGTGGCAAGTTATCGACCGCACCATGCCAAATCATCTTTTAGGGACTTATTCACAAAAACTTGACTAATCTCACTTAGTACTGCGCAGTATGTAGATATTCACAATATTGCTTTTTTTTAATTGCAGAATAGGCAAGCATTTAACTTATTGCTAAGTGTCGGCGAGGTCGATGGCGGAGCATGCTTGCCTAGAAGATACCTCTATTCACTCTCGTCTTGAAGACTTTCAGATTATAGTTTTCGGGAAACTTAGACGCTGGTAAGGTGCGAAGCGCAAAAAAAAAAAAAGATAAGCAAAGATCTTTTGTATGAATAAGAAGGCTAACATTTAAAATTACTGTCACCCGATCCTGACAGTTACCCGAATCGTTATTTCACAACCTTCGCAAATAAAAGCACCATTCATCCCTTTATCATTAAGCGGTGCCGCGGCGCTTTGAACTGCCCTTCTGCGTAACCAGTGATTACTGACGCGATGGCAGTCGCTTCTTTTGTATTGAACCTTTTTTTTACAAGCATTCTTATGCAGTAAGTTAATGAAGACTGCGACAAGTCGTTACGAGTTCTTGGTCAATGCCGTATGGCGCCAAATACTATTGACGTCCGCCATTGCTACACGCAACTCTGTAAAAATGTGATTCAATATCGGCGTTACTCACACGGATCAATAATCATACCTAAAGTGCCCGTAGCTCTTAGAGCCTACCCAAATAAATGTGATAAGATGCGACGCAACGTCGCTCGTACCAATAAAAGTTCGCGTCGCGACACATCGACTCCTTTAGGCAGCATCGCTGATGATTATGTATGTCAGCACTTAGATGAGTCAAGTTCAAAGAAATTCCGCAGATTGACGCGAGGCCACGTGCCAATCTTCCCAGACCTCTGTCGCGTCATCATAAAAACTGCTTCTGCGTCAGATATCCATAACTAATTTCTGTTTAAATGCTGTTTTTATTTAGGCATTGCATGCAATGGAAAACCCCTAGTGCCGCTTACACAATTTTTATTTTTACATCGTGTAAATCGCTAACAAGGTATTGCCTAAAAAGTTGTGTTATTAGATTACTCAACCGTTCCACGTCGTCGGGTCTGAATCGCGTGGCGAGTGGCGGCTGGCAGCATTCGCATGTCAATCCTCCGCGTGACTCACTCCGACTCAATGAAAGGCGGTGAATGAGTCCCAAAGCTATGCGCTAAGTAAATTAAACATTGAGGAGCACAACATTGAGAAACTATGATGCAATGACTTAACACTTTGAGGATGTGCCTAAGCATCCGCTAAACGGTGTGCCCACGCAGGAGTTTGTCGAGTGCATCATCACGCAGGTCCGCCACAGAGTCCATGGTCACGGAGATTCGCACACAGTTCACAGTAGAGGCGGTGCGTAGAAAGGCCGTGACGCACGGACGCCGCGCCGGCGCTTAGAACCATAAATACTGCATCTAAAGCAAACAGCTTTTGTTAGTCTTCGCCCCTTTAATGAGTTCCAGTAAGTGTCATCTATTTATTGTTTGGTATCCGCTTCGGTGCACGCAGACGCCTCCGTCTGTTTATTTAAAAATAAGTAGTAAAGGATGCGATAACGTCATTCAAAATTTGCATTCTGGTTTCGACATGCCTCACCGTGCGTGCATTCTACGCCAAAAATACAACAATAAGAAGATTAACTCTATTGGTCGTTAAATATTGTTTTGCTTTTACCCACCAGTAATACGAAAAAGACAAGTGTAGACAGGTTCGGAGACTTGTAAGTTTGGGAAACTAATATTGGTGTTTGTCAAAACACCAATATTAGTTTTCCTGATTATTTGACAATTACCTACTTAATTTATGTAATATTTAGATAAATATTAGAATGCAGTTTGTTTCTTGCATATGAAGTATTCTTGCAAAGAAAATATCGATATGATAACAAATTGTAGTTATCTTAATGAATGAAGTCATCTCCGCCCGAATACAACAAGCTCTCTATTTTGCTTAGTCATTTTTGGTCAGAGTTGAACGCTTGTCTCCATGATCTCAGTAATCTATTCCGCGATAGCGTGATATGACATAAATTGAGATAAAACTTGAGCTCGACTCACTGAAGACGTTCTCGTGTGCAAGTGTCAGCGTTCGATGTCGAACCAACAATGGCGGGTATAATATATATTATGGACATTAAAATGTCTCAATAACACTGTCGTCCTGGTAGATGGCCATTAATTTTTTATCACCATCGTAGATTTAATCTTTTTATCTACACGCACGTGTAACCCTGACTTTTGACCGCCGATAATACACGAGCTTGTCTTATTTTTTCGACATCAAATGAATTACAAACCTGATTAGAGATGCCAAAATAATATTATATAGTATTGACAAACATCGTTGTTTGACTGCCTCCGTGGCGTAGTATAAGATAAGCCGACTGCAAAGCGTGTTTCACTCGCATTAACCAATATTTATTACTAGTTCTATTCTTTATGTACCTTGTGTATTTCTGAACTTTTTTTTTACTTTTTTTTATTGCTAAATAGTCAGGCATTTAACCGCGGTCTCAGCTGGTGGTAAGTGTCGACACGGTCGATGATGGAGCATGCTTGCCTAGAAGATACCTATTCACTCTCGACTTGAAGGCTTTCAGATTATAGTTTTCGGGAAACATAGACGCTGGTGAGGTGTTCCTGTTGGTTATTGGGGTACAATAAAGCATTTTCTATTCTGTTCTATCCTATTCCTCAGGAAATATTTACGAGCTAAAAAGTATTCTCTGTTCTATTTCAGGAGTTAAAGTAATTTAATATCTAATATCATCAAAATTCCGTTCAGTCGTTCCGACGTGAACAAAACACAAAAATCTTTCGCATTTATAACATAATGTGATATCAAAAAAACTTCCACACAGCGTTCTATAACTAGGTAGTCGGTGTGTCAATATCAAAGGCGCTCGATGTCCCACAAATCATGTCCTTGACCGCGCTCGGCACACGGCTCGGCAGAACAGGTGATGCTATCAATCTAGGACGGCACCTGCTCCGACTCCGACATCATGCCCAGCACGCACTAAATGTACCTCTAGTCCATTTTAATTACATATCTTGCTCACAACAATCACTGTTTTCACTTAAATTGTGGAGTGATTGTTGTCACCTCACTAAGTTCAAGAATAAAAATAGAA
Organism: Campaea margaritaria; assembly: GCA_912999815.1. Taxonomy (NCBI): domain Eukaryota; kingdom Metazoa; phylum Arthropoda; class Insecta; order Lepidoptera; family Geometridae; genus Campaea; species Campaea margaritaria. Next base: position 11,747,561 of record OU538801.1, read on the forward strand.
TGTACGCCCTAGGACAAAGTTCGACTCATCTTGTCAATTATTAAATACTGTCCACAGGTATCACTATTATTGCTCATGCGGTGCGGTGCTGTACGCCCACGAATGAGTTACTACTGTAATAAGTAATGAATCTAATAGGTACAGTTGGCCTCGGAAATTGCTGAAGAAATCTCAACTTCCGATTCAGCTTTACGAACGGAAAATACTAAACTTCGCGTAGAATATAAATGTAAAAATGTATGATGTTCAGTGACTTTCATCCAGTTAAAAGATGACATAGAAATTATTTATAACGTTTAGTTTCCATGAAAGATTACAATTTGCAGAACTACTACGTCTTCTCGTAGTACGGGGCTGAGGAGTCTATCGTATACATCGTAATATGTTAATATCTTCCACCGGCTGCATTCTCATTTAAGCTGTAGACTTTGACCTTATTTGGTACATAAGTTTACTTAAAAACTTGCGTCAATTTGCTTAAGAATCGGCCCGACACTTGAAGTGTACGGAACCCGTAAATTCGCAGAAAATAAAGCTTCCCAAGAACATGACGACAATCGGAATTAACTACACCACTCCTTTATCGGAAAATCCCGTTTACATAAGTGGCTATTACACAAATATGTGCTGTAAATAGAACTCCATGTTCTTCGAGTTGTTGTAGATTGTCGTAGCAGTAGTCGGCAGGTGGGTGTGTGGCGTGACGCGGTGCCACGTCACGGTTGTGTGACGGTGTAGCGGCGACAACTGTTAGGTGATAGCGTTATCCTCGACACGGTTTTGGAACGCGACCTCTGGTCAAAGTCCGACTTCCACACGTTTGCATCCCTTGCGTCATAGATTCCGATTACAATGATCGCCTTTGATATTTTAAAAGCTGAGGAAGCATGATTGTTCGCCGTCTATGACGTAGCGTCTTACGCAATACCGAAATATGAAAATGAGGAATTGTTTCGTTATGATGACTGTCAAAACGAGAAGCACGCTGCGGAAGCATGCGGTTACATAGTCAGATATTATGACTACTACAAAACAATGCGAGTATGAATCACATCAATTTAAGATTGAGCAGTAGATAATAATAATTATCAAAGATCACACGTAGCTTATTATCAAGATTCAAGGAAATGCTTTGGACCGTGTTGTCGAGATAGCTGAATGGAATTCACTATTTCACAATATGGAACTGTTGCATATGGTTGCGTGAAAAGATGAGCAAATAATAATATTGATTACTAGGCGTAGATAATGTGATGAGCTTAAGATATCCCAAACGATATCTCATAAAATGTAATGGGAATTCAGATAGCTTGATAAGTAGATATAGAAAGCACGCAGGTATTATAAAAGTATTAATATTGTGAAATATATTTGTTATTCAGTCATACGGCAATACAACTATGTCAATTTTATTATCTACAGACAGTGAAATATTATATTGTTAAGGCAGCGCATAGGTACTGGTCCATTGATTGATGAATATATGTATTTTATTGTGGGTTTGTGTGTGGATCTTCTGAGCATCCCAGGGAGGTGAAACTATAACTATCAAGGAATAAAATCAGCAATCGAATAAATTTGTGATACAAGTATCTATTAATGCCTAATCACTTAACTAAGATTATCATAATTATCTTTCATTTCCCAACGCGTGCTAAAATCAATAAGGCAGCTGTTATTAAGTGACGCGGAGAGACACCTGTGCAAATGTCGTAAGTTCTGTTAAGTGGGAGATTTGTGGCGATGAATCTCGATTAAAAATGACAAGGTGTCGGAGACACTTTGTAGGATTTATTAAGCACGAATTTCTGTACGAGTCGTGCGAAGCAGTAGTGCCGTAACACTGCCCCTGGTAAGTACGAAGGGATAAAAATAAAAACATTTAATAATTATTTATTGTCAAAACTATTATGGCAAAAACAGTTTTGATTTTTCACCAAGAGGCTCTACGATTGCATGTATAGTACATACTTCCGTGATTGAAGGCTTTCTTCAATGTTTCGATGCTCATACACCTCTGATGCAGACTCCAGGCGGACTCGTACCGACCTCTCAGAACTCCATCCTTCTTGTTTTCTGATCTGATGCAGTATCTAGGAGGGTTGGTTGGGAAGATTTCCATTTACGAAAACTTTCCTGAATATCGTCATATTTAGACTGCAAGATTTTGTGATACTCCTATTTTGACATGTTCTGCAAATGCCTAAGCCAACATCAGTCATCAGGTTTTTTCCAAAACCTTTCTCTCCAGCACGAACCTACTAAGAATTTGTTAAAGGAGGTCATTTGAAATCCAAGTAAATATTACCTAGAATATTCGTAAGTCCGGCTGCATTCACGAAATATGAGCTGGTTCAAGTATGTTTGTGACGACAGAGGTTACAACACTAGCCTCTGTAGCGTACGACATCGATCGACCATCGGTATTGGTAAAGAAAGGATATGCTTAATTCTATTATTGTAAAAGAATATAAAAACAGAACTTTGTTTACCAATTTGCAAATGTGTTATAGATTCCACTTTTGGAAGTTAGAGGAAGGACTTTCGCGAGCTCCAGCCGGAGGACTGGTAGGAGGTAAGAAAAGACAGACCGCAGCGGCGGCTTTTATTACCGGAGGCTAAAGCTCATTTGGAGCCAACACAGTAATGAGTTCAACAATGTTTTACCGAATTTAATCACCTCATTTCATTCAATGTCTAAAGCTACCCCTTACTAGATCCTGCAATTCTCCCCAGATATAATAAGCATAATCTAAATAATAAAACTTCCGAATGAGGCCAGCAAGGTCCGCATCGTGACGCACGAATGAGACGGTCAAGGCCGGCCGGTGAAAGATATCCGATACTATCACCTTATCTGGAGCCGGGCTCCTGTTTACTACGTACTGACTGTGTATCAATCTGTGGACGAAGTAGTCAGTGAAAGTGCCATTGACGCACATCGCGGCAGATCCGTGGTGCAACGTTAAGTAACATCCTATGTCGCGACCGGCCCGGCCCGGGCGGCGGGCGACCCGTTTGTAGGTCGATTAACGGTCTAAAAACTCGCGTCTCAATTTTAATCCGACTCTATTGGATACGGAATAACGAAAAACTTAGTACTCTTGGAGAAGGAAAAACCTCAAAGTTTGACTTTATTTATTTAAGTGAAAAAGTAAAAAATAACAAAGACTGTTTTTCTAATGCAGAAGTTACATTAATAAAAACTGTTATCCCGTATTTGGCTGTTAAATTTATAAATCATCATCATCATCATCAACCCATAACGTCCCACTGCTGGGCACGGGTCTCTCTTCACTTTCGTGAGGAGGGTTAGGCCATATTCCACCACGGGGGCCCAGTCCGGATTGGTGGATAACATACCTACCTCCGAAATAATTCTCGGGTAGGTATGTGGGTTTCCTCACGATGTTTTCCTTCACCGAAAAGCGAGTGATAATTACGTACATATGTTTTACAGAAACACATTGGTACGTGCCCGCACTGGGATTTGAACTCACGACTTTCTGTTTGGAAGCCGGACGTTCTCCCACTAGGCTACCACCGCTTACAAAATTAAATTTATAAATAGCACGTAATTATTTGAATTATTATTATTATTATTTTTATTTATAATTTTTTATTATGTGGTTTTTATTGATAAAAATAAATAATTTTACTTATATTAATTGAAATGATGTATAGTCATATCCGTGCTTATCCAATTATCATAATAGCTTACTATTTATCTGCATTTTTATTGAACAGTCAATTAGGATTATTATTTCAACGCCATACTACAAGCTTGTTCCAGGTTATGAGAGTATTACCGGTGGCCGCTTACATAGGCAGTATTTAAACCTGTCATTTGGGAGTGAGTCAACAAAAATTGATTTTCTTTAGTGGTGCCAGTGAGTCATACATAAATGCCGGCAACACGCCGCTGGCCAGCCTAGTGGGTGAACGTCCGCTTCCAAGGAGAGGGCCGTGAGTTCAAATCCCAGTACCAATGTGTTTCTTGTAAAATATATGTAAACAAATATGGCTCGCTTTTCGGTGAAGGAAAACATCGTGAGTATACCCTAGATATTACATTTATTTTTCACACCATCAACCCATTACAGCTCCCTACTGCTGAACACGGGTCTGCCCTCAGCTTCGTGAGGAGAATTGGGCCATAATCCATCACGGGGGTCCACATTGGTGGATGGTAGAATTATAATACAAGCATAATAGCTATATATTTATTTCGATTAACTTAGCGTGTGACCAAATTGCACTCAATGTATGAATCTGAAAAGTGTGTCCAATTTACACTCTGATCACAATGCCCTAACAATGAAAATGATGATTAATTATACATAATTTCCTTTAATTGTAGAGGACTTAAGAATCTTTAATTCAAGGAAAGCCACGTAATATGTATCATCAATAAAAATAAAAACAATGTCTGACAAACTTTAACGGTTAGTTTTCGGAGGTCCTGACTCACAGGTAGCAGAAGACCACGCGCGGAGGTCCGTGCCAGCACATCCCGAATGGACCGGATCGCGACACGCGCCACCGGATGCTCTTGCATCATATAGCAATAAGTGGGGGCTTTACGAAACAATCTTAGAAAAATTAATGAGACTTTTACATCTACCTACTAATTCTAAGTCTAAGTATGGTGAAGTGTAAATGAGAAAATTGACTTGCGTTCCGTAGGTTCGTAGCATCAACGCGGCGCGACCAGACAGCTAAGCTGGTATTCTCCAACTCTTTGCGGAACCCTATCGCACCTGCAAACTTGATTAAGTTTTCTAACAAATCATTGAATCAATAATTTATCATCTACTTGTTTCGTTACTGAACACTTCCTCCACCTGTACGTTAATTAGAATTGAGCATGTTTCAAATCCTTTATTTTAATAAATTACACGTTTGGTGGATCTCTGAGAATCTGAGAAATACAACTGTCAGGTGATCTCTACAAGTTTTCCTCACACGTAAACCATTTACTGTTCTCTCGAGTTCTCAGGTGATGTAACCCAGTGTTCGAAAAAACTCAAAAAGGCCAAACGCGTCACAATATTTTCCAACAGTATGAAACCTATTTTCCTTCAACCTGTTCCTCGCGCGTGCTGCTCCGCGCGGGCGGCCGATAAACCCGCGGCTGCGGCGGCGGCGGGCGGCGGCGGTGAACGGCGGCGCGGCGCGTGCGGGCACAGTATAGGCAGCAGTCAGTGGCGTGCCGCCAGCGACCGCGCATATCAACATTAGCGACGATTAATATCGCGCGCCGCTCGCTTCTGTTATAATGAGACTCGGCAAAAAATGTGAAAACCCACGCGCGTGCGCTACCACCGGCGAATAGGCTTTTACGCGATACAACATTATGAAATTATGGACATCGATTTAACTTCAGATCATTACTATAAAAAAGGGTTTTTCTAAACTCGATAATTTACCCGCGATATCAAAAATGAAATAGGTAATAAGATAAAATGTATACAATGAAAATGAAGTTATGTTTAAGGATAACTTTAGATGGGTAGAATATTGCGTGTAAAAACACTTTTGTGTTGCTGCTGGTGGTGCAAAACTAAAATAATTACGTCACTTCCAATACAAAAAAAGTATTTGTAGCGATCCTTGCTGTAACGGTGATAATTTTATTGCCGCGGCAACGTTGCGCAATAGAGGAAAACACATAACACCTACATCGATGATGCAGGACTCCGAATAAATGAACGAATGAATAATCAGATAACTTCCAAATCTAAGAAACACCATGGCCGCTGCCGTCGTGGACTCTTGAGCAATAAGTATGTAGAAATCGTGAATGGCAAATTTTGAGATTTTCAAGCTAAATTCTACTTCCAGTAAATGCGGTGTATGAAAGCTTTTGGGAAGCGCATGACTGCCTGCGAAGTCGTTTCCACGAAATTATTATAACCGACTGCGTTTTTATCTAAGAATATTATAGGTAAAAATCCTAAAGTCCCCAACATACATCTGTAAGTATCTTTTCCACAAGTCAAGCGTAGCAGGAAGTTGTAGCGGTAAGGATGTATCGTGACATAATATTTATCCATCAAACTAATTGTTTTCATTAAAACTAATGTACAGCTGTTGCGCAAGGTCGCGCGGGCATCGACTCGGGCCGGCCGGTGTGGCCGCGGCCTTATTTGCATAATGTTTGCATAGTACCCCTCGCTCGGAGCACGTGCCGGTCGGCTGATGTAAACACGGCTTTATGGCCAAATACCCGTTGGGATTCACTAATACTACGTTTGGATTTTTTACGAATAAGTAATTACTTAAACCTTCGGATCTTGAAGCAATTAAGTTCGATATAAACTACGTCTTAGTTGTGTTAGGCCATGTTGATCGTGTCCCGAACCTAACCCACCAAAAAAACCTAAGCAATTGCGTGATCTCATGTTTTTTCGGAATAAAATTTCAAGATGCAGAATATTTTAATTATCCTGACTACGATACTTAAGTATTCAGGATAATTACAGGTCAATACTAGCTGGAGTTAATGGCCTGTTAACTTTGGTTTTGGTTATGTTATCTTTTAGCTTTGGTTAATTCAAAAGGCCCCTATGCAATGCGTGTTTACCCACTTCCTCAATATGAAACCTCGAAAGGGAAACAACGGAATTCACTCGCTACTAAACGTTATCGAGTCTCGTGCATGTGTAATTGCGTAACATGTTGTTGTGGCATGAATGCAAACTTCATCTGGGCAGTGTAGGCAGTTAACTACCTACTCAGGCATGCACCGCGTCACTGGGAACAGAACCACGTGTGTTGAATCATATAACGGTAGTCGAGACTGGCACGGTTCGCTCATTAATTGCCTTAATCATCGCGTCCTTCATTATATGTTGTTACAAACGTGCAACCTTCAGAACGGGCTCCTCAGGACCTTATCCAAAACTTTAAAGAGAGCCGACTGGCTAAGGCTAAAGCTATGCTATACATAAGACAGCAATACGATTTGCGACTGCCAAGGCATTGAAACAAGGGCGTGAATGTTCACTTAAATTGGCATATTCGGTTCACAATTAAGCTATCTGTTTGAATATTTATTCGTTTGTTTTGGTCTCTTATTTGACGTCGTATATAAACCATCTTCAAAATAAAGATAGCAGTTTTCTTTTGACATTAGATAACATGTCCTGCAACTCTGCCACGGGATAGTGACCAAAAACCAGTAAGTCTATAAGACTTCTAATGCACTGGTAGAGTTTTCTTGTCTCCCGGGCCTATGGTTGAATATCTCTCCAATAGCCTCTGGACTGAGATAAGCTACCGGCCACTGAGCTAACCTGACCAGCAGAGGCAAAAGACTTATTTTTTTATTTATTGCATTATAATTAGGATCTCCAGCAGATATTACACAATATTGATGATAGTTCTGTGTGGTATACATTCTGTTTTTCTTTTACCTTTGAGTAAGAAAATGTCAGTAGTTAAGTATGTAGATTCGTATGGATGTCGAAGTTTAGGTTGGGTGTTAGGAACTATGCTAAAACTCAAAACTCAAAATTAAGTAAATAGACCGCGCTCACTAACAGAATGGAATCACAAAATATGGTTTAAGCAAAAAGAATGTAATCCTTATTTAAACATTTTAAAGACTTATCTGGTTGATATCTGAGCAAGTCGCGCCTAATAATTAAAGCTTATCTCTAGAATTAGTCTTAACACGTTCACTGCTGAAAACACAACTGTCGTGTTTTTCATAAATTGCCACGAGTACGGCAAAACACAACTGTTGTGTTTGTTGTATGGAAAAACACTATGGCGCGTGCAGAGCCGCAGCAGTAGTCTAGACCAGCAAAACGGCTCAGCAGTCAAAGTGCTAAAAGATTGTTATTTGGCGAAACACAAGTCAAAAGAGGTTGCACCTAACTTCAACAATGCCTACCTAAGATAATAGGTTTGAACCAGACGCCTTCCTAAACAGATAGGAGATCTAACATTAAATAATACGAAACCATTCAGTAAAACCACACTTTATTCATAACAAATATTAACACATGGCTGCATAATATAACGTAATTAATTACTTCTAATAATGCACTAGAGGAAAACCGCATATCCAATAAAATTATGTAAATAGGTGGTATATTAATTTCGTCTTATTAGAGTAGGCATTTAACATTAATTATTGGCCACAATATAGTTACACGTCGATAAGAAACTTACTCCATATGTATAAAAAATAAATAACGTAACTTACATAATAACATTAATTGACAAAAACATCAATTCAGCTACTTTTAATGCAATCAAAATCATATAAGGCAAGTTAATAATCTTAGTCAAAAATACCTACAAACAAATAAAGGTGAGCTAGAGACACGCTATATAATTAAAATTAATTAATAATTAACATTTAATAAAGCCCATAAAAATACAATATAATTAAATAGACAACTAACTTAAACTAAACTTATAAATCTAACAAAAGAGGGTGTCCATGAGGCATGGTTCCAAGGCCAATTTAACTAGTTTTAAGAACCTATTATACACATTATTAATATTATTAAAGTCCTAATTTTCATATTAGGCTCGGCGTTTGTCATATTCTCATACCCGGACATTCCATACAAAAAGTGATTTGACAACTCACACAAGAACATTGCGTTTGTACACGCTTCGCGTCTAATGCATGTGTACAATGAAGATAGGTACTCAAAGATGCTACGCAACCAAAAGACAAGCCGATTGTATGAAGGTTCATACTAACTCAATTGTCTATTGTCATTTGGGCGTGTAATATAGTCTGACCTCCCGATTGGCCTCCGAATTGCAGCTAGTGGTGCGGGGACGCGGGTCGTGGGAGGTGGAGTGTCCATTATGTACGGAACATCATTTTATGTCTTATGTAATGTATTAAGACTTATTACGGTCAAGTTACATAGACCGTGGTCACAGGAGGACCACTTCGTGGTATGTCAAAATTATTTTGAATACGAATTACCTACTTCGTGAATTAGTTCAGTTATTGACTAGTAAATGAATTCAATTCGCGAAATTTCAAAAAGTTGTCACAGCTTCGGCCGTTTTTTTATGGGGGTAGCGTAGTAGTAGTGTAAGTAGTTTTTAGGTCGGCCACCGTGGTGCAGCGGGTAATCAGCCGGCTGCGAAGCGTGAAGTTGCGTGTTCGATTCCCGAACAGGACAAAAATTAGTGTCAACCACAGGTATTTGCTCTGAGTCTGCGAGTTTGTAGGATCATGGAGCTCGTAGATCGGGATCTATGCATGTGATCGTGACGCGTTCTTGTTATTATTTAGTATATGCCCATATTGCGCGTGCGTAAGTCGTGGAATATTGTTTACCTACGACTCCCGTTATAAAACTCATGTATGACGCGCCTACTGACGTCAGTGGCTGGCCCACTCCCGAGGCCGGGCTTCAGTTCCCGCTACATCGTGCCTGTTCCCAGAGGCTCACGAAAGTGAATGGAGTGCAAACTTTGCGGTGACGTCGACCTTTTGATGAATAGTGACGTGCCATGTCGAGAGGTATCTCTATTAATGGGTAGGCAACGCACCGGCTATTCGGAAAAGTGTATGTATGTTTCCTCTGGACTCCAAAATGGCTGGACTGATTTTAATGAAATTTTCAGACAATCTTCAGATTAGCCCAGAGGGTGAATTTGTCAAGTTTGGTAGCGAGCGAATAAACAGTTTTTCTTTACTATACATGGCATTGCAATGCGCGCCGGTACAGCTGGTGTTATAATAAAGGGTATATTTTTACTAAAATGACACAAATAATTAAATAGGTTTTCATTTTGATTTACAACAATTTGACGGCTTTTGTGGCGTAAGTGGGTGATGAGCAGACTGCGAAACGTGAGGTTGCGCGTTCGATTCCCGCATACGGCAAAGATTTGTTAGTACTAATAATATTCACTCTGACTCTGAGTGATCCTAGGACCATGGTCCTCGTTTCTGATTCCCTAGATCCGGGGCATCCTAGTAGGGGTTCCGATCTATGTATCTGATTGTGGCGCGTTATAGTATCGTAGTATATTTATAAAAAGTCATCGTCGATTCGACTCACATCAATCCCGATTCAACATTTTGAACCTGCGGGATCACCACGTACTTTTCATTTTAAGGCCTTAAACTGAACGGCCTAGATTGGCACCACACACTCATTAATGACAAACGTGACGTAACGTCACTCATAAATAGACTGCAGAGAATGAGAGAGAAGAGAATGAGATGGAGCTATATAAACTCCCATAAATGCAAACAAATGGTTCCGATCTCTTTGGATAAATGTTTTTGGTCGACTTATGAACGCTGGGCGATATTGGTGGTGACAGTTAGCAGGGCAGATCAGGTTAAGGCCTTAAACTGGCTGGATTTAACTGTTCGTGGTGAGGCCCCTGAACCTTTAATAGAAAGCACTCCCACGAGCCGGTGACGTGTACAAACAAAGTTAGTCGTCATAGAACCACGGCGCCGCCGCCCCGCCCCGCCGCCGCCACCTACACGCACACAGGCATGTGTTGGGGCAGGTCGTGTACAACTGCGACCGAGTCACGCGTCCCACGTCACGCGTCACGCGTCACACGTCAGCCATCACATCATTATACACTCTTAGTTAACAATTACTTGAAATGAGACACCTCTTGTTTGTCTACAGCTCGGAGATTGCAGTACAATATTTATAAGTGAAAATTTGATAAGCGCGTTGAAGTCTTTCCTTGATACGAATGGGTCGCTACGCGCCGCTACGCCGTAGCTGGCTTGTAGCGTATTTCGTTCCAACTTTTGTGAAGGTGAAATTTGTCTACGGCGCTTATATTTTTAAAGTGTTTGGGACATGTTTAATTAATATTATAGTGAGGTACATAAAATATAGGCAATTTATGTCGGAAAAATTTTTAATGCAAACAATTTACGATTTCATGAATGGCAAAATTTTAATTAATTCATAAATCAATTGCAAACTTAGTGACTCTATCGAGATCTTTGACAAAGTTTAGCGGTGACCATTCATATGTTATAATGACGCGTTACTTTTTTTAATGACAATATTTAGCACCGAGCCTTCTTCAAAAGTTGGAAAGTAAGTACCATAAGAAATTAGCATCGGATACAATGAAACCTATTGGCCAACAGGCGGCCAATCACGCGGCCAACGCGGCGGAATCGCTATCATTGGCCGTGCGGTCCAGCCTTCGGCGCACGACTCTTGTAAACTAATATTAGATAGTGGTCAAGGGCCAACAGATAACACCGAACGCTGTATTTACTCTTTCACACGATACATTGTTACTAAAATTAACACCGCTACACACTAAAGTTCAATACGACAACGTCCACAATAAAAACTTTCTTCAATGTACACCGGCACAATAACTGTCAATTCCACAGTACACCTGAACATCACTTGTCACCGTCACTCGTCCAGACGCCGCTCGCGCAGTTGCACGCCGGCGCACGACTGAGGCGGCGGCGCGGCGGCGGCGCGGCGGCGGCGCGGCGGCGGCGCGGCGGCGGCGCGGCGGCGCGGCGGCGGCGGCGACGCGTCCCGACACGGCCGCGCCTGTCGCGCCGCGAGCGCGTCTGAGGCACGCGCGCGACCCGAGCGCCGCGCTAGTGGGGGCGAGTCGCCTCTCGTCTCTCGACCGGTAGAATTAAACGTGTATATATACGCGACGGCTTGAAGGTTCACTTCATTCTATTCTCTGCCAACCTCTTGCAGTGACGTACGCCTCCTCTCAAAGTTTTTTTTACCGATTTTGTGCAAAATGTCGAAACTGAGCATTTATTTATTAGCGATAGCGACGATGTACGCCGCGTCGAGGGCGGCGCCCGCCCACGAGCACAGCAAGGAGCTCAGCATAGAGCTTTCGGAAGTGCTGGACAAATCCGTGTGCCCCATCCGCATCGAGATCAACGAGGACAAGATGCGCATCCCGCGCCGCATCAAGGAGCTGAAGTGCGCCAAGACGCCCAACCCGCTGTGCCAGCAGCCGAACATGACGCACGCGTGCTGCCGCCACCACCACCACAACTTCAGCACCGCGTGCGTGGAGGTGCACGACCAGGTGCTGGTCAAGTACCTGGATCAGGACACGCCCTCCGTCATCTCCGTGGCCGTCGGCTGCACGTGCATGATCCGCGAGGGGACGCCGGCCGCCGTGGACTCGTGAGCCGGGCCGCCGGCGCCGCCGCGCCCCGCGCGGACACACCCACCTCAAGTTCCTAAACTATAACTTTATTTATTTCCTGGAAGGGCCCCGGAGGCCAGCCGTTCCCGTATTACTAGTGGTTAGCTAATTTATTTAATTTATTATATGTGTGCGACGGAGGTCTCGCTGGCGAGGCCTCGCGACCGTCGAGTGTAGGTTAGTGACCGTCGGTCGGTCGGTTGTGTTGTGAGACATTCCGGAGATGGAAGTGGAAGCCGCTGAAGACTTATTCGTTGTAAAGTATTCTGTGAGTTGCTGTAGTCGCCTCGCTGTTGATCTGATGTCGCCTGTATCAGGTGGATTACTCATTAAATTTGTAATACTGAGAAACATTTCATTTTATTTATTTCCTTAACATTATTTTGATATGATTATTTAGGTGAATAGGTAGTTAAAATAATATAAGAAATTATCCTTTGATAAGCAATTTATATCTTTAATGATAATAGATCTGTAACCCAAATAGGGTTACAGATATTTAAGGTACGGGTTAGTTATTACCTACCCAATTAGCATATTTAGCTTGATACAACCCTTGAAACACCCTGGGAGGTCACCACGTACTTATTCTTATTCCATGCAGTTCATTCTGGACGGCCTAGATTAGCACCACACACTCATAAATGAGAAACGTGACGTGACGTCACTCAAAAATAGACTGAAGAGAATGAGAGATAAAGAAAATGAGATGGAGCTGTATAAACTCCCATAAATGCAAACAAATTGTTACGATCTCTTTGGATAAATGTCTCTGGTCGACTTGTGAACGCTGAGCGATATTGGTGGTGACAGTTAGCGGGGCAGTTCAGTTTAAGACCTTAATTTGGATGGATTTAGCTGTTCGTGGTGAGGCCCCTAGCCATCAATTATGACGGCTACTAGTTATCGGCGTGCACCGGGCCCTCGGCACGCTTTAGATAGTAACGCTATCACGCAAGTGCTAATGCTTCTTTTGGCGCGATAACAGAAATAGCGATACGACGCGTTATACAACACCACAACTACAATAGAATTAAACAGAATAGGAATTGAGTTCATATAACCTGGAGAAGGTCTCTCGGCCTCACAACAGTCCTGGGTGCCATAATATGGGTTTCGAGTCTATTGCAGGAGCTAGGTGCTAGTAATAATTGTACCATATAAGCCTTGTTCAAGATAAAAATTTTCATTTTAATGTATTTTTCGATCTATATCAATCAATTAATTCGACTGATTATGATGATGGTGTTCTCTGATATTCTATTAGATTCTCGGTTAGACGCGGCAGCCTCGAGTTGATCTCGGATGTTAAAGTTATTGGCATCGGTAGATTTAAAAGAAAAAGTACAGATGACGTGTAGGTCGCGTGAGTCAGGCGCCGCGGGGTGAGTCAGCACCCGCGCGTGGCGCTGGCGTGTGCCGGGGTACCTACGGCTGCGCTCCTCGGGCTTAGACTTTAGATAAACTCAGGTTATCGTATTGATACGCTACATCTATACCATTTCAGAGAATGTGTGAGTGAGTCAATATTATTATTGCCATTAAAATATAATAAATTTACTATTATTCCTTATGTAAACGAGATTATTGTAGATTGCAGATTATTGTAAGTTCACCGGCACTCGTGCTACTGGGTAGGTATTTTTAGACATTCAACTTATACAAGGTGTCAAAATTTTATACGACTCAAGCTTAGACTAACTCTGGAAGAACTAGTAGCGATAGTTTAGTTATAGCCTCTCAGCTGCAGGGAATCTTAATAAAAGACATGATAGTCCAAACATTAATACAATTTTTGTAAAAACTGGCAAATTACAGTACGGATTCAATTAAAATTACGGATTATTATTATTATTACGGATTTGAATTAGTTTAAAAAGTTGGGAACACACTACAATATTAGTTTTGAAATTATTTTAGTAATTACTAATGGCTTATGAAGTTATCAGAAATAAACAAGAAGTTGTATTACTTAAGTCTTGTTCAACACAATCTTTTTTTATAAGTACTTAAACCGAGTTTATACTCGTACCGCCGCGCCGCCGCCGCCGCCGCCGCCGCCGCCGGCAGCGAAGCCGCTCATCATTATTAGCGTATAGGCATTCCAAACTTTATAAAAGTAATGGTGCCGCAACTTTGGATAGTGTCAGCAATTTTAAGTAAGTACGGATCCCAAATTGCTAAATGTTTTTTGTTATATTCTTAGTAAAAGTAAAACAATTTGGATTTCCCACGATCCAACTCTCCCTAGTCACAGGGTGGCAAAAAGCATGACACCGCTAAATTAATAAGATTACGCATATCCGATGCTCATGTATAATGTTTTCATGTTTTTGTTTAGTTGAATATAAGTCACAATTACTACAACTTCTCAAATTATAATCATAGGGAGCACTTTTTTCTTCTTCTTCCTATTGAGCGAGGCTCGGCTTATTTATTTTTTATACTCCGAGCGCTGTATGAACCTTGGTTGAAAGTGTGTTAGTCACATAGCCTCTTTACAACGTCAAGTCATCCTCACCTTAGTTAGCCAAGTGGTCACGCTCCGTTAACAACAAGCTGTTTTCTACCGGCGGCGTACTCGGCCGGTCTGCGCGACACATGGCCACATTACTTCGGTCAGCCTCCCGCGAGATCGCACGCTATGTCACGGATGTGTCCGTAGCGTATACGACACCGACACCCGTGACGTCAGACATCCATCGCCGGCTCGTCGCTGTCGAGACTAGATCCCGAACCACGGTCGGCCACGGTGCCTCAGTAGCCAAGTGCTAATGATGGTTTATCTAAAATAAAGAAGACTAGAACTTAGGCACCTTATTTGATATTGTTCAAATCTATGTGTAAAGTACAGGAAACTTAGTACCACTTATTAGCTAATAGTTCGTTCCCAAGTAAAAAAGTAATTACGAACTTTGGAACCTACACGTTTATAGGCCAAGTGGCTCTTCCAGACTTTTTCGCTTCCATGTCATATTATATCTCGACTTTAAAGACAAACAGTCATGGGCATATCCAATAACATAATAATAGCTCTATAGTAAAGCAATCAAAGAAGTTCTGTTTCGTGTCAGGAGTGAATAGATTAGACATCGCTTCTTCAAGCTTCTAATTTGAAGGTGGAAAACGCACCTACTAAGTAATTAAATAGAGCTCAAAACTCTAAACTCAAATTATTTATTGCAAGTTGGGAAAAATAATGTACTTTAACATGTCTAACACTTAAGTTTCATATACATAGAGAAAATTGTGCGCTTATCAAGGCCAAACACAAGAGTTGATAGAGTACCTAACCAATGAAAATGTTGTGAACATTTTTTACAGAGCTTATTGCCGATTCTTCAAAAAATAAGGGCAGACGAAAACATGCAGCCGTATCCAAGTACACGTATGAAATGCCTAATTATATATAATGCATGTTTTTATAGTTGAAACTAAGTAGGATAGCTACAGACAGACACATGTCACGTTTGGAAACAAAACTTTCAGCAATATCTGGTATAATTGGGACAATTGGGTTATCTTGAAGTAAATCAGGCAAATGAGCTACATTGTATGTAACCAGTCCTTGTAAGTCTCCGCGAGCTACGCAGTAGATTGTGATCGCAGTACTAATCTAGACAAGGTTCCGAGTAATGGAACTCATTTTTATTGATTTACCAATTGTACGTGAGTTGCTATGAGCCCCCTGCCGTTACGCACGTACTCACCCTGCGTACGCCTGTACGAGTATTATCCATAAGGTACCTATGCGGTAGGAAAGGTAATATAGCAGAGTATAATAGTAGACTATATTATGGCCTATATCTCCTCACGAAAGTGAGGGGAGACCCGCGCCCAGCAGTTGGACTATTTGGCTTGTTGACGATGATGACGATAGTATAGTACCTAATAATGTAGTCTATACTACATTAGGTATATGCCTGCCTGTGCCTGTGCACAGGAAGAGAGAAAATTAATCAGCTTTATACTCTACTGCCCAGAAGGGGATTTGTTTGGAGTGTTGTTTTTCCGATGTATCTGTGTATGTTTCTTTTACACATAAGTACTTTTGATTTGTGGCATAGAATATTATGTGGTATCAAGAAAACACAAGGCGGCTGTGAGCATTAGATTTCTAATGGAGCAAATTATCAGAACCTATAGGTTGGAGTATCAAAATAAAGGTCTATAGTAGACCGTTTCAAAAACATAACTCGTATCCTAACTCTTAATAAAGCAAGCTATAAATTAGTTTGAAATTTTCAAATCTTAAAAGTTTCAATCATGAAGCTGATAACTCGGGTATCACTCGGCAGGTACATAGCTTAAAAAATGCGATAGTGTCATGGAACATACGGTTAGAACGAGGTTTCTGTCGTAGTATATTAATAAAAATTTAATAATTATATCATTTAATTTTAAAAAGTTTTACGCGCTATGGATTACCGTCTACACTAAATAAAGGGTCGCGACGGAAACTCGTGACGAAAAACTCTTACACGTTTTTTTCCCTAACCCCCATCCGCCAAGTCCGTACCGTGCGATAAGGAACTTCGTTACAAAAATGCCTATAATTATTAAAAACAAAAGACCCATTTCATTGTAACTACTGAGTGACTTCAATCGAAATAGCACCCTCCCCGGGCAGAGATATGGTTTGAATCATGTTGCCATAAGGTAGATGGGCCAGGGTGACTTCCAATATTAAATTACGACATTTAAGTTTGGGGAACCAATAATTACAATAGAAGTATTTCTTTTTATGAACCTTTCATACCTCTTGATTAATTTCCCAACGGCCAATAACTATTTTTTCTCTTAAAAATCGCTAAGACAAATCCTGAATATACCTACATATTAAATGATAAAGTGAGTCGTGTCATGTAGTTCATAAAAAGCTATATCTATAATGTCATACACACGAACAAATTGCAAAAACACCATGGGTACTTACGGGTGAAAGTACTTAAATTAATAATTTCACTCAACCATCACGCACTAAATATTCCGAAATCAATAACACTTGAACTATCGCAGTTTACAATAGCTACGCGATGTGACAGTAAAACTTAATTATTCATTCACAGCAACACGTTACTAAATTCGCATAGATCTTCCCTGTTTCAGACCGCTTCACTGTAGAGTTTTTGTCATAGTCGTATAAATATGAAAATTTAATGTTTTAATAAAAAATTGCAATAATCTCAGATAGGGTGCTGATACATTGGCCGCGGAAACGATAATGCGAGTTCACGCGTCGCCGTCGCAGGAGGACGGCGCGGTAACGCTTTGATCGCGATGGAATGGGCATCTCTTATCTACATAAAAGCGAGCTGTATCTACATATCCCTATCATTCCATCGGTGTTACCGAAACGCGCACCGCCCCCGAACGCATCGAAAGTATACGGAAGCACCTAAAAATGAACTTCATCACGAATAGCCAACGGCGGCTGGCGGTAGCCGGGCTCGTGGCGCTGACGGCGGCGCTGGCGACGGCGCGGCCGTCCGCGTGGGACGTGCCGCGCATGGAGCTGGCGGACGTGCTCGGCCGCACCGTGTGTCCGCTGAAGGCGGTGGTGGACGACGACCCGCTGCGGCTGCCGCGCCGGATCAAGTTCCTGCAGTGCGAGCGGGACCCGGCGCGGCGCTGCCCCGCGCCGGCGGCGGCCGCGTGCTGCCAGCGCCGCAGCCTGCGCCACGACTACGCGACGCAGTGCGTGGAGGTGTTCGACAACGTGGTGGTGCAGTTCGTGCCGTTCGAGGGCGCCGACGCACGCAACGCCACGCGCCACGTGGTGCAGGTGCCCGTGGGCTGCGCCTGCGTCGTGCAGACCGGCACGCCCGCCCAGGAAGACGTCCGAGCCCTCTTGCGATAGACTCCTGTACGCTTTTGCTCGTTTTTGCCGAGCAGAGTTCATTATTTTGAATGTTTAAAATACTTCCATATTAATTAGGTGCTTAGTTATTTATAAGTATTATTTTGTAACTCGTCGCGACTGAATAATTTGATTGAATCTATAATATTTATAAGTTTATCTAGTTTTACGCTCCGGCGACCTGTATTCAGCCGTCGGTTATGTTAAGAAAGAAATACAAGCTTACAATTTATAAAATGTTTTAGTTCCTTTTCCATTATTCCCAATTAAATGTGAGATAAAAACAAGTGCTAGTAATATAATTAATTTTACTGCTAGTCCAGCCAGGTAGGTATCTAGGCGCTCCTTATCCTTTTTCCTTTTTCTAACTCAAACCATAATTAGATAATAATCATTAGTTTCGTAGATCATAAAATTTGAATTATTTTTTTTTGTATTTCTATACTTATGTATAAGATATTATTTTTTTGACGTGTAAAAGTGCAATATTTTGCCTATTTACAATAAATGATTTGAGTTTGAGTTTTTGCTCCCTGACTTGATACATTTTAGCATGAGAAGATAAATGTATTTTCTAATTAAAAATTATCGGAATCTGATTACCGTTTAAAAAGACACACACTTTAGGTAAGTAGGTACGTGCACTGCCCGGCGTTCATTCGGTTGGTTTTTTTTATTTATTACAGAAAAGGCAGTCATTACACTGCAGTCTCACCTGTTGTCGAAGCATGCTTGCCTAGGAGATACCTATTCACTCTCAACTTAAAGACTTCCAGATTATATTATAGTTTTCGGGAAACATAGACGCTGATAAGGGGTTCCATTCTTTCGCTTTTCGGATTATAAATGTGGATGTGCGGATCGGAGGAATGTCAACCATATACTTACCGATGCCGTGTTTCCGTACGTCTTGTTGTCCGATGGTGGAAAGGAGATGGAGGAGTCAAGTTGATGTCAACTCCACGCGTCGGAGGCGCCTGGGCGGATTGCCAACTCTCGACACCGGAGCACCACACTACCTACCTCGCTCGACACCTTTCCACTACTTATTTAACAATTATATTTTATTATATTTTACACATCAGACGACAATTAGTGATCGCTAATCATGCTCGAATGAACTAAATGTAGGAGGAAAAACTGAGTTAAATTTCATTGGTGAGATAACATTCTTTTTATCGGCGATGACAATCAAAGATCAACATAATGATATAATAATATTGTCGGCTCAATTTTCCCTATCCCTACTTATATACCTAATATATTTCGCGAGAAATGATATTCTAATGATGTATTGATAAAACGCTTAATGTTGTAGGTACCTTGGATAAATCGTATCAGCTGATTATAGGTAGCTAGTTGGATTCAGCTAATTATTAGGTCACGGCAACGGCAAGTATACCTACTTGAAAGCCAGAAGGCTATTAAAATTAACGGAACGATTTACTAAGATAGTAAATATAATAATTGATGATAAGAAAATTTGTACGCTTATCACATGTTACACTGTACCTGCGTAATAGATCTGGGATTAACATACAGCCTGAAAAAATGTAGTGCGCTAGAAAATGAGTAGCGTGCGGGCGAAGCCACCGGGGTACTTAGTAAGGTATACGTAATGAATATGTCTGTACCAACTTATATCCTTGTATCTGCAACGAATACAATGAACTAGCCAACAAATTACCTGATCTCGATGTTTTCCACGACTCTCTACCTAGCTTCAAGCGCAAAGTTCTAACCCACTTCAGCCCATACTTACAAAGACCTCCAGAAGACAAATATGTTTAATTTAAGTTTTTCTTTTATTTTATATTATTTGTAATTAACAAAATTTTAAATTCTTTTTTTCATTCATTTTCTTACTCTTCTTATTATTGTTTAAACTACGCGCTACTCATATTGAAATTTGTTTTTTGCTCGTCGAGCACCCACGGTGAGTGTTATGCACGCCGTACTTGTGGTACACATCAGAACTGTACCTGCTCCATACTCATCTAATTAAGTATTAATGTGTACGATGTGGCTGTGCTATATTAATAAATAAATAAATAAATAATCCTGCTAGATGGATTCAACGGAACCTTAGGTATACGTTCGACTGAAAATGACGAAGGATGCAGCATATTTAATCAGATCCTAGAGCACTCGTAACCCTTTAGGGTCTTATAAGTCTGTGAAGAGGACGTTGTTCATCTACTGGAGTTATTTGTAGCCAGCAAAGACTACTCGATGTTTGACTACTTAGTTTTACCCGCGACTTCATCCACACGGGGCCTCCAAAATCCTACAGTTAAAGTTAATTGAAGTTGCAAAAGTCTTAAGAAAGTTAGATACTCAGCTAATTAGAATAGAATAGAATAGAAAACTCTTTCTTGTACACCAAAAAGAAACGCAATACAGAATAATTACAATAGGCAAACATGGTTAGTAGGTATAATGGACGTTATTATCCCTGAAAACGATTTCTTCCAGACAACCTTTGGATGGACCGTAAAAACTTATTTCGATAGGCGTACTTACATCATTTTATTAACATTATACTTACGTTAAATAATACACCCACACTATATAATAAAACGTCACGATCACATAGATAGAACCTAACGCCTAACTAGGACTCCCTGTATCTGTATATAGTAGTGTGTGTGTTCTGTAATCGTCATCATCATCATCATCATCCCATATCGTCCCACTGCTGGGCACGAGTCTCCCCTCACTTTCGTGAGGAGGGTTAGGCCATAATCCACCACGGAAAAATGATAAAAGAAAAATTTCTGCAGTGAAAAATATATATTTATAATTTGTAGTTATAAAATAAACAGGTCCGTTAAATTCGGATAATGAGTTACGTAACAAATGTTTATTTATATAACGTTATCTTATCAGATCCATCGACGTACCGACGTACCTAGAACTGCAGGGCATTCCCCTTCGATTTGTTGTCTAACATGACTAATTGTTCATATCACTTTACAATTAATACATCTTGTTGTTCAATAGTGGTGAACAGTCCGGCGGCTGCAGGGGCGCGATCTGCAGCTTTCCAGCTTCAGATCTTAGCGCTCTGGTGCTAGCAGTGACCATACATATTCTATTAAGTAGTTGTGGTTACTGGTTACAATGGTGTGACTACTGAGTGCTGGTGTGGCGGGGGTAGGTAACTTGCGAACTTACTTTAGCTTCCCTCCCACCCTAATGTAATGTAAGTTATTATTATTAAAAAATAACTAAAGCGTCACGATCACACGTCTACGATCTACGAGGACCATGGTCCCACAAACACCCAGACTCAGAGGGCATAAGTAGCTGTGGTTCACACTTTTTATTGCTGATCATTTTCCATCAGTGTATTATATTTTCCCTACTAGGACCCGGGACATATGCCGTTTCTCAGGCGACGTTGAGTAAACACGATATAAAACAAACAAGCCTTTCCAATACCTTATTGTATAGCTGACCTAAAAAACCTGTGGTTATTTTCCGCCTTTCCGAACACAGAATTCCAATGAGTTGTTAGCTCACTCAACAAGCATCTAACCTATTAGAGATTGCTGTTACACGACACTTCACCCTCAACTACTGACTGGTTGATGACTCAAATACTCGAGAGGCGTGACTCACCGACTGATACTGCAGAGAAAATACTTATCAAAAGCGACCTAATCACAATCTTGATAAAAAAGACAACAATGTGTAAACATGGGTTTCTTGCTCATCGTCATCAATCCATATCAGTCCGCTGCTGAGCACGGATCTCCCCTCACTTTCGTGAGGATTATGCCAAATCCACCACGTGGGCCCGATCCGGATCGGTGGATCACATATCTCTGAAATAATTAACTTTCACGAGTGCCCTCTTGGGGCCCATGTGAATAAACATATTATACGAGTTGATTGAGTTTGCTAGTCGTGGGTACAATCAAGCATCATTACCTATCCCAACCCCTTCCATATTATTTTTTTCATCTCCGACATAATTTGCGATCGTAAACATACTGATTAATTTGATACGGCTCAATTTTGTAAACAAGTTGTTAAGTGAAAAGGGAAATAATATTGTATCTAACCTTTATTAAGTGTACTACGTAGTGAACCTCAAAATGATACTATTGACTCGAATTTGCAAAAATTTATGGTATAATCTCAGTAATATTATAAATGCGAAAGTCTCTCTCTGTGTGTCTGTTTGTTCCCTCTTCACGCGGAAACGTCTGAACGGGGTTTGATGAAATGTAGTATACAGATACTTTAGGTCCTGGAATAGAACATGAAATACTTTTCATCGCGTAATAACTAAGGGTACGATATGTTTGAAGCTGATCAAAACGAATTCAAACACCAACAATCTACTGCTAGTCGTCACTGAGAAGTTATATTGACTACCTTCCGTCTCTGCAGATCAGCTAACTGGCACCATACTATTGAATTGACATCGGAAATTTTAACTATGTAATTTGAAAAACAGTAACTATTTCAAAATTTATTTCCTAGCAGTGAATTAAATAAAATCATATACCGATAAAGCATATACCCGATACTTGGCAAAGCATTTTTTTAAATATTGAAAATACAAAGTGTTAAAAGTAACGTTTCAGAACGTCTCTGGGTTATCGGAAAGATCTAACGTATCCAATTACGGACCATGGCTAAAATAAGGTTAAAATAGATGCCCAAAGTCATCGATCAAGTATTAAGGCAAAAATTGCCAATAAATTCTATGAATGCAATCTTTGCACAATGTTTTTGCTTTATTTTTTAATGTTTAGCCTATTCATTTATGGGGGCGTTGTTTTTGTTTCTAAAGACTAATAATAATAATGCATCTATATCAAAGCACTTAAAATTTATAACGCAGAGTTTTCAGAAATTTGTCTGTTCGTTACGAGAACAAAACAAACCTGAATAAAGGCTTACCAACTTAAGTTACCGCACCAGCGTTTAGTGCTTACAACAGGAATTCCCAGTTAGATACTTTCACTACCAGAGTTCAGATGGAGGCCTAAGAACATTGTCCTGTTTCAAAATAAGCATGAAAATTCCGTAAATTCCATTCAAAATATGAGATATGTTCCGTAAGGAAGCGTCAACTTGTTTAAAGAACAAATTGATAGAATCAGGCTAATAGAAAGCTTTATGTTTTTACGTAATTTTTTACGTCTTCTTAGTTTGTAGTGAACGAGCTCGCCATCTTAACGGACGCAGTGATGACGCGGCTGGAGCATGCTGGCCTATAAAATGTAACTACACGGAACATGATCCCGGACTCGGTATGAACTCGACTTCGTCCGCCTCAGCTTGCGAGCGGGAACTGAAAATAAATAGCATGAGACGTTGCTATGAACCCGGCCCAATGCGTTTACTAGCAACGGTTTCCAAAAGCACCAGGGGTCAGTTAGGATGACTAAGCCGTCTCGGTAGGGTGATCACTAGTTGCATCGGTTTGTTGTTACGTTGCCTTCACTAAGTATCGAGCGATCGACTGAGAACTTTTAATTCTGCGGGGGAACTATACTTCCAGAGACAAAGAGGGTTAATTTTATTAAGACTGTCGGTTGTTATCTGACGACACAGAGGGGTTGCCGGTCGGATCCCGCCTGGAAGACAAGTTCAAGGGCGAGCGCGCCGCCTCCCGCGGCTCGACGTATCAATGACCCAGATAGTGGGTGTTTACCGCCGCTCCGACGAGGAACCGCCACCCGGGGGCCTCGTCGGAGCGGCGGGCCCGCGGCGCCGCGCCGCGCCAATCACGGCGCTTGTCTACCGGGAATAGGCCACCGGCCGCCGGGACGCGACCCGGCCGAGTTTGGCGCGACTTCCCGAGGAAGGCCGTCTGTCGCTCCAAACATTTCCACCGGTCGTCGCGACAGATAAACGAGTGATCGCATCAGTATCGGGTGGCCCGGTTTAATAGACGATCGAATCGGGAGACCGGGAACGGTGGGACGTTGAATTTTTAGAACTCGGTTCGAACGGTCGGAGTAGGTATCGGAATCAAATCACATTCATTAACCGCGTTAATTATGGATCGAGATATTCAATCGATTTTATAAATTATTTAGATTTAAGAGCGGGCCCGTGCGGCGCGTGCGGCGGGGCGGGGCGGGGGCGGGGCGGCGGGGGCGGCGTGTGCGCAGGCCCCGCCCCCGCGGCCTCCACTTTCACACGCGCCAAATGCATCGGCGGCCGGGAGCGGCCGCCCGAGCGAGCCGAGCTCGGCTCGGGAGACATTCACGTTTCTATGATATATTCGTACATTAGAGCGTCGACGGACAGAACAAACTTTGCCTTATTCCTTTAGATCGGTGCGCACTGACGTCGCCCGCGTCACCGGCCGGGCCCGGCTGCTCCCTGCGCACCTGACTCACACTCTCTCCATTTATCTTCTAATTAGATACCTCAGACCATTTAAGGGCAACAAGGCAATTGTATTTTAAACATTGGCTTACGTCATACGGCTTACGTAATGAATTAATCTTAACTGATGCAAAAATCATAGACAAAGTTTTTAGAAACGTTTAATAAGTATAAGGCACGTGACGTGCGAGTAAAAATACTAGAAATCTAAATTACAATAAAAAAGCTACGTAAACATTTGCTTTATCAAAACCAAATTTAGATACACTCGTAAATCTTAAATCTACTCAACAACCGAAGTAGGAAGCCGCGAGTCGACCGGTCCAGTACCGGCGATCCAAACCTTAACACTACGATCGACAAATTCCGCTAACGACATAATATTTGCCGAAACAATATTGTAAGTATAAATCAAAACAGGTAAATCGAATTTCAATCCCGCGAACAACAAAACAAAACACCGTCTACGTAAAATTAGGACAATATTAACTCAAAATATTGACGGTTCCGGTAGAGCAAAGAGTGTCGCACGCAAACGCGAGGGCGCGTGCGTCACGGACGCGGCGAGCGGCGCCCGCCGCGGCTCCAGCAATGCAAATAGGTTTGTTCACAGCTATCTGGAAACGCGCTAACATAATATCAAACAGGAAACTTTTAACAAACATTCGCTAACGTATCGATTCAACACCTCTCATAAAATACACTATTTAAAACTCAAAACTGAAATCATGTATTGCAAGTAGGCAAACATATATACGAGTCGAACACTCAAGGCTGATAAAATATGAAAATAAATCAAATATGATCTACTAAAATAATGATTAAACGACTCTGTTTTGAATTTGAAAAAGGACATTTCCGTTTCAAGTTGCGATTCATAATTATCTAAATCTCGCACAGGAAAAGGAAACTCTACTAACTCAACCGGCGCTTCGAAATACGCCCGTCAGAGAAGATAGCACCAAGAAACAGTACGGGGATGTGATTTTTAAATTTTTTGTCATTATAACTTTTTGTGCTACATTAAACAAGACCTCGTGAAGCCTCTCCGGTTGCGTGGGCTCACATCCCTGGTACATATGGTTAAGAGACATGCAGACGCGCCGGACACGCGAGTAGTGCCGCGCAGGCCGGCGGACCCGTGCAGTACATTAGTATAGGCTGGGCTCACCTCTCGTCCGCTCCGCTGCCGCCGGCGGCGCCGGCGCCGCCCGCCGCCGCCGCCGGCGAGGAGCTGGCGCCGGCCCTGAGTGCCGCACACAATAATATCTTCATTGATGGCCGATTTACATTATTCAAGTCTTCAGTAGTGCTTCGGGGTAATTTTAGTCGTAACATGTACACGTTACTGGCTCTTCTGAGATTCTATGTAAAAAGCGCTCGCCTTTCGAACTTTGTTAACATTTGATTGATTACTAAAAAGTTTAACCTTTGTCTATAAATCTGTCTAATCTGAGTTAGAGACTCGTAAGGTGACCTATTGGCGTTCCGTTTACGCATAAATCAGCGTGAAGTTGATTTCGTCGAGGTTGCATGCATTGGAATAAAACTTCAAATAACTATCTGCTCGCTTTCAGTTGTATAAAAAATTTAAACAATTATTTAAAAAAGGCTTATCCGTTCAACAATTATCAAATCGTTTATCAAAGCAATGAAAAAATCGCCCCTTAATCTAATTCGTGTCATTTTATTTGGCATTCAGCAATCGCCGTAAGGATTTGCGTTTAAGGTTTTTTATCGAATCCTGATTAGGTTCGAAAAAACAAGAAAGTGAAGAGAATGTAGTGTAATGTGAGAAATTAAAAGGCGTAACAAGAAACTAAGCTTTACGACCTTACGAACGAACAGAAAAGTAGGTATAGCGGATGTAGACACCGTCGTGTCTCATGTCCGGGAGACGCGAGTGCCGTGTGACGTCACGGGACGGACGTGTGACGGCGCGCGCTGGGAATACATCCGTGGCAGCCTCCATGTGCGTGACGTCACGGAGTCAGCTTTACACGGGTATATGTTACAAAACAGGTTTGAGGGAAGCGAGTTGAGGAAGACATGTGTAGCGTCCGGGAAAAGGGGGGGACAAGGACGAGGGAGATTGAACTTATTACCCAGGATGTAAACGACGTGCATCTGATGAGTAGCATAGAGTCGGAAAGTGAACCCTGACACTAGACGCAACCACAGAATAAATAAATAGTAGGAAATCTTGAACTATTATAGTATGTTCTGTGGTCCTTAGATGCCAGGGTCTCGAATTTTTCAGTTAAAACGCTTTATTGCTATATTTTGTAAATTTCACATACTAAGCTATGTAGCGTCCATGCGTGGTCCAACATTCATCACATCACACATAACACACACACATTTATAGAGAATCGTAATTAGGGTAGCCGGAAGTAACCAGAAGACTCGTTGCCGTCAGTTTATCCGGCCGAGCCTCCTTCGCCTCAATCTAATCTCCACCTCAATTTCAACCTACTTCTGAATCATTTAGAACTGTGAACGTCGCCGTCGGTCGGTTCGGATGTGTCATAATATTTGTAGATTTCGTAGATAGGTTTCCGAATGTGACAGTCACGGCGCGTGGTGTGTATGCGGAGCGTCGCCGGCGCGGGCGGTGCGAGTGATCCATTGATCGCTAGATCGAGATTAGATGATGCGATCATTGGCGTATGATTCACGGTTCCATATCGCGATGCGATATGATTTGATATCACATTTTTTTATCGGCAATAGACCAGGCTGGTGATTATATTCGTTCGTTGGTCGATAATAAGTTCGCATAACGTATTATCAGAATTATGCGATCGCCACACACCTCCAGAACAGTCTTCACTGAGATGTTATGCTTTTATACTTTACTAGTCGTAGTGTGAATTTCGTTTGTTTTACAAGACCGGCTGTCTTATTACGGATCTCACGACAAGTTTGCGACAGCTATAAATTTCGCGGTCTCTTCTATCAAATGCCATTTTATAAAACCGTATATTTTCACAATTTTTTTAATTTTTCTATACTTATGTATTTGGTTTTGACGTGTAAAAGTGTAATATTTTTTGCCTATTTACAGTTTCCGTTTCGTTTAAATTTTCACTCGGAGAAGCTCCGATGTTTTCGTATTTACGTTAAACGCGCTTACGACACAGTTACTCTCGATTATTTTCTTTTACTTTCGGTCGACCAACAAATGGGTAGGGTTCGGCGGAAAAACTGTCGATTCAGAAGTCTCACCTCGGCGTCCTGCGGGACCTCTTGCTGCGGGGGGACGGCGGGGGCGGCAGGCTCACCTCGGCGTCCTGCGGGACCTCTTGCTGCGGGGGGACGGCGGGGGCGGCAGGCTCACCTCGGCGTCCTGCGGGACCTCTTGCTGCGGGGGGACGGCGGGGGCGGCAGGCTCACCTCGGCGTCCTGCGGGACCTCTTGCTGCGGGGGGGACGGCGGGGGCGGCAGGCTCACCTCGGCGTCCTGCGGGACCTCTTGCTGCGGGGGGACGGCGGGGGCGGCAGGCTCACCTCGGCGTCCTGCGGGACCTCTTGCTGCGGGGGGACGGCGGGGGCGGCAGGCTCACCTCGGCGTCCTGCGGGACCTCTTGCTAGCGGGGGAGGGCGTGTCGGGGCTGCTGCTGCGGCGCCGGCGCCGCCCGCGCGCTGAGCCGGCGCTGGAGCCCTCCGTGCTGCGGGGGGACGGCGGGGGCGGCGGCGAGGGCGGCGCGCGCCGCGGGGGCGCCGCGCGCCGCCGCGGGACCGCCAGCCTCACGCGCCGCGACCTGCTGCTGCGGGGGGGGGGGGGGGGGGGGGGGTTAACGCGGCCGGACGATTTAGTAGCTATTTAAACTTCGACTTAATTAGCTTTAACATATTACTGTAATTAGGATAGCGAATTAAGCTCAAAGCGTCGCAAAACTCTTCGCCGCCACCGGGTCCGTCAGCGCGGACTCATAGACGCTACTTTAAGGACAGGCGGAATTATGCAGCTATTGGCATCAAATGTAAGAAAGCGTGACAATTGAAAATTTTTTGAAACAAAATAGAAATTAAACAGACCAAAACAAAAAAGAAGAAATGAGCTAGACGTATACTGGGAGGCTTCCGCCCGTCGTCGTACCAAATAAGTATTCCGTACCACTATCATAACCCAAACATTATCACAAATAAAATATAAGTAAAAACACCACAAAATATAATATCGTGCTAGCTAACTACCAAACTATATTACTATCGACAGTACAAATCCAAATTCTACAAACACCTCAAGCTAAAAATATAACACAAATAAACTAAACTAAGCTCACATGATACAAAATTATTCACTTACCTTTTTCACACCTTTCAATATTTATAAAAACAACTCAATGGCGTCGAATAGTATAAATATAATTGAAAACTGGATAATAAATGTCCATATACTTTTGTCCAATTTATTTTTACTAGCCGACGTAACCACAGGGGACATGTTTACTCAAAGAGCTAAATAATTTGTACCCGATCCTTGCCATCTCTAATAATTTATTTTTAATACATAACACAACCTATAGTCGAATGGAACTCGGACTCGAATAGAACTGGAGTCGGATCAGGTGCTGAACAGCCGGACCCCAAGCGGGGCGGAGCGTGGCCCCGGCCGGGGAGGGAGCGCGGCCCCAGCCGGGGAGGGAGAGTGGCCCCGGCCGGGGAGGGAGCGTGGCCCCGGCCGGGAAGGGAGCGCGGCCCCAGCCGGGGAGGGAGCGCGGCCCCAGCCGAGGAAGGAGCGTGGCCCCGGCCGGGGAGGGAACGTGGCCCCGGCCGGGAAGGGAGCGCGGCCCCAGCCGAGGAGGGAGCGCGGCCCCGGCCGGGAAGGGAGCGCGGCCCCAGCCGGGGAGGGAGCGCAGCCCCAGCCGGGGAACGAGCGCGGCCCCAGCCGGGGAGGGAGCGTGGCCCCGGCCGGGAATAGAGCGCGGCCCCAGCCAGGGAGGGAGCGTGGCCCCGGCCGGGAAGGGAGCGCGGCCCCAGCCGGGGAGGGAGCGTGGCTGGGGTCAGCACTGCCGCCGAGACAACTCAACGCGCTGTTACGCCTTATCACAATATTGGGATGTATCATTCAGAGTTTAGAATAACATACCAATCGATTCAAACGATTAACTCCATCGATCGATTGGTGAAGTGGCTTCAGGTATTGAGTAAATGTCGATGGACGTCGACTAATCTACTATACCATCGATCGACGATCGATGGATTGGTGCGGTAATACCCTTATAATTGTTGCATATATAATACATACATATTATTGGATATTGGGGTGTTACGATTATATAATAAAATACACACGTATAATAAATTCAATTTAATAAAAATAGATACTTACTTATTATTGTCTTACAAAATTACATAATTTCCAAACGAACATACGGCGGTACCGTTTACTCCAAACGCATACACGCAACAATACACAAACATTGGCTTTTCCATACTTTAGCAACATATCTCAGTAGTTCCCTTCACTTTCAGCGTATTATCTATGCATACTGTTAACTAAACTACTCTCTTCCTCTACGCTACTACATTAGTAATTACGAAATCCATACATACTTAAATACATGAACATCGATAATATATCTTAATTGTATACTTAGTAAGGCCCAATATTCATTGATATGATTGTAGAATCAACGTCAATTAGATAATAGATATTTTAGTCTACGGTTCTTACTGTATGTCACATAAAACACCAACCTTCCTTCTGGCTTGTCGGGTAAATAAAAAGTAAATTATACAGTAAAAAAAAATTAAATATAAGTTTGAATTATGTACCAATTTAAAAAAAAAGGTTCAGAATCATGCTTACGTTACATATCTTAAATCCTATTTATTATAACACGATATTTTCATTATTATGATCGCAATCTACTTATCGAGTGATTTATTATATTACTCAACGTTAGTTCATAATAAAAAGAAATATAGATAACTTTAGCTTTGACAACGATAAAAAAATTCAAATATAGTTTAATCAATGCCATAAATAAATTCATTTAAATAACCTGCAAGTACATGGCGGGACTGAAGAAGGAAGGTCGGTTGATTGTAGACAGATATACAGTAAGACTCATCGGTAACAGTACACTTGTATACCGCACCCACGCCCGACCCGCGCCGCGCCGCCTCTCCTAATAGAGCAACTCGATATGGTATACACTGTGTGGGCAACCGGGCAGCTCTGGATTATTTCAGAAATCTTCTGACAATTCCCTGCGTAGGGTGTTTTTGGACATTATGTCCAGAAATCCTCTTTGCTTGCCTGAAGGGGATAATTGAACAAAATATCCAGAAATCCCCTATAAGGTTAACTAGCAGCAGCTGGCGGTTTCACAAATATCCCACAGAAACTGGATTTTATTGGATAAAAATTTTATTCCAGGACGTATGTGTATGGTGTGCCCTTCTGGGTAAAAGTCCCCAAATTAGATATTATTATAGATGCAAAAACATCTGTGTACCATTCTCGATAGAATTATATGCTTTGCTGGTTTTATGCAAAACAAAAAGTTTTTCGTTTTTTAATGTGTACGTGTAGGTCGATGTGGGCAGTTTTATCACAATGAATGTTTGCTATGTTTGTCGTCGAGTGAGTTATGACGAGACCGGCGCGGGGGCGGCACGGGGGCGGCGCGGGGGCGGCACGGAAGCCGCGCGGGGGCGGCGCGGGGGCGGTGCCACCGGCCGCGCCCACTAGCTACAGCCGCCACCCTCACCCGGCCAGCTCGGCGTCCGACTCGGGGTTCTCCTCCGGCTCCTCTTCCTCGTTCTGCCCACCTGGAAGGGTAAAAAGGAAATTGTAATTTTATCAGTATTATCCCCGCTGGGAAGCCGCGGTGGGAGCCTAGGGGGAGAACGTCTGCTTTCCAAGGAGAAGGTCGTGAGTTCGATTCCCAGTGCGGGCACCTATCATTGTGTTTCTGTAAAGCGCATGTACATAATTATCAGTCACTTTTCGGAGGACGCACCGGTGGCGTTGCATTCATTCACAGTTCTAAAACAGAAGGCTTTCTCGTTTTTCGATATTAAATTTTAGGTAGGATCATAATATTCGGTCGACTCGTAGGATCGGGCGAGTGAACGTCGATACCGTCTCTCGGAGATCACGGCATACGATGTTTACGGAACTGGCGTCCGGCAGCGTGGGTTTGCTCCTCCTCGCCCCACTGCACGCCGTGCGGATGTGACGAGTGTCACAGGACAGAGGTGGCGCGACGTACGGTTGCGGCGCGCGTAGTGCCTCCTGGGCTGCGGCGGGCGCGCCTCCTCGGGCGCGTCCGTGAGCAGCGAGCCGCGGTACGTGCTGAGCGGCGCCCACTCCTCGCCCCACTGCACGCCGTGCGGATGTGACGAGTGTCACAGGACAGAGGTGGCGCGACGTACGGTTGCGGCGCGCGTAGTGCCTCCTGGGCTGCGGCGGGCGCGCCTCCTCGGGCGCGTCCGTGAGCAGCGAGCCGCGGTACGTGCTGAGCGGCGCCCACTCCTCGCCCCACTGCACGCCGTGCGGATGTGACGAGTGTCACAGGACAGAGGTGGCGCGACGTACGGTTGCGGCGCGCGTAGTGCCTCCTGGGCTGCGGCGGGCGCGCCTCCTCGGGCGCGTCCGTGAGCAGCGAGCCGCGGTACGTGCTGAGCGGCGCCCACTCCTCGCCCCACTGCACGCCGTGCGGATGTGACGAGTGTCACAGGACAGAGGTGGCGCGACGTACGGTTGCGGCGCGCGTAGTGCCTCCTGGGCTGCGGCGGGCGCGCCTCCTCGGGCGCGTCCGTGAGCAGCGAGCCGCGGTACGTGCTGAGCGGCGCCCACTCCTCGCCCCACTGCACGCCGTGCGGATGTGACGAGTGTCACAGGACAGAGGTGGCGCGACGTACGGTTGCGGCGCGCGTAGTGCCTCCTGGGCTGCGGCGGGCGCGCCTCCTCGGGCGCGTCCGTGAGCAGCGAGCCGCGGTACGTGCTGAGCGGCGCCCACTCCTCGCCCCACTGCACGCCGTGCGGATGTGACGAGTGTCACAGGACAGAGGTGGCGCGACGTACGGTTGCGGCGCGCGTAGTGCCTCCTGGGCTGCGGCGGGCGCGCCTCCTCGGGCGCGTCCGTGAGCAGCGAGCCGCGGTACGTGCTGAGCGGCGCCCACTCCTCGCCCCACTGCACGCCGTGCGGATGTGACGAGTGTCACAGGACAGAGGTGGCGCGACGTACGGTTGCGGCGCGCGTAGTGCCTCCTGGGCTGCGGCGGGCGCGCCTCCTCGGGCGCGTCCGTGAGCAGCGAGCCGCGGTACGTGCTGAGCGGCGCCCACTCCTCGCCCCACTGCACGCCGTGCGGATGTGACGAGTGTCACAGGACAGAGGTGGCGCGACGTACGGTTGCGGCGCGCGTAGTGCCTCCTGGGCTGCGGCGGGCGCGCCTCCTCGGGCGCGTCCGTGAGCAGCGAGCCGCGGTACGTGCTGAGCGGCGCCCACTCCTCGCCCCACTGCACGCCGTGCGGATGTGACGAGTGTCACAGGACAGAGGTGGCGCGACGTACGGTTGCGGCGCGCGTAGTGCCTCCTGGGCTGCGGCGGGCGCGCCTCCTCGGGCGCGTCCGTGAGCAGCGAGCCGCGGTACGTGCTGAGCGGCGCCCACTCCTCGCCCCACTGCACGCCGTGCGGATGTGACGAGTGTCACAGGACAGAGGTGGCGCGACGTACGGTTGCGGCGCGCGTAGTGCCTCCTGGGCTGCGGCGGGCGCGCCTCCTCGGGCGCGTCCGTGAGCAGCGAGCCGCGGTACGTGCTGAGCGGCGCCCACTCCTCGCCCCACTGCACGCCGTGCGGATGTGACGAGTGTCACAGGACAGAGGTGGCGCGACGTACGGTTGCGGCGCGCGTAGTGCCTCCTGGGCTGCGGCGGGCGCGCCTCCTCGGGCGCGTCCGTGAGCAGCGAGCCGCGGTACGTGCTGAGCGGCGCCCACTCCTCGCCCCACTGCACGCCGTGCGGATGTGACGAGTGTCACAGGACAGAGGTGGCGCGACGTACGGTTGCGGCGCGCGTAGTGCCTCCTGGGCTGCGGCGGGCGCGCCTCCTCGGGCGCGTCCGTGAGCAGCGAGCCGCGGTACGTGCTGAGCGGCGCCCACTCCTCGCCCCACTGCACGCCGTGCGGATGTGACGAGTGTCACAGGACAGAGGTGGCGCGACGTACGGTTGCGGCGCGCGTAGTGCCTCCTGGGCTGCGGCGGGCGCGCCTCCTCGGGCGCGTCCGTGAGCAGCGAGCCGCGGTACGTGCTGAGCGGCGCCCACTCCTCGCCCCACTGCACGCCGTGCGGATGTGACGAGTGTCACAGGACAGAGGTGGCGCGACGTACGGTTGCGGCGCGCGTAGTGCCTCCTGGGCTGCGGCGGGCGCGCCTCCTCGGGCGCGTCCGTGAGCAGCGAGCCGCGGTACGTGCTGAGCGGCGCCCACTCCTCGCCCCACTGCACGCCGTGCGGATGTGACGAGTGTCACAGGACAGAGGTGGCGCGACGTACGGTTGCGGCGCGCGTAGTGCCTCCTGGGCTGCGGCGGGCGCGCCTCCTCGGGCGCGTCCGTGAGCAGCGAGCCGCGGTACGTGCTGAGCGGCGCCCACTCCTCGCCCCACTGCACGCTGTGCGGGATGCGCGCGTCCACGAACTGCAAGCGGAAGCTTTCATTTAGTATGCGCGGAATGTGTATTGGGTTTCAGCTATTCATATCCATATTCGTATGCGAATTTAAGCTGACATAATAAATTATCTTTTGAAAAAATTTTGGATTTCGGTTTAAAATGGGGACCGTTCTACGAGACGCGCGACGGATAAGCATCTCGGTTCCACAGCTATGGCCCACCTTGAGCACCTGCCGCTTGTCCTGCCGCAGCAGCTTGTTGGAGAACTCCGCCAGCGGCTCCAGGAACAGCAGGTTGGGCGGCGGCGCGGGCGGCGCCTGCTCCAGCGCCGCGAAGGCGATGCCGGCGCGGTGCAGCGCCGTCAGCGCCTCGCGGTTCTTCACCGCGTCCAGCCCGAACATCACCGAGAACCGCTTCGCCAGCTCCTGGGGACGCGAGGGCGGTACGAGTTTCCGTGTTACATTTGAGCTTCGTACTATTCGTGCATTGGACCAACGTCGCGTTACGAAATTCGGAATTATTCGAATACGAGAATTATTCGGAAGGTACATAATCCACAGAGCCCGACCGGCCCCTGGCCACGTGGTACCTTGAGCTCGCTGAGGTCGGGCAGCGCGCGCGGCGCGGCGCCGCGGGGGCGCTGCAGCAGCTCCGCGAACAGCGCCTGCATGGCCAGCTCCATGGTCACGTGGCAGTACCTTGAGCTCGCTGAGGTCGGGCAGCGCGCGCGGCGCGGCGCCGCGGGGGCGCTGCAGCAGCTCCGCGAACAGCGCCTGCATGGCCAGCTCCATGGTCACGTGGCAGTACCTTGAGCTCGCTGAGGTCGGGCAGCGCGCGCGGCGCGGCGCCGCGGGGGCGCTGCAGCAGCTCCGCGAACAGCGCCTGCATGGCCAGCTCCATGGTCACGTGGCAGTACCTTGAGCTCGCTGAGGTCGGGCAGCGCGCGCGGCGCGGCGCCGCGGGGGCGCTGCAGCAGCTCCGCGAACAGCGCCTGCATGGCCAGCTCCATGGTCACGTGGCAGTACCTTGAGCTCGCTGAGGTCGGGCAGCGCGCGCGGCGCGGCGCCGCGGGGGCGCTGCAGCAGCTCCGCGAACAGCGCCTGCATGGCCAGCTCCATGGTCACGTGGCAGTACCTTGAGCTCGCTGAGGTCGGGCAGCGCGCGCGGCGCGGCGCCGCGGGGGCGCTGCAGCAGCTCCGCGAACAGCGCCTGCATGGCCAGCTCCATGGTCAGCGCGCAGTTCAGCTTGTTGATCTCGCGCGCCTTGCTCAGCGTCGCCTTGATGATGTCGCCGTAGTCGTTGTAGCACTGCCGGGCAAGCACCGCGCGGCGGTTTAAATCGACATTCAAGTGCAGGCGAACCGATCGGAAGTCGATAGCGACGGCCGCCGGCGCCGCGTACCTTGATGTAGTGCTTGAAGACGTCGGCGGCGCGGCGGATGGGCGCCACGTTGTACACGATGAGCTTGCAGTAGGCGGCGAGGAAGTTCCGCCGCTTGTGCAGCTCCTCGATCCGTCTCTCGTCTTGACCGTCTGCAAGCGCACGCCGTATTAGCCTCTCCGTCCGCGCGGGAGCGGCGAGAATAGCGCACGCTGCGACTATGAAGCCCTCGATCGCTCGTGATGGTTTCGGGACGCCGCGTAGAGCGCGCGTCATCGGGGACTAATTCCCGAATCTCGGCGACGCATTTATATAGAACGTTATGCGCTCTGATCGGTCACGTTCCGCGTCGGAGATAAGCGATGACAGATTCTGTAATCATCGAGTGGAACCTCTTCCCGATACTGGTCATTCGGCGTCATCGCGAGTCGGCGGAATCGCGAATCCATCACGAGAGATGTGGTCCCGAGGAGCCGGCGCGCGCCGAGGGCGGCGGCCCCGGCGCGCGGCGCGGGCTGCGTGGGGCATGCGGCACTACTCTACCGTAACAAGCCGTGCGGGGCACTATGGGCTAAAAAAACGAGCTTCACTAGGAACATCAAAACCTTAAAATTATCTTATATTCACGAGCCGTTTTTTTTTTCACTAAATTGTATACTTCAAACTGTCAAAACAAAAATGTATTTTTCTAAATCCCTACAAAAGGGAAGCTCGTTTTTAGCCCATAGTGCGGCGGCCGGGGCGGGCGGCGCCGCGGCCGGCCGTTAGGCGCGGAAACTTAGTACAAGCCTCGCATTCCGGTTAACGTCCGCAGGGCGGGGCCGCCCCCGGACCGGGTGAAAACAGGACACGAACAGAGATGAATATGCAATGCCAGCGATGAGAGGAAAAAAAAAAGAACGCAACGAAAATCGAATAAATATATCATGCTCAAATCATAAGACTTAGAAAGTGTGTTAATAAATTGACGGAACGATCCGATACCGTGGAAATATTGTTGTTTTTTTTTGAGCCAAAGATTGGTATTACTTTATCATTCATCGGCTATAATTTTGCGCATAAGATATTTAAAAAATAACATAATTTTCGTAACGTGGAAGGAACCGATCCAGTCCCGAGCGCCGCGCGCGCTCGCCGCCGCCGACCGTCGGTATCGGACCGCTCGAAGCGGGCGCGACAAATTTTCCCTTAGTAATGTTAAGTGAGTAAGTATCGCGTCGCATCGAGACAAAATATGCATTACGGTCGCGGCTCGACTCGCCGCGCCGCTCCGCCGGGCGGCGCGGGACTGACCGCGGCGACGGGCGGCGGCGCGGACGCGGGACGGCGCGGGACGGACGCGGGGCGGTCAGTCCGCGCGGCGCGCGGCGGGCGGCGGTACATTACTAAGGTAAAATGCGCCGTCGGAGTGTCGACTAGTGCCCGAGTGCACAACAGCTTACCGGCGTCCCCGCAGCAGCCGCGCGCCGCGCGAACATGCAACCAAACATACCACACCGTTATCGCATCCCGCCGGCGCCCGGCGCGCCACGCGATTCGGAACCTTGCGGTGAGAGACCGAACCGATCCGATTCGATATCGTTCGCGTATCGAAAGTACAATTTTCGCGCTACTCGGGACGCTCGACCTCCGGACTCGATTCGACTCCTGCCGATTCCGGTACGAAACCGTAATACTCAGTAAATTATCGAAAAAAAAAACTAACGTTCGCAGACTCCGTTTCGATAACTGCGTTGTGGATAGCGTTCCGTGGTTGTGATCATATGGTAAGACGTCAATTTCGATTAGAGATCGACTTCGACAAATCGACGTCGCGTCGACTATTGTGAATTCAAATGTGATCGAATCGAACGATATCGAACCGAATCGATCGACGAGCCGAGTTGCCGAAAGATTCCGACTCGCCTTCCAATTGCGACTCGACCGCTCGAGTTAGTATTCCGCGGACGCGGTCGCCGCCCGTCCGAGGCGCGCGCGGCGCGGCGACGTCCCGGGACGTTCAGTGACCGATAACAAAGACTAATTTCGTAGTTTGGTCGCTGCGACGGTGTTCTTTGGAATCGCGTGACGCTACCAAACCGAGGAAATCGCTTTTCCTCCTGTCGAACACGTCAATAATAATGCATATTTTTTCTCATCGCAATGAATGAGGTATTAGAGGGCATGTGTAGCTGTACCTGGCGTTAGCGATGGCACACGAACATTGAACACATCCGCGACATCACATCGACCCCGGTTTCCCCTACTGTGCACCGCACCCCAATTTCTACATTTTACAAATATATCACACCCTTTGAATTCATATTAACTAGACAATAATGGGTCCAATTCGCTTATGGAACAAAATGGACAATGTAACTCCACCGAAACCTCGAGGACTGTCAAAATTATATTTTGGTATCATACGACGCAAACATGAACGTGTATATGTGTGTCTGTCTGTGGCATCATAACTTTTTTTTTGTTCGAACGGTTATTTGATCGATTGTTCTTAGCAATTGTTCAAGAATAGATAGATACATAGACAGTGCTTCAACTAAGGTACAGTTTTTATTCATCAATTACATACACTCGTTATATTGTACCTACCATAAAGTTGTCTACCGTAAGCACTTGTTTTTTATTATTGATAAACGTTTTATTTTATTATTATATATAATTTCTTTTGAAATACCACAGAATAAAGGAAACTTAACAACTAGAACAAAACAAATCCACACACACATCATCAGCTCTTTTCTAGTTGATTTTTTTTTTTACTTTTGTATTTAGATATTGTCTAGTTAATAAGAACTCACACCCAATTTGGAAAACAGGCCAAAATGTGCACAAGGAACACGACACCCCGCCATACCGCCTTACTTACTTTGAGTTTATCCCTTTATATACAACACACATTGTTTTATCATCGACTTCAGAAGGCATCATCTTTTACAGCAAATCTCTCAACAAATCACCAAACACAAATGCAGCTATTTATTCATTTAAAATTAACTTTTCTACCAGCCAACTGGCCGTGTTTAAAAAAATAGGGACGGAACTGAGATTTAAGATTAAAAATGATGTCTTCATCGTCAAGCACACACAAATAAAGTCAATAAATTCAAATGAGATTTATTAATTTCGAGAAAGTCATCCTTCAAGACTCGAATAAATCTAGGTGCAATTCGGGGATATTTAGTCGTATGAACTAGGACATCAATCGAACAACATTATGATAGTAAAATAAGAGAAATGGTATCGCTCTGTCCGACAAGAACGTGTCATCTCCTCAATATACGCTCAAAAAGATAACACGATCTTTTTGCAAATGAGCGGTATATAAATAATATGGTTGAATTAGTCGATTAGGCCTCATACAGATGAAGGACACTCGGTCGGCGCCGGCCCGGCGGCATCGTCTGTAAGAACCCTTATTATTGTTATTGCATTAAAGCGCGTCACGGACGCGTCGACAGCCGCCGGTTCGATCTCTAGAGCGGCATAACGACTTCGTAAGGTCCGGCCGGTCCGGGACTACGGTGCAGTCGGCGCGGACGGGCCCGGACGGAACTGCGTCGGAGCAGGGATTCGAACCGGCTTCGTGCGGTTCCAGGCTACGAGTCATCTGTGAACTTTAGGTTGAGTTTTGGCGGGAAACTAAAAATCTGTCATTGTTGGTTTTGTTTTTTTTTTATGTTATCCGCGTAGCGCGGCGGCGCTGCACGTACCGTAGTTGTGGTGCACGAACACGAACTCCTGTATGAAGTCGTTGAGCATGTCCAGCAGCGCCGCGTCCGGCTCCAGCACCAGCGCGCGCATGGCGGCCGCGCCCGGGTGGTGCCGCGACGACAGGTGCTCCGAGAAGAAGATCAGCAGGTCGCACAGGGAGGTGTAGGCCTGCGGGGACCGAAGCGCCAGGTTTAGCTCCGTAACGTCCAGCGGCGAGGGCGCCGCCCGGCCGGCGACTGACCTCCTCCTTGAGGTCCGGCGTGGCGCCGTGGAGCACGATGTCCCTGCAGTGCGCCACGTAGGCCTGCAGGCGCGCGCGCAGCTCCTCGGCGCCCGCGGCGCCCGCGGCGCCCGGGGCGCCGGCCGCGCGCTCCTCCAGCGCGTGCAGCGACCACAGCACGGAGTAGAAGAGGCAGCGCACCACGTACACCAGCGCCTGGAACAGCCGGCCCCGCCGCGCTTGTATCGCTCCTACTCGCCGTTGGGAACTGCACGACGAACAGTGCCCACGTTCCGAGCTGAACTCGCACACGGTGCCACACGTTTATGTTGCATATTCCAAACTTCCTCTGCAAAGAGGACGTTTGGACTATTTTGTTTAGAAATCCCTTGTAATTGTTTGTGCGTAACAAATAAGTCATGGATTTCAGACTGTAAGCAATCATACTTAGACTCTATTCTTATGGGCGTTGTTAATATGATCAAATTCATCATGAAATGATTTCCGAATACAACCACTGTTTATTACCATTTTCAAAGTGGCTAAGTTAGAATATAAGCTGCAGTCCCCGAGCACAGAATAACACTAGTTCTATCCTTTTCTCTCAATCAAACTTACCGTACACTAGAGCCAGAAACACGGAAATATATAGCCGCACTCTTACACATCCAGAATTCCAGAATGCGAAAGCTGGCCTCGTAGCAGCATATTTTAATGAATTTTGTTTGTTTGTGTTATCTGGTCCAACTTAAATAAACAAATAATAATCGGTCGCCGATGGCCCTAGAGCCCTAGTTACCTGTGAGGGCATCTGTGTCTCATTCTGTTTGACACACTTGGGCAAGTCCTCGAACAGCGAGTCCCAGATGTTGGTGTCGTTGAGATTGTGGCACATGTACATGATGGAAACCTTGCGCAGGGAGTTGGTCACGTTGAACACCTCGTCCGCGTCCGGCGTCTCGCCCTAAATGAATTGGTTTTACTTTAGAACAAATTAAATATATTCGAGTGCATAGTACATTAGTTAGAGTGAACAATGCTCGGAATTTCTCTGAAAGAGAGCATCAATGAGGTGATCCGACAGAGAACCAAGGTAACTTTTTAAGGAAAGGTAAGGTTTTTGTTAATCAGTGGTGTCATGATATAAAAGATGCAACGAATTGATTGTTTTACATTTAGGGATTAACAATTAGGCATAGTGTAAACAGCAGTTTTGTAGGTTAGCTTGGGCACATTGAGGCAGTGGGAGCGGGCGCACTGACCCCCTCCAGCAGCGTGCGGTAGTCGTCCATGGCCTCCTTGTAGCGGTTGACGCACATGTCGGTGACGGTGGCGCGCGCCACGTTGCAGCGGCTGTACACGGCGGCGTGCTCCGCGCACAGCGTCTCCAGCGTGCGGCCGCAGGTCTCCAGCACCTCGGCCTCCGTCTGCGCCACCACCACCACGCGCAGCTTGTTCAGCAGCAGCGTCAGGTTCTGCGCAGAGGGACCTCTGTCTACTTCCATCCACGAATCACCCTCGCTCCGTTTGCCCTTTTTTATGCTCGCGTCTATATGGAATTTCATTCAGCTTTCTGCTGTTTTATAATACCAGCTATGATATTACACTTGAATTTTCTAAATTCCATGAGAATAGTGTTACTTTTTATCGATTGATTTGCAGGACTGATTTGATTTTGGAAAATATTAATTTTTCAAAATCAAATCATTCCTGCCAGAAATTTGCCATAACAAATTAACTTCCAACTGTTTCAATTGTATAATGTGGGACATTTTATTTTCTTTACTACTAGCAACGACCCCCCGCGTCAACTATTATCCCACAGGAACTATTACTTTTCAGAAAATAAAAAGTACCCTATGTTCTATTCCAGAACCTGAAGTATTTGCATACCAACTTTTATCAATATCTGTTCAACCATTTCAACGTGAAGAGGGAACAAACACACATGCACACAAACTTTCACATTTATAATATTAGTGAAATTCAGATATATCTAAAATAAGATATATTTCGTAATCGGTTGGAGAAGTAATAGAGACACTCACCGCCTCCTGGCGCTGCGTGGTGTAGAGCTCCAGGTCCATGTACTGCGGGATGGAGACGAGGTTGGTGAGCTTCTCCGGGTCGGCGCCGAACTTGTCCAGCAGCGCCGGCAGGGTGCCGATGAAGTGCGCCGTCATCTTGGCGCGGTCGTCGCTCACCACCTGCCATGGGACAAACCATGTCAGCTGTCGCTGGGACTAACGAACTATTCTCCATTACGCAAACGATATTCGCGCGACCCGAGCGTACATATATCTTCCAATAAGGAACACTCAGAAGGCTATCCTAAGCAAAATGACCCGGCTCGGTTAAGACTTCCCCAAATGTTACAGGAGCTTCTGAAATGGATCATCATCACAATCCACTCTACAATTTTTTGCAACTTTGCATTACAAAATGTTGCACAGCACTGCACTGTGCTCGTCGCCCTGAGAGTTGCAACCGTGCAGTCTGTGGATAGGAGACGAGGAGAAGTATATACCTTGGCCTGATCCTTGGACAGCAGATGGTTCTTGCGCGTGGCCCCGCGGCCCACGGGCGGCTCGCCGGTGCTGGCCTGCCGCACGCAGCACACCATCAGCTCGATCAACGAAGACTCCTGCACCATCATATAAGAACAGCTGCATTACTCGTCTCATAAACTCCCGCACCTTTACCCCTTGAATGTCGGGCGGAAACAAAACATCCTCCATCTGACCCCCATTCGAACTATCAAGTGTTTCGAGCGACATCATAGAGTCACCCAACTAATTTCGGATATGAAACGCATTTTTAGGAATCTTGGAATATCAGGGTCTGATTATAACATAGTAATAGGAAACTTTTCATCCGTTACTGTTTTTCTTTTCTTTTTTTTTATTATGATGTAGCTTGTATTTCATAAAAAAGTTGACACTCGGAATAGACACTAAGCTAAATGAGTCTTGATTAATGAGTAGAATAGAGTCCATCAATTAGCAAGATATCATGTATAAAACCAAAACAGAATCAAAAACAGTTATTTGACCTGTCTGTTATCGAGCGCCTCCTCCCCCGGGCCGGCCTCCTCTAGCAGCAGGTCGGTCATGCACTCCCAGTCCTTCATCATGGGGTTGGACTCGATCAAGGAGTCAACTAGGTACGCGCCGTGCTCGTGCAGCTAGAACACAGAGAGTTGCATTAAAAACTTTAATCATATAATGTAAATATGGTTGAGGTGAGTGCCACTTAGAGAGTCCGGAATGCAATAGAGCATCCAAAACCATCTCCTCGTGCCAGAGAGCGCTCACCTCCGACTCTATGAAGAACTGCACGAGGTCGCGCACCAGCGGCGTGTTGGGCAGGCGCTGCTTGCCGCGGCGGGAGCGCAGCGGCTCGGGCGGGTTGGCCGGCGGCTGGAACAGGCGCACGTTGAGGAACTCGCCCGCCGCCGCCGCCACCCCGCGCCACGACGAGTACACCAGCTCGTACACGTTCTCGCAGTCCTTGTCCGTCAGGACGTCCGGGTGCATCCTGGAAACGATTAACGTTAGTAGCCTGTCACGTGTCGTTCTAATTCGAGATCCGAGACGACCGAGCCTACGACCGACCTGAGTATGGAGATGACGAGGCGCACGGCGTGCACGGCGACCTCGGTCTCCTTGTCCAGCGACATGGACACGATCCGGTCCTTGAACTTTGACGTGAAGAGCTCCAGCTTGCCCTTCAGCTCGTCGCACTCATACAGCGGCTGCAGCGCTTGCAGGCAACGGAGCCGCACCTCGCCCACCTGCACACGGACAAAAACAATCCTCTATAATATAGTGTATATGGTAAAAAAATATATTTGTGAGCTGACAATATTTATCCTTAGCTAACAAGGAAACGGCAACTATTAACTTCAACTCCAGTGAAAACAATCTTGCATTTGACATCAATGAACAATAACATGACGCCGCCATCGTAGGTGCTGCTATCGCCGTGTCTCCTAGTCAGGGTCTCAAAGAAACAGTCACAACAATCACAAAAATCACAAAAATAAATAAATATATCAAAAAGATGTCTCAACATCTTTTCTGTTGATATATCATGCAGGATACAAATAAAAATATGCAAAGAATATGCTCACTTTGTCATGCAGAGTCCATCCAATGTACTTGAGATAGAGGTCATCTAGGAAATGCGCTGGGAACTTCTCCATCCAGCTACCAATCTCGGACATTGTTATTGATCTTATTTCTGGCAACGTATCTCTGTTGATGAGAAAGCAAATGATTTTCTAACATTCACACTTAATGTTAATCAAAAACTCAGTTCTTTTTTGTAAAAACATTTTGGAGTATTTAAAGTTTTATTGAATTAATCTTCTTCCTGCAGGCATAGGTAACAGATTGTATTAATCTTAAAAAAACTATATAAAAAGCAGGTTTTGAAATCCACACACAGATCTAGCAGTTTGATGCTGGAATAGCTTAAAATATAATGTTACAATGTGTAACTTACCTGTATCTATGCACAAACACAGATTTGAACATATATGATAGCATATTTTTGATCTCTTCCATGTTTTCCTCCAGCTCCTGTCTTTTGGCCACAAGCACCTCGAGGCGCTCGGTGGCGCGCTTGTCTCGCGCCTTCAATCGCTCGGCCTCATACTGGCGCAGGCAGTTGTCACAGTTCACGCTTGTGAGCAGCGCCACGTCCACCAGTGCAGTCATTAGTTTCATTACTGGAAGTAATCATTGATACAAAAGTGAACATTTTACAAAATAACTTTTAAGTGTGTGATGTAGTTATTTTATTTATTTATTTAAAGAAAAAGGTTCTAAAAGGAAAAACAAGCAGATAATTTACCAAATCGTAAGCACTAACCCTGTAAAAGTTTTCTGAGGCTACACAGTTCTTTACACTTTCACAAATATGTTTTAAGTGCCACATTGTTATCCTAGTTAAGTGCCCTTTAAACTTTAATACACACAGATACAGACCCCTAGTTTGTTTGTTTGTTGTAGTTGCATACACCTGCTTGGAAACGGAAAAATAATGTAGCAATGTGTATAATTGATTGAAGTGGTGGTCGCTTAGTGAGAGGTCAGCCTTCCAAGCAGAGGGATGTGAGTTTAAATCCCAGGGTGTTCCTTGTAAAAAACATATGTATGAATTATCACTCTTTTCGGTGAAGGAAAACATAGTTTGGAAACCCACACACCTTCCCAAGAATTATTTCAGAGGTAGATGTGTTATTGACTTATCCAGACTGGGCCCCCGTGGTGGCATATAGCCTAACCCTCCTCACGAAACTGACCCGTGCTCAGCAGTGAGCCGATATGGGTTTATGATGATGCATGTGTAGAATTGAATAAACATGTAAACAGAACCTACCAGCTAGTGTAGCAGTGTGCCTGAAAGCTCGGACTTGTGAATCAGACAGGCCGGTGAGTAAGGAAATGATATT
The DNA here is from genome assembly GCA_912999815.1 of Campaea margaritaria. Classification (NCBI taxonomy): domain Eukaryota; kingdom Metazoa; phylum Arthropoda; class Insecta; order Lepidoptera; family Geometridae; genus Campaea; species Campaea margaritaria. The sequence goes on from OU538801.1 coordinate 11,792,348, forward strand.
GTCCATCAGGTACTGATCGTAGATGATGGAGTATTGGCACATCTTCACCAGGGTCTGAATGAATTCGCAGAAGCTGGCTCGGAACTTCTTCCAAGTCTGGCCCGACATAATGAAGGGGTACTCCCCACTTTCCTGTTGATTAATAATGTTATTTAGAGAGCTTAACCGTTGATGCAGCTGTTAATTTGTGTTAACAAGGTTTTATTATACTGCCAGCAGTAATAAGTTATACTGTATGCTAGACACACTTGTGGAATACCTCGTCAAATTCCTGTGTCATCTTCTTAATTATAAGAGTGTGATCCATCTGCGCCATGTCCGGCGACACCTTCCCGCGACACCCCGAGGAGTTTATGAAGAACTGCATGAGCTGCACCAGTGCTACTTCACGGTTCGTTTTGTACTCTTCGATCCACATGTCTACCATTTGCTGTTGATATAAAACATTAAAACATTGAGATCTGGGAATCTTTACATACATTATAGGCAGATTAATTTGGTCATAATAAATGAAAACATACATTAATAGCAACTTTGTTGAATCTTAGTATATTGTAGAGACTGTTTTCATCATCTCCTGGCAAAAGCACCGGTGGCGGCGAGTAGGAGGGCGGCGGCGCAGCGCCCCGACCGCGGCCGCGACCGCGCCCGCCGCGCCCGCGTCTGCGCAGTGGCGGCGGAGGCGGAGACTCGGCAAGGCGCCCGGGGTAGCCCGCGTCGCCTCGCCGGCCCCTACTCCTGGTAACCCGTTTCGTGGGCGTCGGCGACGGCGTCCGGTTGTCAATATTCTCATCTTCATGCGACTCCTCGGCTTCTTCTCTCGGGGGCTCGGCCGCCGTCGAGTTGGCCACCGCGTCGACGTTGAACGCCGCGTAGGTTGGAGTCTCCGGCTCGTGCACTGACTGCCCGCCGTAGTCGGTCATCGGAGTCGCCGGGGTCATGGGATTCACGTACTCCGGAGGAGGATCATCCATCCGGATACGTTTCCCGCCACGGCGATGCATCTTGTTACTAAACTAAACAAACTATATTATTGCGACAAGTACAGTTCAGTTTTTACATGTTTTATAAGCACTTTCTTCACTCTTCCAGTAATGCTTGATGTTGTATCGATTTTAAGCTCAGCTCACTGATTCACTCACTCCGCACAGAAAACACGAATTATGAGAGAGAAAGAGAAATCGATTGACGCGCGCAGACACAAATTGAGTTGACAATCGCGCCCGCTACCATGAATGAACGAATGTATAAGTAATTGATCACAGAGTAAATAAAAAGAAAGGCTAACTAATTTGTAGTGACGTTCTCTCTTCGGCTGTCTGACAGAAAATGAATGATCGAATCTATCGATTGAATCGGATGAAATTCACTGCTACACGAGAATTTTAGTCGATTCTACTAAAGGAGACAATAATGCTGTTCGTTTTATCGATTTTTAAACAAAACGAAATGACATCATTTATTTTACGTATGGCAGGCCAGGTTTATATCTGTCACTTTTCAGGTTCGGACGGATCGTATGATTCTGCAATCGTAGTTTTTACTTCTGTGAAACGAAATTTTATTAAAATGGCCAAGAAAACCTACGATTTATTGTTCAAACTGCTGCTCATCGGTGACTCCGGTGTCGGGAAAACATGCATATTGTTCAGATTCTCAGACAATCATTTTACAACGACGTTTATTTCCACAATCGGTAGGAACCACCTATGTATTTGTGATTTTTTGTTTTCGGATTACCCTTGTGACGAGCAACCACCGGTTGTTACTGTGATAAATGATTAAGATCGTAATGGACGTGCGCTGCAGAAGCTCGAAGGTGAGTGCTATGTGTTAACAATGGTATGATGACTGTTGTAGGCATCGACTTCAAAATAAAGACTGTGGAGCTCCGCGGAAAGAAGATAAAGCTGCAGATCTGGGACACGGCGGGGCAGGAGCGGTTCCACACCATCACCACGTCGTACTACCGCGGCGCTATGGGCATCATGCTGGTGTACGACATCACCAATGAGAAGACCTTCGACGACATCGTCAAGTGGTTACGGAATATAGACGAGGTGCGTGCTAACATGTGCTAATTGCGCCCTACACACGGCTCCTCTTTGATACTCTGGCCACATTCGTGAGTCACTGCTCCGTACATACAACAGATAATCCTTTATGACTCAAATTGTAAATAAGCTATAGTACCCAGACCAATATTGAAATGAAGCCTAGAAATTTGCCAAATAATATTTTGTGTCATCTCGGTGCTGGATTTCTCTGGATACTCAAACTATAAAGAGATTGCATAGCTCATTGTAAAACATATACACTCTGCTGAAGTTAATTAATAGTAAACATGCATACATAGTAAACATAGTAAAATGCTTTTTAAAATTTCAGCATGCTAATGAAGATGTGGAAAAAATGATTCTGGGCAATAAATGTGACATGGAAGAGAAAAGAGTGGTCAGCAAAGAGAGAGGAGAGGCGGTAAGTCTGCTACCAGAATAATTCATGTCATTACTTGTTACCCATAGCTAAACAATCATCAGTTGGATATCATTGATTGAAGGTAACCATATGATATGTGGTGCCATCAACCACCTTTTTTAGTTTGTTTGTTTGTTGGTTAGTAGACTGAGCCCCTAGAGCGCCAATACTCATTGTAATGGATATGTATTAACACTTCACTACTGAGCCCGTTTTCTTGTCTAGCCACGGGTGTGGCTCTGCACACCATAGTGTTTTCCAATACAGCTAACACTACAGTTGTGTTTTCCCGCACTTGTGGCAAGTTATGAAAAGATGACAGTTGTGTTTTCAGCAGTGAACATGCTTAAATTTGGCCCATACTAAAAATTACATATGAAGACATATACTATTATGATTTGAACCCACGGTCAGCCCTCAGGACTAGAAAAATAGCTTGGTGACAAAGAGGCATAGACTCGGTGGTGGATTGAGGCAGCTGATGGTGATGATTCCCTTCTATTCTCATAGTGATGGTCTACATGTGACATTGAGTTCAGTGCTATAACAGTGGTCATGCCGCAACCCATTTTTTCAGTAGTACCCAAACACATATTCTTATGGCTTTGAAGAATTACCAATTAAAATACCAGCTAGTAACTAATAGTAACATGTTAAAAAAGTCCAATTATGCCAGGCACGTTCCTTCATTACATATGCCACAATATGTAGTTAGGTAGTCATTTGCCGAAAGTTTGTGAAACCAATAATGGAGGCAATAACAGTAGTAATTGCATCTACATTTCAACGGCGCCGCGTTGCCGTGACTCACAGCACTTCCGATTCATTAACAGTTTGCCTATTAATATTTATGTTGTACCCGGGAATTTTTAGGCATGGCAGCCTAAGTTATAACTTTCGATAATTGTATCATGTAGACTTTCAATTAAACGCCTCTTTGTTTTCACTCCAAATGAGCATAGAATAATATTTTCATATATGGCAGGAGAAGTCGAATGTTGGGTGTGGTGGGTTGCAGATAGCGCGTGAGCACAGCATCCGGTTCATGGAGACTTCTGCTAAGGCCAACATCAACATTGACCGCGCCTTCTCGGAGCTGGCCGAGGCCATCCTCGACAAGACGGCGGGGCGCGAGGCCGACGCCGACCACGCGCGCATCGCCGTGGAGCGCCGCCCGTCGCGCGCGCCGCCCGCCCGCGCCTGCTGCAACACGTAAGCGCCGCCCCGCGCCACTGCCACCGCCGCCGCCGCCGCCACGCACACACTTGTCTCGATTACTGTGCTCCCGGTTTGCCTCCGTTTACTAATGATAGTCGAGAAAATAGATTTTCCTTGTATGATGTTGCAAAAATGATATTCAGCAGTCAACGTGATAAAGGTAAAATGATTGGTTGGTGTTCATGGTATGACAATGCCCTTGATTTTTCCTCGCGACCGGAAGTTCAGTAATACACGAGTATGGAGATGTGCAACGTGGCGAGGAGAATAAATGATAAAATGCATACCTTTCGACGTACTTATGGCGCAACCAATTTTTCCAGGTCTTTTTTCAGTAAGGAAATGCATTTTATCCAAAACAATGGAAACTTAATAATAGCGGTGGGATTTTATAATATCATTGTTTCTATTGAATGCGCTAGTTCTCATTTGGCAGTCATTATTCGAAAGAAAATAAATGTTTGGTCGTGTCGTTGATGCTAAAAAATCGGGCGGCCGTTTAAAAGCGCCTCGTTTATAATACCGGAGGATTCTACCAACACGACACGAGTAGGTCTCATTCTAATTTGCTGTCCGTATATTGAGTTTGTAAATGCTTAATTATGTTGTAAATGTTAGGTATAACAAAGTCTTCTACACTTTGTTAATATAGAGTCGATGTGCGAACTGGAAAATAGCAATTTTGATGTTGTTTTTCGCACAGAGAAGTTTTTTGTAAATTGTGATCGAGGCACCAAAATCTAAATTAATTTCGCTAGAAACCTTCAGCATCAATCCTATTTATAATCACTTTGAATTCATAGTTGAATAAGATTTTCGTATATCAGTATAATAAGCGTACAGAGTGGCCACCGCCGCGCCGGCGCCGCCGCCATGCGCCACCGCGCCACCGCGCCACCGCGCCACCGCGCCACCGCGCCACCGCGCCACCGCGCCGGTGCGCGGTGTGAGGCGACGGTGGTCGGCCGATGTGGTAGGGATCGACGAAATAAGTCTGATGATACTTAAGTGCAATAAAAACATTAACGCAAAGTTTATGTCTACAGAAGCAAGATTATCGAGATTACTGTTTTAATACCTTAGTCAATTACTAATCGGTTTTGTATCCATGCCGTGCATTAGTGTATCATTTAGTTGTGTTAAGTTTTAATCTCATGTAATCCGGAGGTTAATCGACCGTAGGGTAGAACCAGGTGCTTTTGCTTTACATGTAACACGCGTCATGTAACGGTTTTGTGTTTTACGTTGTTCCTACATTAACTTCACACAATAGAATTTTGTTAATGAAATATCCACAGATTCAGCCTTGTGTCTGTGTGAATCTTAATGTTTTTAGATTAGCAAAATGTTTGTTATTATCTGTGTTCACTCATTTGTTGTTTAGCTAATTGAATATCTATTTTATACACATAGCTTACCTTTTATTTACATACTTATTGCAAGATTTACTTAATATTTTAGGGTTTTAAGTGGTTATTATTTTGTTGGTCGCGTGGCTGTAGGCTCGCCTCGCTGTTAGCAGGTGGCACGTCACATATCGCACGCGACGAGGAGGCAGGCGCGCGCATCGCTCGACACTGCTGCGCATTTATTTGTTGCTCACAGTTTTGTACCGGATCGTCGAGGGCGGGTGTCGCCGACCTCGGTGGAGTGAGACGTCGTCGCCTCCCTTCCACTTGTTATATTACTAGTCAGTTCGGTAATCCGCCGATGTCGGCGACAAGCGTGCTTCGAGATAAGTTTTCTACGTAATGTAAGAGTTCATTCAAATACTTAGATGATTGCCGGAGGCAGTGTGGGCCTGAAGCAGCTCTTCCTAAATAGAAATAACACTTAATTTTTTACATAATTAAACTAATATCATCAGGTCGAGTGGATGGATGCCTGTTTAGCGAGAGCTGTGCCAGGAACATAGATGAAATAAGGATATATTCTATAGTTGTTCGTACGTAATGGTGTACGTTGATAATTAAATAAATTACTATTTTATCGTACGGTGTATGTGTCTCGTCGGTTTTTACTTGCTTTTATAAAATAAACATCGGCATTGTATATTATGTTCATAATAAACGACCTATCGTAAACTCGTAGACTTTCATTCATTTCCTTTTCTACATATTTAACTGAGTAAGTTGATCTTTTTTAAAACTGGCATTGTATTTCCATTCGGATTCTACATCATTTTTGTATTCCATGAAGTCTCATGGAAGAAAGGATGTGACACCACCACGCATTGACTCTACACAGCTTATTGAACTGGAGTTCCAAAAACCAATAGAGGGTGTCAAAGATTTGGTGTACTGCTTTCCGCTCGGATCGTAGAATGTGGAAACTTGTTAGTATCTGCCAATCCCAATGGGAGAAAGGCGTGACTGTATGTACCTATGAATGAATGTCCTCAAGAATAATGGGTGATTGGAAAAAAATCACCAACAAAGATACTCATTGTATATTTCCGACTAAGGCGTAGGTCTTGAAGATAACGAACTGTGTTCGGTGAATAAGGGATAAAGTACCAATCAATTGGAACATAACAATATTGTTATTGTAGTGGCGTCCTTCCTCGAACGTTATCTGGGGCTGGGAGTCAAAGGCCAGCCCCAAGTCTCGTCGCTCTATCAGTCTGCTCCCGTCACCCGCGTGTACAGTGGATTGCATAGTAGCAAACTATATAGTGTCTCTCGGAGTACAGTGTACAGTAGTATATTCCCTACCGTGTACTCCAAACCCGTCGCGATGCTGCCGCCTCATGCGCTGAGGTTCGTGTTTGTGCTGCTATGTTTTCAAGTGGCGGAGTTTTCTGATCGTAAGTATTAACAACAATTATACTTTTGTATTTACCATAGTGTGTACATGATTTTCAGATAAGTATACTCTAATTACTTAGGTATCTACCTAATAAACTAATACATAGCTATAGTTATTTGGTAAATCAAAACTACGTTATTCAATAATTTTAATAACTACGTAGGTGTAATGTTACGATAACCTGGGTCACTAGTGAAATGACTAGATAAAGCGGCCCAAATAACAAAAAGTGTAAAAATCTAACAACAATAACGACAATGGTATAACTAGGCTCTGAGTATGGGGTATTGCAAGTATATTCGGGTCAAGTAGATACATAGTCGATCAAATTGAACGTCGCAATCCCCGCCTGTTGCAGCTTGCATCATCGAGTTGGAGTGCCCGGAGTGCCTCCCGGACCACATGCCGACCGTGGTGTCGCACCGCGCGGCCGGCGGGCGCGTGCTGGCGGCGCACGGCGACGAGCTGGCGCTGGCGTGCGGCGGCGGCGCCTTCCTCGCCTACCCGCAGCTGCAGGCGCTGCGCGCGGTGTGCGAGGCCGGCCGCTACCGCGCGCGCGCCGACGGGGCGCTGCGCCACCTGCTCGAGCTGGGCTGCCAGGAGGACGTCCTCGAGGACGTGCTGCACGAGGTGCCCGCTGCGCTTACTGAGTAGTTACCTATGTCATTCCGTCGAAAAGCAACTTGATGCGATCCCCGTTCACTAGGTGGAGCACTGCGCGCCGCCGCTGCAGGGGCGCGCCTACCGCATGCGCCAGGCGGGAGGCCGCGGGCCGATTCACCTCGCCACGCTGTGCTACGACCCGGACCGCGCGATCGCCGTGTGGCTGCGCACGACGGCCGCTCCCGGGGGCCTCGCGCTGCCGCCGCACGCGGACGGCGGCGGGCCGCTCAGCCTGTTCGGCAACTTCGGCCACATGTTCGACGCGAACACGCGGCTCGACGCCGAGCGCCTGTACGGGGACGACGAGCGCCTCAACCGGCGGCTGCGCGAACTGTTCAAGCACGAGGAGTTTACGTTCGCGGCGCAGACGCTGACGTCGGCGCGGCTGCTGAGCGCGCGGTACCTCGGCGAGCAGAGCGCGCGCGCCGCAGAGTTCGCGTCCAACCGCGTCGCCGCGTGGCGGAGCGTCGTCGAGGGGAACCTGCGCCACCTGCACGCGGACGTGGCCGCCTTCCTGCGGAGCGAGCGCGGCGCCGACGTGGACGTGTACGCGGGCACGCACGGCGAGCTGGTGCTGCCGCGGGGCGCGGCGCGGGCCGTGTTCCTGAAGGCGGGCGGGCGGTTCCCGGTGCCGCGGTACGTGTGGACGGCGCTGGTGGCGCGCGGCGGCGGCGCGGGCGCGGCGCTGGTGGTGCTGAACGACCCGTACGTGACGGTGAGCGAGATCCGCGAGGCCGTGTTCTGCACCAGCGCGTGCGGAGCGCTGCCCTGGCTGCCGCGGCTGCAGCGCCAGCGGAACTACGAGCGCCCGCTCAGCGGCCTCGTGTTCTGCTGCAACCTGCAGGAGTTCGCCGACGTCGTCCTCGAGATGCCGCGGGTGTTCAACGGCAGCGTCACGCTTTTGAACTAGAAACCGATCCACTCGGTCGCCGTGATTGGTTATGAAAGCGTATCTTAGTTTGGCGGGTATCGTGTACTTCCCGTCGGATATATTAGGATAGTTTTAAATAAAACACATTTCATAAAAGTCGTAACTGTTTGAGATGTTTATTTAAAAATAGTAAATACGAATGATCTAATCCTTCTCGGCGATGGCGGTCAAGTGCCTGTCGATCTCCTGTTCTGGCAGCACCCTGGAAAGAGACGTCCGATCCTTAGAATAACTACAATTTATAACTACAGTTTTATAAATCTCAATAGAATTTGAGCTGCAAGTGCTTAACAAGAAAAAATACTATTACAAGTATGTAAATTGTGAGTCTTGTCTGGTAATTGACTCTGTTCTCGGCCATTGAAGCCAATTCTGTTATTAAAAACTAGTGATCCCTTATGAGCCCTACCTAACCTATACCATACTGGGATTATTTATCACAAAGGGTATCTAGAAGAATTACTAAGTGGTAGGTTTATTGTGCAATGTACGCCTACGAATTCATCAATCACATGTAAATTCAGCCCTCAGCATTCAACTTGTAAATGGAGGGTACGAATGTCATACTTAAACGTCAATCTTTTCATGTGAGGGTACACCTACCCGTATCCTCCCTCCCTACGTCACATCCCGATCGACTGACAGATGCCCTATGACGACATTGTCTTGCGCGTCCATCTTCGCCACCGTTAACATCGCGGATCCAAGGAAGGATAGTTTTTTGCCGATCAATAGTGCTCCAGTTAGCCTGTTTCGCCGCAATCCTTTCCGCAAGCATAGAACCTCAACATATATAGGAAAATCAGCAAAATCAACGCACCTCAACATAAATGGTTGAGAAAGACAACTCGCCCACGAAACCAGCCACCCATTTTACTATCGAAGAAGCTTTACAAGGAATTCACGGGTGAGTCAGTCGATCCTTTCTCCCTTTTCTCGACCATTTCCCTGGTCCTTCGAAACCCGATCTTATTAGCATCCTTCTTGGGAAATTCAATCTGAATTTTTCTTAATCGTAGGTATACTTAGCATTTTTCATCCGCCATATTTGAATATACCCCACATTGAAATTGAGTTTCGTTCATTCACTTCGAATTGTATTCACTTTTTCTTAATATTCTGTGGTAAAAGTTCGAATCGATCTCTTTGGTAAATCATCTTGAAGTGTGTAGCGAATCTTATTATTTTAGTCAACTGGTAACATTAACCTCATAACGTCAAGTTCGTTTGACATTTCGTAAGTTTTGTTATTTTGTTTCAAACTTCGTTTAATTTACTGTTTCCAAGTTGAAAAGTGGAGTGAAAGTTTATAAACATGAGTGATCCTAAGATAAGCAACGTTGCTTTCGATTATTGTGCGCGTTTCATTCAAGATTTGTACAATTTAACTACTAAAATAACATCTCAGCAGACGATATCCGTTCACGACAGGAGTCGTTTCTTCGCCAGGTATAAGGACTTGGATAGGCACTGGCATGAAATGGAAAAGGCTTTCTCGGTAGTCATGGCTAATACGGAACAAGCGGAGCGTCATGAAATCGAGGAAAAATTCAACAATTGTGAGGAGAAAGTATATTCAATCAAAACTCTCCAAAATCACTACGTGCCATTAGAATCAAAACCCACAATCAGCACCGGCTTTCACCTACCAAAAATTTCATTAACACGGTTTGCAGGAATCCATACAGAGTGGCCTGGGTTTATTAATATCTTCAATAGTTTAATCCATGACAATGCAAATTTGAGTTCTGTAGAAAAAATGCATTATTTACTAAGTGTCTTGGACAAAGATGCCCTTTCATTAATCAAACACTTGCCAATTTCACTTGAAAATTATGCAATAGCTTATGGGTTATTGACAGATCGTTATGAAAATAGCAGGATGATTGCGGACAAACACGTTGAATCTCTATTGTCATTGCCAAATCTAAATCAACTTAATAGTAAAACTTTAGGTAAGTTTATCAACATTGTAAAGGAGAATACACACGCGTTACAAGCCTTGACATTTGATGTCACATCATGGAGCTTTCTTTTACTTCACATCATCATCAAAAAGCTGACGATGGATTTGCGTACAAAATTTGAATCATCAATTGATACTTTAAAAATTCCAACGTTCAGCCAATTGCTAAATTTTTTAGAAAATCAACTTAGGATCTTAGAAAATGTTGGTGGGTCTACATCTAGGTCAGCGTCAGGCAATAACACATTGAATATTTTTAATGAGAACAAACAGCACAACAAGGTCAAAAATGCCTTTGCTTGTCCATGTTGCACGGAGAACCATGCTATATATCGATGCTCTAAATTTGAGAACATGACTCGGGTGCAACGGAAGAGTTTTGTAATTCAACATAAACTTTGCTTTAATTGTCTGCGCACTCACCAGGTTTCTAAGTGCACCTCAACAAGTGTATGCCAGGTGTGTCGTAAGCGCCACCATAGCAAGCTACACATCAACAATTCAATAGAAAATCAACATTCGGACCCAACTTCTGCACCCATCCCCTCTGAGCCTGCTGTGTCGATACATAGCTCCGCAGTCCAGTCTCAGACCTTACATGGTGTCGATGTGACATCCACCATGATTTTAGGTACAGCGTTCATCAGCGTGCAGGATGTTGACGGTCAATTTCACACAGCCCGTGCTCTAATAGACAGCGGCTCTCAAGTGTCAGTTATGACTGATACCTTGGCTCAACGGTTGAGGCTGCCTCGTACAAGGTCAGGCGGCTTGTGTGGGCTAGGTGCTTCGTCTGTTCACGAGACTCGAGGTATAGTTCATTGCAATGTCAAATCAACACGGAACAATTTACATATTTTATCATCGGACTTCATCATTTTAAAGAAAATAACTGGCCATATGCCTTCGGTTCCAGTTGATCCTAAAGTATTAGAACTTTGCATAAATTTAGTTTTAGCGGATAGTAACTTCACAATTCCCGGACAAATTGACTTGCTTCTAGGTATAGAATATTATGACCAGATTCTGGATGGTAAGAGGATCAGTCTAGGTGAAAATATGCCTACTGCCTACTCATCTATCTTTGGCTGGATCATCATGGGAAAAGCTCCAGCAGCATCGCAGTACACGTACACCGCTACTTCGATGGCCTGCACCATAGATCTTGATCACGCACTCAGGATGTTTTGGGAGGTTGAAGAGCCACCCAAGCTACGCATTCAAGATCCCGAGGACGTCCAATGTGAGAAGCATTTCACAGAAACATACAAACGGGATAGTGATGGTCGCTTTGTTGTCTCGTTACCTTTTAAGGTGAACCACAAACCATTAGGTGACACTCATCTCACTGCTTTGAAGCGGTTCCATAATTTGGAGCGCAGGCTGGTTAGGGAACCTCGACTTTGTGAACTTTATGTAGCCTTCATGAGGGATTATATTGAAGCCGGTCACATGCGTGAAGTGCCATGTTCGACTGGTGGTCAGCACTACTATATACCACACCATGGGGTCCTGAAGGAGCATAGCACAAGCACAAAGTTGCGCGCAGTTTTTGATGCGTCTGCGCCTAGTACCTCAGGTGTTGCGCTCAACCAAGTGCTCATGTCCGGTCCCAAGCTTCAGCAAAATATCGAAGACATCATTTTGCGTTTCAGATTGCATGGAGTAGTTTTCACCTGCGATATAAAACAAATGTATAGGCAGGTGCGCATGCGTGACGATGACTGCAAATATCAAGCAATATTATGGCGCGAATCTCCTGACGACGTACTCAAGCAGTTCGAACTAACCACAGTCACCTATGGCGTTTCGAGTTCGGCGTTCCAGGCTATTCGCGTTCTACACGAGCTAGCTTACCTCAATGCAGACAAGCATCCCGCCGCTTCAAAAACTTTGTTGGAGGATACCTTCGTCGACGACGTTGTGAGTGGATCTCATGATGTTAACTCTGCCAGGAACCTTGCTCAAACGATTTCTGGCATTCTCGCCCAGGGAGGTTTTCTTTTGCGCAAGTGGTCCAGCAACTCCCAAGATTTTTTGGAAGGTTTTCCTGTCGACCACCGCGAATCTCCTTACAGGTTCGTCGAGGATGGCGAAAATATCTTCAAGGTTCTGGGCATCGAGTGGAACGCAAACAAGGACAGCTTCATCTACCGCGTCTCCGATATGAACAAGGTCCTCACCAAGCGCGGTGTCTTGTCCAACATTGCCAGGTTGTATGATCCGTGCGGGTTCTTATCCCCGGTCACATTTTTTGCTAAATACATCATGCAATTGCTTTGGTCGATCAACTCAGGGTGGGATGACCCCCTCCCTTCAGACATTCGCAATGTGTGGACTGACTTTATGTCTGACTTCCACAATATAAATCAGATTTCAATACCACGGTGTGTCGTCACTGATCAACTGGTGTCCAGTCAACTGCACGGTTTCAGTGACGGCTCAGAACGCGGGTACGCAGCATGCGTCTACCTGCGCGTTCAAAACGCTTGCGGTCGCGTTTTAGTTCAGCTGCTTCTGGCTAAATCACGCGTAGCGCCGCTCAAGCAAAAACTGACTGTCCCCAAGCTCGAACTAAACGGAGCGTTGCTATTGGCTCGCTTGTTGGAACATGTCACAAAAATAATAGGAGGTAAGATTCTATTGGACAGCACGACAGCGTGGTCTGATTCCACTATCGTGCTATCCTGGCTCAAAACTTCGCCTCACAAATTACAAACTTATGAGGGAAATCGTGTGTCCCAAATACAGTCGCTGACTCCAAGCGTTGTATGGCGGCACGTCCCATCAGCTCAAAACGCAGCTGATTCTGCAAGTCGCGGTCTCTCGCCTTCAGAATTAGTCAACCACCCGCTGTGGTGGTCACCAGCATGGCTCGAAGATGATTCTTCGTCATGGCCTGGAAACTATCAACTTGTTGATGACGCAGATTTACCGGGATTGAAATCCGCAACTTCAAGTCTCGCATCTCATGCTATCCAAATCACGGAAATCTCCGAGCAGGTTCAGGCTGCAACCGACTTGCTAACCAGATTCAGTTCGTTTCCCAAACTACAGGCAACTGTAGCTTGGTGCAAACGCTTCATCCATAACGCGCGCAACCCAGCTCAAAAACGTACTGGACACCTATCGGTCGCTGAGCTAAACGATAGTGTTTGCACCATTGTCAAACTAGTCCAGTCTACGGAATTTGCAGAACCGCTGAAACTGTTGCGTGCTAACAAGGTTGTCAAGGTTGGTCTGATGCGCTTGAATCCGTTCATTGACTCTGAAGGTCTCGTCAGAGTTGGCGGCAGACTTGTCAAGTCTGATTTGGATTTCAATATCAAACATCCATTGTTGCTCCCAAAATCTCATCACGTCACACATCTTTTAGTGGATCATTACCACCGGATGTTCCAACATCCTGGTATAAACACACTTCTGAATTTGCTCGTGCGCAAATTTTGGATCCTGTCTGCGCGTAGGGTTATTCGAAATCGTATTTTTCAATGTCAGCGCTGCTATCGTTTGCGGCCTAAATCCATTGAACCTTTCATGGCCGACTTGCCGGCAAGCCGAGTCACATCGTGCCGACCATTTCAAAGGGTCGGAGTGGATTTCGCTGGACCTTTCATGCTGAAGACTTCCCGCATGCGCAATGCTAAAGGCGTAAAGGCCTACATGTGCATTTTTGTATGTTTCACCACCAAATGGTCATCTAGAAATAGTTTCTGAACTATCAACGGCCGCCTTTCTAGCCTGTTTTGACAGATTCGTATCCCGCAGAGGTCTCCCGAGCGACGTGTTCAGTGACTGCGGTACGAATTTTATAGGCGCGTGCAACTATCTTAAAGAGGTTTCAAAGTTTCTACGTGAATCCCAGACTGAAATACAAAAATCCTTGGTCGGACATCAAATCTCATGGCATTTCAATCCTCCGGCTAGCCCGCACATGGGTGGCCTGTGGGAGAGCGCAGTTAGATCCGCGAAGCTCATCTTAAGTAAAATCATCGGCGACCGCTCTCTCGTCTTCGAAGAGCTCGCCACGGTCTTTTCAAAGGTCGAGGCCGCGTTAAATTCTCGTCCAATGTTTTCGGTCACCAACGACCCGAACGACCTTGAGCTCGAGAGTTTATCGCCCGGCCACTTTATTATTGGACAACCTCTTCTTGCCCTGCCAGAGCAGGACTCATGCCAAGAGAACTTAAGCTTATTGAAGCGATGGCAACTAGTTCGCCAAATCACGCAACACTTCTGGAGGCGTTGGCAAGCAGAGTATCTTCATACCCTCCAGCAGCGTCCCAAATGGTTCCACAAGTCCCAGAACTTGCAGCCAGGCGATCTAGTACTAATCAAGGAACCCAACTTGCCGCCGCTTCAATGGCGAAAGGCTCGCGTCATTCGAACCTGCCCAGGTACAGATGGTACGGTGAGAGTCGTTGAGCTCAGAACTTCATCTGGTACGCTTCTTAGGCCAACAGTGAAACTTTGTCCTTTGATGCCATGTGCCAATCTATAGTCGAATATCAACTTAAAACTTAAATTTTATTATGTAAATCAACTTAGCTTATCAACTTTGAAACTCAACTTGGAAAATCAACTTAGAAAATCAACTTAGTTTATCAACTTTGAAACTCAACTTGGAAAATCAACTTAGAAAATCAACTTAGTTTATCAAGTTTGAAACTCAACTTAGGAAATTCAACTTAGAATTTCCACTTAGAATCTCAACTTAAGAGGCTCACCATTTTTGATCTCGAACCTCACCACAGAATTTTAGATTCATCCTCAACTTATATTAATTAATTGAAAGAGCTAGGTAGCTCTTTGGGGGGCGGTATGGTAGGTTTATTGTGCAATGTACGCCTACGAATTCATCAATCACATGTAAATTCAGCCCTCAGCATTCAACTTGTAAATGGAGGGTACGAATGTCATACTTAAACGTCAATCTTTTCATGTGAGGGTACACCTACCCGTATCCTCCCTCCCTACGTCACATCCCGATCGACTGACAGATGCCCTATGACGACATTGTCTTGCGCGTCCATCTTCGCCACCGTTAACATCGCGGATCCAAGGAAGGATAGTTTTTTGCCGATCAATAGTGCTCCAGTTAGCCTGTTTCGCCGCAATCCTTTCCGCAAGCATAGAACCTCAACATATATAGGAAAATCAGCAAAATCAACGCACCTCAACATAAATGGTTGAGAAAGACAACTCGCCCACGAAACCAGCCACCCATTTTACTATCGAAGAAGCTTTACAAGGAATTCACGGGTGAGTCAGTCGATCCTTTCTCCCTTTTCTCGACCACTAAGGTTGCTACTAACTAGGCTTTTACATATTTTTGGTAGGGGTTAAGTTAGCTTTCATTCAGTCAAAGTTAGACAAACGAATAAAAGGAAAGACTCCTCTTTCTCTTTCTTCTTCTATTTAAACTTGCTTTCAGTGGGTGGACATCTTAACATTTTCTTCAATTTGATTTTTAAATAAATAATAGAGATAATACTCACTGGAAGTCGGGACTGTCTTTGGTGACCACGCCCACCTCTATCTCGGAGGACTTGAAATCGACACACAGCACCTGCGACAGGCATGAGATGGCGAGCTGCACTGCCTCATCAGAGCTCAGCTCCGACCGCTTCTTCAGCTGTGGATTGACACATGTACATGGTATAAACAAACTAGAAATGTATTCAGTATTTATCAAAACATAGGTAAGAATATTTCAATACGTTCCACTGTCTTCAACCGCTGTCCCCATTCAACATACAGCACCAAATACATTACAATTTTGGAATATTAAATTTTTTTTTTTTAATAATGATGTAATCCTAGTTAAAAATTCATTGACATGTCCAAGTATGGGGCATAAGGTTAACAACTAGCATGTTGTTAATCCCTCACATATCACATGCGCAGCTCTCTCTATTGTAAGAGTATAAATCAGATATTAATGAATTATAAACCAAGTAAAAGCTAGTCAGGGAACAACCTTCTTCTCTAAGTAAGCGTTGGCGTCAGTAGCTTTGGAGCCGGCCGCAATCGCTTTGTATGAGCAGTAATAGCCAGAGGGATCTGTCTTGTACACGCATGGGCCCGACTCATCATCAAACGCAATCAGCATCATGCCTGTGGAACATTCCAATTTTAGTTTCAGTTTATGTAACTGCCACACTCACATTATGTCAATTAATGCCAATTAGCATTCATTTCAGATTAAATTCATAGAATAATAATGTGTTAGTCAAAAATTTATTAATTAATGTCTCGGGACTACAGCAATATTATTCCTGTAAAGTGATGTAGGCCAGCCGGGAACATCAAGGTAGGTGAGCACTGAGAGTGCCAGGCTTATAGCCATCTGATGGGCTGGTCTGCCGATAAAATCGGAAGGTAGGTGTTGGAACTCCTGTGACTAACAGAAGATCAACAGTTTTTGAGTTAATTTTGATCAGCTTGAATACCAAATACGTGTTTTATATAAGCTTGACTGAAAACTATCAAAACATATTAGTTTTGGACTATGTGAGAATGGAAAGTACTGTGAAGTAGCTTTCCTTTTTTTTATGTGATAGAGTGAAATGAAATTCAGCTGATGACCCACATGGCTGCTCCTGCTCCCTGTATTTTCTGTTAGTAAGCACAATACTCACTGCATCCGAGGGGGCGCATCTCTGCATTCTGAGTGTAGACCTGTGAGATGTCAGCGATGCGGCGGCACAGGATGTGCACAGGGATCTCTGTGCCATACTTGTACTGCCAGTTGGCAGCTTCGTACCGCGCTCGCTGCACTTGGGATTTGCTGTCAGCTATAGGCAAATAACAATGTATTTATGTGAACAGATCCAGACATGTATGATGTAATTATTTTAGGATCAAATGACTTTACAAAATATTCTGTCAATAATATAACAATTTTAAGATGTCAATCCATTATGAAATTGTATGATGCCCACATCACAAGTTATTAATTAAGGCTGATTGGCATTAAGCTCTGTCAAAACCCATGAAGAATGATTTGATGCTAGTTAAGCATCAATTGACATCTCCAAATATTGCAGAAAAGGACAAGATGACTGCTGAAGGCTGTGGTTCTATCTGATAGAGGAGGTGAACCTTTACAACATAGCCCAGATTAGAGTGATAATTACATACCAATCATGCCAGTCATGACACAGCCGATGCGGGTGGTGAGACGGAACAGGTGCGTGACGGAGACAGGGTCCAGCAGGCGGTCTGGCACCTTGCGCTGCGCCGCCACCACGGCGGTGTCCGTACCGCGGAGCGCCACCGACGTCAATCCGCCTTGATTTATTGCTTTCAATGCATATTCTGAAATATATTATAGCAATTGCTGAAAATTTTGAATCAATTTTTGGAAGCCACTATAGGTCAATCATTCAGAACTCGAAGTAGAAGTTCCAGTATACCTGAATAACCTATAG
Organism: Campaea margaritaria; assembly: GCA_912999815.1. Classification (NCBI taxonomy): domain Eukaryota; kingdom Metazoa; phylum Arthropoda; class Insecta; order Lepidoptera; family Geometridae; genus Campaea; species Campaea margaritaria. The sequence continues at coordinate 11,809,845 of OU538801.1, forward strand.
TACAACATTGGCGAAAAGATGACTCTACATAATTTTTGTTGGTTGTGTTCTAACGTAATACTTTATCAGTGTGGATCGCTAGATACATTAAACCTTAATATGCGTACACATAGCGATAATCTGTTATCTCACCTACTTTTGTTTATTTTGCATTTAATTAGGTATTACAGAGAAAAATTCTCGGTTGCCGCTTCTACATCCTCAGATTTCAGATAACTCACCAACTTGATAAAGTCTGCCTTCAGGAGAAAAGATAGTAATGTGTCTATCGAATCCTGCACTACTTTCTCGTGCCATTTTGAGTTGTAAATAGTTTGAAAAATTGGATTAAATTCCACCAGAAACAAACGCTTTTCCACAAAAGTTTTGACAGCCGCAGTTAGTTATTCGACAAAGGCACGCATACAGATTCAAAATCTTCTTTCAATTTTCAAACATCATCGCTTCGTTTTCATTTGCCATCATTAAATATATTTCACCAATAACGTAAATAGAAAGAAATATCTGTCGAATAGAAACATATTTGATAAAATTTAACCAATCAAATTAGTACACAGATAACACTGTTGGTTTATCATACGCACAGAAAACCTAACTAACTAGTAGATTTTTTTTTAATTTCGTCGTTTTACTAAACAAAGGACAGGAAAATAAATCTCTTGATTTTATTGTAAATAGTATTTTAAAATTTTATTTTATCCATGTTAATCACAAATATTTTAGTTAATTTCTCACGATACAGAGTATGGCAATAAAAACATTAATTCGTTAGGGTTCAGTATTTCAACCTGAAAACTCTTTTCAGTTGCTTTCAAATAAATTATCGTAGGCACTGAAACAACGAAAAGCGATTTTTTTTATTTGTTAAACTGACAAAATGAGCAAGTCGTTCACCCGATGGTAAGCGCTACGCCTGCCCATAACAATCACAGCACCACCCAGAACACTGCATTGTATAATCTTGCGCGGCACTGCACTGCGCTCGTCACCCTGAATCGGCTCTAAAGTCTCACTTAAGTAATGTTTATTCATTAGCTGGCCTATGTAATTGTTTTTTTTTATTGTCATTTACGATGCTACTTATTTATTAACGGCACATTGTCAACTTAATATATAAGATATGTATATTGTACATGTTGTTACATACAAACAACATGTTATTTTCAATATAAAACGAAGTTAGTTAAGTTATAATTATATATATAATATTTATATAAATCAGTGCGGAACCATCGAATACTGTAAAAAATTCAAGGTGAACATGTGGATGTCAGTTTCGGTTTCTTTTTTAGATTTTTTTACTCTGTGCTCAGTAGATGTCAGTGAGGCGAGGGAGGTGGTTGTGTGTTTTTGAATTTGAGTTTCATTATTTTACAATTTCAGACGATTTCGTTTGTTTTTCAAATGAAAGTTATATTATTTTGAAGCAACTCAACTAAATTTGTAGTTTTCCGATTTTTTGCTTAGTGGGTCGTTGAGATTTTAGTTACTAAAATGCAAGAAACCGTTACGAGCCCCAACGAGAGGAAATCTCTATTTTCCTCGTTTCTGGAGGTGATGGAAGCACGCCAGCGGCAGACACAGGCCGCCCAGCAGCTCCAGGAAGAGAAGTACATGAGGAGGACGCAGAGGATCTATGATTTTCATGGTTAGTAATCTCGTCTGCGCTGCAACCGAATCATTCTTTTGCCGCGTTTTTATTTTGACCGTTAGCATATTAGCAATATGAAATTCAACGCAATATAAAATTATAATCCAAAAAGTCTACAAGGAATAAACTTATTTTCATGCATATGTATTTGGATAGAGCATACTTATTAGGTGTGCTGTGAAATCCCGTGGCGACATAAATAGTGTTTAACCCCGTAGTATGTCTGCTATGTGTGGTCTGTTATATTTAATTAGTATTAATTTATCAAAAGTAAGATTTTTAAATTATTGTAAGTATGTGGTTAAAGCTGAAATCATCTAAACTATTATCATGTTTTGAAATGGCACTTGAAAATAGCTCTTTTTTTTAATTATTCCACCATAAAAGTTTTGTCACTATGTGAATATGCGTCAAAACTTATTACATACAATAGGAGTTGAGTGAGAAATAGTGACAGTATTTTCATCAGGTCTGATACATTTTTGTTGTCAGCAAGATACATAAAATTTATTTATTTATAATAAGTATATTAATTTATAGATGAGCAGCATAGATGCTGATATGTGGACATCACACACAATATGGTTCACTGTTGTAACAATGAGTGATTGATTCATAGCCAGTTACCACCAAACCAAGCCTAGTGGCTGTTTTTATTATCAAAAGCCAAAATCCTTTTTTGTCGTTGCACCACCCTAGTCAAATAGTTAGCCAGTTATCAAGCTTGTTTTTTTTTCAAGTAAAATATACATTATTATTAGGACTATTGTAAATTGCTTTATCATTGACAACTTAAATAATTTGAGTTTTAAGTTTTGTAGAAACAGAAAAGTAAGATAGCTTCATAGAAAGATAACAAACAGCTTGTAGGTGTGTGTGCCTGTAGCCACACATACAGCACATGCACACGAGGACAATAATGATTCTGGCGCGTTTGACCACCCTAGTCATATTGATTCTCCTTGTATGCGTATGGACAGGTGTGCACATATACAAACTTTTGGGTACCATTCTATGAAGATAATTTACTTTTCTCTGCGTAGTTTGATAGTGTTATCTATTAAAGGCTGAATGGTGATGATGAAGAACTAATAGAGTTCATGTGGGGATGCAGATCGGCAGCGGCGCGAGGCGGTGGAGCTGCGGCGCTGCCTGGAGTACGTGTCCTCGCACGCGCACGTGCTGGAGTCGGTGGCGCGCGGCGCGGGCGCGGGCGCGGGCGCGGGCGGGGGCGCGGGCGGGGGCGCGGGCGCGGGAGCGGCGCCCGACGCCGCCGGCGCGGACGTGCCGCTGAGCGCGGCGCTGGCGCGGCAGGCGGCGGCGCTGCAGCGCTGCATGGCGCAGTGCGTCGCCAACGCCGCGCGCATCCGTTCGCTGCTCGCCGCCACGCACCAGCCGCAGATGGACTCCATGCTCGCCAAGATGGTCAGTATCGCAGCTCGCCTCGCATCCGCAGCCCTGTAGATGTACCTCACCTACATCCGGGATACACCGACTACCAGCCTCGATGAAACCCTGATTCCGGCTAAACGTCATCTGGTCTGAGGCTGGAGACACCACAAACGTTCTCCATTTTAGGACATGTAATTTTTTTTTAAAAACCTAGTCACTAAATGAGCAAGTCGTTACCTTAATGGTAAGCGCCACACCTGCCAAAAACAGTTGGACATACTCACTACATATGTACGTAAGTCCCATCAAACGCGACAACACGATCACAGAAAATATAGCGCCCAAAATAGTAGATCACCAGTCGGCGGTTTTAGCGCCGGTATCGTAATTCTCGCAAACTAATTCAAATCAATGTGTGATCAAGTGTTTCCGGGTCGCCGGCGCGGCGGGTGGGAGAGTGGCGCACGCCGATTAACACCAATATGTCATACCTGTCGATACATATTTACTTTACTCGTTCGAAACTGTCTATTCATTCAAAATTGTTGGCTAAACGTGATACTCAAGAAGAACGCTCGAGCTTTCAATTATAAGTGATAATATTGAACTAAAAAGTATCTGGTACAACTGTCTCCTCTATTACCAGTATGTCAAGTAGTCCTGGCATGGTGCTAGAATTATTTATCTTTCAGGGATCCTACCCAAAACTACGACTATTTCCACAAACAAAACTATAGCTGGACCGGACCTACTGTAACCGTTTACGCCTGCCACTTTGATTAAAAAGTAAAAAAAAGAGGAGAGTATAGAGATTGCGGGAAAAGTACGATGCATGCTTTTTGTGCGCAAAAAGTTAATGTACGTGACAATAGCGAAAGCATCTTCCACGAAGCGATTTAAGTTCGTGACGAATCGCGTTGGGTCAGGCTATTCCGCGAAATGTAAAATCTCACGTCATACTCGATAACCAGCTCACAGCATTAATCACTCGCCGGTGAAATTTGAATTCACCGTTGGCGGTTGTGGTAACGCACGGAGATCGGCCGAACCGATACGGCGCGGCGCCAAATGAGGCGATATGTCGAGCGCACAATAAGTGCAACGCTCCGATCCGCTATCGCGGAAACAATGGCCGTAGCTCGGTGTTGCACTTCAGTAGCGCTGTGTTGTAAGTTTCATCACTCCGCATAAGATATGAAGCGAAACTAACCATCCGAATAAAATAATCTGTTGAGAAAAGTCTCGGGCGGGAATATGAGGATAGAAAAGTAGCCTTCCAGTTTCTTCTCCAACAAATGTAGATGTTTGACCCTTCACTGTTCTATTTGGCTAACACGGGTACGACCACCCTATTCATCCTACAGTTTGATCACCTACTCATGCTCATGGAGACCTTTAGGCATAAGTAACTTGCACCCGAGGTGCAGAGTACTATGTGGTGGGTGCATGACACCGCAAGCAGCCGAACTAGTTCGGGTTTCAATGCTCCGCGGCTAGCGACGGAGCTATTGTATCAGTTCACGCGTGCGTGAGACTCACCTGCCTTACTTTAGATTTCGCAAAAGTAGTCGTTTTTCATTAAACGCTGTTGAGAACGGTTCTCATTGCCCGACAGGACAGTCTCGGTCCAATCTAAATGCCTACATTTGCGCAATGCGAGATAATTTATGTATGTGGGTAAAGGCATTGCATTGTTTGAAAGGCCAGCCCCTCGTTGGTTTCAGGTACCCTTGAGTGATTCTCACAGTTGAGTGTGTGCGTTTGCGTTCCGTAGGGAGGGATGTCCGTTTGTCCGTATTGTCCGTGAAAGCCTTCGTCGGGTGCACCAATGTTAAATCTTCATTGTTTTCCACAATAATGGGAAACATACATTGTTTTGGGTTCAAACATTTGTTAATTATACAAGAAGCAAAGATGTTTTATCGTTTTTTTTTTGTCTTTAGCTAATTGTGAGTGTTATTTATTTCGATGATGAACAAAACTATTACTTTAGTGTGTTAACAATGAGTAGGTACAGCTAAGTAGATAAGATACGTGCCAAATTACGGTTCGTTTTTAATACAGTTTTTGTCGTTGATTTAAGTTTGCCTTGTCATTTGTGTGGGAACGACTGATCGCTTCCGCGCTCGGCATCAAGGGCTGCCGTAATTATGATGGAATACAAAAACGGCACGTTTTGTACTAATTACATGACGTGACACGTCCACATAATATATTGAGGCTTAATTGCTTCAAGTTAGTTTCGTGTCCGCCTTACTTGTCGTGCAAAATATCGGCTCATTCTTAGCGGTAAAAGTGAAGGAGACATTGTATCTTCTTTGATTCCTCAGCATTGTAGGTACAGTTTCGAAATGCGATCTGTGTCCGGCGAGCGTTCCAGCTGAAAAATGATTGTATAATTAATTCGTCGCGTAGACTTTTTCCTCATATAATTTAATAGACATTTTATGCGTTGCCATTACTGTCGGAGCCAAGTCCTGCGGCGCGCATCGCCGGGAATACTCGCGGCGGTGGTTCGTAACGTTGGAGATAGGTATTGCGTTTCCATGTTTCGCGACAGTTTGTGACTTCCGCCCGCGCAGGATATTGCGATATGCAACGTTTCATCGTCCACCGTTAAAAGCGTTTCGTCATATAATTGAGATTATTAATTCTTTCCTATTCCTGTAATAAAATTTGAAAAGAGTTGTAAAAATGACATCAAAGAAGAGATGAAAATGTAGGTTAATATCGAGTGCTGGCAAACAAATGTATTTCGATGTGCGGAGCACTCGTTCTGCGGTTTCATGAATTCTTATTGAGAGAAATTGTTTTCCCGCACACGCACCTGTTGGTCCCTTCATGCATGTTACATGAGCGCGAATATTGGAGTGGATCGGCCCTCCCGCCGGGCCGAGCTCGGAGTCGGAGGCTCTCTAACAGAAATATTCAACAAATTCATTATTCGTCGCACCAACAGACATTCTACATTCACATAAAGGTAAAGCTCATATTACGAGAACAACTTTAACTTTTGAATATTAAATGAAGTTATGTCGTTTGAGCACAAACATTAGGGGTTTCCACTCCAACGTATATGCAAAGAAGGCAATAAAGGTTGAATGGTAATCATCGCTCTCGTTTCCATGTCGTCCGAGGCCGCTCTCGTGTGACTGACATCTCCGCCGGCTCTCGATGCCACTGCTGCCCGTCGGCCGACTGTGTGCGTATCGTCTCATATTGAGTAATGACGATCGTGAACTGCGTCGGAATCACTTAATTTCTGCCTTCGTCTGGCAAATGAATAAGACGAACCGGTTTCATTCAACTCTACATTATTTGTGAACGTCGTTAGCTCCCAACTGTTACCGTTTGCCGTTTTCCAAGATAAATTTTTCTGACATTTTCAGAATAACAATTGTTCGAAGGTTCGGGGTAAAATGTTCGGCTGTAGTATAATGTAAACATAGGCAATATCCATTGTAACGTTGTAGAAGGTTGTATGTATGCGTGTGCCACGGTATCGCGGAGGCCGTCGGCGCCTGCCGACACATTAATTACGGGCAGTAATCGAACCGCTGCGCTGCGCCGAATATTTAGGCGGGTCCTAATTGGAGTCCATTAGCGACATAACTCTATCCACGTCTCGTTGCCGGGTGGTGCAGCTCTCTCGACTATGGCCGACGGGGATTCGGCGCTCGATTGCTCGCGACAATGGTTTGCTCGTTAGCCATATTTATTAGATTCATTCCGTGTTATTAAAACAGCGGCATGCTGTAGTTAATTTAGACGCGGAATGAGGTCTTTGCTCGGTCAATTTAACAGACCTACATTTTGGTGAAATTTAACATGAAGTCGAAAGGATGATCAAAGCGTCATATGATTTCGATCCGTTTCATCAAAAAGAAAGTGTTTTCTGAGAAGTAGAATTATAATTTCTACCCTCAATTATTACAACTGTCGAGAGCGAAATGTTTGAGTAAAGAGTGACTTTGATCCTTGACCGTTGTTCGTCACGCAAGCTGCTAATTGTAAATTACCCAGGCTCGCGCTCGCCGGCCAAATGTGAAGGCTCGCGTGACATTTCCGACGCATGCACCGCCACCCTTGTCACTCGCCACCCGCTTCCTGTTTCATGGAAATAGCTGTAAATCCTTTCCAAGAAGTTAAAGTAGCCGGGTCGCGTAAAGTCGCGACCGGAGGTTGTGCCGAATTACCATCGGGCACGTCAACACTAGTAAGGTTTCTGAGCATTTTTTCCATGGCATTAACGCCCCTTTCCTTATTAAATTCTGTAACTTTATACGTGGGGCAGTGATTGAGTCCAGGAAGCTTAGCCTAGCTACCTCATTTTCTGTTACCGGCACTTGTATGGGTTAGATTCTCTGTGGTCGTGTTGCACGGAAGAAAATCGTATACTCGTATTTACAGATCGGTAAACTCTATCGAAGTAGGTACAGTCCCAAAAATGTATGAACTCAACCGACAAAGTTTCGCAGGTTCCTTTTGTGACGTTCCTAAGACGACGACGACGCGACGTACGGTTGATATTTAACTTTCGAGATATTTATTCTGGGGCCCATATCACTTATTATGACTTTACTCTTCCTAAAGTCAAACTGTAAACTGCCCGAGATAAACTAAATTTCTTAATCGTATTACTATAGACTATACAATATGTACATACAAAAGATCTTGTATGAATAACGGAAGCGGCACGGGCCGGCTCACAATCGGCAATTAATGCTTGTAATGATTAATTGGCGACAGTGATTACGCGCTCGTTGTAGGCCGCGGGCCGGTTTGTTGTCCCGCGCGGTGGCGCAGGCGGGCGCGGGGTCGCGCGGTTGACGACCCTCATTACGCTATCTGCCTGCTCACGGCCGGTTCCAGGTGTTTTGGGGCCTTACAGTTAATAACAATCATGTTAACATAAGGCTGAGTTTGCTCAGAGCTTTATGTGATTTCTTTATATCGCTCAATTTCAGTCTAGCCGAATTTCTAAGTTGGATAGTGATCCAACTTAAAAATTCGGCTAGGTGTATAGAGATATATAGATAGTTTGCGTCAGTGCAATCTCGGGCAGATTTATTGGGCGGTCGACGACCGTATACCTAGTTCCACCATCAGGGTCAATTCCAGCTCCGGTGAGTAACGGCGCGGCGGCCTATTTGTGCGCTCACACTTGATTACCCATCTCAGAAGTGGGATGAAGCTATTCGCTTTTGTATACCGAGACAAAGAGGTCGCGCGCCGCTCTTATTGCTTTCCGATAGTCTGATTTGATCGCGCCTCGGTTTTATTGGGTTTGCGGTTAATGAGCTCCGGCGGACAGTTTGATGAGCTGCGCCGGTAATCGGACCATTAACGCGGTTAGTTACAGATGATCATGAATTTGGAGAGGCCGCTTAGCGGTATTTATCTTTACAATTTATTAGCCGAGACTGTTGGCGATTCAAGAATGTAAACCTTCGAAGGTTTCCGAGCTTGTACATATTTTTAATTACAATGTCATTGACAGCGGCACGGCGTGAAATCGTTAATCGCGTGTGATGCGTGCATCCGCGGCACCTGAACCCTGGCGCCGTTCGGCCGGAACGTGGCGAGCTTGACCACCGGCCCCCGGGCCTTTGACTCGTCGCCGCTCATCACTTACCGATTCATGACTGCCGTTTCGATACGGCTTTTACAAAGATAAGGTCTAATAAGTCGTTTGCGAAATTAATTCGTCATCGATGTTCCGAGAACAAACACGGTGACTTAAATCTCCGAGCAGTCGTTCGGTCCATGGTCGTGCGTTCTAATGTTTTCCGATGGACGCACGCGATTGCAGTTCGGTATCATTAAGTGAAAGTTTGAGCTTGGTAAACACCATAGGTTTGATTTCCATTTCACCCTCGGTCGGTCCGATCGTGACATAATGCCCACTCGGCACCACCCGCTCGCGTCGGCGACGACGCGCAGTGATTAGCGGCCTTAATTGTCCCCTGTTTGGCTTCCTCTATAACAATCAGAATTACGATGTGCCGTAAAGTGAAGTGAGCTCTGCCGGAGGCGCTGATGGATGCGCGTCCGGCGCGTCCGGCAACCGCGGCGCGGCGCGGCGCGACGCGACGCGGTCAAATCACACATGAACCGGCAATTACGCGACATTATCCAATTGGAGGCCGTGATGAGCCACGCCAATTATGACCCTAATGCGTTGATGCGCCGCCGGGTCACACGCATTATCTGATTAACATCTTACACTTTTTGTAACCGTAATAGGTGGTAATAGGTCTTGGTGGCTTAAGTGATTGATGGCCACATTGCATTGAGATGAGAAATAAAAGAATATTTTGTAAAAGGAACGAACACTGAGAGACGATATACGATAAACTGCTCGTATACGTCGATGCAAGATTGCTACGACTAAAGCCTCAACATTTCCCGTTTTTGTGCTTAGGAAAATCTCAGAGGCACGTTATTAAGTAGCAAATAAGTAGATTTTTATCGCATAAGGTCAAAGTGATGCCGTTTCTAGGATGACTGTGCAGATCGCACGAGATTGATTCGTAGCCGCCGCGCGCAAAAACTAAAGAATTTCCTTTGATGCGGACGGCGCAGCGCTGCGCTGCGGCGGCAACCGCCGCGGAACATGTCCGCTGTCACGGCTGTTATGTGAGATTACATTTTACGCATGGACGGTGACGTTTTGTTACCCGATGTTGGCGTGTCGCGGGTAACGGAGCGGCCAATGTAGCAGATCGTGTGTCAGAATATTTCTATTCGCGAAGATCTACATTCGAACGCTATCTCTCGATGCCGCGCTTCAAATTGGAGCCTATTAAATAAACAAGCGGAAAGGAGCAAATTTTCGAGAATGTAATATTGAACAAAGAGGAATCTGGCAACCTCGTGAATATTTTCATGCATAATTCAATGGGTTTGTGCTTATTCTTTTGAATACGAGCTCCAGTCAGACTCGTCCTTTGTAAATTATATCATATCCTTGGGAGCGTGCTTCAAAGAGCCATTAGCAGTGTTTATTGGTTCATCTCGAGCCAAGAGCCCGCACTCTCGCCTCCGCCGCCGCCGCCGCCGCCGTCGCCCCGTCCTGCGTTGCGTGCCGTGTCGCGCCTCTGCTCGCTCCCCATTCACAAACGACCTGCACGACACACACTTCTCCTATTTAATATCACTAATTGCCTCAAAGCAACTTGTCGGGTCATTAACTAAACGTGTCCATTTGCATGAATGAAGCAAATACGAGTTATAATTTTTTCAAGATTCTATAGCTGGTCGGCTAGGAAAAAAATCCTTGGAAAACTTTAGATACAGCGTGCAACTGGTTGATCGACCACCCGTATAAAAACAAAGAGATCAAATTCCAGGACTCGGCTGCACCAGGATGTGGTTTTTGTTGAACTAGCTTAAAGGACAGTGAAGGTTGATTGTTTTTGTCGTAAAGGTTTATTCATTAGCTGAGTGAATAGATGTATGATGAATTGAAGTCTAGCCGTAACGAGCCGCTAATGTGCGGGCGCGGCGCGGCCGCCGCCGGAGCGCGCCGGCATAGCCGCGGTTGGAGACCGAAGCCTTCCAAACTGAGACTTTGACCAACGCCTGCAAAATACTGAGGTGCCTCTACCTAACAATAAAGAACGGTTTACCATAATTGGCTTTCCCTAGTAGTCATGAAACTTGGTCCTTTGTGTCTCTTGGAACATTGTGCTCGCTAATGTGTGTGTTTTACTCGGCTTAATGATGATTGTTTGTTTTGTCTCGACGGGGAAGGAATCGTTGACCGGCGAGAATCGCTGTGAGGGCGATTTGTTTTGATCATTTTTATCGAGGGATTATTCGTGGTCGCGCGATCGTCGCTTATCATATACATACATTCGCAAATTTACGATACCGGAGAAAGCGTGCGCTCGATAAAACAATACAATTGGGTTATCAGCCGTTTGCTGACCTCCATTCACACAAACACGTGAATTACTGTTTCGACAATAGAATAGCATTTTAATTTGAAAACCGCGACTACCATAACGAAGCATTGTCCGCGGCGTCCATACACTAAATTCCGGACGGCCGTACATAAAACCCCTTTATGAACACTTTCACCGTTACTCAATATTAAAATCTGCTCTTTGTTCGATCGATGCGTGGAGCGGATTATTCACGCGTCCCGCGCGCGGAGGCGTGAACCGCGCCGGATAAATGTAACAATAAGTGGTAGCGAGACAATGGCTGTAAGTGGCGGCTGTGCCGGGATTTGCATATAAACGGAATCGCTTTCTAACGAAGGCGCGCAGGCGGGAGGCGGTAATGAGAGTGAAAGCGCAGGACGCGGCGCCGCGGGCGCCGGCGCTGGCGGCGCCCGCGCCTTCCGAGCCCGTGTTAGCCATGTATCTGTTACAAATAAAAGTATGTTTATATCTAGCGTATGTTTATACCTTGTTTAAAAAATGCGTATGTGCCGTGATATTGTCAGGCGTTGTTGTGTTATAAAGTTCACCGCCCCGTTGTCAATTGAAGTTCTATTACTGATATAGCTACTCTACTATGCAAAATTATTTCATGCATCAATCTGCACAGAGGTTAGATTCGAATGCAGTACAAGACGTCCCGTTGTACGGATGACGTCCCGACTTTGATTAGTGCACTTATCGATCGGCGCCGGGAGCCGTGACCTGCGGGACCTCGCCCCTGTCGAGGATGTCACAACCATTTGGCATAAACCGATCTACGGAGCCCGCGGGCCGTCTCGTTTGAACACCATTAGGGTTCAGCTGCAGTTGCGATAGTTGTTTTGAAAGCGGTCTGTCCGTTGAGCAACCGCTGCTTTTACTGCATGAGGCGGCCCTTGTCGCGATCACGACCGACCGGTTCCATAATCCCTGCAAGGACAGATTTCTAATCCACCTTCGGATCGGAGGTACAGTATAGTAGCAGTGGGTGGACAATTGCATTACGGCGCCTGCGTGTACTCTCTCGCAATCTCGACCACTCGGTATTTGCGATCCGATAACGATAAGAGGTATCGATTGTCCTGTCTGTGCCGCATTACCTGCTGCCTGCCACACGTGGTGTACACGACGCGACGTCGGTCGCCTACTCGAAGAAGACGATAGAAAGTCGACACAGGAACACCCTCGCTAAATTACAGTGATCTTACATGTTTTTCTCGACACGATCTATCTATTCACAAATTCATGTATAGCCAAACAAATGAAATAAATTTGAAGTTGATTTGTTTTTGTTTAAAATAACGATTCAGTACTTAATTATAAAGATGACCGGCGCTGTTCCGCGATGTGTTAGTTCCTTATGCAGGAGAGTCCGCGCGCAGCTTGAGAGATCTTAATTTAGCTGACGGCGAGCTCGACAGCATCGCGACACGCGCGGTAGGTGTTTAATGGGTGCCGTTATGACCTAAGCACCTTTTTATGGCCTAACCTCGCGCTATACAGCGCGCGCTAATCCTGCAAATTGTTATTGTTATAGCTGAATATTCTTTATTACTTCTTTGTGCCGTCATAGATGCAGTTTACCGAACATAACCACTTCCTGTGAGATTCGCATTCGTGAGATTCCTTGAGAACAATCGTTATCTCAGTGCCGTTTGCCACCTTCCTTCACTAAGTTAAAAGTGATACCAGTTTTTACGGAAAAAGCAGCTTCCAGATGGTAACTTTCCATCTATATCGCAATTGGCCCTCGTTTCAATCCCTCGCAGTTTGTAATATATTATTATCGTGTCTGAAATTCGATTCGTTGGTGCTGAATGCTCGGGCATCAGGGAAAGTCACACGACGGCTCGTCATGTAATCGCCGAGAAAACTGCAATCTGTTACCGTTAGACACGGCCGAGCCGCGACGCGTGATTCACGCGAGGGCGCGCGTCCTGAAAGCGGTTATTTCGAAACCAGCTTTTCCTTTTACTGGTCATTGTTCGCAGGAACGAGCCGTTTGAGCTAATAAAGTTCACTTGAACAAGAACAAAGAAAGTGGAGCGCTCGTTTACGATCACTCTCATCGGCGATCATCCTCGCGGCGACGCTTCCGAGAACTCAATTAAACGCTGCTTACTGCGTAAATTAGCCACTTGATGTACGTTGACCTCTTTGCGAAAAACGTCGCACAAGAGCAGAACCTCAAATGCTTAAATGATGATCGTGAGAACAAAATGCGTTGGTAATTTTGTTTGACATTAAGGGCAACGTCGAAGGGGACTATATCATGGTTCAAAGCTTTGGTAAGTCACCCGTGCCGTGCCGTGGCGTGGCGTGGCGTCGGTGGTATTTACGCAGTAGATGAAGGTCGGCGCGAGCCCAGACTGAGAGCCCTATTTGCTTTATAGGTGTTTGGGGACCGAGGGCGGCTGATGTTACAACCTCAATTAGGACACACGTTTGGTTAGCCCTATCAGTGTCTGTTACGATTAATGATCATGGGTGGCTTTGAAACTGAACAAATGACGATCATCAGCATCAGTGTGCGTACATCCGTCATCATGGAGCACCATCCATCAGCAAGATTAAAGTTTTGCGCTAGTGACTCTTGCAAAGTCATTTTTCAGGGCGTGTTTATTAAGTCAGCTGCCCAACAACACGTTTCTCATAGCTATAAATATCCCAAAGATCATATTATAGTGTTGTCAGCTATGTGTTCCCGTATCTAGATAATCATTCGGTAACTAACAGGCGCAGTTCTCCACAAATGCATGTACTTGTGCTCTGTTCAAATGTTTGTCCCGAATCGGCAATAAACCCCGTTACAGTCGGCGTGGTGTAATGACCCGCCCTACCGCCCCGCTCAACCCCTATACCGCAAAGAATGTACCTACTTACGGCTCGAAGAGTTAAGAGGCAGGTAGCGTCTCTCTGGGCCCGGCCCTTAACCTTCACACGGTGACCTAGTTCTCGCCAACATCGACCGATGTTCCCCAAATTCGGCTCATTGCAGCAACGTTAAAGAAAGGAAAAAATAAAATGTATGTATACTATACCCATTCTTTCGCGGTGAACATTCGTTTTCTGAAAGACGCGGTGCTGAAATGTCATCGCTAATCTTATGCAATGTCAAAACAATAGCCTAATCACGTTAATAACCCAGTCTGAAAGCTCCGTAACTTATATTAGCTAACCTGCCTCTCTGATGCTTACATACTTGACTTGATAAATATGCCTCATTAATAACTTGAAAGCACTCGCTTACTTCGCGGTTGATAAATGCGAGGTTCATACATAATTTGCGCTCGTTCTGTCGGGCCGCCATCGCCATGTCAGCGGCGTGACATTGCTTCCATATTCATGGCGAAAGGGCGCGTGGGAGACCTCCTCCGGAGGTGGGTGCTCTTGATTACTCGCTTTGAATGTTGTCTTTATTATCAGATCCACTTCGGGTAAGTTTTTTAAGTTAATAAATATTTTTTATAAATATTAACATATTTTTAATTCCGACTGAGTCGATCTCTCATTCATTTCAGCGGCGACCCACATAAAACAGGTATGAGGAGCGGTCGCGGCCGTCTCGTTGATGTATCGCCTGTTAATAATGCGCACCGTGGCGGCAGGCAGTAGTCGGACACGAACCCGCGTTCATTAATGCCTTACTTTGTCCCATTTTCCATTAAGTGAAGATTTCTTGCAAAACTAATTAATGAGATCTTCCGTTGAAAGACCGCTGGCCATCAAAGGTTCCACGGAATGTGACCCTAATATGACAATCAATTCCGACCATAAACCGCCTTAGTTGGCGCATGACAGCAAAGGCTATGATCGCACCATGCGGAGGCGGCACTCGTATCTCAGCCAGACCTAGGCAGCACCAGAGAGATAATTAGTCGGTGTCCTGTGAGGACCGGCCCCAAACGGCAGGTCAGGGTCCGCGGTGACGGGATCGCGTCACCGCTATATCTGCCGCTGATCCTCCGTATGACTCCGGCCTTACGCAGCGCCTCACAATTAGGTAATCATAGTAGAGTAGCTGCTGAATGTGTTTATGCAAACGAGCGCAATGTAGAGTAGCCCCACGGGCTCTCGGAACACTTCTCCCGTTGATGATCTAATTTGATTTGGTAAACTACGTGTTTGTATTGGCGCCTGTCAATGTACTTGTTGGGAGTCATTTGAGATGGCGCTGTTATTAGTGATGACAAAAAATATTTCTAACTAGTCTAGAGCGTCCCATTTATTCGATCGACATCCTGTTTACATCTTCGCATAGCATATTTTTAAAATAAAGCATAATTGTTGATACTGCCCCTCACTCTCGCATGTCAGACGTTTGGGAGTCTGATGTATACTTTCAATTCAATGATATGAGTTGTAAAATTGCAATATTACTCCACCGTCTATTTGGACGAAGGCTTTGTTCCCTCGCGGTGGTTCCGGCGCGTGGCGGCGGCGTCCACCGCGTCACTCCCGTGACGCGGTGGACGCGAGCGCGTGGGCGCCGCTCGACTTGTCTAAAATAGTGCAGCGACCGCGGCGGCCGCGACCGTGACCGCTATCATCTCTATTTATATCGCGCGTGCCAACAACTACTAGGAAGCGCCGGCCGCGGGACGCCGCCGCCGCCCGAACCTGTCGAATGCCGATCGCGCGATCCGTTTCACTGGGTTACGTACATTACGTCTGCGATCGTAACGTTTACGTCTAACAGGCTCCTCTATCGCCAGACATCCGTGTCGCGCCTTAACTACCAGGAAATCGAAAATTCGTAACACCTTCGCGAATCCGATTAATGGTGCTCTATATGAAATCGCGCCGCATGATTAGACAAGGTTTCGGCGAAAATAGACCCACGTGCGAGGGCTCGTAGCGTGCTCGGCAAAAAGTGACAATGGAGTGTCGTGACTCGGCTCGACGCTCGCGGCGACGGCCCGCTCTCTCGACGAGGGGGTGCGAGCCCCTGGAGAGGTGAACATTCACTCCGCGGCGCCGTCTCGAGCACAGTGCCCGAGCCCCACTCGTGCCACGCGTTGGTTCACAGTAGAATGGAATAGAACAGAATATATAACTCTTTATTGTACACCAAAAAATAAATACAGTACAGAAAAAATAAAATAGGTAAACAATTAGGGATCAGTCTGACGAGTGTCGTAATCACGAAGGCTGCGGAAGGCCCGGCGCGGTAATGAACTCGCGCGGCGCCGCACCGGATATTTTAGCGTTTCAATTTCCGCAATACGAGTATCTTGCGATACAGACTGCAGTTACCATTTTAGATATTGGAGCATGAATTTCTCGTTTGCTGTGCCTTCGGTACCAGTCTCATTTGCACGTTAACTACGTGTAGCATCCAGACAGAATCATAAGATACAGATTGTAATTATTAATGCCTATGATATCATTAGTTATTTATTATCCTCGTAATTAAAAGCGGTGCGTGGTTTGGTTTCAGGAAGCGGAGCTGAGCACGTGGACGGCGTTCCTGCACCGCGCCGTCGACGCCACCTACAATACGGAGGTCGTCATCGACAACCTGCACAATCTTGTCGGTGAGGAACAACACACACCCCCCCCCCCCCCCCAATCCCCCCCCCCCAATCCCCATATTATTAGGTGACTATCGTTCTTCTACAAGGCGCAAGATTATAATTGGAAGGAAATCTAGATTATCGGCTCAAATTCTGCAGATCGAAGAGATACGTACCACAAAGCACGCAACATGGCGGGGGCGCCGCGCGTAGCTCCCGGCGGCCCCCGTAGGCGGCCGGCGGGCGCCGCGCTTAGCTCCCGGCGGCGCCCGTAGGAGGCCGGCGGGCGCCGCGCGTAGCTCCCGGCGGCGCCCGTAGGCGGCCCGCGGGCGCCGCGCGTAGCTCCCGGCGGCGCCCGTAGGCGGCCCGCGGGCGCCGCGCGTAGCTCCCGGCGGCGCCCGTAGGCGGCCCGCGGGCGCCGCGCGTAGCTCCCGGCGGCGCCCGTAGGCGGCCCGCGGGCGCCGCGCGTAGCTCCCGGCGGCGCCCGAAGGCGGCCGGCGAGCCGCCCGGGATTCGCCGCTACTAAGAACTAGTCCATTTATTAGGTGGTCTGTGCCGCTACGACTAGGTTTTCCTTGTTTATTTCCAGTTAGATTTATTATACTTATTATGGCGACCTCAAACGCGGTGGCATGGTGGTACACTCGGCCGTTCCAGAAACAGTACGGTTTAATTACTGCCATTCGATGTAATCCGCGAATTATTTCCGAATCAAGGTTTTCGTATCGAAACAGATAACTCGATTGGAGATGGCACCCGACTATGATATATCGAAACCCGACGTGTTTACTTCAAAATTTTATCTATATTTTTTTATATTTATGAGTTATGTTACTTTAGTGCCAATTCAAGTGTCGCGAAGCGTTTATTGAGTGTGCATGCTTGCCATACGCTTGCCATGTGTGCGTGCACTTGCAGTCCGCGAGCGTCGCGCGGCGCTCCGGAAATCTCCGCTCGCCCACCCGCAGCTTCCTTGACCGACGCTCGTTACCATGCAACATTATTCTTTTAGTTTAGTGAAGTTTAGTAAGGAACCTTGCCTTCAGGAAACTAGCTAGTGTCCGCGGTGCTGGCTGCCTGCGTTAGCTAGGCTTAGCGTGCTTACTATCCGCGACCACGTCACGTCTAGCGGTCAAACGATACCTTGGATAACCTTGGACAGGTTGAAGGTTGTGTTGGCTTTTAAAAAATATTGATCTATTTCCGTCACGGCACGCGAATTCCCGAAGTCCGAAGTTCCGACGTCTCCATGCGGCTCTTTGAGCCGCCTCCACATGTTTCTATCTAAACTTCTTTTGCATTAAATTTTATGAATATCAAGCACCTAGGCGAGTATAAATATAGTCTCCTTGTAGGCCGATTCAACTGATTGGGTCAGGTCTCAAGTGTCGACGGAAAATTATTCGCCTGCGTCTGTTTTTAAATCGGTAATTTTGTAATCACATAACTCGTGTAAATAAAATGGTATCAGCGCCGAACGCGCTCGCCAGTAGAGATTTATCTGTCGCGTTTAGAGGCGCTGGCAAAACGACTCTTTCGTTTCCGCGCACATGTTTATTGAAGTAAAACTTCTTTACGCACGCTTGACTCGGGGAGTAAACTGGTGAATGCGTTACGAAAAATGTGATCGGGTGAGGCGAACGGAAGTTGAGAGGGAGATATAAGTTAGTGAAGATAGAAAGAGAGAGAGAGTTACGTTTCGTATATTTCTTAATATCTCTTATAAAAACTCTGTTTTGAGTTTTTTTATGAGGCACGCATTTCTCGAGGTGAACACGGCATTCCAAGAACAACACCATGTGTAAACTACATAATTATAAGCAGATATTCCAACAACGAAGATAACATCACACGATCGAGTCACATCTCCTTGTATCGATTATATTGTTCCCCCGCACTCCACGTGTCGAGGCCCAACCTATGCCTCGGAACTATTTGTACCGGTTGTACGTAATGCGATATGACGAGGCCCACCTCACCCCCCCCCCCCCCCCCCCCCCCCCCGCACCCTAACTACCCATTACGAACGTAAGCAGTAAATATCTGAAGAGCCTGAAACGCTCGCACTGAATACTGATTCTGTAGGATGCTGACATTATACCTTTGCAAAATTCTATCGATACATTTCTTGTTTCTTGATGCGGTTGTATTCCCTCTTTCCTTGTAACTAAACTGCCTCGTTAGGCTTAAGCTCAATATGGTAGAGCAACTTATTTTGGCCGAGAGTTCGTTTGGACATCAAATGTATAATGTCGGGTGATGAGCCGACTGCGAAGCGTGATGTAGCGGTTTTGATTCCCGCACAGGGTAAAAATTTGTGTAAACCACAAGTTTTGGCTTTTAATTAGGGTGTTTGTAGGACCATGGTCCTCGTAGTTCCTGATTCTCTAGATATAGGGAATCCTAGGTAGAGGTCGGTCAGGATCTATCTAAGTATGTGACCGTGACGCGTTATTTATTTGATATAAATTACTAATTTACTCGTGTTTAGGGTTCGGTTCCCAAAGGATTCCAACGGAACGTTATCTATTGCCTCGACACGCTTCGTTTTCGCCTTTACAAATCTGCCGTTGTGTACTGACAAATGTGATCAAACTCCTAATCCTCCCCGCCGAGAAGGGCCGAGCAGGGTGGCGGCGGCAGATGTCATTTTATTACTAAAGTCGAGCGCGAGGATAACCTCGGGATTAAATAAATCAGCGCTGAGGTGTTCTTCAGCATCTGGGGTTCGTCAAACTTGAAGCCGAATGAAGTTATTTTAAATAAATGGAATAATTTGACGACCGAGGCTGCGATCGCCGCCGCCGGCCGGTCCCTCGCGAAGCGGGATACTTCGATCTACTTCGTGGGAAGCCTTCTCGGAATCGGAGTAGAACACCCGACTGGCGCCCTTCCGTCCACTTTTTGTAAGGCGGAGTTCGTAAACGGTCCGTCGACGGGCGGACTTTTCAGTTCCTTGGAACTAGATTCGTTTTCACTAAATCCACCTTCTCGTCCCTTCCAGCCGAGCAGCGGCGCTGCGTGCGCGAGGTCACGGCCAGCAGCGTCTATGCAGCGCTCTGCGGCGCCGACGCGGAGGCGGAGGCGGACGCGGGCGCGGGCGCGGGCGCGGGCGCGGGCGCGGAGTCGCCGCACGAGCGCCGCGCGCCCTCCGCCGCCTGCAGCACGCCCATCGCACGCGACTAGCGCCGCCACGTTAATAAAATAATTTCATAGTGTCGTCGAATTCGATATGACACCGATCGTCGTTTGATTTAGAATCGTTTGCTAAGTTGCAAGTCGAATACGCCGCCGCGTTCGCCGCCAGCGGTCGCGGCGCCGCCGCCCCCGGTCGGGCGCCGCCTCCGGGGGCGGATGTCGGCCGCGGCGGGCGCACCACGTGGGCTCCGCCCTGTATCGATAGCTGTGATGGTGCGTATGCTCAAAGCTGAAATCGTACACCACTATTGCCTTCGCGTGCGATCAATAAACGTATTGTCGTCGATCTCCGCCGCGGGGCGGTGGCGGCTGCCTTATCGCCTGTGTTCAAAATGTGTGCGCGCTGTCTCCCGACGCCGCTCGTCTCGGTTCGGATGCCCCGGAAAGCTTAAAGCTTCCACGTGTCTGTCGTCTGCGGACGAAACTCCCGTACACTTTTTTGGTTGCATATTTTATAAAAACTGAGTGTAAATAAGAAAATAATATTTTCGTTCCGACGGACGAACAGTCCGAAGAAGAAGAAGAAGACTTTCGGTTCCGCTGCAATCCATCGCGGAACAGCAATTTGCACGAAAATATATCATCGTGCTCTTTTATGTTAGCGCTTATACTATCATTAATTAATTATAAAATAATATGTTATGTTATCAAATAATAATAACTGTAATTTAGTCTAATGAATTAGAATTTCGATTAACGATTATTATGTATACAAACAAATTACAAATAACACCTACACCCGACTTGAGGTCCGCCAGCGGAGCGCGAGGTGGCCCCGCGCGCCAGTTAGCCCGCGGGGCATGTGTGTAAAGGCGGCGCTCCACTGCGGCGGCGGCGCACGCGATTTCCTACAAAAATAAAGATACAACGTGCGCGTTTGTGTTTGTTGGAAGAAGTCGCGTCCGCAGCCGAGCTGGGGCGCAGTGGGGCGCGGTGGGGCGCACCAGGTGGGTGCCGCTATCGACTAAACGTTCTTGTATAAAATTCATTATGGTCATTTAGATTTATATTCATTTATTTTCATAATAACGAAGTCCGCAGCCGGCGCCGCCCGACACGAATGTTTGTGTACTTGAAGGAGGGACCACCGTGAAACGAATAAATAAAATCATGATTTCATATCGGCTGTTTCTTACTGGTATTTCCTCGAGAAATTGGATAAATTTGGAGTGGCGCTAATGTGTCAACACTGCCGGTATTGTTTTCCGTAACCGTGTTCCACGAGGGAACTCGGATCGACTTCCGCCCGTCTCGTCCCTGATACCGCTACTCCAGTCTTTTCGTGAGCACGATCGACGCAACTCGATCGAAATAAAAAATCAATCAATAGTTTATTAAATTATCATAATCCCAATTCAAAAAAGCTTAAAGTATACAAATGAATAAAAGGATGCCTTTGAAATCGAGTGAGTTCCTCCACAATGCGTAGCGTCCCAGCGCCCGCGTCGGGCGGCGCGCAGTCGGCGACGCATAATGTATTTAGGTAAGTTTTGGATCTTTTTACAATTTACCTTTTAACTTAGAACTAATCTCGATTGTCGCGCGATCTGATTCTTGTTTCTTTGTGTGTGAGTGTGTTTCGCCTTAAATTGCCAATACGTTAAAAATATTATGATATAATTCGTCAAATCGGAGTTGCATATGTTCGGCGCCCGGATACATTTATTCGAGGCGTCGTCCTCCGATTTGCCGTGACGTTTGTCGCAGTATTATAGGATATATCTGCATTTATGATACATATACAATATGTATGTGCTCGTTAATCTTCTAGTATTATAATATCTAACGCATTTATATATGTTATGGTATGTATGTTAAAGTATATTCGAGTGTTGCCAAATTTTCCTTAGTCTATGGAGCCGTGTCGGCACTACGTTTAGTGTATCTTCTATCTACCTCTATCTGTAAGAGCGTGTTCTTCGATTCGCCAGCGGGAGCCGATATTTTGCGATTCGAGTATTTTTGTATATCGGGAAAGGCTAATCGAATGAAATGTTTGCGTGCGTGTGACTCACACAACTGTACCTAATTGTAAAATATTTTAATATTTAGTAGCGATGTGATATCTCAACGAAGCATATAAATGTTCATTGTATTCAACCTCGTGGGACCTTACTCTGTTGTTGTTGTTGTTGTCGGATGTTGCGCACTTTATCGATGTTTACGCGTTTGACGTTACGTACGTAAGTACGGCGTAAGTACCGCAGAGTCGCACCTTTCAATATTTCAATGTAACTGTTAGCGTCGAAGAGAGAAATTAGAGCTATCGAATGATAGCAGTAGTCAACGTAGCGTTAGTTCAATCTACTCGAGCGACGAGTGTCCTGTCTCGCGCCGTTTGCATCCGATCGAAGAGCGGAGACCCGCCGTTCGGTCGGCCGCGTCCTTTTGATGTGCTAGAGCGCTTTATAAATGTTATGCTTATTTTGTAATCGTTCCAACCAGAGAAACAGATGTCGAACGAGGCGCAAGGTTTATGTCAACATTTGGTGTTACTTGCGAGCCGATGTTCTCGCACGTGGTTCTGTTGGGTGTCCGTTTTTTGAAATGTTTAATGTAGATAGTTAATATGTTAACACTTTGAAATGTATCCACTGCCAATGATAATGAAAGTAGCATTTACGGCATCTGAATGTGTTCAAATAGGTAAATTCTATAATATCTTCTCAGCGTAATATCAATTCATCGAATGTGTTGTAAGCCTACGCGTGCGCCTCACTAAACCTGTCGCCTCCGCCTTCGCCACCGCCGCCACCGCCGCCGCCGCCTGTGTCTGGTTCTTCAGGCGTCAGGCGCGTACTCTACTCACACCAAGTATGAAGTGTCCTGTTTCGTTTTGGACGATTCTTTAACGCTCGTAATCATCGTTATGAAAATCGATGTATTTGTTCTAAGTTGGTCCGTTGCGAACCGGCGGCGATCTCGCACTTGGGGGTAGAGCAGGCATGCGGCGGCGCCGCAGCTCTGTCGGAACTACTGAAATATTACAAGTAGTCACTGCTACATTTTCACAACGATAAACCGATGGAGACATTTGACCTGTGTTCTATATTTATGAGGACTGATAATTAAGCGTCGAATCGAGTATTCAAATTGTTTGCGTTTCCCGTGAGATTTTTTTCACGGGTCCGGCAAGATTATAATTTAAAAAAGGTATCAAAATCAATTCACTATTGGGGCAGTAATCGCATAAGGAAGTAAGGAACATGCAATCCAATTGATAACCTCCTCCATTTTTGAAGTCTGTTAAAAATCGATTCTTTGTAAATGAGAAGTATAGGGGATTAAGGGTTTCGTTGTGAGATATGAATACACTGCAGTGCTGGCGAGCGGTCACTGGATAAGTTAGCGGAGAGCAGGGTACAGGCGACACGGTTTTGTTTGAGGCTCGCAGAAGGTATATCTCTTTATTTTCCGAATTTCGCACCACATTCCAGATTCCACTTATTTTGTGTACAATTTACTTAATAATGCAAAATAAAACATGTGGGTATTTTAAAATATACTTTTATTTATTCCGAAACCTAATCTAATTTACATATTATTATCTTCTACGAGGTTACTTTGAATTATATAGTCAATAATATAAACATTAGATTCCGATAGAGTGTCGATAATTAATTGAAAGTAACCTTAACTATATTCCTATGTTGAAATACAGCTATAACATTAAGCGTAGTCAGACTCATGTTGGCAAGGCGCGCACGCCGAGTGCAGCCGGCGGCGGCGGCGGGGCGCGCGATATAAATCATCTTACCACATTCTAAATGGTACAACCGCTTTATAAACTTATTCCTGCAATAAATAGTGTTGATTTTGTAAGTGATTAGTACCCATTTATAGATATATCATTGCACTTGCTATAGAAGAACGGCGTACGACAATATGCGCGAACGGCGGGATCGTCGCGGCCCCCGCCGCGCGCGCCGCCGGGGGCGGCTGCGAATGGATGGCTTTGGGAATTTATTTACATTGGATCACATCTACCCGGTTCCAAGGTCCACTTTACTGATGTCATCCTATAACTCATGTGCCTGCTCGATACCAAGATATTTCAATTCATTGAAAGAAAATAAATATTTCATTAACGCTACGGAATGTCGGGAAGTCTATTTATTAGAAGAGCGCGATTCGATACTACGAAGAGCGTAGAAAACTATTTATATACTCCGATATTTTGCGGTCAGCGTACAACCCGTACTCGGCCTTTACAGCGCTAGGAGGCCATAAATACTATCCTAATATGTACACGGACAAAATAAGGCACCGTCGACAATATTGCATACTCTCGAATGCTCCGGAACTCATCGATGGCTCATTTAAATTCCGATGGCTCCTAGTTCACTTCCGTCACCTTCGTCCAGTCTCATAATGGGGATCACCCGAGTCCGACAATTCTTGCACTTCTAAGAAAAGTATCACGGTTCGGTCCGGTACGCCGTCGTGGTCGGCGCAGAGCTGCAGGTCAGGCCCGCGCCTCGGAGGGGTGCGGCGCGGGGGGCGGCGCGGGGGGCGGCGGCTGCGGGCGCGGCGCGGGCGCGCGCGGCGGCGCCAGCACGCCGTGCGGCAGGTCAGGCCCGCGCCTCGGAGGGGTGCGGCGCGGGGGGCGGCGCGGGGGGCGGCGGCTGCGGGCGCGGCGCGGGCGCGCGCGGCGGCGCCAGCACGCCGTGCGGCAGGTCAGGCCCGCGCCTCGGAGGGGTGCGGCGCGGGGGGCGGCGCGGGGGGCGGCGGCTGCGGGCGCGGCGCGGGCGCGCGCGGCGGCGCCAGCACGCCGTGCGGCAGGTCAGGCCCGCGCCTCGGAGGGGTGCGGCGCGGGGGGCGGCGCGGGGGGCGGCGGCTGCGGGCGCGGCGCGGGCGCGCGCGGCGGCGCCAGCACGCCGTGCGGCAGGTCAGGCCCGCGCCTCGGAGGGGTGCGGCGCGGGGGGCGGCGCGGGGGGCGGCGGCTGCGGGCGCGGCGCGGGCGCGCGCGGCGGCGCCAGCACGCCGTGCGGCAGGTCAGGCCCGCGCCTCGGAGGGGTGCGGCGCGGGGGGCGGCGCGGGGGGCGGCGGCTGCGGGCGCGGCGCGGGCGCGCGCGGCGGCGCCAGCACGCCGTGCGGCAGGTCAGGCCCGCGCCTCGGAGGGGTGCGGCGCGGGGGGCGGCGCGGGGGGCGGCGGCTGCGGGCGCGGCGCGGGCGCGCGCGGCGGCGCCAGCACGCCGTGCGGCACGCACACCGTGCGCCCGCCCAGCTGGAACGGGGAGACGTTGCCATTACTCGGTGCAGCGGAGAAGGTCTACCTACGGCCCTGGGTTTTAGTGGTTTTGACCGCGACCGATGCGGTATCGAACCGATTGTAGATCGCTTCCGTAGACTTCAAGCGCTCGACGATGGCCTCCGAGACTAGATCTGTATTCGTGCGTTGGATCTACGCGGATATGTAGGTGCCTAGCTGTGATTGTGCCGTCTGTACACACGAGGTATCGAATCTCGGCACCCTGCAAGACCGCACGTAGATCGGTATTTAACCGAGATTTGGTAGGTGGATCGGGATAGATGTAGCAATCTAACGATCGACGTTTAGGATGTCGATCCCGTAGAAAATCCGACATCCAATTACGAACAGTACGTATGAAGCACTGTTCATTGAGTTGAAAATGCAAGAAAGTCTCGGTGAATGGTTTCAGCAGGATCCGTATTGCCCCCCTCGGCCCACTCCGCCGTCACCCGCGCCGGCGGCGGTGGCATACCTGCACCGCCACGTGTCCGCGGCGCGCGGCGCCCACGGCCAGCACGGCGTCGCCCTGGCGCAGGCGCGCCGCGCCGCCCTCCTCGGCCCACTCCGCCGTCACCACGCGCTGCTGCGGGTAGCCCAGCTTCACTCCGCCCGCCACGATGTAGGCGCGCGACGGCGGCAGCGGCGGCGGCCTCTCCTGTCGGAAGAACCACACGTCACCAAATCATCCCACTTTATATAAAAATTGGATATAACGTTCGTCGGTTCGTCTGTAAGCACTCACCAGATCGAGTCCGAAAAGCGAGCAGGTGCGCTTGACGAGCGCGGGGTCGCACTTGTCCGGCGCCTCGGGCGGCGGCGTGCCCGCGATGGGCTGCGGGCGCGCGCGCGGCGCGGGGGGCGCGGCGGCGGGCGCGGGGGGCGCGGCGGGCGCGCGCGGGCGCCGCCGGTGGCGCCGCCAGCCCGCCTGGATGCACGCGGCCGCCGCCGCGCGCCGCGCGCGCCGCATGCGCTCCAGCACCTGGCGCATGCCCTCGCTGAGGAACACGTGGCGCTTGCCGAGCGCCCACGCCACGGCGGCGGGCGACGCCGGCGCCGGCGGCGCGGCGGCCGCCTGCACGGCGCGCAGCACGGCGGCGCACGCGGCGCCCGACTCCTCGCCGCCCGCGCCGCGCGCGCCCCGCGCCGCGCGGGACCACAGCGCGCGGTACCGCGTGCCGAACGCGCGGAACCGCATGCGGTGCGGGTATCCGCTCGCCATCAGCTGCGTCGTCTCCAGGATCTGGAGTGCTCGCACCTGAAACGATCGCGGCTGCGAGTTACGAAAGAGACTCGACGATGGGACTGGCGAAGCGGCGCGGGCGAGTCGGGTCGTACCTGCTTGGCGACGGTGGCGCGCTCGAACAGCATGGGCGTCTCGGTGGCGTTGGCGCGCAGGCAGCGCACGAAGTGCGGGCGCGCGTGCACGAGCGTGCGCAGTAGGTTGTCGAGGCGCGTGTGGAAGTCCTGCGTGAAGGTGGAGTCGGGCGCCGCCGTGGGCGAGGCGCGGAAGTGGCCGCCCTCGGGCGCCCCGGCGGCGGCGCGCGCCTTCAGCTCGGCGCCGAACAGGTGCGTGGCGAAGCCGAACTCGCAGGCGCGCGCCTCGAACGCCGCCAGCAGCTCGTCGGGCACGGCGTCGCGGTTGGCCTCCAGGAAGTCCGCCGCGTCGTAGGCCACTTCGCCCGCGTAGTGCCGCACGGCGAAGCGGCGAGGGTGCGGCGGCCGCGCCTCGGCCAGTCGCGGGTGCCCTCTGCGAAACGACGGCGGTGGAGTGGCGGCGCCCCGTCTGCGCCGAAGCGGGCGGGGCCGAGCCTCACCTGTGCGCGTGGCGGATGCGCGCCACGTACTGCTCGGGCGAGCCGCGCGCGGCGCACTCGGCGTCCAGCGCGGCCAGCAGCCCCCCGCGCAGGCTGGACACCAGGTCGATGCACGGCACGTTGTCCACGTAGTCCAGCTCGGGCGCGCCGCGCACGCCCTCCTCGCGGCACGACTCCGCCGACGACTTGAACACGTGCGTGTTGTAGAAGTGCTGCATGGTCTCCGCGCACAGGTTGGCGCACAGCTGCTCCAGCCGCGACGGCGCCGCGTCCTCGAACCCGAACATGTCCAGGATGCCCACGAAGCCGTCGGTGGCGTGCCGCACGGCGTCGTTGAGCGCCGCCATGGAGCGCGCGCCGGCGCGGCCGCGCCCGCCGCCCTCCGCGCCCGACGACGTGCGCCGGGACGACGCCGCGTCCTGGAACGACACGAGGAATAGTCACGAAGATGTCGTTTCGAAACACCGAACCGGATCGACGTCGGTAGGTCGCGCGCGCTGGGAACCGACCTGATTGTGAACCGATTCGTTCGAATCGGAGGAGAGCGTCCCGAGGGTGGAACCGAGCCGTTTGAGGGAGTTGGCTCGTCGCACGATGGTGGCCACGGTGCGGCAGTAGAGCGCCTTGGCCAGCGCGTCGCGCGCGGCGGCGGCGGCGGCGGGCGTGGCGGGCGCGCGGGCCGCGGCGCGCGGGCCGGCGCGGGCGGCGCGCGTGGCCAGCCCGCGCAGCAGCGCCGGCGCCGGCACGCCCAGCAGCGCGGCCGCGGCGGCCAGCTCGGCCTCCGCCGCCGGCTCGGCGCCGCCCTCCGCGCCCTCCGCGAACTGCACGTTGCCCAGCAGCAGCACGGCGGCCAGTACGCGCACCACGTCCAGGAACGGGATCCCCAGGATCACCAGGCACGTCTTCCACGCGTGGAACCGCGCCGCGTCGTCGGGCTCCGCCCGGCGCGGCTGCGGCGACGCCAGGTACCTGCAACGGCCGGGACGCGTTAGGGCCGCCGGGGGCGCGGGACGCGAGGGGGCCGGGGCGCCGCTCACCGCAGGTCCTGCGGGGAGTACCCGTCGAGGTGCAGCTGCGCGCGTTCGTCGGCGCCGAGCCCGGCCAGCATGTGGTAGAAGATGTGGTAGTTGCGCTCGGCGGGCGGCGGCCGCACCACGCGCGTCTGCTCCAGGAAGTAGCAGTGGATCTTGGTGCGGTACAGCGCGCCGTCCGTCACCTGCACCTCGATGAAGTGGCCCTGCGCAGACAGAGGGGGTCAGCGTGGCGCCGGCGCGCGGGGCGGGCGGGGCGGCGGGCGGAGGCTCACGATGCGGCTGGAGTTGGAGTTGGCGGGCGTGGCGGCGGCGCCGAGCGCGCGCAGCACGGTGAAGGCGGCGGCCAGGTGTTTGAAGGCGTCGGTCTCGGGCCCGCCGCCCGCCACGTCGAACAGCCGCCGCAGCAGCACCATGGACGCGTAGGTCTTCCCCGAACCCGACACGCCTGAGAGGAGAACGCACGGTACGTTAACACATGGACGCCGGCGATAGACACTAGGCGGTCCCTCGAACGGTCCCCGCTCGGTTCGGCTCGACGCAGAAGGCCGTAGTTACCGGACAGGATGATGGCCTGCGGGTACCCGGAGTCGGCCTGGTGTCGCACGGCGGTGTGCACGAGGCGCGCCAGCTCGGGGCGCTGTGCGCGCGCCGCCGTCAGCGTGAGCGCGTTGCACGTGTCCGTGTACGCGTTCACCGCCACCAGGATGGGCCCGATCATTGTCTGCAACGATAACGTTTGGGGCACAATAACGAACCATGTAATGAACATTGCACGAGAATCAGGCCCGATTAGTATGGCCACACTGAAATCGATGCGATCGACATTGGTCCCCAGCACGGCTTCTGAAACTACGATGTTAAGATTTTGTCGTTGCTGAAGCTAGCCAACCCCGTGTGAGGTCGATGTAGACATCGCGCCTAATCGTCGTGTCATACAGAAGAACTGACATTCTCTCCATAATACCTGCACGAGCATAACATAATGCTTCTATTAATAACGTATTTCGGTAAACGGATGAACGTATTTTCTATACCTAAGTATTATGTGGCATATTACGAGTAGCAGCATAGGCTAACTTCATCAGAGAAATTATCGAAAAAAATGAGAAGACTGTATACGTATAGCCATGGGGCGCAGCTATTGAGAAAATTGTGCTGAGAATAAAATGACCCATTCCAAAAGTCCTCTGTGACAATCCCCTGCCAAGGGATTTTTAGACTTTTTGTCCACAGTAATCCGCTAGGTATATGTGAGACGAATTGCCATCGAGTGGCGGTGATGTTACTTGTTATGTTCAGAACCCAATTCTTATCACACGTATCATAAAAGGTTACAATGGTCGCCTGGCCCGGCCGGCGGCGGAGGCAGGTAGCAGCTACCTGCCCGCTCGCGCGGAGCGGCGCCGCGCGGAGCGGGGCCGCGCGGCGCCAACGGGCGGCGAGGTGCGCTATTATTCGCTTTCGTTCACCCTAACGTAATCTATGCGAAGCCGGTGGCTCCGTGGGCTCCTTGTGGGCTAGTCGTCATTTTCGCTCACATTTGTCAGGCCTTCGGTCGATAGGTTATAAATATAATATTGGGCAAGTAGTTAAAAAATAACATTGCAATAATAATTAAGTAGCCTAGAGGGAGAACGTCCGCCTTCCAATCAGAAGGTAGTGAGTTCAAATCCCAGTGCGGGCACGTACCAATGTGTTTCTTGTAAAACATATGTACGTAATTATCACTCGCTTTTCGGTGAAGGAAAACATCGTGAGGAAACCCACATACCTACCCGAAAAATAATTTCGGAGATAGGTATGTGATCCACCAATCCGGATCTGACCCCCGTGGTGGATTATGGCCTAATCCTCCTCACGAGGGGAGACCCGTGCCCAGCAGTGGGACATTATGGGTTGTTGATGATGATTCGATGCTATTCGGAAAAGGCGATGTTTGCGATAGAGGATGCAACGCAAACATACATTTACGTTAACTGGCATTCAGGCGCTACAGGTAAGTAGAATCGACGATCGAAAAGAATGCAAAATAGGTCTACGGGAGTGGATGTCGAGCTGTGATGAGAAACGTACGTAGAACTTATGCTGGTAAAAGCGCGCCTGTAACGCGCGCACCACGGCGTCCTCGGTGAGCGGGCCGCGCAGGTGGATGAGGTCGTCCACGTCGCACGCGGCGCCGCCCGCCGCGCCGCCGCCCGCCGCCGCGGCCGCCGCGGCCGCCGCAGCCGCCGGCGCGGCGCGCCATCGGGTCTCTGTAGACAACATTTACTAATAGACTCCCCAAAACGAGTCGAATTTTATACGCAAGTGATAATATTCAACAAAGAGGGACTAGGCCTCGGTGTGCGACGCGTGGACTAACCTGGCGGCGGCGGCAGCGGGTGCGGCGGGTGCTGGAGCGGCTGGGGCGCGTGCGGCGGCAGCGAGTGCGGCGCGCGCGGCGGCACCGCGGGCTGCGGCGCGGCGGCGGCGGCGGCGGCGCCGGCGGGCGGCGGCGCGGGCGCCACGTGCAGGTGGTTGCGGAGCGTCACCAGCTCCGAGCTGAGGCTCAGCAGCCGCCGCTGCAGGTGCACCGCTTCGTTCGACGACGACGCGTCTGAAACCACACGAGCTGCCCTCGTCAGAACCCACCACGTGGAAAGTCTCGAACGGAAATATTCGGAATGCCAGAATTAAGATTGATTTGTACTCCAGTATATTTATCTGTGTGTGTGCGCGTGTCGTTCGCGGGTACGCAATGTGTATCGTCTTCGTGTCCATGTTCATGTTTCGGCCATATTGATATTGAACTGCGAATAAATGCCAGATGCTGTTAGTTTTTGGTTGAAACATAATATCGTTGTGTTCGTTCCACAGACGAAACTGTAAAAAACGGTCTCAGAAAGTGCTTCCATACAAATGTGAGTTATGAGTTGTATATTTTTTTGGTAGGTAAGTTAAGTTATATCGTGTTATGCTATATTATTATTGTCGCTAATATATTATTATACGTCAGTAATAGATAAACTGTTGCACTATGATATGTAAGTACCTAATTTATCATCTAAGTAAATATATTAGAATAAATATTTGTAACTATTCCGGCAAACACGAAAGCGCAGCCCACTTCAGCTTTGCACGATAATGGGAAACTTGGTCACTCGAACCAAATACCTGATCCTAGCAAATCTTTTTAACACCAAGCTTCTCCACCTGCTGATCTTCAATGAGATCGTGATGACAGATGACAACCTAATGAACACTATTCCTTATTTTTGGCAAACAAAGTAGCTCGGAGAAGAAAATTGTTGTTAACGAACATGGCAGCAGAATGATCATCTGATGGTATTGTTATAGAGTACGGGCGGCGCGGGGCGAGGGCCGACCGGTCGGGCGGTGCCGCATGCCGGGGCGCAGGCTGCGGCCGGGTGCTGCAGCCTGGCCCTTTCACTGCGCGCGCGCAGGTTATGTAACAGTCGGCGCGCGGTTCGCCCGCCGCCGCACGGAGTGGTACTCGAGTCCCGAGCTGCGTCAAAAACCTTTTTATTAGCCCGCAATCGAAGGACGCCGCCCGCGCCCCCGCCCTCCCCCGCGCCCGCCCCTCGCACCGCACGCCCGCGCCCATCCGAGAGAGCCCGTGCACTTCGCCCGCTTCGGTACTCGTGAAAGTCGAAATTCTTCCTCTTAAAAACACTGGCAGGTGACTCGTTTGCGGACACCTTCGCGACCTGTCGGTTTGCGATATATTACGGTTTTTTTATGGTCGATAGAACGAGAATCGAAGGCTTTTGACTGATTTACTATCCGACTTGTGATTTCCTGCTGGGTACATAGGGCTCACGTTTGTTTTTGAAAATGGGCCAATTAATCGTAAACCGGCGCTCTTTACGGCGGGCCGGATAATAATATTATGGATAGAGTACCGGTTTACACTTTATGCTACATAGAAAGGAAATTCCAAGCCTCACGGCACATTTCTGCCCAATTGTAACGGTGAATGTTCAATCTAATACGACGAGAGCTTGCTACAGAGCTTGGAACGTAATGTTTGCAGTAGAGGTATCCGGTACTCGAAGAACCAACGTATCTATTTATCTCGGTGTTCCAGAAAAATCCAGCGCATAATCTGTGTGATGCTTTGCAGATTGTGCGGTTATGAAGCTATTAGAGAACCAAATTATTAAATATTTTCTAAAATATTAATTTCGTGAAACCCAGGGCGTAAGTATATACTGTAAATACCTCTAAAATTAGTGGGCGGATAATAATTACACATTGAATGAACACTTATAAAATCATGGTAACATTTTAAATTTTAATATATCTCTATTCAAGGGGCCCCAAGAGGGCACTCGTGCAAGTGAGCTGACTCTACTACCAGATTGGGAATAGAATTGATTCGAATTGCTTTTAATTAATTACGTATTTACGAATACGTAATATTATACGGGGAAATGAATCCAACAATTTTATTATAATGTTGGTTTTCAAAAAATAGTGAAGTAAAAGGAGAGTCTCAAACGGCGCTAATATAATAGCCTCGATAGTGGGTCCAGGACGTTGGGAGTATACCATAACAATATGAACATGCAAAAAATTTCATTTATAAACGCAAACTGATGTAGGTAGGTACCTATCTACCGTGTCATATCGATGGCGAGCTTTTGTTCCGAGCAGAGACGTGACGCAGCCACGAGCGCGCGCGGTATTTCCGCTCACTGCCACGCGGGTGGTGACTCCAGCGACTCATTGACATGAGCTACGAGTAAATCTACAGGCTTTTGACATCTGATGGGATTTTTGAAAATATACAACAACAAACTGAGATAGAATCTACGAATGTGTTTTTTTTTTGTTTTTTTAATATACGTAATTATCACTCGCTTTTCAATGAAGGAAATATGTAAGTAAGTATATCGGTAGTTAGGTGTATAATCCACCAAACTGGATACCTACCCAATACTCATAGTGGCTTGTAACAAAGCATAATTCGATTCAGGAAAAGTGAGAACGGATTGTCAACATTGTTCGCGCGTTATTCGCGCTCCGCGAGCTCAGGACGACGACGTTATGAATGAAATTGCGAAGCTAGTGGTGGTGTAAAAAAGCTGGTGCGGCGACAGCGTGGCGGCGGCGGCGGCGGCGGCGGCGGCGGCACGCCGCACGGTGGCCGGCCGCGTGCCTGCAGCTTTTACTTTCGACGCCGCGCGCCACGCACTCATAAATGTTCATCCACATTAGAGCCGTCTATTACTACACTACAATTATGGACGGCGCAAAACTGTAACATTACACTCCCGGGCGCGCTCATTGACGCCGCGCGAGCGCTGGAGACCGCGGCGGCGGGCGGCGGGCGACATCATGCCGTGCTGGCGTACTTTGTTTTGGCTAATTAATATAAGCATGCAATTTCGCTTGGAATGCCCCACTCAAAAATAACAGTGAAGGCAACTAAGCCTCTGTACTAATTACTTAATCAGTCAGCCGTGTAATGTTAATGTAAGCCAAGCAAGTGCGTGCGTGGGGTGCGAGACTAAGCATCGTCGTGCGGCGTTTAAACGTTCACTGCCAAAAACACAAGTGTTGTGTTTGTTGTATGGGAAAACACTATGGCGCGTACAGAGCCGCACCCGTGGCTAGACAAGCAAAACGGCTCAGCAGTCAAAGTATTAAAATGGATTGTTATGATTCTCTTCCGGTGGAGCTGGGCGGGGGGCTACACAGTCTCGCAGATGAGCTGCCTTACCTAGTAACCTCAGTGTTTCGACTAAAGAGCCCATCACGCGCCACATCATTGGTAGAAACCACGACACGAAGAAGAAATAACAGTTAATATCTACCTCGGAAACAGTTTATTGCTTAATTATCCTGTCTAATACTTACTTATTTAAATGAGTATAGCTTAGTGAGATTAGAATCAGTACGTTGAGCGACGGACGACCGTGCGCCTGCGCACGCGGCGGCGGCGGCGGCGGGATCTAATGAGGTAATTTGCCACAGGCCCCATTAAATGTCAAATGCAATATTGCGATTAAAGCATTATCTATTGAAATTATTTTGATAGTTATTTATTAAAATCCGACTAAAATAAGGACCTACATGAAGTTATTTTTTTCTAATGCCCTTCACTCTCTCATAAGAGTTCGACGACTCCCGTCTTGTTCGCATACCAACTAACTAACTAGATGAAACTAAGTAATATTTAGAGGGTGAGGTGTTAAATGCAAGATTTATCAATGCTAATTAAAATTATTTTTTACTTCTATATAAAACCCATAAATTAAATGCTTGTGTAAATAATTGTGAGTGGTTTCATTGAAACACCGCTAAATATTATTGGAGCGCGAGGGCGCGGCGCAGGCCCAGGCGCAGGCCCGGAGGGAGCGGCGCGCGGAGCGCGGCCTGCAATTTGTAAGCATTACGGTGGCGGTGACTCAACGTTCAAGAATTACACCTCGTCCTGAGCTCGCACACAGTTGCACATTTTCAAATTTGGTATCAAAGGACACCACCATCACGAATTTAATCAGAAACCTGAAAGGAGTGTGGTAACAGACTCACTTATTTCTCGCGTGCGCTAGTTCTCGCTCGGCATGCGACAGCACGCTGCCAGCCGAGCGCCGCCACGTGCCTGGCTAGTGTAGCTAGACGCAGACGCTAGACGCTCCGAGCACGCTTCCAACCGCATTTCATACGCGCAAGCGCAAAAACTAGCAAAAGGCACGCAACGACTAATCTATAGCGACTACTTTCTTTGACCGTCCGCCGCACCGCACCGGACGGAGGCACCGGCGGGCGGAGGCGCTCGTCTTGCATTATTGTGGGGAAACATGACGGGTAAGCATGCTGTGGAAATAGAAATTATGTTTGAAAGAAATCAAACCTTATTTCCTATTCCACATTACTTTATATGAGTAGATTTGTGTGTGAGGAGTACCTATGTTTGTAACCACATAGCGCTGAAACGGTTTAACGGATTTGAAAGAACTTGTAAGATGTACCTACCTAAAGTAGCTGTACATCTTACATGGAATCGTACTAAGTACTACTTTTTTGTTACCTTATCAAAGTTAACGCGGGCTTTCTGTATTCCGTAGCCACGGGCGCAAAGAGCTGGTGCTAGTGTGATATGATATATAATTAAACAATTTCCCTACAAAAATCCATCAGTTTCTTTGGTCCTGATCGTTGGTTCGTGACCGCCACAGTGCCGCACTCGGCGAAAAAAATCTATCGCCAAAGTTCCGTGTTCCGGAAATAATCGGTGAGATATGGGAGACACAAACCACCCTATAGCCGGGGTCTTTAAAAATTTCAACGAAAGTATGACAATTGGGGCATCTCAGTGCAAAAGAGTACAAAGAGTAAGAGTACTGGTTTTGTTCTAGTTTTCAAGTTTTCTTTGTTCTGTTGTGTTTCATTATAGAGTTTATCTATCTATACAAAAGTGCTCTTCCAAACTAATCTTACATAATTGAATAAAAAACACGTATTTTTAGTTAATCTAATTATTTTAGTTATTGTTAGTTATAATGTAAATGTGGTAAAAATTAGCATTACGTACGTCATCTCGGGGCGAACTACTTGTATTTTTTTAACAACTTCTGGGAACAGTAATGATTTCAAACAGTACACGCCATCGCAGGTCATCTCCCGTCCGTACTATTATGTTAACTCGAGTTATGTGATCTTTGAGATCTATGTGTGCTCTATTATGCTAAGATGTAAGAGTAGTTTTAGAATAAAAATATAAATGAAATGACGAGCGGCTCATCGCATCGCCACAGTCGTCGTGAATGCGATAACATCCATGGGCTGGTTCGGTACACGTCGCGCTGTGCTACATCTCAGCTCTACGGATTAATAACTACCTACACCTGTATTATATCATACATTATGGCCCTAAAGAATCTCTACTCTCCTAGGAGTATAAGATTCGAATTCAACATATGCTGAAACCCCCGCCTAAGATGTAGATACCGGAAACATGTCCGACAAACGGTGAAGGTTACCCTAACGCTCTAGGCTTTCCGCCGTTATTGGGACGACTTAGAAGAACGGGGGATCACAGAGTCACTCATATTGTCACCAAAGTACATATTAGGATTCTTCTCTGTATCAACATGTCTGTGATAAGGACTTTTATCCTCGTCTGAATAGGTATATCTGCAGGTGGCTCTGGTCGCTGCACAAACGAAAGAAATCTACGATCTGCTAAAATTAAATCTTTATAAAATTGGACCACATCCAGGGTTTATTTTCCGGTCTCCTCGCAGGAATCCGAGCTATTTTGCAATAAGCAGTTCAAGTAATTGTATCGAAATCTCCTGGTATAGGGCAGCGACTAACAAAAATAACACGATCTAAATCATATCGAAATTAAAACATTACGACTTGTCTACGCGCCGATAGTAGGCACATAAGTATTATGATGTAGTTAGTAGATGCACGAAGCGACGCCGCGCGCGTTCATGTCTTTTGCTCCGCGGAGCATCGGCGAGCGGCTCGTAGCTTGGGGCTAGACAAATTCTTCAAATAAATTTTCCTTTTCGGGTTTTAGATTGATACCGAATAGAAATTGATAGCATGTGAGGTATCTTTTGCTATATAGTTATTTGACTTTCCTAATTTAATAACGTAATTTCCGTCAAAACAAAAATTAGAAAGAATTATTTTATTTAAATTGTACATACAATTGTATATGTATCTACTCTCTTTTTATATTTATTTCTAAGCTTTGTCTTCAGCGATATGTGTCATAATTACTTAGGAGACGGAATGGTGTTGTCAGCGAGTTTCAGTGGATGTTGTAGGGGAACAGTCGTGCGCAATTGGCGCTGCCGCTGGCGCTGTAATGCCGTAAGATGAGCTGACACTGCGCATGATTCTATTATTTTTTTTGTAAAAATTCGAGCGACGACGTGGGTCAGGTGTAGCCTCGCGGCGGCGAAACTATCGCACGTAACGGTACCGACACAGCTACTAAACTACATGATAGAGTCATCGTGCTCCACGCGCCGGCTGACACCACATGCGATAAGGTTTTAGACTATAATTCCATCACATATTAAAATTTATCTTGGTGCTACATTAAAACCAGTATATTTGCTGGGTCTTCGCATTCTTGAGTTCGGTATTGAATTAGTTTCTATGGTTTTTAATCATGGCGCAAAAATTTGGCCAAATTTGTTACAGACTGTAAACTGACAGACGGTCCTTCGATAGGTACGAGTATATCCGGTACATCATAGGTACATAGCACTAAAACTAATTTGTACATATAATGTGCGTGTAGTATTATGTGTAATGTGAAACCGTCGTCCGCCGGCCGCGCCGGCCGCAGCGCGCGCGGCTGGTTGCAGGTTTAGTGGTGCAAACTACTTACTATTATATTTATTTAGATTCATGATCTGTAAAGCGTCTCAATGCAGTAATCACTGTATTCGTCAATTTGACGCACTTCAAGCAGTGCACGCCTTGCGCCTCCACTCGCGTGGACCACGAGATAAACTGCAACGATGACGAAAAGGTTCCTGTGTTATTTCAAGACGTGTTATCCCAAATTTTTATTGTAATCCGTTTATCCGATTCGGCGCCGAGTAGTACACACACATATGCAAACTGAATTGATAAAATTAGTAGGGAAGGAAGAAAAACTATTTTTCCAATTCAATGTCCTTCCTTCTATTCTTGTTAGTTGTTTTTTTCTGGGACATGATGGTTTCCAAGCTCATAATATCTGGTTTTTATACTGCGACTTTTTTAAACTCTGATTTGTTTAGTATTCATGATGAAGGTACCATGTGCTAGTTTAATTATGTTTTTACCCGACTGCCAATATGGGGGTTGTTATTTGGACGTACTCGTATGTATGTATTAATGTACGTCCGATCCTTAGCCACTACACAGATCTACAGCCTAACCTAACGGTAAATGGATTATGATAAATGAGGTATCATTCGATATACGCGAGTTTTATAAATGTCATAACTTATAATATGTGCCAATAAAATGGCAGCTATAAGCCGCCATATTTGATTTCTGAAAACCTATTGAGTGAGGTATCAATGTACAGGAGGCCTACCATGACGTCTTATAGCGATTCAGTTCAGGACCTAAACTGAGCCGCGTCGCATAATCGTACCGTTACGTCTTATTTTTAATGTTGCTGCTATTTTCAACCTAAACTGGTTCCAGTTAAGGTTGAAAATGGTAGCAACCTAAATTGAGTCGCTAATAAGCCATTTTCAACCTAACCTATATCCAGTTTAGGTTGAAAATGGCAGCAACATAAAAAATAATACGTCACGGTACAATTATGCGACGCGGCTCAGTTTAGGCCCTAAACTGAATCGCTATAAGACGTCATGGTAGGCCTCCAGGTATTTAAAAGATCATTCCAAAAATATATAACTTATACCTGAGCAGCCTTTCGGTAAGCAGGAAAACTAAAAAGTGCGAACAATTCGCAATCTCGCTTGAATCGTGAAGTTAAATAAAAAATGGTTCTATAATGGTGCTATGCATGAACAACAGGGTAGGAAATCGTTTCTCTAAAACTTCACAAAGACTTTGATAACTATGCAAAGGCTCTGGCGCTGGAGCCGCATCTCGCTACTATTCTAAAGCCAGCCACATCGGACTCGTTTATCGAACACAAAGGTATCTAAATGCGGCGAGAGGCCGCGCCGGGTCCCTTTCCCCGCGCGCCCCGCGTTTGGGCCGCCTCACCTCCACCTATCTATTACATGCCGTTATCCGCCGCCGCAACCTCACGCCTACACCGACCGGCACAGATGCACTTTGCATTACACCAAACATGAAATATTCATAGAGCAATAAGTTTTCCTTGTAGGGGTCGGCGAGCGCAGACAGAAGGGATCACCCTCGTTGTCGGATCATTGGCACGTAAGTAAACAACGCCGCTTGTGATCCGACTCTATCGAACCTACTCACGTGTAATTATTGTGGAATTATTCTTAACCAGAACATGGATGTATAAACATCATACATAATACAAAAGTGAAAATTTTAATAAATATGTTTTCCTTAATGTTTTTTTTTATTGCTTGTGAACATGAATATGTAATGTCCGTAACGACCAGATCGTTTTAGGACAGTTAGTATTATAATATATTAATCAAATTCCATTCCGATGTCCTATTTACTCCTCTCCGTGCATGGTTGTCTGGAAGAGATCGCTCTGAGCGATAAGACCGCCCATTGTGACACTAATTGTAAAATTTGTTTTGTTCTAGTTTTAAGTTTTCTTTGTTCTGTGGTGTTTCAATAAAGAGTTTATCTATCTATCTATCTATCATTGTTCAATAAACTAGTCGACGCATGCAAAAAGTTCTTCTCGACTTCGTGACAAGAAAGCCTTCGAGCTAAAGGCCCTTTCTCTACGAGAACATTCACGGAATGAAAACAAAACAAAAGCTTATTACCATAACAGTGCTAATAATAATACGAGTAAAGTTATATCGTGTGAAAGCTCGCTTTACTTTCATTAATAAGGCTGTTGTCATGAATGAACAAATTTAAAATAAAAGTACGTTAAGATTTTTTTCGGCAAAATTTGTCATCAACTTATATAAATGACATTGTGAACTAAGTCTTTCAAATTTAAATTGTGGAACGTATTGTATTCGATGCTATCTTAGTCACTTTTTTATCTGAAAGGAATTCTTATGGACGTGCCTTTTGAGAAGGTCTTAAAAAAATGTTTTCAAAGGATCTGCGTGACTCGTGACGTGTATTCACTCACTCACTGCCATCGTGCCATTTGTGTGTGGTTACACATTCACTCACTGAGATTATTTCCAATCTCTTACTGAATTGGCGTGGAGTTAGAGACGAACGGTGAGTCACGGAGTAAGTTCTTGAGGCTCGTCACAACCGCGCGGGAATTTTGATGGCGGCCTCGGAGGGGGCCCATTAACATTCTAAGGCACGCAAAAAGTTAATAGTGCAGCGCAGTAGAGACATTAGCGTGTCCGGCGCGTGCGCAGTGCGCACCCGCGGTCAGGTGTCATCCACGTCTATCGGAATCAGATGAACGAACCTTTGAAATTTAACTTAATGATTTATTTTATTTTATGATGGAAACATTCTAAACATCACATGACTTAGAATCTACAAAAAAAACCTTCAATTACCTGTACTATGTTATAAATTAATAAACCTTTATCAGATAGATGATAACCCTCCTCACGAAAGTGAGGAGAGACCCGTGCCCAGCAGTGGGACGTTATGGGTTGATGATGATGATGATGATGAAATGTATGTGCAAAAACATCGAGGAACTATTACAATTGTGATTATGAGGTTTGATTGACCCCATGTTTGTGATTTAAATATTTTGGAATACCTTATTGGGCGTGTCTCCGAGTAATGTGTCTGATTTCTAACCGACCGCTGGAGCCCCCGGGGGCCCAGGCGCACATGACAGTGAGTCGCTCTCGACGATTACAAAACAAAAAACAATGGAGCCTCCAATGGGCAGCGGCAGGTCCTGCGAGCCGGATCCTCTAAGAGCTTACGAGCACGCCATTAAACACACACAGACGCACACACGAATACGACGCGGAGCTTTCGAGCGTCGAACACGACACAAAAAGTAATAATCATCACAGTCCCGTCCTCGGGCGAGAGCGCGGGCGCAGGGCCTCGTCGGAGCCGCGCGCCGGCGCCGGTGGCCGCTCACCTTGCAGCTTCTTCTCCGTCTCCCAGAACTTCTGCAGCTCGGTGAAGTACTTGTCGAGGATGAACACCTTGGAGAGGCCGAGCGTGGCCATGGCGGGCGGCGCGCTCGCATCACACTCCGCGGCCGCGCCGCTGCTGACGTACGGCGGCGACCAGTCGCGCGCGCGTCTCTCCTCAAACTGCCGCCCGCCGCCCGCGCCCGCGCCGCCGCCGCCCCGCCGCCCCGCCGCGCCCGCTCCGCACAGTCAGACTCGACTTGACCCAACACGAGCGACACCCACTTTTCGACTACAAATGATATTTCACGATAATTCGGCGAAGTATCAGCATTATACAAAATCCTCTCGTTTTTGAATAAAATGGGCTTATCTTTAACTGTGATAAAATTTGATACACTTGAAAGACTGAACTATTCTGGCTAAGCTCACTATTTCTAGCATGATGAATTCACCGCCAAATTCGTAAAATTTATTGGTACAAGGATTTGGAGTTATCGATGAATAATGCGAGCGTTTGTTGGAGCCGTAGAGTAAATTGCAAGATCATCTGTGCCAGTGTACCGAAGGCAAGTTGATTCGGTGCATTAAACGGGCATTACGAGAGGTCGCAGGTTGCTGGGAGGCTGCGCGGCGCAGCGGGCGGGGGCAGAGAGCGCGGGCCGCGGGTCGCGGGGAGGAGAACTGGTTTATTTATTTGTAAGCTCGCGCCGAAAGCTATGCGCCTGGCTCCCACCGCGAGCTCTACCTTCCCCACTCCGCGCCTTTCCCAATTACTCACAAATATTTATCAGCTTCGACTGCCTAGAATAAACTTCTAACCGGCTTAGACTATATGTAAGCAGCTAACATTAGCGGATCTCAGACAAAGGAAATGCATAGTTTCATCGAACCAGCTGCGGTGGGCGTTGCCGCCGTCGCTGTCAGTGTCGATACGCAAGTGTGCAGTGCAGGCAATACGCAGCGGCACCGTACACTTGCAGAGGAACATTCTGTCTACCATTATATGAACTAAATACTCCGAGCACAAACCGAAAATATACCGCATGGCTCGGAGATGACTCTCTATCGGAAGGTGGAAGTCACACTTGGAGCGTCCGGTGGCGATAAACATTAAGCGCGCCTCGCAGCACCACGCACGCTGCGAGTCGTGCGAGTCGCGTCATTAACTATTTAAAAGCTGTTCCTGCAACTGCGCTGCCGCGTCAGTCGCGGCAGCGGCAGCGGCACCGGCACCGGCACCGGCACCGGCACCGGCACCGGCACCGGCGGCGGCGGGACCACACCTGCCTACGTTTAAGTTAATCCGATGCTCAGCAGGCTCACTTCAAACGAGCACTTTCTTGACAGCTCATTTTTAGAGTTCCTTAGCCCAACATTTTTTATTACCTAGACTGAATGACCGGTTGTTTTTTTTACCTCGACTATAAACCGTTAGTAATGTGACATATAATTTCAAAACTAAAAGCTTATATGATAATTATTATAATCTCCCACGCTGTGGATGTTTTTACCAACTCGTAATGAAAGTTATTTCGGGCATCTTGAGTGGGAAACTTTTCGAGTTGTGAAAATAAAACACGGTAACCACGGAGTCTATACTGTCCGTAGTCCGGAACGAACGCGCATGGTAAAAAAAAGTTTCTACGACGACTCGAGACGTATGAAATTTCTTCGAAGTCC
The DNA here is from genome assembly GCA_912999815.1 of Campaea margaritaria. Taxonomy (NCBI): domain Eukaryota; kingdom Metazoa; phylum Arthropoda; class Insecta; order Lepidoptera; family Geometridae; genus Campaea; species Campaea margaritaria. The sequence continues at coordinate 11,851,998 of OU538801.1, forward strand.
ATAACGTCGTTATAGGCAGGTTGAAAATTAACCGACAATTTGCGTCTAGTTATTGATATTGCGAAATAAAATCTAATAATTAATTTCAATCAGGACAAACAAAGGTATAATTATAGTAATCATCAACGCACTACGCAACGATTCGCTCACGAGTGAGAGCCGAGCACGCGTTGAAGTCTTTTGCAGCGCGCTCGCGGCGCGGCGCGGAGCGTCGCGGCTCACGAGCGGCGTAGCCCGTAGCGGCGCTACGGCGGGCGCTATCACGTCTTGCGCCCGACGATGCGACTCCCGCAGGCGCGCCCAGCTCCTCCGCCCTGTGACCCCAGCAGCGCACGTGACTACTGATGCGGGCCACTTCACTCCATTATATATATATAAATAAGGAACTGGTTTCCAAAATCCAGAGCTTCCGCTTCTATGCAGTCCATGGAATGCGATAGTGCAAAACGATTTAATGATGGTTAAAGTTATTTACCAGTTTGATAATAAAATGTATGTATTTAATAGAAAAGTGAGAAAAGAAAGTTAACTATTATTTAGGTAAATGTTACTCGTACTATCTTCGGCTTCGCGGTAATCTAAACATTACAAGGAATACACAACAGTTACGGATGCCCTCTAGCGGCGCCGGCGGGAAGCGCGGTGTGGAGAGAGCCTGCGCAGGCGCGGGCGGCGGTCTCTGTTCGGGGAAACTCCGATAGAGGGCTCTACTCTTGTCATTGAGGTAACCTACCTGTGCACTTACAATTCTATCGAGTACGTATTTATATACATAAACGTTTTATTTATTGAAAGACCACAGAACATAGAAAACTACCGCTACTGCCTTTCCCGAAATGGACAATTACGGACTGGACTGTGTTCTATCGGAATAGTCACTAACACTAAAACTGTGACGCTTAAGTCAAAATAAAAAAACGGGTTATTCTGATTTGAACTTCCAATATTCGGGAGATTATAAAGTTTCGGATGTGCCTCTAGAACAGAGCCGAGAAGATCGCACAAACTGATACTGTGAGTTCCTTAAAACTGAATTTATAGAGAACAGTTGTAACCTCACCTCATGGCGGTAACGGAGCGGAGTCGCTCGAAGCAAGTGGACCGCAGGAGGGTAGAACGGTATGCTTTCTACTACACAAGCCGCCGCCATTGTGGTCCTGGCACTTGCCACAGTTTTAATATATCTCAAACAATACAAAAAAAAACGAAATTTCAAATAAATTTAAATAGAAGGCACAAGTGGTAAAAAGTACTTATTTCACATTTGACCACTTGGGATTTGCACTCCGGGGCACCATTCATTGCCCAGGCGTTAAATATATTTCTGCACAGGTAGTGACACAAACTCCGCAGTATAACATTATTTGTTTTTCAACCCATCCCAAAAGGAAGCGATCCTTGATCTAATGAAGGCAAAGAAGTCTGGGACCCGAGCATCAGCGAACATGGCCGACGCGCTGCAAGAACGAGCTTTTCTCGTAAAAGTGCAAAAAGTGGTGTTCAAGAGACACTTGGGCTTGTATCCCGCACCGTATTGCATATTGATGTCAGCGGCCAGCAAAAAGATATCGCAAGTTGTGAACACATCGCACTCGGCGCGACGCGACGCGACGCGGCGGCAACAGCTGTGAGAGTAGGCATGTTAGTCACATGCTGACAACAAAGACGCCGCCCGCGCGCCGCATCATGTCGCCAGACCAGGGGTTACTTATAAGTAATATTTCTAAAACAACACTCTATTCATGCGCTTTTGAATTACCTATGTAACAACGACTCACACGGGTGAGTTATATTTACAGGACCAATGAGACAATTTATAAACGTTTTTAATAGGCCAGCTAGAAGCTAAAACATGTTTAATTATAATTTTGAAAGTTTCCGGCAATGTATCAGTGGATTAGGGCTTTTATTGCAAGCAGGAAACATTGATAAATAATCGCTGCAGTGTGGCGTGGTGCAGACTGCACAGTATAAACTACTGAACAAAGCACTTCACACAATACATGTGAGACTGCACTGCGCAGTGCGCGCGTGCAGCGAATTGCTAAATTATATTGATAACACAAAATATAGTGAAAACGTTACGTCTTCCATACGTTTCAATAAATGTGCAATTTGTAGCGCTATTGCTTGATACATAATGTAACGAGTAGTCTGCGGACTGACCTGCGACTGCGAGCACACTCATAGTGCGCGTCGATGTCTTTCGCTCGGCGTTGTCTTGCCGCGCCGGCGCCGCAACGGACTGTATGAGGACTCACTTCAGCTACTGAAACGACGCCATTTTATAACGTCTAGGTCTCTTTGTTAGATTTGGTCTAGTTCCACATTATGTTCACACAACTGTCGCGTCCCTGTGACTCGCTCGCGGCACGCGGTCGGACTAACTAGATAATATGATTGATATTCGATCCAAAATTTAAGACAGTTAGAAGAATCGCGGCTCGTCGGTATCGAACGATACGATGGCACGCGATATTTAAATATTTGTCACACACGCGAACGTGTTCCACATCAATCTCTTTTTCATAACTAAATCATACATTTATGCAGGTAGGTAGGAACAAAGGTAACAAAAAGAATCAAAATAGATTTACAAGTAATATCCGCGTAAGTTAATTAATTTCGTCAGATGTTTGAGGACAGGTCGAGCGGTAGACTTGTTAGACAATTACGTTAATTAAACTCGCCGCAGTAATGGCGCATTAAAATGCGCTCGGATGAACACAATCGCGCGTGACTGACGCCGTGACGCCATAAACAGCGTCGCGGGACCGTCCGCGCGTCCGCGCCCTGCCCGGCCCGGCCCGGCCGGCGGCCGTTAGCGGATCGGCGCGTGGTACGCCCGTGCGATGTCGTGCATCGAGCCGTGGCGACAAAATCTATAAGCACTAAGTTGGCAGATGTATCCATAGAGTCCGCTTCAGTCGACGTCGCGGCACGTGGACACCGGCGACGCTCGACAATGACAACGGACAGTCGGAGTCCGCCGGCGATGCGGAAGTTGCCATTGTAATTAATTTTACATGAAATCGGAATTCCGTGTTGCCGTGGACTCTCCGCGAGACAAATTCCACCCTTGCCTACGTTGCCGATTCGGAGCCACATCTCGGCGCGTCCCTCACTTTAACCGGCCGGTTAGATATGATTTGCCGATAACTGACAGCGGCAGTGGTTGCAAATAAAACAATAATGTGTGTTCTTTTTGTGTTGTCAGACAGCGGCGCTATGTCGCGGTGCGACGGCCGCGTGTCGCAGCATCAGATAGCGCCAATTAAGCTCATGCGATAACGCCTCGCACCGCATTGTGTGGACCGGAGCGGCGGCACGGCGGCGCTGCGCGGCATCGCCGCATGCGACACGCTGCCCCGCTGTAAATCTAGGCGCTTTCACGCGATACCGCGACGCGCGCTCTAACTTATACACGGCGAGTGGGAAACCAGTCGGATTCAATTAAAATAAAACCTACTTTTGCCGATTCACACGCTCGTGCGAAAGCTTGATATCGTGAAAACTTTTCTCGCACTTAAATCATTTTATAGGCATTTAATTGTCCATAGTTGTGTTATATAGAGTAAGCAAACAAACCCTCATTATATACCTACAGATTAATCTTTATGAATAGGGAGAAGGCATATAACATATGTAAAGTACATTCGGCTTATACCATTCGGCTTTAGCTTCTTTTTATCAATGCGTCAACTGTCCACTTGTTGTATAGGTGATTAGAGTCAACAGCGAGAGGTGAGGCGACGCACAAAGCGGCCGCGGCGCGACGTGTTGGACAAACACAAACAGAGAAGTGTGCGCAGGCGCGGAGCAGTGTGCGCAGGAGAACGACTCGATTCACGTTTCCCATGCAGGTTTTAGCATTATAAAAACTTATGGTAACTTAATTCCATTAAATTAAAAGTCTCGAACTAAGCAAAAGTAAAAAGTAAAAACTTACCATTGTGATCGTTGGAGCGCGGACAGCGCGCGCGGCCCTCGGCGCGCGCCGGCTGCGCGACGTCGTCGCCGCGGCTCGCAACCCTAAGTACCGGTGATAGTAATTGAACAGCTAATAAAGTAATCCAAATTATGAGTGACACGTTTGGACAGAAACATATGAGGCGAGTTGACCGGTGCCTCGGTGCTGACCTGCGCGTATCCCGGGGTCGGCGCGGGCGGTTCGCGCAGAAGAAGTCCGGTCGGACGCGGTGCGCGCGCAGCAGCGCCTGTAGCGGCTGCGGCGAGCGAGCGCCGGCGGCGCGGCCGGGGCTGCGGGGCGCTCCGCCCGCCGCCTCGTAGGTCTGGTCCGGCAGCAGCATGCCGCGGCATCGCGGCGTCGCACCTCGTCGCCGCCGCCGCCGCCGCGACTCCGACCTGTCGGCAGATTGACGACAGAGGCGTCTAACAACCCGTAAACATACCGCATCATTACAGGCGGTGACTCGACAGAACGCGGCGCTTCGAGCGGCTCGCTTGTAATCTAGTGTGTACACGGACGGCACTTCTCGGGGCGAGGGGTCTCGCGCCGCGGCCGCTCGTGTCGCCGCCGACGCCGGTGCTCCGTCGGACGCGTGCCTCCCGACCCATCGGGGCGCCTGCTCCCGGCGTCCCGCGGGGATGGGATGGGAGGGGAGAATCCGGGCGCGGAATGTCGTCGAGCTTTTTGCGAAGAGTGGACGAACGGCGCGTCCGCGTGTCCTCGCACGTTGACACAATTCGAACGTTTACAGAACGTTACCTACAATAATGTGGCCCTATGGTCGGCCGTAACCTCATCGAATTCGGTCGTCACGTGCACAGATGTGGCTGCGCCCGCGCGCCTCGGCGCGGCGGCGAGCGACGCTCTCGCGCCGTGCGCTACTGTGTAATGTCGTCGAGACATTTACGGCTGGAACTGCGACCAGAGTACAACGGTGATCTTAATATTATTCGAATAAATACGTACCTTAACTTTATGATACGTCGAACGAACTGCAATGGGAAGACCTTTATTAAGTTCAGCAGTGGATGTCTTCCGGTTGATGCCTTATTATTTTGAAACTAAAAACTGATAATAACATATATATTCCAAAATTGTTTAAAAGTAAAGAAAACAAATAATGAAGGAAACTGTTGTGATTAATCAGTTGGCAGCGGCCCGTGAGTAACGATCGGTGAACACGCGCGATGCGATCTGCGACGATGCGCGCCATCGCACCGATTGAGCAGAGCCGTGGAGTGTGGAGTGTGGAGCCGACAGTTAGCTGCGCGCGCGCCTTCCTAGTAATAACTGCACCCGCGCCGCGCCGCGCGGTGCCAGCTCGCCGTGGGAACAGCTGGCTGCTGCTAAGCGGGGACTCCGCACTACTAAGATGAGGTTTATATTACAACTTTCACTTACAAATCTATCCAAATAGCAAAGCGAGAGTAGAATGTTACTCTGAGAAAAACCACCCACCCCTTTTTACCACCGTTTGTCCATGATCATGGCGCTTGCAACAATGCCAAAATATCAGAACCTCCGTACCAGAAAATATTTACTAGTTGATGATAATTATATTATCAGGTTTGTAATATTGACCCGCTATTTAAACACTTCTGTGAGTTGTTATTACAAGTACCTATGATTTTGGTAAGACAATACAACGCGGTTTCTCGAATTTTATCTGAGAAACCAGTTTGGAGACAGAATATAGGATACCTACTACAAAAAATAAATAAAACAGCAATCTCTATGTAATCTGAGCAGGGCATCCTCTGGAGCGCGCAGGCGAGCCGCGGCCACCCCGCCGCCGCCGCCGCCGCCGCGCCCGGTGGAGCGCGCACACACGAATCTTAACTTACATTTCTTTCTTGCCATGCTTAGCTGTATACCTACTACGGACGCAGATATAAGTACATATAGTAAAAGAAACGTTCATTACGTATACATAAAAAATAAGCATACGGCATTCTGATCGAATTCGCTGGGATCGGTTCCCGGGACGTTCCACAACCGGCCACGTATAATAGCCGGGACCGGTCGGAGGTCACGAGCACGCGTGCACTGCGCCGCCCTAATTGCGTAATTAATATAATTCTGTGATATATTCGCGCCAACCTCGTCGTCGTTCCCACGACGCTCGTTCCTCGCAGTATTTCTCCTTTCGGTCCTGTATAATTATGCTGTATACTAGTACGGGAAGACCGTCACGATTTTCCATCGCGATAACCGGCCGCCCTCTGTTCTGACAAACTAGTTTTCTTGCCAGTACACTGCAACGAGAGAACACCGCGCCCGCCGCCGCCGCCGCCGCCGCCGCCGCATCAACTTTATTTGCGTTAGTTACCTCTAATATAAATCGGTATGAGAATTCTCGATTGCCAATTATCATTGATAGCCATCAAGAGTGCCGGAGCCTCCTGTTGTAAATTCCAAAAAACAATAGATGTAATCTAGGTGCATGTCGATTGCGGTGGTAAAGTGATAGATTTAATTGAGGAGATAGCCGCTGGTACGCGGGGGGCCACGCAGGCCCTTTCCAGCCCCTGGAGGACCCCGGACACTGCAAGGCGGCGCGGCAGCGAGGCCCCGTGACGCGGCGGATCGGGTGCACGCGCCGGCCGGCGGCCCCGGGACGAGACCACTCGCTCGACCGTACCATTCGATCGGTCTACTCCATTTCTTCGTTTTACAATTAAAGAAATAGGTGGTACAGGTACACATAACCATATATTTTTCTTCGGGTTGCCCCAGAACATTCCTTCGGGAGCTTTGGTCAAAAGCATCAGCATCATAAGATACAGAATAAGTTATGTATTCCAGTTATTCCACCTCTCTAATGTTAGCCTAAATATGTTTACTCAGCAAAGCTTGTGCATTTTTCTGTCCTGCAGCATTCGTAGAGATGTATCATCATCGTCATCAACCCATACCGTCCCACTGCTGAGCGCGGGTCTCCCCTCACTTTCGTGAGATGTATGATTGTATCTTATTTGTTCGTTAGAAAGTGTTCCCAAAGATTCACTATGTGTGAGTATGTTCTTAAGCTTCTGATTAATACTTCAACACTCGTTTAATTTATCTAATCTATTCAGCCCGCTGAGCCCACCTATCCACCCACTGTCGGGTATATAATCGGCCTCCTCTGTTCGACACCGTTTGTTCCGGTCCTGTGCCAGTCTCATCCAGTCTGTCCCGACGCGCTTGGCGATGTCGGCCGACCGTCGGGCTGGGGGTCTGCCTCGCAACCGTTGCGCTCGTCTTGGCCAATTCTCTGGCTCCTCTTGGTTTACATTTATAATTCTTTTGAGACACTAAATAGTAATGTTAAGAGTACCGACCGAGCCAGCGGCCGGCGCGGCGGCCTGCCGAGTGCCGACACGTTCACTCGGTAGAGCGACGACGCGACGCCGGCGCCGACTGTCACAAGTACCACTCCCGTTTCGCATCCTGTTTTTTCATTTTCCTCGATAGAGTCATCATAAAACTACTATTGTGTATCGAGGGCATCATATAGATACATTATAGGTTTCAACAATAAACAGGTTTAGCGACTCTATATTTCATGAATATGACGTTTAGAGTTTGACCTTTTTTGGTTCTGAACAACATTTTTGTTGTCAAAAATATAGCTTACCATTAAATACAAGTTACCGTCTTTGAAACTTACGGACGGTAGGTACTGTTTGGACAAAAGGACGGGTATGATATGCATATGCATAGTAATACCACAGAATAGATAGTGTAATACGCTTTGGTCAAAATATATTTCATTGAAAAGTACCTAATACGTATATTATTAGTTTATATCTGGTTCTTGGATCCGTTTGAAATTGTGCACCTGTCACACAGTGACAGTTTATTTTTGTGTATAGGATGTAGGTAGGTAGGTAGGTACCACCAACAAACTCATTGTCTGTCGTATTGTAATTTTAATTAATCAATCGAATTGAGCGAAGAATGTGTGATCTCCAAGAAAGTATTCTATAATTATCTCACAAACATCATCAGACAGTAGTGGTTTAAGTAAATATTGTAATTAAATAATTGCTAAATAAGGATTCAAAAACACTCACTTATTTACAGCACTATCCAATTAGCTTCAAATACGTCTCGCAGCTCTTAATCGTCCTCTCATTATGTCGCACTGCAATTCATCAGCCCCTCAAAACAATCGCACATCGCGCCGCTCTCCTCGGGACGCGCCGCCGCCGCGCCGCCGCCGCCGGCCAGCTCCGCGTGATATATTATGTAAACGAAGCAAGGCGGCCACTAAAAACCACCAACTACACTTTATTGTTATTCAGGTTTACGGAAACCGTGAGACGTATTATGACGCGTGTGCGTGTATGCGCACTGATGACTGCCGTGGAGCAGGAGCACCGCCGTGCGCGCCGGCTGCCGCGAGCGCAGTGGCGGGCGGCGCGGCGCGGCGGCGGCGGCGCGGCGGCGCGGCGCGCAGTGAGATGGCGGGCGGCCGCGCTCGCGCCCGCGCCTGCAGCGCCGCAGTCTCCGCAATCGCGATTGTTGCATCGTGCTGCGTCTCGTCTTGTTTTGCTTCAACGCCGTAAGCTACTTACGAGTAAAGGTATGTTGTATATGGTGAAAGCATGAATTCTTTAAGTAGAATGGGCTGAATAGTAATATATGGAGCTTTTGCAGTCTCTCTGAAACTATACTGGATTGTGTGTTTTCTTCTTGACAAATTCTGATATACGTAACCTGTGTAACCTAGGAGGCAAAGTGAACTATTTTCAACTTTTTTTATTGCAGAAAAGGCAGTCATTAGACTGCAGTCTCACCTGGTGGTAAGTGTCGACGCGGCGGATGGCGGAGCACGCTTGCCTAGAAGATACCTATCCACTCTCGACTTGAAGACTTCCAGATTATAGTTATCGGAAAACAAAGACGCTGGTAAGGCGATATTGGGATTTGGGAGCAATCCACAGTAAGAGGTGCCTAAATAATGTATTTTATTTTATTTTTATCAGCCTTAATCGTCCCACAGCTGGGCAAAGGCCTCCATTCTCTCCTTCCTTCTCTTCCTCTTCTTTCCTTCTTTTATATTATTTAGAGAATTAAAAATAAAATTCTATGCCTACGGTTTTAACTTCAGAAATAAGAAATAATTAAACTTGTAACACCGTTTTCGCATAACATTGATAGTTCCGTTGTCTAAAAATACCATAATAATAAAGTACTCGAGACTAGATAACGATAGAACCAATCGCCGAACATGAAACAGGCTCCAGGCCCAAGGGCGCCGCGCGCCGCCTTGTTGGCAGCCCACCTCAACGAAAGATTATTTTGATAAATCTGAGAGTCGCAGAACAAATTTCCAATTTAATCCTGAGTTTAGAAGACAGCAGTCGTTGAAATATAAGAGAATAAAATATGCTAAAAGCCTCGAATTCTTTTCGATAAATAAAAACACGAGAACTGGCGGCGTGCGCTGCCTCTATTAATAATTATTATTAATTATTTAGCCTAAGTAACGCAAGTCACATAGGTGTGCTGGAGAGTTCAGTGAACCTATCAAATAAAAAATATATTGTCTCAAAATACAGTTCCTGGGTTCGGTGGGCAGGATAGGACAGGACAGGACAGGACAGGACAGGTGAGCTCAGTGAGACAGCAGAGCAGCCGCGGTATACGATTAGAATGGCCATCATGTCTGCCAGCCACATATTTCTTCTCATCACGTGAGTTAACATTCTTTATCTAATTCTACTGTCATTCTATACGAGTATATCATTTACTCGTATTAACTGTTCTTTATTTTTTATACTCGTTGTGTGTGTGTGTGTGTGTGTGTGTGTTTTTGCCAAAGTATAGTCAAAACGTTATCAACTGCTGTTTCAAAGATATTATAAACACAGCGTGCAATGTTGACAAGACAATGTTAGAGTTTGCATCGATACCTAACTACTATATAATAACAAAAAAAATAACTATGAAAATAATGGAAAACTAAACGGAAACCAGGTACTTACAAAACAATATAAAACTACATCTATGTTCTTGTTGACTATTAGTGTATCTATGTTAAATTAATTTATTGTGCAAAATAAAATAATAAAAGAAAAGGAAAACAAAATATTATTTAACAGTTAGTCAATTCACGATGAGTTTCGTTACTTTGGCCTTTGTTGAAGCCAAAATATAAATCCGTAGTCAATGGTTGAAGCCAAAGAGCCATCGCGCGAGTTGCGTCTTCGCTCGACAGCATTCTAATAGAGAAGCAAGTGTTGTCTTAAATTAATTACTGCGGCAATGACATGTTTTTGTTTGTTGGGTGATGTCGCACCATCGAGAATATGATATCATTAATCTTCTATAGGTACCTATATACTGCGTCCTATTGGTCCTGCGAACCTTATGTGAGCCGGAAATTTTGAAAAACAAGTTTTTGGAAGGATCGTATTATAAAATAAAATAACAGTTAAAAATAATGCACTTTTTAATCACAGGGCGCTGGCGCCAAGTCAGTATAACAAAATAAATTACCACAACAACCATACACAGGAACTAACTACAACCGAATATAGAACACTAGTAATATGGCCACGCTTCGCGACCCGACGCGGACGGTAGCCTCACGCGCGTGCGGCGGTGGCGGCGGCGCGGCGGTGGCGGCGGTGGCGGCGGCGCGGCGGTGGCGGCGGCGCGGCGGTGGCGGCGGCGCCAGCGGCGGCGGGATCTACTCGGATCCACTGCCCGGTGTGAGATGCGACTTCACAACTCCGTGCCGCTATGTAGTGTGTTTGGCGCCAATTTCAACTTTTTATACTTATGCAAAAATATTCGAGTGAAACTTTGCGTTTCTTTACGTACTACTAATTAATAATTTAGTTTTTCATGTTTGCCATGATTAGGCAAATAGGTACCTACATACGTATAGTACCTAACCCCTTGGCACGGGCTAAATGCACGAATTGTGCGAAGCCATAAACGAAGAAACCATAAAACGGTTAAGCAATTAAAGCACACGTCGCCAGAAATGGACCGGACAACATTAGCTGGGATGAACGCCATGTGGCGGCCGAAACAGAACATTTTATTTATCGATCACGTACTACTAACTGTACACACACCGTTTTCATCAGAAGGCATATCAATTTTTTTTTTTGTCAGTTATTTAAAATTAGAGAGTCAGGGACATATTACTACTGTTCCATAGTATTTGCTATAACTACACGGCGAGGCGCCGCGAGCGCTCGCCGCGCGCCGCCGCCACGTAGCCGGCGCGCGGCGGCGGCGGCGGCGGGCGACGCGTGCGGCCGTCGTCGCCTCTCACTATGGAATGTCGCGTATCACAGGCGCGAGCCGCGCTCGCACAATAAATACAATCGATATGCTAAACGTCCATTATATCATCGGGCGCGGCGCGGCGCCGTCGGCGGCGGCGGCGGCGGCGCCGAGGACGCCGCTATTGCGCCGTCAGCAACTCGGAGAGATGCGTCGCGATGGCGGCCGCCGGCTCGCCCGCCAGGATGGAGCGGTGCGTGGCCGCCAGCTGGCGCGTGTCGAGCGGCCCGGTGCACACGGCGCGCAGGCCGTAGTCCTCGCCGAGCGTGACGTAGTTGTCGCGCGCCGTGAACAGCGTGACGGGCGCGCGCAGCTGGCGCGCCGGCCGGTACGTGTCGGCCGCCACCAGCTTGCGGTAGAAGGCGGCGGCGGCGGCGGCCAGGTCGGCGCGCGCGTGCGGCGCGGCGCCGGCCAGCAGCTCCACGGCGCGGTCCACGCGCGCCTCCCACGACTCCAGCCGCTCCAGCTCGGCGGCCACGCGCGCCGCGTCCACGTCCGCGAACTGCTGCGCGAAGAACGCCAGCGCGTCCGCCTCGTCCGTGCGCGCCGACCGCGCCGTGCGCTTGCTCTTGCCGCGCGTCGTGTGCGTGCTCAGGTAGGCGGGCGAGCCGTCCACCAGCACCAGCCGCACGTCGCAGCCGGCCTGCGGGAGCGCGCGGTCAGAGCGGGCGGGCTGCGCGGGGCGGCCGGGCTGCGCGGGGCGGCGCGGCCCGCGTCGGGGACTCACCTGCTCGAGCTGCAGCGCCATCTCGAAGGCGACGCCGGCGCCGAAGGAGTATCCCAGCAGCGTGTAGGGCGGCTGGGGCTGCACCGCGCGGAGCTGCGTCACGTAGAACGCGGCGAGCGCTTGCATGGAGTCCAGCGGCGCGGGCGGCGCGCATTGCAGCCCGTACACGACGCCGCGCACTCCGCGCGCCACGCCGCGCAGCACGTCCACCACTCCTTCGATGGGGTGCACCTGCAACAGGCGCGTGGTCAGCGGCGGTGGCGGCGGCGGCGGCGGCGGCGGCTCGCGGGGTCGGCACGCACCATGAACAGCGGCCTGGCCTTGGCGCCGGCGGGCGCGTCGCTCGGCAGCTTCACGACCACCTGCTTGGGGATGAGCTCGCCCATGAGCGCCATCTGGACGAGATCACCGGCTCCGGCGGGCGCGGCGTCGGCGGCGGCGTCGGCGGCCGGGGCGACTGTGGCGGGCGCCTCCTCGCCGCCCGCGAGCGCACGTAGCTTGCCGAAGGTGAGCGCGCGGATCTCCTGCACGGCGAGCACCACGTCGTAGCCGCGCTCCAGCGTCTGCTTGATCTCGGCGCCCATCAGAGAGTCCATGCCGAGCTCGGCGAGGTTGGCCGACTCGGACACCTTGGACGGGTCCTTGATGCCGAGGATGTTGGCGACGGCGTGCACGAGGTCCTGCGTGGGCGCGGCGGCGGTGCGGCGCTTGTCCGCCAGCACCATGCTGGCGGCCACGGCGTGCGGCCGCGCCAGCAGCGCGCCCAGCGCCTCCATGCAGGACGCGATGCGCTGCGGCACGGTTCCGCCCACCACGGCGTCGTCGCCGCCCATCGTGTCCACGATCAGTCCCACTTCGCCTGCGGAAGGGAAGGGAGCGGGTCAGAGCGGGCGGTCGGGCCGGCGGCGGCCACGCGCCGGAGCGACACTCACCGATGGCGCCCCACTGCACGGCGAGTCCGGGCAGGCCGTCCGCCTGGCGGCGCTCCATCAGCCGCTCCATGGCGGAGTTGGCGAGCCCGTAGTTGCTCTGGCCCGGGTTCCCGCGCCCACACGACACCGACGAGAACACCACGAAATATTCCAACTCGGGCGCCAGCGCGCGCGTCGCCTCGTCCAGCGCCTTCGTCGCTAAAGGGACAAACGCACCATCGATCAGTACCAGGGGACACGCAGGGATAATATGTAGAGGACAATATAATGTTTTCAATAAATTGAACATATATAAGGCGATTGCTCGTGCTCACCGTCGATCTTGGGTTTGGCGACGAGCTGGAAGTCCTGCGGCGTCTGCTTGTCGAGGAAGGCGTCGCGCAGCACGGCGGCGAGGTTGAACACGCCGCCCACGGGCGCCAGCGCGGCGGCGGCGGCCAGCAGCGCGCGCGCGCCGGCGGGCGCGGCCGCGTCCGCCGTGCACACGGCCACGCGCACGCCGGCCGCGCGCCAGCGGCGCACGCACCACGCCTGGTAGCCGGAGCGCACGCCCGAGCGCGAGTTGAGCACCAGCGCCGTGGCGCCGCGCACCACCAGCCACTGCGCCAGCTCCAGCCCGAACCCGCCCAGCCCGCCTGCGGACGCGATCCGTCAGTGAACGCGACGCGTGTTCCGAGTCGCCGGATCCCAGGAGCGATTTGTGTGGATCGTTAAAACTTAAGGTAGTACGTTTCGCAAACACTTTTTTCGTTCTTGGACAGTTCCAAGAACGAAAAAACTGTATCGGGTAACTTTAGTAAGCAATAATGGAATTCGTGATAATCCAAGATTTGTCCATGCTATTTTGTGTACAAATATTTGACATAATATTATAATAAAAAATACATCAGTTTAACAGTTCATGGCCTGTACGAGTATATCTGGTACATTAGTACTAAATATTTCCTCTAAATAATGTGGAGGATCATCTACGGTTGTCGCGAATTACACTCTCATTTACATTACAGCTCCAAAAGCGAAAAAACTTTCAGAATTTAAAAAAATTAAAGAAAAAATCAATTTAGAAATGAAATTAAAAATATTGTATCGCAATGCCTTCTAAATTCAAACGTCCCGCGCGCCGCGGTAAGAAATTACCTAGTCGGTATAAAGACTTCTGCAATTATTAGCGAGCTAATGACGCACCGGAAGGGGTAGGATAGAAGTAGGGACGCGAGGGGGGGAATGGCGTCAGCCAACTCCTCCGCGTCTGTGATTGGTCAGTTCGCGATATCCCGCCCGTTCTCGCATCATCCGAAGAGAAAAACGGAGGGAAAAGGCTCTCACGCGTCGACTCTCACACGCTTCACATATACTGTTATTTGATTTCAAGTGTTTTCTCAGTTAATTGAGCATTCTAGCATTTATTTACATAAGTTCTTAGTGTACTGGCCAATTAATTACCCTGTGTGTAAGAATTATAACTCTCTACCGAACAAAAGTTTTTTTCTAACTTAAAATCTATACAAAAGATGGCGACCCAACTAAAGGGCCAAGTGCACGCCTTAGAACTGTACCTAAGTGCAAGTGAAAACGTTAATTAACTACTCAACAGTAAAGTGAACGCGTAGACAGTGACTTTTATATTCGTGTAACTTCAATTCGTTGCTTATCAACAATGCCGCGCACGCGTCGGCAATCTAGGCGCCAATCCGACGCCTTCGCCGACGCCAACGAAGATGAAGAGCACGAAGAGCAGGTTCCGGCGTCGACGGTGGTCACCATGATGGCCACACTTCAGCGCACCCAGAACGAAGCCCTCGAACGGCTTTTCGATCGCGTTCTGGAGCGCCCGCCGTCCAACTCTCCAGTTCAAATTCCGATGACCCCAGGCAACTTCGCTTCATGCAACGCTCGTTTTTCCGGGGAACCATCAGAATCGGTAGAAGCTTTTATCGACGCTATAGAAAGCTACAAAGACTGCACGAACATCTCCAGCGACAACGCAGTACGTGGTATGTCTATGATGCTGACGGCATCCGCGGCGACTTGGTGGCTTAGTGTTAAAAACGAAGTCACTTCGTGGAGTGAGGTCATTGACCGGCTTCGCAACGCCTACGGTGACCGGCGTCCAGAGTTTCGAATCTAACAGGAACTATTCCGCATGGAACAAGGAGTTGAGAAAACCGATATCTTCGTCGCTAAGTGTAGAGCTCTAATGTCTAGATTACCTATCAACGACTTGACGATTAAAGTGCAGTTAGATATGGTTTACGGTTTACTAGACACACGCATACGCAAAAGATTGCTCCGAGAAGAATGCAACAGCTTTTCCGTACTTCTTATAAAAGCTCGTAGCATTGAAGACTCCATTGAAGAAGAAATATACTACGCGACACGTACATCGCAGTGTTCAACTCAGCAAGCGCAGCGCTTTACACCGCAGCGAACGCAACGCTTTACAACGCAACAGCCGCAGCGAGCCGCGCTCGCGCCTCGCGCTTCGCCGCCCGCGCCGCCCGCGCCGCAGGCACCGCCCGCGCCGCCGCCGCAGCCGATAGCGCCGCCACAACACACGGGACGGGCGCTTCGCCCCCCGACCGTCACCGCAGCTCCGACATCGCGAGGCGAGCAACCCCGCGCGTCGCCGAACCTGCCGCGACCTTTCTGCGTGTATTGTAAGCACTACGGACATCAACGTGAACAGTGCCGTAAGTTAGCGGATAAGGGTGAGTCCACTGACACTACTAATAACTCAGTGCTAGTGCCGGCGTCTTGTTATAAATGTGGTGCTAAAAATGTAACGCGCGATAACTGTAATCGGTGCAACACAAATCAGTGTTTTTATAGTATGGACTCAGATACGTCTCTACAAAACAGTAGCTTAACTTCAACCACTGTTCCGATCGACGATAATGTTCTTAGGGATAATTATTTCATAAATAATCCTGTGTCTAGGTCACGTAGAAATAAGACTCATTACAATGCATCCCCCGCCGTGTCCGATGCGGCGACCCGCAAAGGTTCATTCACCTCGTCTGACAAAAATTATCGAAGGTTAATTTCCGCGGCAGACAAAATCGCCTACAACGATGAGGTCGATGGGACAATTGCCAGTCGCCCATCTGCACGACAGATTGATAATTCTGTTTTTAATAATTTGGATTTTTATTGTAATGATGAAAATGTTGAAAACCTATGTACTAAAAATGTTTCTAGAAGTGACCTGTGTGGTACTTCTGAGGTCACAGGCGCTAATAATATTATGTTATGTATTAGTGAGGGGATACGCGCTAGTGATGCGTCACCTACTAGTGAGGTGACACGCTCTAGTGAGGGGACATGCACTAGTGATGTGACATGTATAAGTGAGGAGAAATGTACCAAAGGTATATCATGTATTAAAAGCAATAACGATGCAATGTCTGCAACCGCCTGTGAGAGCTCTTTCGTTCCGTCTACTCGAAACATTCGGCGACCGATTTTTAACATCGAGATTTTAGGTTTTAACGGGACCGCTCTTATTGATACCGGCGCGAAACAATCTATTGCGGGCCATACCTTGTACAACCTTCTCGTGCGTCAAGGCCTTCCCTTACAACCGGCACGTAGAGTGATTAAACTGGCGGACGGGAATGCACGCGAAGTTGACGTTCTATTGACCACACTAGAAGTGCAGCTAGATAGGAAAGCGATTAAGACTCCTTTTCTAATACTGCCCGAGGCATGTAACAATGAAACCTTGCTAGGAATTGACTTTTTACTTGCAGCAAAGGTAGTTATTGATTTTTCTCAGGAATGCTGGTATTTCATTGATGGTAAGCGCATCCAACACAAGTTGCGACTTGAACCAGATTCACTGAGAACTTCATGTGCGTACACAAATATAATAAGAGAGGATAAAGGTATGCAGCTACAACCACCTGACCGACGCTCGCTGGCGCAACTCTTGCCTGAACATGCGGACATCTTCCGGCCAGGGGGAGCGCCAACATCTTTTAACGAGCACAGTATCGATACAGGTGAGCACATTCCTATAGCCGTACCTCCTCACCGTATGATATCATCTAAGAGTCCTGCAGAACTACGACGTGAGCAACTCGCCGATCCAGAAGTAGAGAAGATCACTAAAGACCTGGAGGGTTTCGACGAGGTCTCCTCCCGACGATGGACAGAGAGGGGGTACCTGATGGACCAGGGAGTACTTTACAGGTTCAACCCTGATTCAGATAGAAAAGCTCCGCAGCTCGTCCTACCTATCAGCCTCAGGTCAGAGATCCTGAAAGAGTGCCACAACTCTCCTCTTGCTGGACACCCTGGAATACATCGTACGTACCTTAAGATCTCTCAGCTATATTATTTTCCAGGAATGAGAAGAGTTATTTCTGATTTCGTTAAAGCATGCACGGTTTGTCAAAGATATAAACCCACAAATGAGAAACCCCCTGGACTGCTGCAGACCCCAGTACTAAACCAACGTAATGAAGTGTTGGCTATCGACTTATTCGGTCCATTACCTGAAGGGGAGCAAGGTGAGAGATGGGTCTTGCTTGTAGAGGATACAGCCACACGCTGGGTGGAATTATATGCCCTTCGGGAAGCGACCGCTGAGGCCTGCGCGCACACCCTCATCGAGGAATACTTCCTAAGGTATGGTCTGCCACGTCGGGTACTGTCAGATAATGGTGCGCAGTTCGTTGGAGCAGTCATGCAACAATGTATGTTTATTTTAGGTATTAAACAAAGTTTAGTACCGCTTTATCATCCAGCTGCAAATCCTGCGGAACGGAAGAACCGGGATTTGAAGATGCAGCTCAGCTACTTAGTCGAAAATGACCATTTTTCATGGCCTAAGAAACTTGCAGTGGTTCGGTATGCAATGAATAGTGCAGTTTGCCGGACTACTGGCACTACTCCTGCATTTTTGATGTTCGGGAGAAACATGAGGTCTCCTTCAGAGACCCAGCACGATTTGAGAGCCATTCTGGACAAGGAAAACTTCGTCCCACAAATCACTCCCTATCTCAGGACATTTATTTCATCGCTGTCTGCCGTTCGAGAACGAGTCGAAGAGCAACAGGATAAGTCCAAAGCCGTTGCCGACCAGTCGCGTCGACAGGGACACAACTATGAGGTAGGTGACAAGGTTTTACTCAAGTCCCACGTGCTAAGCAACGCAAGTAAAGGTCTCACCGCAAAATTTACCCCGAAACGGGATGGACCATATTTGGTAAAGAAGAAAGTTAGTCCTACAACCTACATCATCGCTCCAATAGGCGGAAATCCTGAAGATAGTCTAGGAAAGTATCACACACAAGATCTGACGCCATTTGTGGAATCCGGTAACGATGATGAGGCTCTGCCGTCTCCTATTATACCCAAGCGACACCGCGGACGTCCGAAACAGCATGCTATTCAAAATCTAGCCCAGGAACGAGGTCGTCCTCCTGTACTAGAGGGGGAGTCTATCGCAATGCCTTCTAAATTCAAACGTCCCGCGCGCCGCGGTAAGAAATTACCTAGTCGGTATAAAGACTTCTGCAATTATTAGCGAGCTAATGACGCACCGGAAGGGGTAGGATAGAAGTAGGGACGCGAGGGGGGGAATGGCGTCAGCCAACTCCTCCGCGTCTGTGATTGGTCAGTTCGCGATATCCCGCCCGTTCTCGCATCATCCGAAGAGAAAAACGGAGGGAAAAGGCTCTCACGCGTCGACTCTCACACGCTTCACATATACTGTTATTTGATTTCAAGTGTTTTCTCAGTTAATTGAGCATTCTAGCATTTATTTACATAAGTTCTTAGTGTACTGGCCAATTAATTACCCTGTGTGTAAGAATTATAACTCTCTACCGAACAAAAGTTTTTTTCTAACTTAAAATCTATACAAAAATTGTAAATACTAAAAAGAATTTATAAATCAATTTAAATTGTACGTTTCCCGCCATGAGCGAGACGAACCACAATGTAGGTGTTCGCTTCGATATGTTCGTTCGTGAGCCGCGCGACCGCTACGTACCGACTAGCACGTAGCTCTTGCGCGGGTGCATGTAGGTGCGCGGCGACGCCGACAGCAGCCGCGGCGGCGCCGGCCGCGCGCCGCGCGCCTCCTCCTCGCGCACGCGCAGCAGCACCTTGCCGATGTGCTTGCCCGTCGCCATGTACCTGCGGGGCGAGGGCGGGTCAGTCGCGCCGAGGGGCGCCGGCCGGCGAGAGCGGCGCGAGCGGCGCGGTCCGGCGCTCACCTGAAGGCCTGCTCGAGCTGCTGGTCGGAGTACACGGTGGCGGGCAGCGGGCGCACGGCGCCGGCGGCGATGCCGTCGGTGAGGCAGCGCACGACGGCCGCCTTCTCGGGGTGATCGCCGCGCGCGTCGAAGAGCGCGTCCAGCAAGATCCCGTGGAACGTGGTGTTCTTGAGAAACACGGCCATGCCGAGCGGCGTGTTGTTGGACAGGTCCAGCTTGCCGATCTCCAGGAAGCGGCCGCCGACGGCGAGGCAGCGCACGGACGCCGCCAGCTTATCGGCCGCCAGCGAGTTGAGCACGAGGTCGACGCCGCGGCCGCGCGTGCGGCGCAGCACCAGCTGCTCGAACGACGCGTCGCGGGAGTTGCCCACGTTCTCCGGCGGCAGCGCGGGGAAGCGCTCGCGCAGGAAGGCGCGCTTGTCGGCCGTGCCCACCGTGGTGTACACCGTGCAGCCGGCGTGCAGCGCGATGGCGATGGCCGCCTGCCCCACGCCGCCCGTGCCCGCGTGCACCAGCACGGACTCGCCGCGCCGCATGCGCCCGCGCACGGCCAGCGCGTAGTAGGCGGTCGCGTAGGCCACCGGCACCGTGGCGGCCTCCTCCAGCGACCACTCGGCGGGCACCTCCCACAGGAAGTCCTCGTCGGCGAGCACGGTGGTCGCGAGCCCCTTGGCCGCCACCATGCCCATGACGCGTTTGCCGGAACTCGAACGGCCGCTGAACTCAAGCCCCAGGATGCACTCCTGGCCGGCCAGGTTGCCGGGCAGCGCGTCCGGCGGCAGTTTGCCGGTGGCCAGCATGATGTCGCGGAAGTTGAGCGGCGCGCAGTACACGCGGCACAGGTCGCTGCGCGGCGGCAGCGGCCGCGCGCGCGCCCAGCGCAGCTCCGACTCGATCCAGCGCAGCGAGGAGAGGTCGCCGCGCGTCAGCGTGTTCACGTAGGCGTGCTCCACCTGCAGCTGCGCCTCCGCGCCGCCCAGCTCCAGGTGCCGGTGCGAGCCCCACACGCCGGCGCGCAGCACGTTCACGGCCAGGTCGGCCGCGATCTGCTTCGCGTACAGCGGCTTCTTCGGGTCGAACTCCTCCTTCGCGTCGGGCAGGTAGTACACGCGCAGTGCGCGGCCCCCCGGCTCCGCGCGCAGGCACGTGGCCAGCCCGAGCGCGCCGCTGGCGGCCGCGCGCGACACGGCGTACACGCGCATGTCCTCGCTCTCGGCGCGCGCCAGCGCCGAGCGCAGCGCGTCCACCCACAGGAAGGCGGTGTCGTCGGAGACGTCGATGACGACGGTGGCCGGCGGCAGCGCCGGCTCGGCGCGCAGCAGCACGTACTCGCAGTTGGCGGCCACCTGGCGCGACACGAGGCGCAGGCCGGCGCGGCGGAGGGCGTCGCGCGCCTCCGCCGAGTCGAGCGCCCGGTGCGGCTCCTCCAGCAGCAGCATGCCGCCGGGCGCCAGCGCCGCCGCCAACGCGCCGAGAGTGCCCGCGCCGTGCCGCGACACCACGTCCGCGGCCAGCACCAGGTGGCACTCGGAGTCGGGCGGCCCGGAGCGCGCGTCCTTGTTGGTCACCTGCCGGGAGAGGAGACGCGGTCGGTATCGAGTCGAATACGGCGTCGAGGCCCGCGAGAGGGCGGAAGAGCGAGACTCACCTTGACGCCGTCGTCCTGCAGCGCCTGGTAGAGCGCGGCGTCGGCGCCGGCGGCCACCGTGGCGTCGACGCGCACCTGCGGTTCGGCGTCGAACACGGCCAGCGCGGCGGGCGCCAGCAGCGCCTCGGGCGCTCGGTCCAGCGCCGCCTCGCACACCTTGAGGCGCAGCGTGCCCGCGTTCTCGAGCACCAGCTGCAGACTGACGGTGAGCGCGTCGCGCTTGGACCGCGAGGTGTCCTCGGTGCCGACGGTCGCGTTGTCGTACGGCAGGAACACATATTTCTCGAGCTTGGGCGCCGCCTGCGCGTTGGCGCGGCGCGGCGCGAGGCTCGTTTTGACGCCTCGCAGCTCGACGCCGCCGGCGACGATGACGTCGAGGTCGCGGTGCATGCGCACGGGCACCGGGGCGCCGGGCGCCGGCTGCGCCGCCGGGTCGATGAGCGCGCGCTGCAGCCGCGTCGGCAAGTACAGCTCGCGCGTGTCCACGCCGATGATACCGAACTGCAGCATGGTGTCCATGAACGGAATCCAGTTGCCGTCCCAGGCGAGGTCGCCGGCGGTCCCTCGCGCGTCGGAAGTGCGAATGCCGCGGAACACGCCGCGGTAGTTGTATCCGCGCAGGCGCAGCTCCTTGTAGACGTCGTCGGTGTCGAGCGGCAGCGCGTCGGGGTCGGCCGCGGGCGGCGGCGCGTCCAGGCCGGTGAGGCGCTCGGCGGCGGCGTCGCCGGCGAGGCGCACGGTGCCGGTGACGGCGACGGCGCCGCCCTCGCACACGTCGAACTCGCCGGTGCCCTCGAGGATGTTGACGAGGAACCGCACGGGCCCGTCGCGCGCCATGATGGTCGCGCGCCGGAACTGTACGTTCTCGAGCACGACGGCGGTCTCCTCGGGCTTCTTGTTGTGTAGTTTAGCCATCGTGCGCCACACCAACGTCTGCAAGCACATTTGTGGCGATCAGTGTGAGCCCCGTGCTCGTAGCGCCGCACCGAGTCCCGCCGATATTTCGGTAAATATTTAAAATCATCGCCACAGTCATAGTGCACGAAAGACACTCACCAGGTATCCGGTCGCGGGGAAGAGCACGCGTCCGTCGATGTCGTGTCCGGTGATGAAGGCGTCGTCGGCGCGCGACAGGTCGAACTCGATGACGTTCTCCCCGGAGCGCGGCGCGCCGCCGTAGTTGGCGACGCTCCACTCCACGCCGTGGTCCCAGCGCACGCGCGACGCCAGCGCCGGCGTGCCGCGCGACACCGGCCACGCCACGGCGGGGTACAGGCGCGCCACCGCCGGCTGCGCGCCCGCGCCGAACGCGCGGCCCACGGCGCCCAGCAGGTGCGCCAGCGCGTCGGCCGCGTCGCGCCGCACCAGCGGCACGTGCGCCGCCGCCGGCGCCGGCAGCGCGCGCTTCAGCACCGCCTGCAGCAGCGCGTGCGGCGCCACCTCCACCAGCAGCGCGCGCTCCGGCACCGAGCGGAGCGCCTCCGCGAAACGCACCGGCGACAGCAGGTTGTTCACGTGGTAGTTGGCGTCGCTCAGCTTGGCTGCGGGAGAGGAGAGGTCTCGTCAGCTCGCGCCGCGGGCTCGGGGCGGGGCGCGGGATACGCGCGGCGCTCGACTCACCGATGTCGGAGTCCCACTTGTCCTTGGGCAGCGAGGAGGAGATCCAGCGCGGCGAGCGCGGCTTGGGGTCGGGGATGACGCGCTCGAGGCTCTTGCGCAACAGCGGCGCCGCCGTTGCGATGTACTTGCTGTGGAAGGCGACGCCCGAGGAGTTGACGCGGCGCGCGAACACGCCCTCGGCCGCCAGCTCCGCCACGAATCGCTCCACGGAGGCCACCGGGCCCGACACGGTGACGCTATCCGCGGCGTTGTGACACGCCGGCGACACGTCGGGCGGGCAGCGCGCCTCGCACTGCTCCCACGAGAGGCCCACGGCGGCCATGGCGCCCGGCGCCAGCTCGGCGTCCACGATGCTGCGGCCGCGCCAGTAGGCCGCCAGCACGGCCTGCGCGCCCGTCAGCGTCTCGTCCGCGTAGGCGCAGCCGATCTCGCCGACGGAGTGTCCCACGATGCCGTCGGGGCGCACGCCGAGCTCGCGCAGCACGTCCACCAGCGCCACCTGCACGGCGGCGATGGACACGAACGACGCCACCACGTCGTCGAAGGCGGAGTCGGGCGCGTCCGTGACCACGTGCACGAGGTCCACGCCGTGCGGCTTCAGCGCCGCCGCCGACCGACGGATGGAGGCCGCGAACGCCGGCAGCGCCATCAGCGAGCGCGCCATGCCCGCCCACTGCGAGCCCATGCCCGAGAACACGAACCACACGGGTCGCGGCTCACCGCTCTCCACCTCCTGGAAACGTACAGTGTCACCGGTGCTCAAGCTCACGGATCGCATCAGCGACACGAACACGAAACAACACTCACGAATATCTCCTCCGCGGGCGGGTCGGAGAGCAGCGCGAACCCGCGGTGCGCGTGCCCGGGGATGTTGTGCGCGTGCACGGCGTCCAGCAGCGCGTGCAGCTCGGCGTCGGCGCCGTGCTCGGCCGCCAGGCGCAGCAGGCCGCGCGCCGCCGCCTCCGTGCGGCCCGACGCCAGCACCAGGCGCGGCACGGCGTAGCGCGCCGGCGCCGGCCGCGCGCCGCTAGAGGACTCCAGGATCACGTGCGCGTTGGCGCCGCCGAACCCGAACGAATTCACCGCCACCAGCCCGCCCTCCCACGGCGTGTTCTTGTCCACCACCTGTCGCCGCACGGATTCTCTTTAGATCGGAAACGTCCGGCATAATTTTCCCGATGCGCCCTTTCGACTGAGTTTGTTTTACCTTGGCTCACTCTTTTATTTATATTTTCAATGCTAGATGTTATCGGCGAATTCGGATATCAGAAGAACGTAGTTTTTATCGATATATTGGTTCCCACTCGGTGAGGTAAAATTTGTAACATCGGTTTACAAATAAAATGAAACACCGTAAGCTAAACGTGTGAAGTTCATCTGACGACTTCAATACCTGAATTCTTCCGTCGCTGAGCGCGGGGATGTCTAGGTTGGGCGACTTGTAGTGCAGGTTAGCGGGGATGATGCCGCTCTCCATGGCCACCACCACCTTGGCGATGGAGCACAGCCCCGACGCCGGCTCCGAGTGGCCCATGTTGGACTTCACCGAGCCCAGCAGCAGCGGCCGCGTGCGCTCCGGCACGCAGAACAGCTCGGCGATTGCGTTCACTTCCTGCGGGTCTCCGACCTGCGGGGGAGCGAGAGGAGGTCAGCGGCCGTTCCCGCGGCGGGAGGGGCGGCAGGGCAGGGCGCTGCGCTCACCTTGGTGCCGGTGCCGTGCGCCTCGACGTACACGACGTCGGCGGGGCGCAGGCGCGCCTCGCGGAACGTCTCCTCGGCGAGCTGGCGCTGCACCGCGCCGGCCGGGAACGTGATGCCCTGCACCTTGCTGCCGTCGGTGTTCATGCGCGCGTTGCGCACGGTGGCGTACACGCGCCGCGCGGCGCCGCGCCGCTGCAGCAGCACGGCCACGGCGGCCTCCGAGCGCACGTAGCCGCGCCCGGACGCGTCGAACGCGGCGCAGCGGCCCTCCGGCGACAGCATGCTCAGCCGGTGGAAGTTGAGCGAGTTCGCCGGCTTCAGGCACAGGTTGCAGCCGGCGACGACGGCCGCGTCGCAGTGGCCGGCGCGGATGGCCGTGTACGCCTGCGCCAGCGCGAACATGGAGCTGGAGCAGGCCGTGTCCACCGCGTACGAGGGCCCCTTCAGGTCGAACGTGTACGAAATGCGGTTGGGGAACATGGCGCGGCAGCAGCCGGTGAGCGCGTATCCGTTGATCTTGTCGGGGTCGGCGGTCCACAGCTCCTCGGTCTCCGAGTTGGACACGCCGACGTACACGCCGGTGCGCGAGCCGCGCAGCTCGGCGGGGCTGAGGCCGGCGTCCACGATGGTCTCGTGCGTCAGCTCCAGCAGCAGCCGCAGCTGCGGGTCCATGAGGTGCGCCTGCTTGGCGTGCACGCCGAAGAACGTCGCGTCGAAGTGGGCCAGGTCCTTCAGCTTGCCGTTGCGCTCCGGCAGCCCGTGCAGGCCTACAGGACAATACTAATGCTCAGGGCGGGACGAGAGCGTGGCACGTGCGGGATCGGTGCGCCGCAACCACTTGCGACGGTGTCATTATAACGTATACTCGTATACTCGGTTAGATATTTCGAGTCAAGGAAGCGACTGTCCTTATAAGCCAGAGGTTACGATCGAGGCGTGGGAACCGGCGACCATTATGTTAAAGCCATGTAGGTACGACATAATATGCTAGAATAATTTGATCGATGCAATTGTTCTTATTTCAGTTAACGCTTACACTAACTATTCTATTTTATTTTATTTTATTTTGCACGGAAACCTAACAGCTTCTTAGATATATCACGGATACAATAATAGGCACACATAGCCTTAAACAGTTTTCACATATAGAACAATTATCCAGAGATGAGCCAAGTGCTACACTTGGAAATAAAATAAATCAATATTATATCAAACATACGTAACATAGTAAAAGAAGAAGAAAAGAAAAATAAAACATCTACTTTTATCGAAGAAAATTACATTAATTATTTTTTATTTATGTTTTGCCTCATTATAATAACATAGGTCAACCGAGTTAGAATAATCAGAGTTGAAAAGGTTAGTAGTTCGTAGCTATTGAAATATGTGTTCCGCCGTTTTTCAAGCTTTAAGAGCTTCTCAACACTAGTGTAATGGTACGTGCTGCGCGAGTTTGCTGTCCTAGTCTATAAACCCACAGACTATTGTTTTGTTTTGTTTTGTTTGTTGTTGTATTTTTGTTTTTATTGTTTAAAAGTGCGTGCCTAATCAAAAAGTTTCAATTGAAAACAAGAGGTTGAATAAATACCAAGTGTTTGTATCTAAAAATACAAGATAAAAAGTACCTAGGTACTTGAAGAGATAAAATCATGAAACTTGGTGCACAAAACATCCCGACGCAATGATAATAATTTGGTTGGTGGAGTGCGTCGGAGCCGCGGCTCGGCTGCGCTGCGCGCTGATACGAACAACCGAATACCCACTCGTACTTACTGTGACCACGGCGATCTCGGCCGAGACAATCATCTGAACGTTTTATGTAATCGCTAATCAGTTCCATGACAAATAAAAAATACATTATTTAGGTTTTATGTTTTACCATTATTTCATGCTCCACCGTGGATAGGTACTATCTTTATTGTGTGCATTATAATCATCCATGATGACAGATAATTAATATTTTGGCGAAGAAGTCATATTCCGAAGCAGTCGGCCCGTGCTCTGCTATCGACGCTATCTCGGATCGAGAACTTTATGCATTCATTAGTTAGGTACTACGAGTAATATTGTTATTATCGTGCGTCATAGCGGGTTGCAGGAACTGAACGTATTTTTTAGCTATTCTAAAGTTTTCCGGCGATCTATAAAGAGGTGCGTCAGATTAGGTAATGTTTGTTTATTTCGGCGAATATGAGTGAGTATGTCATAAGTAGGCAAACTCGCCGCGACCATGTGTGCACAGGTGATGCGTCACTCTCGCACTCGACACTCATTCCGCGTGCACAGAGTGCGCGCGAACATCACGCCACTCCGACGTCACGCGCACTCTGCTGCGAGCTGTGGCGCCGCCGCCACCGCCGCCGCCGCCGCCGCCCACTAACGGTGAAAGCACCGCATCGCCGCTCTACCCTAGTACTGCCATTGTCTGAACGAGTAGCTTCTGTCGCGTCGTCGTCGCGTCTCGCAAGATACCCACGCCGACTCGAGAGCCGACTCGCGAGCCGGCGGCACCGCGCCGCGTCGCGTCGCGCCGATGCGCGAGCGTATATCCCCGATTTTTGCGAAAAACGGAGTGTTATTATCTTAATAAAACGGCAATCGTCGCAGATTACCAAACGGAGTGACACCGATATCGAACTAGTCGCATCTGGCTATTTATTATGAGGTGACAAAAGTGTATCGGGAAGTGATGCAATGCCGGCCTGCCCGTGCGTGTCGCGCGCAGCGGCGGCGGCGGCGGCGGCGAGGCTGCGCAGCGGCGCGGCGGCGGCGGCGGCGCAGGCGCACGCGATCTGCGCATTTAGTGCGCAAACAAATGATGACGGCAATCAATACAATTGACATTACATCAGATGGTACCTACACCGCAACCGCTTCCGTGATCTGAGCCGCGATTCTGCGCCGTCCCAGGCTGACCGCCGCGCGCTGCCCGGTGACGCCAGCTTCGCGTAATTTTCGCAAGATGCTTCCTACTTTTTCTCTAACATTTACAAAACAAAATGAATGTTCATAGGTGCTTGTCTAATACTATCTATGTGCTTTAAGACACGGCACACACACACGCACCCGCTCGGCTAACCCTAGGCTAGGCTAGGTCTAGGGCGCGCGGGTCGATACCGCCGACCGCGACCGCCCCTCCCCGCTCCCTCACCACCGCCGACGACGTGGTATTCCCATAGTAGGTAGGTACACGGCCATTTCATTATCTTTTTAATATTCGTAAATTAATATTTAATGTATTTCCAAGCACTTGCGTACTACCACAGAATATACCTTGACTTCCATATACCTAAAAAGGGCACAATTTTAAAGGCTTAAGTTTGTAAAAAAAAATGTTTGACGGATAGAGCATGAGCAATTGAGCATTGATCACAATAGGTAGGTACACCTTCGTTCGATAATCATTTATCATACCAATACCACAGTCCTTGAGCCGACTCTACTGGCTACCCGGCGGCAGCTCTATGGATCTACTTTCGATTTTATTATGATAACATAACAGTGTTAGCTCTACCAATGGAAGTGGTACTTCCCATATGAGTGAGAAGATGTTTGTTTTTCGCGTATCGCGTAGGTCCGCGTCCGTGTCCGTGTCCGTGTGCGTGTGCAGGAACTGTTAGCGATGGCATGGTGAAGCGCGGGCTTACCCACTAGCGCCTCGAGTGCTCAGCATAGCGCGGCCTCACTGCCCGCCGCGCCGGCGCCGGCGGCGGCGACCGACGACGCCGCCCCGTGCTTCGCTAGCGGTTTGCTCTCCGAGAGAAACGCGCACGAGCCAACATTTCAATATTACTTCCAAATTCAAATATTTTTATCCACATGGGCCCTAAGAGGGCATTCATAATAGTTGGCTCTACCACCGGATTAGAAATACGTAAACAACACTGTCGCTGTACGAAGTGAAATGTAAGTAAGGCATGGATAGAGGGGCAGGCAAAGAAATCAATAATATCTTGAAGTCCCTTAAGAGACAAGTAGGTATAACATACAAATCATGTTCCGTAAATGAAAATGTAATCTCTGGAACTAGCTACTGCTCCGATTATCTGAAAACTCTTTCACAGATGGAAAGCTACAAGCTGTTCCCGAGTGACGTATATAGTCACGTGACGTTTAGCCGCCGCCCGCGCTGCGCTGACGCAAACAGAAGGTATTATAAGTTTATCGCGTGTGCGTGTGTGTGTGTGTGTGTGCGTGTGTGTGTGTGTGTGTGTGTGTGTGTGTGTGTGTGTGTGTGTGTGTGCGTGTACTGTGTACCTACCTAAGTAGGAATCTGTTGTGGCATTGTGATGGCATCGTATAGCTCCCAAACAGATGAACTGATTTTGATTTATAATACCTAAATAGTCTTTTTGTTTGTATGAAAGCTGAGTTGATCGAGTGATTTCTATTTTCTTAGCCGTTTGAATTTTAATTATAATTATCCGAAACCGCGGGGCGCAGCTAGTGAACACTGTAAAGAGGTAAAGTTTGTTGCAAGTTTTTTGTAACGGCAAATCTCTGGGACTACTGTTACAATTCCGAAAAATATTTCACTGCACTACCTTATACCCCAAGTGACATTATAGACCATTATGTAGTGTTCCGGGTCCGGGCAAACGCAGAGATACCCCGGGAGGGGGAAGTAGGTACGCGGGTGTAACCACGGGACGCAGCTTGTATTATAAGAAGGCGTGGTGCTCACACTACGGCACGGGGACGGTTTCAGAAGTAAGCTTCCAGCCCATGTCACTGACACGCACCGAACACCTACCTGTGAATGTATAAATCGACGTCATACCTACTTTTACAGACAATAAAATGATGTGTTATTCTTCAAAAATAATGTTTTTTTAACACGCTTTTTTGATACAGTAAACAATGCCTGGTTCTCATAAAAAGTGTTTTCGATTCCTTTATTCTACTTCCTTGTTGTTCCTCGACGTTTGGTTGAAGTCGAACTTATAGCAGCAATGGTAATGGTATTATAATTTTTGAATAAACTATCCCATACCTATGTTAACTACGATGTTTTGTCATTGGGAAGCATAAAAATTGTAATTGTATAATAAAATATATAGTTTCATTAGATAAATACACTCGTCAAACCTCCCAATGGAACCCGTCAAGTCTCGCTACCGAATAAGCGAATAAGCGTAGACTGCGATACGCGCGGCGCAGCGGGCGCGGCGGTCGGTGGCGCTGGCATGGTGGCGCGCGGCGGGGATACAGTATTCTGATTCTACTATAATTATCTTTGTTGCAATCTGCTACTATCAAACTCAGCCACAGATAATACATTGAGACTGGGGCTTTGCGTACGTTTAGATACGAGTAGCTGCAGTTGCAACCAGTTGATTTAAACAATTGAAAAAAATATATAAATAAGGGTTATTATAATCCCTGATAGAAGGACTAATAACATCATCGTCACCATCGTCGTCAACAACCCATACTGGCCCACTACTGAGCACTGGTCTCCCCTCAGTTTCGTGAGGAGGATTTTGTCGAATAAGGGTGTGCGCCCGCTTGGCAAATAAAAATAAAGAATAATAGCGTTCAGAGCGTGGGACTTACCTGGGGTCCATCGGCGGTCGTCGGCCGTGACTAGGTCGACGCCGTCGAACAGCTGACGCGCGAATTCCTCGATGTTGTCGGACTCGGGCAGGCGGCCCGACAGGCCCGTCAGCACCACGTCGTCGGCGCCGCCCGCGCCGTTCGCCACCGCGGTGGGCATGCTGTCGGCTGCCTCGAGGGTACCTGCAACACCACCAGCGTCAGTGCCCAGCTAGTACATCCGAGCGCCGCCGCGCCGCCGCCGAGCGATGCGCTCACCTCGGGGACGAAACGATTCGAGTTTTGAACGATTCGCGCTAAGACGAGCGACTTGCGTGATGAACGCGAGGAGAGTGCGAGCAGAGTGAAGCGCCGGCGGAGCGGCGAGCGGTTAAAAGGGCGCGATAGTGGGGTCGCGCCCCGGCTTCACGTTTCCACGAGACCCCGGTCGAGCTCGGTTTATCGCGCCGCAAGGACGGACAAGGTCGCGGCGGCGCTCTTCCTCCTCGATCGGCGGAGCTCGCACGGGCTCGACGGCGGCGGCGGCAGCTGCGCCACCGCAGCCGCCGCCGCGCCGGTGCGCGTCCGCTGCCGCGCCGTCGGCGCCGGCACCGAGGTATGGCGTCTCGCGTCCGCTTTGACCTCGTGTCGCTCTTATCTCCGCGACACCCGAGATCCTGACCCGCTGATTTCACGCGCATAATAACATCGATTGCCATTTCGCGAATCACGCGTCCGACGTCAGGTAGGTATACGTAACTGCGTCGCGGCGCGGCCGAATCCATATCGATATCATTCGATAGACACATCGTCGGTCCGATCGCCGATCGACCTTCACGAATTGTTCCCGTTACACGAGACACTTTTTTTGCAATAACAGGGGTAGGTAGTAGGTACCTAAGATGTAATTAGCTGGCCGTCAGTGCAGTGGCGGGGCCCATGCTGGCGGCGGGGGCGGAGCGGGAGCGGGGGCGCCGAGTGCGTCGCTCCCGGACGCTCCCGCGGTCCCGCCGCATTTCACGACGACAATGAAGCCTTTGTGTGCCAATTACAGTGCCGCCGGCCGCGACGCGCCTCGCATTATCGCCAGGAGAATTTTAACATAATAGCACATAATAGTCCTACTGACCCGAGAATTCATTCCTATGGGTAATTCATATTATGTAGGGTGTTTTTTCGTGTATTTACATAGATGAAACTGTAGGTAGGTACTATAACGCCAAACCCTTGCGTAGCCACTCTAGAGGGCTTGGATGCCCACTTGCCCAGGTTGCCTCGGTTGGAGGCTTGGACGTTTAGACTTTAGTGGAGTGTCCCGTGGACAGTAGTTACCTATACCAAAAAACTGCGGCGCTCCCAGCCCCATCGATTAGATCGGCATAGGTTTAAAATATATAATTTGTTAAGTTCAGTCTGGTGTCGGAAAAGTTATTTTATTTATTCTAGCTCTAAAAAAATGTTAGGTGTTAATTAAACCACATACTATAATTTTGTTTTGTTCTAGTTTTTAAGTTTTCTTTGTTCTGTGGTGTTTCAATAAAGAGTTTATCTATCTATCTATAATTAGTAGGTACCGGGGACTGCGGATGTTGCCCTATGCTCTACCTGTGGTGCGATGGGAACGCAATGTTCGCCCGACGCACACGACTCACTAGCGGTTGCTCACAACGCTCTGTCTGCCGCTCCTACGGGTACCTCAATAACAAAGCATATTTTATCAAATTTTCTGAAACTTATTGGGGCATATTTTTACGCTCACAATTTTGAGACATCAAATATGCTTGTCTGTCTGCTAAATAAGTTTTATGGATTTTGTTTTCCTGACATTTTTTTATAAATAACCTACGTACTTATTTGGTAAGTATTGGAAGCTAATGAACATAAATCCAAACATCATAATTCAGTGAGTCACTGAGGAGCTCCGTCTCTATCATCCATCGTATCGACACGCTGCGCTGTCGGAATCAGAATCATATTTATTGCTAAAACTGTGAATACAAAGATGGTAAATTGCGTATAATTTTAGAGACAACAGTTTTTCCATTTCGGATGTACAATATTATAAGTACTTATTACAAAAACAATACTTTCTTAAATTGTCGTCGTAGTACTATTGGATTGTATTGCCATCGGAGCTTGGCACAGGCACAATACATGCAAAGTTTCAACTCATAATGGGTTCCAGATGACTTGCAAGGTTTCGCCTCGACGAACGTCTCTCTAGCCATACTATCGTAGGTAATGAGTTTGATAGAAGCTCGGTAAAGAATACAAAAACTTTTAGAATGACCTTCACATGATTTTGTAACAGAAAATAATGTTTGGAATCGGTTACGTAGCGTAGGTACATCGCTGCAGAAGTCGCAGTCAAATCGAAGTCAATACTTTATTTACATGGGCCCTAAGAGGGCAGTCATAAAAATTAACTGACTCTACCACCGGTACTTGACTGGATGTTTACTATGCTCAATTTAGCCAACTAAGTGCCGAAGGACAAATTGTATAGGTATTCTTTTAAATAGCCTCTATAAAGTATTTATTCAGCTTTTTGCGCAGATATCAAACGTAGTTTATTGTCTGAAAAAAAACGTTGTTTTTAACATTATTGTCACCTCGATCGGACCGAAGCGCGAAGGCGAAGCTGGTTATTGATTTATCAAATTAACTAGTGCAAATGGCTAGTGGCACCGACGAGTATCAAGCAAGCAAGCAATCTCATTTCTATTGACAATTGTTAACCTAGCATACCTACCAATAGATTATTATGGTGAATTGGCAATACTCACTACCTTGTAGGTTATTATGATTGAATAAATATCACCAGTCACCAGCTCTAACTAGTAGTTACCTACATAGTGCATACGTGTATAAGTACACTAGTTGCGCCCCGCGGTTTAACCCGCTTAGTTCCCGTTACCGCGGGAATACGGGGATAAAATATAGCCTATTTTACTCGCTGATAATGTAGCCTTCCATTAGTGAAAGAAGTTTTGAAATCGGTGCAGTGGTTTAACCGAAACCTCACATATTTCCATACAAACTTTCATCCCCTATTTTTACTTTACCTCCTTAAGGGTACATTTTTTACAAACTTTGAATGTCATATTTATTTATGTCTAATTAAAAGCCTAAAAATAAGTTTTAAGCTTCTAGCTTCAAAAATGACGAAACTTCCATACAAACTTTCATCCCCCCTTTTTTCCCGGGTAATGATGCATTACGTATGCCACATACCACCCGGTCCAAGGGGAGGGCCGGGTGGTTGTGTGGGACTCCCCCGCCAGCTAGTCTCACGGGATTTACCCACTAAAACCCCGGGGTGTTCGCCTCTCCGCATTATGGAGGTGGTCGCGGGTTCGCTTCGCGCTTCCGCGACAAACTTTCATCCCCTATTTCAACCTCTTATTACCCTTTTTTTTTCGCATTAAAAAGTAGCCTGTATCCTTTCTCAGGCTCTAGACTATCTCCGTACCAAATTTCATTTAAATCGGTTCTTTAGTTTAGGCGTGAAAGCGTAACAGATAGACAGACAGAAAGACAGGGTTACTTTTTCATTTAAGTAGCTATATTATATTAGTATGGATAAATGATAACAAAATAAATAGTATTAATAAGTATGTTAAACGTCCAAAATGAGTTGCAAAAGATTTAATACTTGATTTAGGCTTTATTAAAAATTCTAACATTATACCTAATCAACGTAAAAAAAATTCTATAAATTATTGTATCAACTGCGCTGCGTACAACGCTCAAAACACCAAGTAAGTTTGTACCTACCTAGGTGTAGGACAGGTACACAATTGGTCTAAATAGTAAATAGTTCTATGGCTAAAAATAGCCATAGAAAATGTATTCTAACAAAAATATTATAAATTAAATCAGATTTACCCCATCGGTAAATAGTTGTCTTATACGTCATCTGAATAAAAAAAAATAACGGTCGGTTGAGTTATCCCCGAAAAGCGGGACCGGCCTGTCCCGCGCGGGACATTTAATTTTGATTTAAAACGGGACGTCCCGCCAAAATCGGCACGTCTGGCAACGCTGGCGCTGTTCCGGAATAATAACAAACGCCTGACGGCCCATTATTATGATCAACCGGTAGGTACATAGAGCCACAATAATATGTAGCTACCTACGTAGGCATTGTTCAGCGCGCACTAAAACTAAACTGGCGTAGCAGTTAAGTAAACCGGTCATCTCTGCCCAATTCGCGACAAGGTCACGGAGAGCGCGAGTTTGCGCGATCCTGAATGTATGGCTCGTAACTCCTAGTAATGAGCTTCTTTATCAACAATAACAAACCGCTTGTTTCCCCCAACAAGGATTACTTAGATTAGCATAATATATATTATTACTGTTATACCTATTTAATCGTAAATAGGTAGGTGAGTATATATATTAGCATTTTGAACTATTAGCAACACTGCCGATCGATTGCTGCAATGTTTACCGTGACTAATACAGGTGGAACATTTTTAAAAGTAGCAAATAGCCTAGAGTGCAGGAGGCTTAGGCGTAGTAAAAACAAATCATCGGCATGGAACTTACACTAACTACAGTTAATAAAAAATTATGGTAGCCTCTGTAGGATCGGCGCTGCCAATGCCGATGCCGGCGCGCGGGTGTCCTGCGGCAGCGACACCTGGCTGAGGTCCTGGAGCTCCCGAGCGGTTCCTCGCGGGCACTGGCTGCACTGGGTCGCGTATCAAGTATCGACCGGCGGTGGCGGTGGCGGCGCGCGGCGAGGTTAGCTTGCGATCGAACGGCGGGCGCGGGGCGAGTCGTCGCGTCGCGTCGCGGATTCTCTCGCAGAGCGACTGTGACTCAGACTCGCGGAGAGGCGACTACATGTACACGCTCGCTCGGTATCTAATTGCGGTGCGAGGGGAGCGGGGAGAGGCCGTTGCCATGGTGCGACTCGATCAGGCCACGTGCACGCGGCCAATGGCAGCCGGGCGGGCACGCCGCGGCGCCGTGCGTGTCGGCCGCGCCGCGCGCCGCCCGCCCGGCGCACGCACGGCGCCCGCACGACGCGGCTCGCACTACGCAGCCACGCAGCCGCCACACCGTGCTGCTGCACACGCCGCCGCCGCCGCCGCAAGATAAAAAGCTCGTTTACAGGGGTTACAGTTCGTTCTTCCGCGATGTCGTTAGTTTTCCATTAATACCGATGAATATTTGCAAGTAGAAAAATCTGGTGTATTTTTTGCCGTAGCTACAGATAGGTAGGTAAATATATAGGTAGGCGCTTACTACGGAACGAATATCCAACATAGAAGGTGATAGAAGCCCCGAAAGCTGACGTATAGTCAGCGGGCGCCCAAAACGTGTACCCAAAGAGGATAATAACTATACCTACGTTACTACAGGAACGTGTAGCCTTGCCGATCCCGCCCACCCACAGGAGCACAATTCAGTCACGTGACTAAGTTGGTCCTCGTCTCGCTGAGCATGATCGTCGACGATCTCGACACCAGCTTATTCTACAAATTCCCAGGGACAACCCCTGCTAAGGGGATTAGCTTATTGTACAGAAATCCCCTGTACGTGCCCCTTAAAATGCCCTTTTGCGTCAGGCGGCGGCGCCTTCATCGCGTGTGGCTGTGGATGATGAGAATGTTCTACTTGTCCTCAAAATTCAAATCATAAGCATACGTAGGATTCTAATGATAATTTTGGTCTGTGGCAGACGCCATTCTCCATACAAATGTTCCGTTACCCACCTGCCAGCTCCATCATGTCATTAGACATAGCTTCACATTAATGTATTGTTATCAGAAGTATATTATTATGTAAGTATATAATTATAATAACGTGTTGATTTCAATTATTTTATTGTTTCTATGTTGGCCACTAGGGTGTACCTACGTTGAATTTTGAGACATCCTGTGTATATTTCCTTACAATCTACTAAAATGGAGGAAACTTAACTACCGTTTAGTATTCTGTGCTTATTACATGCCCTAACAAAACCCCCATATATATGTATAAATGAAGGATGTACCCACTCTACAAAAAATCTAAAATAATATATAAAGTAAAAATATCAATTAAGTTACGAGATGTGTCAAAACATAAGAAAAACAAATAACTTAAAAAGCCGAGCGGCGCGTTTATTGTCAATTACTACCGTACCGTATCGTATAAGAACCACCGACATAGCATTAAGTAGGTAGGTACCAATAATACTTAGTACTTAGTAAGTTTTACTATAACCTAGGCAGTCCTCATGTAGCCAACTAGCAATAAGCACGCGTCCTTAACTCCACTGTTTAATTCAACTCATCACCAACCAACCCGACCTGTGCTGCATCCTTACACGAGCCCGCAGCAGTCGTCGAGGTGTCACTGAGCAGTCAGTACCGGGCCTGGCTGTCGACACCTGCGATCGTCCACCAGTGCACCTTACCACTCACCCCCGCTCCATGTAGGTAACCAATCATAAAGTAAAAAAATGTAAAACGGAGATATTTGCCGGGCAGGGGACATGGTAGGTAGGTAGGTACCTATAGGGTCTGTTTGTCTGTTGAATGAATTACTTTTAATATCGTAAATCAATATTTTTTTTGACTCCTTCAGCACCTTTGTCGCCGACTGTACATAAGTAGGTACACATATGTACGCAAAGTCCAACGTGGAGGTGTGACTTAATTAACAAGTACCTACCTACCTGCGCAAGTAATCTGCGTTCGTTCCGAGAGTCGTTGCAGAACGCTAGATAAATAAATAATAACGCGCTTCATTCGCGTCTCGAACTCATTACATTGATCCTTGGATTCTCCGTATATAGGAAATCGGAAACGACGAGATCTCTAGGCTTCCACAAACACCCAGACCTAGGGCAAATTATACCCATGGTTCTCTCAAATATTTGCGTTGCGTATGAAGAGAGCGAACCCCACACGATTCCTAGACGGTGCATCGTCAACTTACGCCACGGAGGCCGTAACTGTGGCATCCACACCTCTGTGGCACCACCACACCGCACCGCACCAGTGCGCAGTGCCCGTGCGCTTGTATTGTCACTACTCCCCCGCCCCGAAGAGCGCTACGGCTCCCGTTTTTTTAAAACACGGCGTGGCACGGGCGGCACTCGGCAGACGTCTCGCCGCCCGCGCCCGCCCCGCCCCGCTCCCGTCCCGGCCCGGTCAGGCTCCTACCTACATGCAGTTTATATAAAATTAATTCTTATATATTAAACGTCACTCGTCGCCGCATCGCGTGCGTCCTTCTTCCTTGAGCTTGCTCGAGCGAAACCAGTTCATTGTTTATATTTACATCTCTGTGGTGACGTCAATGAATACCTATCTGTTACTTAAATAATAAATATGACACTTGGCGTAGCCCGGTGAAAATAAGATGAATTTTTTGATCTACGATTTCTTTCTTGAGTTCAGTTCATGGCTAAATACCTATTCGTAGTAGGAACATTGAAGAGATTTAGTAGCACGAGTAAATGTATACATATTATGAGCACTGATGGGTATGATGTTTCATAATAATGACGTTGTAAATTGGAACCTTTTCACTGTTTGCACTACGCGAAATTCGCGGATACTATAGAAAGGGATTTAGGTATAAATCAAACAAACTATGTATCTGTTCTAAAGTAGGTTATAATCTGTGCCACGTTGACTTAGGTGACCTCGGATCGCGAACGAAACGCTTGCGCGATGCAGAGACATACAACGACATCTAGTTACATTTTGAAGCAACTTTGCATTGACCTTGATCATTGAAACGCTTGCGCGATGCAGAGACACACAACGACATCTAGTTTCCTTTTGAAGCAACTATGCATTAACATTGATCATTCCGCCCACCAAGGACATTAGTGACGAAATGTCCTTGATCAAATGACCACCACCACACAATGGCTTGTTAAATTTTACTCTTGGTGGACTGAACTTACAATAATAATTATAATTAAACAAACATTAAGCTACGTGACATTGTTGAAGTAATTAAACTTGAAAAATAACTAGTAACATACACAATTACAATAGTTTTTTAATAATACTTAAATGTTAATCTTAAGTTTCATGAGATCAACAGTTTATTTTTAATTACTCACTAACAGGTAAAATACATATTTTTGACACAGCTCTTTTAATCATAGACATCTTAACTCGAATTGTGACCACACGGGTAACGTTATCAGTACCAGGATGCTTTTCAACTATACGACCCATCAACCAACGACTTGGTGGCAGATCGTCCTCTTTTACAAGGACTATGTCACCAATATTTGGCTCTGGTACTCGAGAGCTCCATTTGTATCGATTCATTAGATTGGATAGATACTCTTGAGACCAGCGATGCCAAAAGCTCTGTAACATTCTTTGGATGAATTGCCATCTTGTCAATGAATTTACATTGGAATCTAAATAACTATTTACTTCGGGTACAGTGAGCAGTGGTCCTCCAATGAGAAAATGTCCCGGAGTCAGCGGGAGAGGCTCGCTTGGATCTGAATTGTCGATTGTGATTGGTCTAGAATTCAAGCAAGCTTCTACTTGGCTGAGAAGAGTACTCATCTCTTCGAAAGTCAGAGTAGACTCACCGATGACCCGTTTTAAGTGGAATTTCGTCGACTTTACTCCGGCTTCCCACAAGCCACCAAAGTTAGGAGCACGTGGTGGAATAAAATGCCACTCAGTTCCTTGTGCTTCTAAATGTGCTATTACTGAATCTTGGATGAGATTCAACTGCTGAAGTTCCCTTGAAGCTCCAACAAACGTCGTACCATTATCGCTCCATAATTGGGCGCAAGGACCCCGCCTAGACACAAAACGTCTGTAAGCAGCTAAAAAGGCCTGGGTGCTCAAGTCACTTACGACCTCTAGATGAATTGCTCTAGTTGCCATGCAGATAAATAAACAGATGTATCCCTTGTGGGATTGATGGCCTCTACCCTTTGTTGTCCTAATTTGTATGGGGCCTGCATAATCCACTCCGCTATGCAGGAAGGCTCTAGCTGGTGTGCATCGTACAGAAGGAAGGGATCCCATAAATGGGGTTTGAACTTTGGCAGCTTGGCGAACGCAACTTACACATTTTCTGACTTGTTGTTTGACAAGTGTTTTTACCTTAATTATCCAATAAATGTTTCGTAAATAGTTTATCATTAACTGGGCTCCTCCATGTAGAGTTTTCTGATGTGCATCCCTGATGACAAGCTTGGTGAAATGAGAAGTGTGAGGTAGTATGATAGGATGTTTGATCTGTTCATCTAATTGTGACTTTTGTAATCTACCACTCACTCTCATTATGCCGTTATTATCTAGGAATGGACATAACGATCTCAGATTACTTGTTTTAGATTGTAAACAACCGTTGACCTGTAACTGTAAGTATTCTTCATTGAACTCTTCTATCTGTACCTTCTTAACGCAACAAATAAGCGCTTGATCTATTTCAGATTTTATTAAATAAGTTGTCGTTTTAGGCTGTCGCTTGTAAAAACGCCGACAGTAAGCTACGACTCTCAGTAGTCTTTGTAAAGAAGAAAACCGTTGTACCATTGTGTCATCAGACATTGTGTTAAAATGTGTCCTAACTGTGGCTTCTTCTAAGTTAACTTTTAAATCCCTTGGCCTTTTGTATGGGATATTTTGTTCTCGTAGAAAATGTGGACCGGAAAACCAAAGTCCATTTTCTGCGAGGTCTCCTGGCTGAACACCTCTGGAGGCGCAATCAGCTGGATTGTCCTTGGACGATACGTGGTACCATTGCGAAGACTCTAGAGTAGTTAGAATCGTAGAGACTCTATTGGCAACAAAAGTCTGCCACCTACTGGGATGACTATTGAGCCAGGCAAGTACGACCGTCGAGTCTGTCCATGCCTTGATGTTCTTTTTGTCAATATCTAACACTGCAGCTACTTCCATCAGAAGCTGAGAAAGAAGCACAGCACCGCAAAGTTCGAGACGCGGGATGCTGACTTGTTTTATTGGGGCAACTCTTGTTTTTGCCGCTAACAAGGAAACTTGTCTGTTACCTGCTCTGTCGACTACTCTGACATAGACTGCTGCTGCGTATGCTAATTTGGAAGCATCGCAAAATCCATGCAACTCCGTACTGATGTCTGTCATCGAAGTCCCTAACCACCGTGGAACCTTGACTGCAGTGAGTTGTGATAACTCGTTATGGTATGTAACCCATTCATTTTTTAATTCTGCTGTAATTGGTTCGTCCCAATTTGTGCCTGCTAACCATAACTTCTGAATGAACATTTTTGCTACAATTATGGTAGGTGCGATCCATCCCAAAGGATCGTACAACCTTGCTATTATTGATATAATTGATCTTTTTGTTTCAGGTCCAGTCGTCGCTGTCGTCGGGAGGTTCACCGAGTACCGGAAGTGATCTTCGCTGCGGTCCCAGGTAATCCCCAAAATCTTTGTAGTGTTCTCTGTTTTCATATCTATTTCCTTTTTGTCCTTTATTTGTTCTGTTTCCTTTAGTATTTTGATGCCCTGTATATCTTTTGGATTGTCCTGCTTGTCCTTTGCTTTGTCCTGTATGTTCTGTTTGTCCTTTGCTTTGTCCTGTATATCCTTTTCCCGTTGAGCTTCATTAATGTTTATTTCGGAAAGTAATTCCTTATTATTAGTGTTCCACTTTTGTAGTTTGAAACCTCCTCTCAATAATAATTCCGACATTTGTTTATAAACTTCTACTCCTTCCTTGACATTAGAGCATCCCGTCATTAAGTCATCCATATAGAATGATTGTACTACCTTTGGTGCAGCTAAAGGGAATTCTTTGCCTTCGTCTACGCTGACCTGATTCAATGCTCTAACTGCCAAGTAAGGCGCAGATGCCGTTCCGAACGTCACGGTTAATAACTCAAAGTCTTTCATTACACTTTCAGGGTTTTCACGCCATACTATACGCTGATACCTAGTGTCTTCTTCAGCAATCCTGACTTGCCGATACATTTTAATGATATCAGCTACCAACACAATCGGGTGGATTCTCCAGCGTAATACTATATGACGTAAATCTGCCTGTAGCTTGGGTCCGATCATCAAAGTATCATTCAACGCGACTCCTAAGCTATTTTTGCTCGATGCGTTGAAAACGACGCGTACCTTCGAAGTCGTCTTATCATTTCTCACGACGGCGTGATGTGGAAGGTAAACAGCTTCATCCCTTTTATCATGGTCTTCATTTACAGATCGCATGTGTCCTAATTCAATATACTCGTTCATGACTTCTGAATAACTTTTCTTTAAATCTTTGTCCTTTGCTAACCTTTTCTCTAATGCCTTGAATTTTATTGCAGCTATGTGTCGTGAACTACCACCAATGCAACGCGGCTGGTCATCCCTAAATGGTAGTTTGACAACGTAGCGTCCTTCAGGTGTCCTCTTTGTTGTACTATTGAAAATGTCTTCGCATTTTTGTTCTTCTTCTGTCCACATTTGTTTTGTACTATTCATTTGTTCTTCTATTTCCCAAAACTTCTTCAACACATCATCTTCGTTTACTTGTGCATGCATCACCGATATTTTTGAAGTTTCATTATGAAACTTACCAGTACAGTCGTTAACTGAACCAGACAGGATCCAACCCAATGATGTACTTTGGGCTATAAGATTTCCATTTGGACTCCTTTTCACCCCATCCATCAAGATTTGGCTGAATGCATTGGCTCCCAACAAAAGATCAATTTTGTTAGGAGTGTTGAACTGCGGATCTGCAAGGCACAAGTCATGCAAATCTATCCAGTCAATAGATTCTATTTTTTGCTCTGGTAGAACAGATGTTATGTTGCTGAGGACATAAGCTTTGACCTGCATGTTAAAGTTTTTATCACTTCTCGATTTAAGATTGACGGTTACCACGTATTTTGAGGTGGCAGCTTTATCACCTCCTAAGCCAGTGATTGTGCCTCTGACTGGACTCTTCTTAAGACGCAGGAGCTGTGCCGTAGCTTCTGTGATAAAACACGCTTGAGAGCCTTGATCTAGTAGTGCTCTGACAACGTGGTTTCCACCAGATTCAGACTCAGCATTTACTAAAGCAGTGGCTAGCAACACCTGCCCGTTTCCGGAGACCTTACGTGTCGACAGACATGAAACTATTGGAGCTGCACTAGCTGCCGAGCTAGTACCTTCAACAGGTTCCTTGACTGTTGTACTGTTTGAATGTCTGTTGTCCTCTGGGTGTAAAAGAGAGTGATGACGTCTCTTACAGATCCTACAAGTAGTAGGTTTCTTGCATTCGTACACGGAGTGATTACTGCCTAGACAATTAAAGCAGATGGAATTTTTTGCCACAAAATCACGTCTTTGTGCGCATTCCTGTTTGGCAAATTTCTTGCAGAAGCACAGCTTGTGATTCTCAGAACAGAACTCACAACGCATTCCTGACACATTAGCGGCCAGAAAAGCCTTTGGTTTCGCATGAGGTCCACTGCCCTGCTGTACTGAAGGTTTTTTCGAATCTATAAATTCTAATGCACGAAAGCGACTTTCCATAAAACTCTTAAGTTGATCTAAAGTTGGCAACTCATTCGCATCTGAACCATTTGCGATATGAAGTTCCCATTGTTTGCGCGTTTCTGCATCGAGTTTAAACGTCACAATGTGGATAATGATAATGTCCCATGTGGTCACATCAACATCAATATTTTTTAAAGCACTCATACAGTCCATGGTGGTATCCAGTAGCTCTTTTAAACTTGACGCGGATTCTACACTCATACGTCTTTGTCCGAACAAGCGTTTTAAAATACAATTCGCCAAGTATTTTTTATTATTATAGCGCTTGTCCAATAGAGACCAACATTGACTGTAGTTTGCGTCCGTTATTGGGGTATGCTTAATCAGTTGTGCTGCCTCACCCGTTAAGTGAGACTTCAAATAGTGTAACTTTTGTACATTTTCTAGTGAGTTATTATTATGCACCAAAGATACAAATAAATCGCGAAACGCAGTCCACTCGGAATAGTGACCTGAAAAGGTCGGGATGGAAATTTGCGGAAGTCGAACCAATGAACTTGCGCTGCCCGAATTATCAGTATCCTTCTTTGAGTGTGACTCATTTTCAGTTGACATACACTGATTTAACGCAACTTTCATTAGTGACTTATAGACTAAATAATTGTCCTCCGCGTTTTCATACATTTCTTTGGTAACATATGTGGTCTTTTTTAGAACTGCCGGGTCAGATATTTCGTACAGTTTTGTATTATTTGATCTAAACAATGACCAATCTCTTTCTAAGTTTTCCAATCTTGCCTCGACATATTCCTTACTTATTCTCTCCTTAGGACTTTTTTTAAAATTGGACAATCCTTTTATAATAGAATTTTGTAAATCTAATTGTACATTTACTAGACCTTCCATTTTTCTGGTATCTTTAAATTACGCGCTTCTAATACAGTCTTTGATCTAAATAAACCTTGCAAAAACTCTAAGTCCTAAAATTTTCGAAATTTTTTACAAGTGTTTTGGTTTAAACAATTTGGTACAAAATCGGGCGTGGATTCCCCGTTCCGTCGTTTTTTACAGAATTATTCTAAGTCTTATTCTACTAACATGCACATGAAATTAAAGTATTAGAATCACTTATTTATCGTCTTTAAAATATCTAAGTTTTTTTAAACTGAATGAAAAAGTTCACTTTTGCTTGAAAGTTATTAAATGTTTGTACTCACGATTTTTTTCACTTCACTTCGATAGCTCCAATCAAATAAATTGACTTGACCTGGTTATCTCCAACTTCCTGGTTTGTCCTTGATTCTGCGGTCGTTGATCCCGTCGGTCGCTGGAATTCGTACTCTGCCAACAGCGTCGGTCGAACTCGCAGCTCTGCCAACAGTGTCGGTCGAACCCGCAGCTCTGCCAACAGCGTCGGTCGTTCCCGAAGCTTCGCCAACAGCGTCAGTTGCTCTTACAGCTTTGCCCACAGCGCCGGTCGGTTCCGCAGTTTTATCAACCGCAGCACCGTACCGAACGCACAGCTTCGCCGTAGCCACGGCAGTATCCGTACTCGGGTGTGTTGCAGCGATCCACTGCTAAGTACGGATACACGGAGAGACGCACAGAACCACAGCACTGCACTTGTCCTAAGCCATCCGGGCTCGTAGGACCTTGTAAATTGGAACCTTTTCACTGTTTGCACTACGCGAAATTCGCGGATACTATAGAAAGGGATTTAGGTATAAATCAAACAAACTATGTATCTGTTCTAAAGTAGGTTATAATCTGTGCCACGTTGACTTAGGTGACCTCGGATCGCGAACGAAACGCTTGCGCGATGCAGAGACATACAACGACATCTAGTTACATTTTGAAGCAACTTTGCATTGACCTTGATCATTGAAACGCTTGCGCGATGCAGAGACACACAACGACATCTAGTTTCCTTTTGAAGCAACTATGCATTAACATTGATCAGACGTCTTGTAATAAAATTGTGTAAGTAAGTTGGTAAGGTATATTGTACCTACCACAGATCTCTGTGAATGTTTATGTTCGCGCCACTTACATTGGCACTCATAATACCTTCCTACCTTCCTATTCCTATCATTTCTTGGCGACTATCTCTGTCGCTCATATCGTGGTATCCACGAGAAAACTGCTTGCCGCCGCAAGTAGTCTGCGATCGACCCTCGTCCTTCGCGGCTGCCGCTCTCGCCGAATCCAAAGTACTGGATCTGCTGCTCCTCTGTGGTGGTCCACGTGAATTCGACGCGAAAATATAAACAAAACCCGCTATAAACCCGCCGCGTAAACGCTCCTTGCCGACACGCACCAACCGCCAAAAATACAGTCCACTACATCGAACGTCATAACATCCTGAAGGAACAAGCAGCTTGGAGACGGACCCGAACCGAGGTGATTGCAGTTGCATGGAGACCAGGTTAGTCGCCAAGTTCCTTTGTACTACTCTTCTACCAGCCATCCTTCCCCCGCCATTGGAGGCGCGCTCAGCCTATACAGCTTAGCTGCCGCGCTAACATATTGTTGGTCCTCCGCCGCC
Organism: Campaea margaritaria; assembly: GCA_912999815.1. NCBI lineage: Eukaryota > Metazoa > Arthropoda > Insecta > Lepidoptera > Geometridae > Campaea > Campaea margaritaria. The sequence goes on from OU538801.1 coordinate 11,896,645, forward strand.
GGATCTTCTTTGGTCCTCCCGCTATTCTCTGGCCCCTCTTAGGCCTCATATAGTCCTCTTTATAACCGCCCGCAATTTTATATTGGTATTTTTACCAACGATAATTTCCTATAATTATCGTGTTCCCGCCCGCAATTACAGTTCAGATAGTACCCTGTACTATCCTACTACGCTCTTATATACTTATTTCGTGTATTCCGCATTCCTAAATAGTAAAAATAACGATTTTTCCGTAATTCTTAATTTTTATTAAAAAGTGAAGGTATTCCTAACGACCGCCCGTGCGTCTCCACGTGGGTATTCAATACGCCGCGCGCGCGGCAGGTAAATGCTGTAGGCAGTTGCAGTAAATTAGGAATTTCATACCTTATCTAGTTTTTTATACTTTGTTAAGATGGCTATGGCTACTCGTTCAAAAGACAAAGATAGTGAAGTATACGAGGACGCAAAAGCGCTCGATACGTTACAGATCGAACGTTTGACCTTGATAGGTAAACGTGACATTATATTTTCCCGCTTACAAGATATTTTTAACCGATCTTTAAAGGCTTTCACTGATGATACTGAGAAAGATTTATTTCTATGTGGAATGATCTCGTTAGACCGTTTACGCTCCGATTTCAATGAAATTGTGAACAAATTAAATGTCACCGAGTTGAGTCTCAACGCTTCGTACACGGTAAACTACCAATCTATAAACGTCTTCGAAGATATGTTTTGCCGTTGTCAGTTTGTTTATAATAAACTTAACCCGCCTTTAAAAACCGCTGATTTCAATGTTGCCCCGCAACGTAAATCCATCAGAATTCCTGAACTCGATTTGATGGTCTTCAATGGAGATCCGATGACCTGGAGGATATTTTATGAGTCATTCAAACGCACGATTCACGAAAATCCCGATCTCACTGATCACGAACGCGTCCAATATTTAATTAATAAATTGTCAGGCCGGGCCCTTGCAGTTTGTTCTGGTATCGTACCTAACGCTGATAATTATCCGATCATATGGCAGACGCTCGTCGATAGGTATAACGACAAACGTAACCTAGCCTCCGCTTATCTTGATCAAATGCTTGATTTTAAATCTTTTAACACCGCGACGAATAAAAACTTAGAATTATTCCTAGATAAATTCTGCACGGCTGTGTCAAGTTTGAAGTCTCTCAAGCTCGATAACGTGTCTGATTTTATTTTACTATCGCTCGCTTTGAAGAAAATAGATTCAAGTACTGCACGGTCGTTTGAAATGCACATGCGAGGTAAATCTATGCCTACATACAATGAACTTTTAAAATTCATCCGCGAACAAAGCAAAATATTGGAACGCACTACGACCGTTTCTCTTAGCCGCAGTGATAACAGGCCGCGTACTGCAAGGTCTACGCAGTCTTTTGCAGCATCATGCGTCACTCACTGTCCGCTTTGCAAACAAGCCGATCACGCTAACTTATATAGATGCCCTGCATTTGATAAGCTTTCTATCGACGACAGGTACAATTTTGTAAAACAAAGCAAAGGTTGCACTAATTGTCTAAGCACTACGCATATAAATACTGCTTGCAATTCTAAATTTAATTGCCGTTATTGTGGATGTAAACATCATTCTATGTTATGCCGCAAAGTATCATCTTCCCGTGAAGACAATCGCCCGTACCCTAGCGCTCCGTCACAGGCGCACGCGCCGCCTCCGCGCGCGCGAACTGGCAACTTCTCCGCCGCCGGGGATCACATGCCGCCTTCGGCATCGCCGCCGCCCGTCGCGGGCTCCGCTAGCGCTCAGCTGACGAACTTACCTACAACTGCTTATCAGTCATCACAACAACAGGTGTCGCTGTGTAATATACGCCCCGCTTCGCAGCCTAATGACACTACTTGTTTACTGGGAACCGTACAAGTTTATGCTACGGATTTAAATGGTCGCCGCCATGTAGTACGCGCCTTAATTGATTCGGCTTCCCAAAGTAACTTTTTAACTTCAAAATGTTGCGCTAAATTAAATTTAAAATGCAATAAGGTGACGAACACCGTTGTTAAAGGGATAGGTTCCGCATCTAACCCAATCAAGGGAGCAGTTTCTGCTACTTTATCTTCCCGCCTAAATGATAATTTTATTGCAATTGACGCCTATGTTATCGACCGCATAACAGACAATTTACCGGCAGTGAAAATTGACGTATCCTGCCTTTCATACCTGAACTGCCTGCCTCTGGCAGACGACAGTTTCGCTTCGCCTTCCGAGATCGACATACTTATAGGCGCGCCGCTCTTTTCTGAAATATTGCTATCAGGCCGCGCCGCTGGTCCGCCTGGTACTCCAACCGCTTTTGAAACCATTTTTGGTTTTATCGTAATCGGGACCGCTCCCGTTACTCCCGCTCATGTTACTCCCGCTCATGTTACGCCCGCTCATATTGAAACCGTTGTTTCTATCACTGACCCCTTGGTTGAAGATAGATGCCGCTCTCATATTTCCCTCTGTACCTTTACGGAAGGACCACGTTTAGATAATCTTGTCCAACGCTTCTGGCAGCTTGAAGAGGTGCAATGCACGCCGACTTTGAGCCCAGACGCTATAGAATGTGAACGCATTTTTACAAATAACGTTTCCCGCGATCCTACGGGACGCTATTCTGTAGCGTTACCTTTCTCCCGCGATCCCGCGACCGCTCTGGGTAATTCTTACCCTATCGCTAAAAAACGCTTCATGTATCTCGAACGTAAGCTCGCCGCGACACCTGCTCTGCGCTTAGAGTACGATGCTATAATCAAAGAGTACATTCAGAAGGGTTACATTTCACTGATCGACAATGATAGTCCTTTTACTGGATATTACGTGCCACACCACGCCATTGCGAGACTACAAAAAACAACAACTCGATGGCGTATGGTGATGGACGCCAGTGCTGAAACTGACTCAGGCCTCTCCTTGAATCAAGTTTTATATACCGGGGATAATTTACAAAACGATCTTTTTACAATCCTCTTGGATTTCCGCCACTACCCAATCGCTTTTACATCCGATATTAAACAGATGTACCTACAAATTTTGATAAATAAGGACCAACGCAAATATCAAAAATTCCTGTATCGATTCGATCCCGTTTTTCCGCTTGATACCTACCAATTCAACCGCGTTTGTTTTGGTCTACGTAGCAGTCCGTTCCTTGCGATGCGAGTGTTGCGACAGCTGTGCGCCGCCGACGGTGCCCGCTTCCCACTCGCAGCATCTCTTATCAGCGACAACACATACATGGACGATGTGTGCTACTCCATGCCTACTCTGTCTGCTTGTTTACAACTCAGAGACGATCTCCGCGAGTTGCTCAAGGCCGGGGGCTTCGATCTCGTCAAATGGGCTAGTAACTCACCCGCGCTCCTTGACTCCCTTCCCGTCTCTGCGTTAACGGAATGCGTTAAAAATGCGAAAAATGCGTTAACGGATCTTTTAAATTCCGACGAATATAAGAAGTCTATCTCAGATGAGTTATCAGCTAATCGCATACACTGGAAATTCAATCCACCGCGAAGTCCTCACTTCGGGGGGAATTATGAAATATATGTGAAAGCGTTTAAAAGTCATCTTCATAAGACGATCGGTTCACAGTTACTCACGTATGAGGAAATGTTAACCGTACTCACACAGATAGAATGCGTTATCAATTCTCGTCCTGTAACGTTATTGAGCGAAGATCCGTCTGAGCCGACCGCGCTGAGTGCTTCACATTTCTTAATGACCGCACCGCTGAAGCATTTGCCCGCTTGCACGATTCCCGATGAACCTGGACACTTATTGAAACGGTACGCTTTATTGGATCAAATGGTACAATCATTTTCCAAACGGTGGAAGTTGGAATATCTTCACTTACTTCAATCTAGAGGAAAATGGAATACACCTTCGAATCCCATTACAATAGGTTCTATTGTTCTTATTATCACTGATAATATTCCCCCGCTATCCTGGCCTCTCGGCGTCGTCGTGGCCACTCATGTCGGCGGCGATGGCATCTGTCGAGTAGCGTCAGTAAAAACGGCGACCGGCGTCTACCAGAGACCCGTCGTCCGTTTATGCATCTTACCTACCCAATAATTTAACCCCTTGCTCCCCGGTCAACCGCTATGTTATATTTAACCCGTTGACTGCTTAAGAGTTAACTCTTATTTTTATTTTTTTTTTTATTTCCCGCTTTCTTTTAAAAACCAATGGTTTTTAGGCCGGGGGCAAATGTTCGCGCCACTTACATTGGCACTCATAATACCTTCCTACCTTCCTATTCCTATCATTTCTTGGCGACTATCTCTGTCGCTCATATCGTGGTATCCACGAGAAAACTGCTTGCCGCCGCAAGTAGTCTGCGATCGACCCTCGTCCTTCGCGGCTGCCGCTCTCGCCGAATCCAAAGTACTGGATCTGCTGCTCCTCTGTGGTGGTCCACGTGAATTCGACGCGAAAATATAAACAAAACCCGCTATAAACCCGCCGCGTAAACGCTCCTTGCCGACACGCACCAACCGCCAAAAATACAGTCCACTACATCGAACGTCATAACATCCTGAAGGAACAAGCAGCTTGGAGACGGACCCGAACCGAGGTGATTGCAGTTGCATGGAGACCAGGTTAGTCGCCAAGTTCCTTTGTACTACTCTTCTACCAGCCATCCTTCCCCCGCCATTGGAGGCGCGCTCAGCCTATACAGCTTAGCTGCCGCGCTAACAGTTTATTTGGATTATAACAAAAAAATAATTAAATCTGAATTACCCTGTCGTTAAATAGTTGCCTTATTCGTCTTCTGAATAAAAAAAATAACGGTCGGTCGCTTTATCCCCGAAAAGCGGGACTGAGCCTGTAAACCGTAGTTTGCGTGGGCGAAATCGCGGGTAAAAACTAGTCTCTTATAATTATACACTTACGAAATACGTATGTACATTACCCACTTAGGTAGACGGTATCACCCGCATGATAAAAACATAATTACATATATATTTAAATTTGTTTATTATTCTGTATGAAATTACATCTATTCTTCGAGGTTCGGTCGGTTTCTCAGTGCGGCCTTAGAGCGTCCCCGCGGGCGCCTCCGCCGTCCAGTCCAGCACCAGCTTGCCTCGCGCGCCGCCCTCCGCCGCCCGCGCGTACGCCGCCGCCGCCTCCCACCACGGGAACGCGCGCTCCACCACCACGCGGAACTGCAACGCACGCACCGTCAGCAGAACCTCGGCGCCGCCACCGCCGCCGCCGCCGCCTCCCCCGCACTCACCTGGCCGCGTTCGGCGAGCTGTCGCAGCTCCTCCAGGTCGGCGGCGTTCGGCGAGAAGAACGCCCAGCGCACGTGCGGCGGGCAGGCGCCCGGGGCGGCGCCCGGCGCGGCGGCGGCGGCGGCGCGCCACGACTGCGCCGCCAGCTGCGCCGCCGCCGCCGCCGCGCCCGCCACCAGGCCGCGCGCGTCCGTCTCGCGCAGCAGCGGCGACGTCAGCGTCACGTAGCGCGGCGCGCGCGTCCCGCCCGCCGCCGCACCGGCGCCGCCCAGCCCCGCGCAGTCCAGCACCGCCGTGTACCTGCGCGGGCGACGGGTCACTGGGAGCCCGCGAGAAAGATCCGTCACCGCTCCGCCGGCGAGCGAGTACTCACGGGCCGGCTGCCTCCAGGCGCCGCTGCAGATCGGGCGCGTGGCGGTCGACCGCCGCCGCGGCGCCCAGCTCCAGGGCCAGCGCCGCCTGCTCGCCGGCGCACGCCACCGTGGCGGGCGAGCCGCGCGCCGCCAGCAGCTGCACCGCCGCCTGCCCCACGCCGCCCAGCCCCAGCACCAGCACCCGCGCGCGCTCGCCCCCGCCGCCCGCCCCGGCGCCCGCCGCCCGCAGCGCCGCGCACGCCGTCAGCGCCGCGTACGGCGCGCCGCCGCACGACAGGTCGTCCAGCGCCGCCGGCGCCGGGCCCGCCTGTACGAGTACTCTTATAATAGAGCGGGACAGGACGTAAAGTCTGACGATCGAAAAGAGTTCATTCATTTAAAAAAAACGAGCGCGGTCCCCGGCGCGGTGCCCTCACCCAGGAGTCCCGCACCAGCGCGTACTGCGCGTGCGCGCCGGTGCGGTGCGGCGGCACCACGCCCCACACGCGGTCGCCGCGCCGCAGCCGCGAGGCGGCGCCCGCACGCTCCACCACGCCGACGAAGTCCCGGCCGCAGACCAGCGGGAGCTCCAAGCCGCCCGCGCCGTCGGCGCCGCCGTCCAGTGCCCGCAGCGCGTTGAACGCGCGCGCGCCGTAGCCGCCTGCGACACGCGCTCGTCAGCCGCCGGCCGCGCCCGCGGCGGGGCGGGGGCGGCGGCGGGCTCACCCGTCATGGCGACGTCGATGGGGTTGATGCTGGCGGCCCGCACGCGCACCAGCAGCTGGTCGGGCGCCCGCAGCGCCGGCACGCGCGCCGCGTCGAGGCGCAGGTCGGCCGCGCCGCCGTACGCGTGCACGCGCCACGCCCGCATGCGCGCCGCCCCGCCCCGCGCGCCGCCAGCCGCCGCCGCCGCCGCCGCCGCCGCCGCCGCCGCCGCCGCCGCCGCCGCCGTCGCCGCCGCCGGTGATATCATCGCGTGCAATCGCCCGTATTGCCACCCCGCCGATTCTGAAATGCGAATATGATCGGGCGAGGCGAATGGAAGTTGAGAGATAAATAAAAAGTAAAAATAAATAAAATAAATGGTAAGGGATAACTGATAAGGGATAAGGGACGAGGGAGGAGGGACGAGTGACAAGTGACAAATGATAAATCCCTACTTATATTATAAATGCGAAAGTAACTCTGTCTGTCTGTAGCTCTTTCACGCCTAAACTACTGAACCGATTGAAATGAAATTTGGTACAGATATAGTCTAGATCCTAGAAAAGGACATAGGGTACTTTTTGTTGCGAAAAAGCATTCTAAGGGTTTGAAATAGGGGATGAAAGTGTGTATGGAAGTTTCGTCATTTTTGAAGCTAGAAGCTAGATTTTTATTTTTTAGGCTTTTGATTAGATATAAATAAATTTGGCATTAAAGGTTTGTAAATATTTACCCTTGAGGGGGTATAATAAATGTAGGTGATGAAAGTATGTATGGAAATATGTAAGGTTTCGGCTAAACCTCTGCACCGATATAAAAAAAATATTTTACTAATGGAAAGCTACATTGACAGAGAGTAATTATATTTTATTACAATAATATTATGTTTGATGTCAAATTTGCGCTATGCGCCACCTAAAAAAATTGCTCTTGCTAGCGCTTGGCGTGTCAACAGTTCCTGAGGTCTCCTGCAGAGACAAAACACGTGCCGTATTGCTGTCAGTCAATGTTAGATGGGAATTTGGGAAGGAGTAAGTATGGGGTTATTTGTTTTTTTTTTTCAGTTTTTAACTATATTTTTGCCATAGGTAGGAGTAAAATAGATAAATAAGGCAATGGCAGTATCTATTTATTTAACGTTAGTTTAATTCAGGAACGGGGTGGTACCATATAGTTGCTTGGGTTTATAGATAAATAAAAGGTTGCCTTTCAAACAAAAAGGTTAGCTAGAAGGGTGTTTTTTCTTAGGTAACAAGTAAGGGATATAGATATTCAACCGGAAAGATTTACCATACGGGTTAGGTCTCCAACAAAGTCCTATCATACATTCACCTGACAACTTGGGCGGAATTAAAACTATACAGGGTGTCCCACGGATATGCCACATGGAGGGAAAGTACCTTGAATATTGTAGATGGAAAATTTTACTGAAAGAAGACAACAATTTAAACTGCATTTGTAGATATTTAAATAATAACATGGTTGAACCGGGAATCCAACCCGTTACACGAGAAAAATAATCACCCGGTAGCTTTATCATACTGATCTAAAGGCTTCATCGTAAGGATTATTTTTTCTTTCTGTGGAATAATAATCTACACGGGTAAACCACAGGATGCTGCTAGCAGATACATTATTATTTACTAAAACAATAATTAATTAGTCTGTGAAAATATAAAAGCAAAAAGTGTATTGTTGGGAGCGCTATGTTCAATAATTATTACTGTACACGCTATGTTAAATTTAACTGGACTGATTCCATGTGGAGTGTGTTATTAAGGTAGGTATCAGCTATCCAGACCAGTGCAACTCTATTAAGTAAGGTGCTTATCCATTTTAGCTATCCTCATCGGTAGGTAGATCTATATATAAATCTTGATAATTATGGTGAGAATAATATTCTAGGATATTGATCTCCTTCTAGTTTTCTACCAAGGAGGAATATACTAGCCCGTTAGACTACATATTCTTACTTACAGAATATTATTAGTACTGCTCTCACTTTTATTGTTTATTTTTTTTATTCATGCATACACTTTTTTGCTTGGTTTGGTATAATGGTCATAATCATAATAGATGTTTTAATCAATCAGTAATTGTGGTGACAATGACAATTGAGTGGCATTGACAATGAATGTGTTATATCAATGACAAACACATAAGTGACACTGATTGGTTGAAATAAATCAACGTCAGCTCCATAGATTTCTTTATCTATTTAGACTTCGCGCATTTGTTCATTTAGCAAGATTGATGTTAAAGATAAACCACTGTAAAGTGTACATACATAGGTTCATACATGAGGTACTTCTAATACTCGAGTTTTTTGTGAAACAATTAAAATGTAGATTCCAGTTTTTTATTGTATTATTCACATGGCACCCCTAAAAAAACGAGTACATGGACTATGTACTCGTTTTTTTAGGGGTGCCTGTACTTCCTTAGATTTACTATAACTATAATCTGTGGAGTAGTAATTTTTTCTTTGGTATTATATTCTGTGGTATAGTGTGGTGTTCCGGCTGTTCGTTTCGTTCACCACTGGAGTTGAATGTTGATTGTTATTATTTTTGTAAGTGATGTGAATTATTGTGATTTGTGAATCATGTAAATGATTATATTTGTGAAAAATAAATGTATAATTCTTGCTCAGATTTTATTAAACGAATTCGCGTCTTAGTCGTTCAGTGAAATCGAGGGAAGCCGATCAGAAAAGGATATGTGTCGTAGAGATGAGCGGCGTGTTATCGCGGAGTAGAGTGAGCTCCGAACAGTTGGACCTGCTGTTGTCGTTTATGGAAGAGCACCCCGACTTTGCGGCGGGAAAGCTCTCCGTATACTCGCGCTTCACGTCAAGCAAGCTGTGGCGGCTGCTGGCCGAGCGGCTGAACGCAGCGGGCGGCGACAGCGGTGGCGCACACAAGTCCCCGGACAAGTGGTGCCGGGTCAGTGCTCAGTGCCAGTCATACAGTAGTCGCCGTTCCATTCTCTAATGACGCCTTATCTCCCGATTCTGTATATCTAGTGCTGTTGAGAATTAGTTGAGGTCGGTTTTATGCTATTTTATGTATAACTCTATGACACCTACTTTCCTAAACTTTGACTTGATTACCGCAACACCTATCAAATCCATAGAAAATTAAGCCAGACACCAAACTAAACTTACAGTACAGCACTCTTTGGAATCAGGCGATTGATCTAATGAATTACAGCAAAATCACACCAAATATAAAATTAAGTTGTATAAGTATAGGTACTTCCTTTCCAGCAGTCAAAATGTTAACACATTCAGTGCTGAAAACAACTGTTGTGTTTGTTTTGTAGAATACATGGAGTGTGCAGAGCCACACCCTTAGCTAGCCAAACATATCGGCTCAGCAGTGAAAGTGTTAAATATAAGCCAATTTTTGTTCTTCTGCCACCCAACAGTTGCTGGTATGAAAGCGAGCGAAAGAGCGTTCAAGTATTATGTAACAATTTTTGACCCCCTTTTCCGCCCATATACTGCACTGTAATGTTCTTCTGTAAAACCCTCTCCCCCCATAGTAAAACGTTATGTAACCACCACCAAGTGACCATTTTTACCTGACAATTATGTGTCACAATTATGTGGCGTGTACCGGGAAGTCGCTAATATTGTTACTGTTTAGAATTGCGTTAATATGATTTATTAAAATTTGAAATGTCTCATTCATACATTTTTACTACTAACCCCCCCCCCCCCCCCCCCCCCCCCCGTAACGCATTTTAACGTTTCAGAAAAAAAATTTAGAAAAAATACCAAAGACGGAACAATAAAAAGTCCATTTTTATATTGTATGCAATGCATGTTGAGTTTGCACCTAGAAAGTCGCTCTGCAAAACATATTATTTCCATTGTATCATACCCCACAGAAATGTCCATAAATAAAAACAAAAAGAAAAAAAGGTATATGATCTTGTTCTTACGCCTCCTTGTGTTGTTGATTGCAGTACTGGGCCGACATCAAGTACAAGGCGCGCAAGAAGGCTGCGGCGGCCGGCGCGCTGGGCGACCTCTCCACGGCCGAGGAGCGAGTTCAGAGTATATTTAACAGTGCCGGTAAAGAGTGTGAGTGTCTTTTTTAATGTGTTGTGAATAACATCTTTACAAGAATATACTGAATTAATAAAACCGCATTGCAATCGGTTTAGTAATTTTTATGTTAACAGACACCATTCAAGAAAATGTTAAATGTTTTTCAACTATCTCAGACATACTTTTTGCAGTTTGCTTTGTTTGTACTCATAAACAGATGTCAGAAAATTATTGTCTCAGTGAAGTTATTAGTAGCTTTAATTAGACACCTCATTCAATAGGTCCCCCTATTGAATGAGGAGTCTAATGAAAGCTCATTCAATAGGGGGACCTATTGAATGAGGTGTCTAATGAAAGCTATTTATAACTTAACTGAGACAATCTTTTTTGAGATTGTTGAACTCCTCGATTACCCTCAAAAATCACGGATTTTCAGGAGTCGTGTTTAAGTTATCCGGTTCCGAGTGCCCATCATCTTTTACGAAACAAATTGAATAAAGCGGATAATAAAATTAGCGACCGAGGGCGCGGTCCGTGTTACAGCAAGCGGCGGCGGCGGCGGCAGCAGCGGCGGCGGCGGCGGCGGCGCCGGGTCGGACGACGAGCGTAAGCACACGCCGCTGGACGACGACATGTGCTCGGAGGCGTCGCCGGGCGGCGGCGGCGGCGGAAGCGGTGGCGGCGGCGACGCGCCGCGCCTCGCAACCGAGGAGCTGCTGGCCGAGGCCGCCATGCGCAGCGCGTTGGCCGCCGAGAAGCAGGCCGAGGCCGTGGCGCAGGTGCGTCGCACTAAGTGCCATACGGAACCCGTCACCCTCCAGGTCACCGGCCGGAGACAAAACTGAGTTTTCGGGGTCCGGCAGTGAAGTACTTTTACCTTAATGGTTTGGTGTATTTAATACTAGCTGGGTCTCGCGGTTTCTCCAGCTTTCATTATTATCCCACAGGAACCGTTCATTTTTACGGTATAAAAAGTATCCTATTCCAGAACCAGAAGTATTTGTATCCAAAATGTCATCAAAATCCGTTCAGCAATTTTGGCGTAAAGAGGGAACAAGCACACGAACACGTACACGCAAAACACACGTCCGGCGACAGGGGATCGTTTTGGACTTAGTTGTAGAACTTTGTATTTTTTTCGTTTTAATAAACATAAATTATAAGTATGTAAGGGCTTTAAATAAAATACAATTAAACGTAACAAATGCCATTAATTGTTATTCTTATATCTAAATTCTAACTCGGGTCCGCCGCAGTGGAACCCATGATCTTCGAATCACGGGATCGAACATACTTTATTAATTCATATTTCGACTAGTACAATAATTAGTAATTCTCTTGAACATTATCTTGGAAGCTCGAAATCAAAATGATTTATAAATTATTTAAAAATCATAGAACAGTTTAGCGACGCCTAAAATCCATCCATCGCACTTATTTCGCGTTCACAAATAATCGTTTGCACGGTGCTGTTCACCACGGATACTCGACTAGACCGTGCCGCGACTTTCGGTGCAGGAGAGGGGGATCGCTCTCTCTCTCCTCCGTCGCCAAGTAAATTATTTTACCGGCGCGGCGCGGGGAGAAAGAGAACGATCCCGAAGAGCCACATGTCCGTCCGTCGGCGCGGCTCCGCTCGCACGAGTGCTCTCTCCGCAGGCCGTGGACCTGCTGCGCGAGCTGGTGGCGCTACTTCGCGAGCGCGGCGCCGCGGCGCACGCCGAGCACCTGGCGCCGCTGCACCATCACCGCCTGTGAGCCAGCGCGGCGCCACCACCGCCCGCCAGCTAGCGCAGCCCCGCGAGCGCCGCGGCGCGCGCGTACGTGGCGTCGGCCCGCACGCGCGCCCGCGCCGCTCCGTGGCGCAGCACGTCCCGCAGCAGCGCCGGGCGCGCGCGCAGCGCCTCGTAGCGCTCGCGCAGCGGCGCCAGGTGCGCACACAGCGCGTCCGCCACCACGCCCTTGTACTGCGCGGTCGTCAGCCCGTCGACCTCCTCGACGACCTCCTCGGTCGTCTTGTCGGCGGCGAGGCAGTGGATCGCGACGAGATTCGACACGCCCGGCCGCGCTTCCGGCTCGTACGTGACCTGCGGGCGACGCGGCGGTGAGCGACGGTGGCGCGCGGCGAGGGGCGTCCGGCGCGAGCTAGGACTCACCTGCGGCGTGAAGTCGGTCACCGCCCTCCGGATCTTCAGCCGGATCTCGTCGTCGGTGTCCGTGAGCAGGATCCGCGACTTCGGGTCCGAGTCCGATTTGGACATCTTCCGCGTCGGGTCGCGCAGGCTCAGCAGGCGGTCGCTCCCGTCCTCTGCAACGGAGAGCGGCGCGTGAGAGGCGCGGGGGGCTGGCGCGGGCGGCGCCGGCGGGGCGTACCGGCGAGCAGGGCGCGCGGCGCGGGGAAGGCGGCCCCGTAGCGGTGCGCGAAGGCGCGCGCCAGCTGCGAGGCGAGCTGCAGGTGGCGCAGCTGGTCGCGGCCCACGGGCACGTGCGTGGCGCCGTGCAGCAGCACGTCGGCCGCCTGCAGCACGGGGTACAGCAGCAGGCCCAGCGGCACCTCGCGGGCGGCGGCGGCGCGCTCGCGGTACTGCGGCAGCTGCGCCAGGCGCGCCTGCGTGGCCACGCACGTGAGCAGCCAGCACAGCTCGGCGTGGCGCGGCACGGCGCTCTGCGCGAACAGCGTGGCGCGGTCGGGCGCCGCGCCGGCCGCCAGCAGCAGCGCCGCCGTGTCCAGCACGTGGCGCCGCAGCGCCTCAGGGTCCTGCGGAGCGCCAGTGTCGGTTGACGCCCAAAACGCAGAAGTCGGTCGACGCGTCAATTTTATTTTGAAACGACGATGGATTGTCGTCTGGTTTATTTAATGTCGATCGCCTGGACGGTTTTGAAACTACCTGCTAGGTATTTAGAATATTTTTACTGGAATTATTACTTTTATAAATGAAAAAAGAAATGTTTGATTTGATCATTATGAACTTTCTATTTCGTTTAGAATGATTCACACCAAAATTTCTTTCGATTTTGATTTTTGTTTCTATGTTTTGCAATAAGCTGTATTACATAATGATCACACTATTTTATTTCTTAGATGATTTATATATAAATTCTAAAATACTTCAAAGTAAAGGGATGTTACTAGTGTTGGTGACCTTCAGTCCTAAATCTTGCATGGCACTGCACTGGGCTCATTTTATGTGTGCTGAGAATCATTGGTTCTTAACACTTTGACTGCTGAGCCGTTTTGCTTGTCTAGGCACGCGCTATAGTGTTTTCCCATACAACAAACACAATAGTTGTGTTTTGCTGTACTCATGGCAAGTTATGAAAAACACGACAGTTGTGTGCTCAGCAGTGAAAGTGTTAAGCCCAGTAAAAACATTCTAATGTGTTATCATTAAAAACTGATAATGTTTTATTTTTCAAATTACAGTGTGAATCCTTTAATAACGTCTTTCAATATAACGTAAAACTTCTTTTAACATAGAAGTTATTTCCATTTGGTTTTTTTACCTTAAAAGCACATACAATGATACTCTTTCAAGCGCAACTGCTATCTTCTATTATGAAGAAATACTGTAAATTTATTTTATCAGTATCATTGAGGTATTTTACAAAATACCTGAGACATTGTATCTTTTTTTTTTAATTGACTGAGTGATGAGACTATCAAGTCGTTCATCTGATGGTAAGTACTATGCTTGCTCATAACAGTTATAGTGCGACCCGTCTGTTCTAAAGTCGTGTGATAATTATACACAGTAATTTCACTGGAAACAGTACCTTTCAAACAGAAACAGTAATGTTTGCATACTACTGCTTGGTGTATGAATATCTAGCATAGGCCACACCCACACCCAGACCCAGACCCCAGGAGGACTCTTCCAGAAGAAACCTACCACTACTAACTACATGTTTCACTGCCCTGGGCCCCTACATAGCACACGGAACAATAGAAGGTGGCTTCAGAATCCCACAGTCCCAAAGTCCTTGTGAATATATGGACCAGAACTGCGTTGCACGCCATCGGACCCTAACCGATGCATCCTACAAATATTTTAGCCCCAGTTGGTGACCTGGTGAGAGGTGAGCGAGTGCAGGTCAGCGATGAAGAGGGTAAGGTCCTCGCCCTGGTCCTGCAGAAGCACGCAGCGCCGCACGGCGCCGAAGTAGTTGCCGATGTGCATGGTGCCGGTGGGCTGGATGCCGGAGACCACGCGCCGCGGCCACGCGGCGTCGTCGTCCGCCGTCGCCACCTCCGCCTGCAACACCACCATCGAGCGCCGTCTCTGAGCCGGTATATTCTGTTGTTACGCCGAGAGCTCTACTCGCTTATTTCGTAAAATTATTCTCTTGCATTCTTTGGAACTAATCGATCGCAGAGTATTATGAAATCAATGTAACCACTAAACTTTTTAAAATGTTAACCGGCCGACGTCCATAAATCATAAGATAAAAATTAAATTGTAACTTCAGCAGGTTATCTTCGATCGAATGAGCACCTTATCGCTATAACTACGAAGGAAAGTGTTGCGGTGGAGATTCTGCATACATCGTTTGCAGTATACTATGCTCCTTTTTACAAATTCCATTTTAAAAGATAGTAATTCTATCAATAAATAATTTTCTGTATTTTTTATTGATATTTTTATTTTCGTAAAGGAACGACGTAAGGATTAGGGAGAGTGATGTCAAACTGTCAATTCTCAAATAATATGTCAAATGTCAATGCTGACAGATGCCAGATGAGTGTTGCTATCGTAAAAATCTGAACTCCTGTGCAGCAGTATACTACATTAGTGCACTATACCTAAAACTAAGTAGTAGGTATGTCTTTATTCCCTGTTGCGCGTGCCGTTTCGTTTTCGGTATAATTAGAGTAAATAGTTAGGAACCTTGTTATTCTTCCAAAATAATTATAATAATTATTGTCACATCATAATAAATCCCCCGTAGTCTATACTCTGATAGGCACTGGTGATAGCTGCTGGTACTCCATGTTGGTTGCCATGGCTACGAAATAATAATATTAGACCAAACTTTTTATTGACAAAATATGAAAATACGTTTTATGTAAAGATAGTATTATTTAATTATTGGCACTAGGCAAGTATACATTATAATTTATAATAAATGTAACTGTATTTTTTAAGAGAACATAATTATTTTTATACCTAGCTATACATAGCAAAGAAATACAAATTTCAATGAAATATAATTGCTCAGAATACCGAAAGACCTATAATTGTTATCTTTTTTTAAAAGTGATCTGTCCGTGATTGTATTCTCTTTGGCTAAATATCTAATAATTTTGGTACTTAGTTTGCCTTTTTCATATTTTGTCATTAAAAAGTGTATCTGGTATATATATAAGTATTCAATCTTAAATAATGATTATATAGGTATGTTTAAAAAAAGACCGAGTAATGGAAGTGTGACCGAAGAGAGTAAATAAAGCGTGAGTGCGGCGCGGCGGGGTGGTGGTGGGGGCGGGGCAGGCGGAGATGAACCGGTACGTGGTGCTGCAGCAGCTCGGCGACGGCACGTACGGCTCCGTGGCGTTGGCGCAGCGCCGCGACTCCGGCGAGAAGGTCGCCATCAAGCGCATGAAGCGCAAGTACTACTCTTGGGACGAGGCCATGAGTCTGCGCGAGGTCAAGTCGCTCAAGAAGCTGAACCACCCGAACATCGTGAAGCTGCGCGAGGTAATCCGCGAGAACGACACGCTGTACTTCGTATTCGAGTACATGCGCGGCAACCTGTACCAGCTGATCCGCGACGCCGAGCGGCCCTTCGCCGAGCCGGTACTGCGCAACATCGCGTACCAGGTGCTGCAGGGGCTGGCGCACATGCACCGCCACGGGTTCTTCCACCGCGACCTCAAGCCGGAGAACTTGCTGTGCTGCGGGCCCGAGCTCGTCAAGATCGCGGACCTGGGCCTGGCACGCGAGGTGCGCTCGCGGCCTCCCTACACGGACTACGTCTCCACCCGCTGGTACCGCGCGCCCGAGGTGTTGCTGCACGACACGCGCTACGGCGCGCCCATCGACCTGTGGGCCCTGGGCTGCATCGCGGCCGAGCTGTACACGCACCGCCCGCTGTTCCCGGGCAACTCGGAGATCGACCAGCTGCACCGCATCTGCGCCACGCTCGGTGCGCCCGACCCCGAGCTCTGGCCCGAGGGCTACGCGCTGGCGGCGGCGTTGCGCTTCCGGTTCCCGGCAAGCGCCGGAGTGCCGCTGGCGCGTGCCGTGCCGCCTGCCTCGCCGCCCGCGCTGGCGCTGCTGGCGGCGCTCTTGCGGTACGCGCCACGCGACCGCCCCACCGCTCCGCAGGCGCTGCGGTGAGTCTCACTCCTTATGCGAGCGCCGCTCTCCGTGCCGCCGCCCGCTCTGGTGCTTCTGATGGCGCTGCGGGGATTGCCTTGGCGAGCGCCGGCACACCGTTAGTGCCGGCCGCCCGCCCCTTCAGACAAAATGACAGTCCCGAATTTTAATCCTTGTCTTATTATTTTTTCAGATTTCCATACTTCGCTGTCGGTGCGGCTCTGGTTATGCCACCGCCTGCGTCTCGTGCGAGGAGGTACTATTATTACAATATTAATATAATATTAAAATACTATTTTCGTTTGTTTTTTATTTTATTTGGGTGGACAAGCCGGAACTAATTAAGTATACCTACGTAGTAAGTACCTATACCTATTTGTATGGTGCCAGTTCGACATAATTACATAATAATAACATTGTATTATGTACCTCCGGCACGGTGTGGTGCATCTACTCGGAAGATGTATTTTTTTAATATTATGATTTAAATTTATATTAATTTATGGTATTACGCTATAATTGCAACACTGCACGAGCAAATGACCATATCCGATAATACAGGAGCGGCGCGGAGATGTCTATGGCGAGCGCGGCGCGCAGCCCGGCGCCGGCGCCGGCGCCTGCACCGGCGTCGGCGGCGGCGCTGCACGTGCTGCCGTTCATCGCCTCGCAACCTCTTCTTCGCGATCGTTTCGCTGACATACTCGGGTAGGTATGATATATTAGATTAACTAGCTCCGCTCTGCGGTTTCACATGCATAATTTCAGTTTTCCCGCAATAACTCTGCATTCCCGGATCAAAAACAACTATGTTACTAAAGAATAGCTACAGGTTCATCATCATCATCATCAGCCCACACTCGTCCACTGCTCGTAGGCCTCTCCCAATGAACGCCCCTGAGCCAGATCTTCGGCTTTCCTCATCCAGTCCTTGCCAGCCGTCTTCTGCAAGTCGTCACTCCACCGCCCACCGGCGGCGTCCTACACTACTTTTGCCCGAACACGATTTCCACTCTAGAACTCGTCTACCCCATCTAACTGCAGATTGCAAAAACACAACACACGACAAACACCGAATAATACTTTTTCAGTTTTTCCCAAATTTTCCAATTTTGCGGGCAACTTTCTTAATTTTTTCTTTCATAAAAACCATCTCCTGACAGTAATAAAAACTAAATTAAAGCGTGTAAAAAAAGAAGTCAACCATGCGTCTGAGCCGCGCGCCACGGTACCTCGTAGAGCTACTTACGGCAGCCGGCTGGCGGGCGTTTGCACAGTTGCGCACTCCTTCAGGATCGCCTGCCTTGCAATTAATGTGCGCGTGGTACTTTATTTAAACTTATGATATCTCCTAAGATATTCGTTAAATACAAATGATGTTAAGGGCAATTTTGTTCAAAATTAAATACTTATAATAAATAACGTATTTATTTGAATAAGGATTAATATCATGTTTATGAAAACACCTTTGCAAATAATGCATGATTTTAGAACAAATTTGATTCCCATATAAAAGATTATAGTGAATTAACCTTAAAAGATAGACATATGCTATCGCGGACCTTTTTTTTAGAACTTTTAAAGCGGAACAATTTTGTCATAACTTTAACCGTTTACGCAGCGCACGCAACGCACGAAGCAATATTTTTTTCCTGTTTTTGACACATTATTTATTGATGCTCCGCTCCTATTGGTTGTAGCGTGATGTCATATAGCCTATAACCTTCCTCGATAAATGGACTATTCAACACAAAAATAATTTTACAATTCCAACCAGTAGTTCCTGAGATCCTAGCGTTCAAACAAACAAACTCTTCAGCTTTATATATTAGTATAGATTAATGACGATGTGTACGATCATTGCTTTGTTCGGTTCGCGTAATTACGAACCCCATTGGAACACAGACATCATCTCATCTGTAGCGCATTCACATTTAGTTGCTTATAATGGTAGACTTGTAAACATCTCGAGTGTACTACTTATTATGTATTCCGTGGTCCTGGTCAGTCCACAATTCGCTAGGTACCAAACTCAAACTCAAACTCAAATCATTTATTGTAAATAGGCAAAATATTGCACTTTTACACGTCAAAAAAATAATATCTTATACATAAGTATAGAAATACAAAAAAAATAAGTCAAATTTTATGATCTACGAAACTAATGATTATTATCTAATTATGGTTTGAGTTAGAAAAAGGATTCAAGTGGTGACTCATGCCTGAGTCTCGCACAGGAAAAGGAAAACTCCATTGACTCTACCAGTGCTTCGGAAATACGCCCGTTAGAGAAGATAGCACCTAGAAACTCTACGGCGATGTCATTTTTTTAAATTTTAGTCATTTTTTTTTAAAGCCATAATATACAATATAAAAATAAATTATTCTATTGACAATATTATGATATACCATCATTACCAAACTATTAAATTACATTATTGAAATTGTATAAATTACGTTACTTATCATTATCATGGAGATTGGGACATTGAGGCCATGCATTTTTGTCTTTAACATAGTCATTAATAGTGTAATAGGCTTTCTTTATGAGATTAACCTTAATAAATGTTTTAAACCTCTGCATGGGCAATTGATCAATTCCCTCTGGTAACTTATTATAAAAGCGTATACAGTTCCCCATAAATTAACCATTAACCTTCTGCAACCGAAATCTAGGTACATTCAGTTTATTTCTATTTCTAGTATTAAAGTTATGAATATCGCAATTTTTGACAAAGTTGTTGATATTTTTCCGAACGTACAATAAGTTTTCATATATGTATTGACAAGCCACTGTAAGAATATTGATCTCTTTAAATCGTTCCCGGAGAGAATCGCGGAATTGCTCTCTTCTGTAGCACAAATACTGTTTGGATATCCGCGGCTTTACCCCACAACAGAATACCATATGACATAATGCTGTATGACATAAATACCTATCATATCACTTCCTATACTACCTATATACGAGTATACCTACTTATCAACCAAAGCAATGGGGATGTGTGCTCTTTCTGTCTACAAATTCCCATTATGTAATCATGTAGGCTCGCAATGAACAGCACGCACTCGAACCTAGGGTTAGTACTATTTATTCTGTGCTAAGATACTCAATAAAAAAAATCTCTAAGTAAAACCGTGATTCCGACATCGGTAAGATACTTACCTCCCTTGTAACTAAAACTTTTACAGTTCGTAAATAAAACATGTCCAATAATGGTAACCAACCTATTTTTTATACGAAAATTTACCAAGGGCGACTCGCTCGACTCATAGTCTACTGTTTACTCCAAAATATTAAAATAGTTTCAGTTACTTATTTAGCTAGTTAATTTTTAAAAGACTCGTTAAATTCCTAAACTCCTAACTAAAAAAAACTGTGTAATTATTAGTATGTATGTATTGATATTTTGACACTGATGTCAACTAGGTCAACCCTATTCCTGCTCTCTATCTTGTCCATCCAAAGGTTGTCTGGCAGTGATCGCTTTAAGCGAGAAGATCGCCCATTGTACCTATAATTAAGTTATGTTTCTTTTTTTGTATATGTGTGTTTTATACAATTTGGTGTCAATAAAGAGTAATCTATCTATCTGGTGAGAAAACAAACACAGATGTGAAGTTTTACTTCCAATGTTCAAATTGTTAACGTTCTAAGTTTGTATGCCACCTCAAAGTATCAACGATTGATGGAGAATGAGAATGGATGGAATGGAGTTTTGAGACTTGGTATTTTTTACTTGTTTTTATCGGATATTTCATATAAAGGTTTTTCTATTTATTTCACTGAGTGACGAGACGAGCAAGTCGTCACCTGATAGTAGGCGTTACACCTGCCAAGCGTTACACCAGTCACAGTACTACCAGCAACCACCACCCAGAGCCCTACATTGCATAACCCTGCGCTCGTCACACTAAGACATCGGCTCTTAAGTCTGATATGCCCAGTAATTTAGCTGGAGACAATGCCCTTCAAACCGAAACAGTAATGTTTCCACACTGCTGCTCGGCGGATGAATATCTGGCAAATGTGTGGTACTTCCCCAGGCGGTCTCTTGCAGAAAAGGCCTCCCACTACAAGGTAAAAGTCTCGTATTCTCCCAGTAGCCACAAAATGAGTCGTTAGATCGACTGGAAATATAGTTAGTGTCGGTCGTCCGTCCGCAGAGGCGAGGTGGTGCACGAGGCAGGCGCGGGCGCGGAGCCGCCGCTGCGGCGCGTGGTGGGAGCGGGCGGCGGGGGCCCGCGCGCCGCGGCGGTAGCGCCGCCCGCCGCCGCCGCCGCCTATCTCGGCGCCGCGCGGTACGTTGCCGGCTCGCGCATCGACACCTCCCTGTTCCGTGCGCTTCCCCTCTCCACACATCGGGGTGAGTGCCGGTGGCCGTCGGTGATGTACGGACTGCGTAGCATGAAGTTGCAGGCTCGATGCTTGCGTAAATATTTGTGTAGACCTCGGGTAGGTGTTTGTGGAACCGGGTGTACACAATTAGGTACAGTAACCGACGTTGGATCAATTGTTGCAGAAGCGGCCGCAGTCGGTAGCGGCGCCACGCGCGTGGACTGGGCGGCCAAGTACCTGCGCTGAGCAACGCAATGTACCGCGCCACGCGCGTGGGCTGGGCGACCAAGTACCGGCGCTGTACCGAATCGCCACTGGAGCGCGACTCGCGCGTGTGCTGGATGGGCATTGGGCAGCCAAGTACCTGCGTGCGCTGAGCGGCGCGGCCCGTCCATAGATGCGTTATCCACGCGCTACTAGTGAGACGCCTCCCGACCGAATGGGTTTGGTTCCTTCAGGATTTGTCGTGTAGAAAGAGAAAACATCGAAATCCACTTGTTCGATGCCATTGTTCTTGTCCGCAGTTGCTCCAACATGCCATTTAAACGATAGACTATAATAATTATTGTATGTGGATGAAAGAATTGGAATGAAAATTATTATTCCGGTAATAAGCTTACTATTTTAAACTGTAAATAAATAATTCCCCTTAGGCCGTCCCCCTCGTGGGGATTTCCGGTAAACAGATTCCTGAAATTCCCCCACATAGCGCGAAATTCGATAATATCGCAGGCGCTTAGGAGATGTTGTAATAACACGCGCCCGATCTTACACACGGCAGCGATAATATCGCTGTGATTGAAGGTGGGTAGGGAAGCGGAACGCATTATCGGAATAACGCTGCGATATTATTGCGCTAGCTTAATGTGTCTCGAGGCTAAAATTAAGTGGTAACATGTACCAATGTAGCAAGTTTTGTTTAATTATTTTAGGATGTTCAGAATAAATGTATTTTTTTGCATTATTTCTATCCTTCCACTGGTATCTTTTTCTTGTTAGGTCAATTTCCACCAAAGTAGAGATGCGGGAAGAGAAGCTATACATGTATACATATAATTATATTCTGTGGATGCTTCCCAAACAACCAATGGGATTTAATTATTTTAAATGACACTATATAGACTACAGGAGCTTTCACATGAGGCAGCAAAAGCGTTCTATGACAGCAGTAAACTGGATGGTGGAAAGGGTTGCAGTCTGCTCTTGATAGAAGTTACATATCAACTTAACTCTATGAGTTTCACACATTTCATTTCATCAAACCGAACAAAACATAAGTATTTTCATAAGAAGAGTATTGATTTCAAATAATTATTGTATACTGGTAAGGAGTGCTCGTTGCTTGTGTCATGTTAATGAATAGGCTACTTTTGTGTCATTAACTCACCACGTCATCAGTCCATCACTCATCATGGACTTAATCTTCTCATCAGAATCCTCTCATATGTACACTATTGCTTGGCGGTTGAATGTCTGGCGACGAGTGACACTCGCTGGGCTGGTATGTCTGGTATGGTATGTATGCTGGTATTCCTGATGTGTTGTGTAATAAGTACTAACTAGTGGTGGTCGAAATTTGCATTTCGTCCATTACTATGTGTATGCATATATAGATGCCTTCTTATTTGTCTCTCATTCTGACCCGTCATGTTCTATGTGGAGGCCTTGCCAAGGCATAATGAAAGTAGTAAAAATGTTTCATGAAATACTAATTATGGTTAGTCTGCGGTCAAACTGAGAACTGAGAAGAGATATCAAAACAAAACCATTTTTACAAATTGACTGCTGAAAACACAGAAGTTGTGTTTTTTATAACTTTATGCGAGTATGGGAAAACACAACAGTTGTGATTTCAGCACTGAAGGTAATCCTTGTTTACTCTATGATGACCTCTTACACCCTTAAAAGAATTAAGTTTCTCATAAAATGCTTGGATGGAGAACTGGAATATTGTTTTACGTTAAATTCACAACTTTAAAATGATGTTTCACATCCCTACTTATATTATAAATGCGAAAGTAACTCTGTCTGTCTGTTGCTCTTTCACTCCTAAACTACTGAACCGATTGAAATGAAATTTGGTACAGAAATAGTCTAGAGCCTAGGGAAGGACATAGGCTACTTTTTATCGCAAAAAATGCATTGTAAGGGTTTGAAATAGGGGATGAAAGTTTGTATGGAAGTATCGTCATTTTTGAAGCTAGAAGCTTGAAATTTATTTTTTAGGCTTTTGATTAGATATAAATAAATTTGGCATTCAAAGTTTGTAAAACTTTACCCTTGAGGGGTAAAATAAATATAGGGGATGAAAGTATGTATAGGAATATGTAAAGTTTCGGCTTAACCACTGCACAGATTTAAAAAATTATTTCTCTAATGAAAAGCTACATTGACAGCGAGTAACATAGGCTATATTTTATCCACATATTCCTGCGGGAACAGGAACTACGCGGGTGAAACCGCGGGGCACAGCTAGTGGTGTATATTATGATGTACTAGCTGTGCCCTGCCACGGTTCGCTGTGGCACATTTGCACATTCGCTGATATGTCACTGATGAATAAAATAGATAAAAACAATCCTTGATGCGGATTATATATCATGCTAAAATTTCAGCTCGATCGGTGCAGAACTTTTTGAGTTTTTGAAGCATACACAAACCAACATAACGTTTTTATATATATAGATAATTTGTATCGTATTGTTGATATTGGCTTCATTTTATTTTTTGCTATTAAATCCAGGTGAATAATTCCTTTTTACAGACTTTTAGGTTATCTTTGCTCATTTTCTGACTTTATCTAGAAATTCTTTCAAACAAAACTTGTTGAAAACTTAAATAAAATTTGTAAAATTTCTTACACCTATGAAAGAGGTCAGCTTAGTAATGATCATGCCGCCCACAGCCCCACAGCCTTGCAACCCTTACTGCTGGCTGATGTACAGTAGTGTCATTCTACCTAGATTCATGATGATAAATAATAAATAATCAAAATCAAAAAACACTTACCATCATTAAGATCTGCACCACTAATATAGATAGCACCTAAATATCACTCAATTATAACACTTGTAGCTAGTTGGCAACATCCAACGCATGGAAACATAGCCTCCGCTAATCACACCGTCGATCGGACAAATAAAATGCCATCCGATAACCTCATACTATAATAATAGATATATTTATATAATATAATTATTTACATTTAGTATCATATAAAATTTGACAGGGATCAACATGCGGTATGCGTAGACACCATAGAGTTATATACAAGGCATCACTCGTACTTGAGGTAGGGCTTGGAGTCCTGGTGGTGGTGGTGTGGCGCGTGGTGTTGCCACGCGTCGCCGGCCCAGTTGAACACGCGCGCCCCGCCGTCCACCAGCCCCCAGGCGGGTGCCAGCGCGCGGGGCGCCGGGGCGCCGCTGCCGGCGCCGGCGCCCAGCCCCGAGCCCGCACGCTCGCGCTTGGGTGATGCCGTCGAGATGTTCACCGACACGCCCTTGATGATGTGGTCTTGGCCGCACAGCGACTGCGCCACCTCTGGGTCCAAGAACGTGACGAAGCTGAACGCACGGAAGGGACGCGGTACAAACACGTCCGTCACCTGGCCGTAGGAGGCGAAGTAGTCGCGCAGGTCGTCCGCCGAGAGGCTCTCGGTGCAACGCCCCACGAACACCTTGCGGTGCGCGCCGCCGCCGCCGTCCTTGCCGTTAGGGATGCGCACGTCACACCAGCGGCCGTCGATCATGTGCCGCCGCCCGAGCGCGCGCAGTTGCGCCTCGTATTCCGCGAACTTGACGAACCCGAACCCCTTCGAGAGACCCGTCTTGGTGTCGCGCTTCACTTGCACCATCAGCAGCTCGCCGAACGCGCCGAAGTAGTCGCGAACGGCGTCTTCGCCCGTCTTCCACGGCAGCCCCAGCACGATGAGGTCGGAGCAGCGAGGGCGCGCGGCGGGCGCTTCCGCGGCGGCGGCGGCGGAGTCGGGGCGCGGGAAGGCGCACCAGTAGCGGTGCGCCGGCCAGCCCTCGGGTGGCGGCGCCAGGCGTTCGTCCACGAGCCGCAGGCCACGCAGGCGGCCGCCGGCGCGGTATTTGAGGCCGCTGGCGCCCGCGTACTGCGCCGCGACGGTGCTCAGCAACAGCGAGCCGTCCTCCTCGGTGGGCAGCTCGATGGGCTCGTCGCGCTCGCCCGCGCTCACCGGCACGTACTCGATCGACATTGCACGCGTCTCACCGCACCGCTTCGTCTCCGGGGTGCCGCATCACGTTTCGATTAGCCACCGATCGATTTGGCCATCGCGCTTGTGACGATCTTCTGGTCTTTGACTTGATTTTTAACCAAAATAGGTACGTCCGAGGCCGATTTGCCTATGCGTACCTGTATCGTGTCTATGTATACGCGAATACCGATGAGATGACCGATGACGTATCGTACCGTAGGTGACGTGACTTGACGTAAGTTGCCTGTGCTGTGATGTGACATTTGATGTGAGAGATTTTTTCTTTATATTTTGACTTCGCACGATTTATACACTAACCCAAATTTTTTTACTACTTCATAATCACTTAATACAGTATTTTTTTGAGAAATACCACAAATTAAATCGAGATTACAAAAATAGGTCTTTATCATACATATAAGTGACTGTAGGGTGCGTACCCCACTGTTAGCGACGCACAGCTAATAAAAAAAAGATGTGACTACTTTACTAATGTAATGTCAAAGGGAACGCGCGGGGTGCGAACTGAGGCGCGGGGAGACCTCCCGCCGGAGCAGCAGTAGTGGTCGAATCGGCTCATACGCACGTCGCGCATTGCCTATTTTAAACGTATGTAACTACCCACAAACTTCAGAAAAATATAAGCTCAAGTCGTACGCAAACTCGGTGTTTTACTGCGGGTTTTTACCCTTGTCGCCTACAAAGTGGTCCTCGAGCCGAATACTTACATGTTTACCACTCCGCCTCCGAAGAAAACGATGGTAAACACCCGCAGCACGACGAGCAAACTTCTGGAAAATGAAAGGCTCAAGCAACAAGCGGTTGCCAGAGCACAGGAAATTCCACCGCCTACGCCTACACCTGTAACAAAAGATGACGATGGACCCAGGATGTCAAAATCTTGCACTGGTAGTGTTGTGAAATCGGAACAACTGGTAATTAATAAACCGCCTTCACAAACCTCACGTCATACCGCCAAGTCCA
Source organism: Campaea margaritaria (assembly GCA_912999815.1). Taxonomy (NCBI): domain Eukaryota; kingdom Metazoa; phylum Arthropoda; class Insecta; order Lepidoptera; family Geometridae; genus Campaea; species Campaea margaritaria. The sequence continues at coordinate 11,922,878 of OU538801.1, forward strand.
AGAAATTTTCATCGTCGTCAAGTAAGAAAGCCCAGATGAAGAAGCTGGAACTGGAAGCAGCTAAGGCGAAGGCACGAATTGAATTGGAGCTAATAGATAAACAACTAGCGGCGGACCTAGCCGACCTAGACGAAGAATACAGTCCACCATCAGAAATATCGGAGCCCGTTCGCGGTAGTGATATCGAAAAGTGGGTGGAGCGCAGCCAACAGGAGCTGAATATGCAGCACGCCACTTTGATGGACAACGACAAAGGCAAGCCGCATACGTCGGGTCACACCGACACAGATGGACCAGTTCAACAGCTGGCCAACGCTCTTAACCATTTGGTCACTTCCTCGACTACCCAACAGAACACTCACCTGCTCAGCCGTCTCAGCATGCCGAAAGAGCTTCCTGTCTTCGACGGAAGCCCGATGGAATGGTTACACTTCAAACAAGCATACCAGGAATCCACCGAAGTGTGCACCTTTACCGAAAGAGAAAATCTGTGGCGGTTAAGAAAGTGTCTTCGAGGTCCCGCACAGGAAGCTGTAGCCGCGTTACTCATCAGCGGTACCTCGCCAGCAGTCGTGATGTCAACATTAGAACTCTAGTTCGGGAACGCTGACGTCATCCTATCCCGCATTATCACTGACATCAAGAAAATGTGCAGCGTGTCGACGGATTATTATAAAGAAATAGTCCCCTTTTCAATTAAAGTGAAGAACTACGTGGCGGCGGTACGTGCCCTGGGCCGAGAAGAGTACCTACAAGGAATGGAGATAGCTACTACCGTATTATCCAAGCTACCTACTACTCTCCTGTCTAAGTGGGCAGATTACAGCTACCCGCTCATCACTGCCGTCACACCTAAGCCAAGACTGGATATACTTTCCGATTTCCTCATCGAAGAAGCGATTAAAATATCTACATGCAGTGCTACCTTACTCGAACCTAAAAATGACATTTTCAAACGTAAACATTACGATAAAGTGAATAATATACAAACAGTGCTAAAAATCGACGAACAAAGTGATCAAAAGTGCCGTTACTGTCGTACAAATAATATTCACAAGTTACCGGAGTGCAAAAAGTTTAAAAAATCGCTACGTAAGGACAGATGGGCGCACGTAAAGCGATTCGGTATCTGTTATAAGTGTCTCATAGCGCATCATAACAGGGAAACGTGTCCCGCTGCTACCTGTGATGTAAACAATTGTGGACAATCTCATCACCCTTTGCTACACTATGAACCGCGAAAAGACAGCAGTGAACCCGTGCCAGCGCAAACCGTACAAACCGAAACAGTGAACCATATAAACATAAACAGTTCCGTGCTACTTAAAGTGATTCCAATAAACATTCACGGATCTCACGGCATTGAACGTACGACTGCTCTGCTGGACGATGGATCGACAGTGTCGCTGATAAGCGCCTCACTCGCCGCACGGGTGGGGCTGACCGGCCGCCGGGAATGTCTTCGTGTGCGTGGTGCATGGGACAACACTGAGCTAGTGTGCGACGCTCAGCTGGCGCACCTGTCGCTGTCCGGTGCTGATAACGAACTATTTACAATCAGTGCGCGCATTGTTGATGAACTAAACTTACCTAAACAGAACTTAACTACAATAAATTTTAAAAACTATAACCACTTACGTAGCATCAGCCGTGACTTATGCTCGGAACAACCTAAACCACAAGTTTTAATTGGCCAAGACAATTACCATCTACTTTTACCTCTGGAGACGAAGATGGGCCGACCCAACGAACCCTGCGCTACCCGGACTCCTCTGGGCTGGTGTCTTCATGGAAGGGTACCTACTTACTCACCTGGTCCTGCACGTCACTCTACGCTGTTCGTCACCACTCATGATGATGGAGACACGAAGGAACCTGAAAGAATATTGCGAGAGATCCAGGAAGAAGTACGAAAGTCGTTCACCATCGAATCCATGGGCATATCTGCCAAGCCGAGGCAGAACTCTGAAGATCTACGCGCTAAAAACATCCTAGAACAAACATCCACCCTGGTTGGTGGTCGATGGCACGTCGGTCTACCGTGGAAGGACGAGAAAAGTGTAATGCCAAACTCATATTCAACTGCCTTTTCTAGACTTCAAGGAATCGAACAGAAGATGAAGAAAAATAAAGAATATGCACAGCGATATAAAGAACGAATAAATCATTTATTTGAGAACGATTATGCTCAAAAACTTAGCAGCTCTGCAGAGACTACACCAAGGACCTGGTACTTACCACATTTTGGCGTCGATAACCCAAATAAAAAGAAGTTAAGACTGGTATTCGATGCTGCCTCTGAAACAAACGGATTGAGCCTCAATGATTATCTACTTAAAGGACCTGACCTACTAACGTCACTGTTCGGTATTATGTTGCGGTTTAGAGAAAACGCAATAGCAGTGACAGGTGATATTAAAGATATGTTCCTGAGAGTGAAGATCAGGCCAGAAGATCAAAACTCCTTTCGATTTATATACAGAGATGAACCTGAGAGGTCCGTGAATACCTGCGTAATGACTTCACTGATCTTCGGTGCCAACTGCAGTCCCTTTATTGCTCAATATGTTAAAAACAAAAACGCTCGGCTATACGAAACGTCGATGCCTGCTGCAGCCGCTGCCATATACACACAGCATTATATGGATGACTACATAGACAGCCTACCTAATGAAGAAACTGCTATAAAACTGGTCCATGACATCACATCCATTCACAAGAAGGGCGGCTTCGAAATACGCAACTGGACTAGCAATAGTAAAGAAGTGCTGAATAGTCTACCTAAAGAAACACTGGGAGATGCCGCGGTAAAATTTAAAATTGGACAACAATACGACGGCGAACGAACCCTCGGATTAATTTGGAATCCGAGCGACGATACACTCAGATTCGACGTATCTTTTAAGAAAATTCCTGAAACTATTATTAATGGAACCCAGAGACCCACTAAAAGAGAGATGCTCAGAGTGATTATGTCGATATTTGACGTCTATGGCTTTCTGTCACCGTACACTATAAACGGAAAAATAATATTACAAGAAACATGGAAACATAAAATCAGCTGGGATGAGCACGTGCCTGACGTAATATTTGAAAAATGGCTAAAATGGATAACATTATTACAATCGATAAGACACGTGAACCTACCTAGGTACTATCCTAACGCTACGAGTGTGAGCGCGAGCGAGACGGAGAGAGAACCGGTCCCCAGTCGACCGACGCAGGAGATGCAACACGGAGCTCCACTGCAGGATAGCTATGCATGCTTACAGTTACATATATTTTGCGACGCTAGCACTAAAGCGATGTCTATCGTCGGGTACTGGCGCTGGGTAAACAATGATTGTGTGCGCGTAGCATTAATAACTAGCCGATGCCGCGTAGCCCCCGTCAAACCTGTCTCAGTACCGCGCTTGGAACTTCAAGCAGCGGTGATGGCTGCTAGACTGTCTGAAACTATATTGAAAGAACACAAAATGAAACCAGAAAGAAAATTCTTTTGGTGTGATTCCAGTACAGTACTTACCTGGATACGAAATACCGCGCGTAACTATAAACAGTACGTCGCGCACCGACTCGGTGAAATTGACGAGTTATCTGAAATAGACGAGTGGAGATACGTACCTACGAAACTCAACGTCGCCGACATCGCCACTCGGGAATCCTATGACTGCTCAGTACTGGAAAAAGAATGGATGCATGGTCCCGCCTTTCTTCATAGTAAGGAATGTCAGTGGCCCCGCGACTTCTTGTATCTAGAACCTGAAACAAAGGAATTACAGTTAGACATTGAACGCATTAATATTGTACAAATAATAAACAAAGACGTGAACTTGCCAATACCTGATGTTACTCGATTTTCTTCGTGGCTTCGCTTACTTCGGGCTACATCTATGGTACTGAAATTTATAAATAAATGTAAGAAGCTTACTTACCCGTTCGATGACACCATGGAGAGAGCCGAAGCGCTGATTCTGAAACAAACACAAGCACAGTCATTTGAGAAAGAGATAAGGGAAATTAAAAACAATAGATGTGTATCAAAAACTAGCAAACTACTTACCTTATCACCTTACCTGGATAAGCACGGAGTCCTGCGCGTTGACGGCCGCATCAGCGCTGCCCCTGGACTCCCACCTGAAACAAAAAACCCTATAATATTAGACGGACAGAGTCACATTGCCAGATTAATCGTTAAGTATTATCATCACTACTTCAATCACGGAAACCAGGAAACAGTAGTTAACGAAGTTAAACAAAAATACTGGATCACAAGACTGAGACCTGTAACCAAAACAATTGTGTCTCAGTGCATGCTATGTAGAATAAGGAAAAGCAAACCGGAAGTGCCTAGAATGGGAGATTTACCTAGCGCCAGGATGGCCCATCACCAACGACCTTTCACCTTTTGTGGCATAGATTTGTTTGGACCTATGGAGGTCACCGTGGGAAGACGTAGGGAAAAGAGATACGGAGTTCTCTTCACTTGTATGACTGTGCGCGCCATCCACTTAGAAGTTGTGCCTTCACTTACCTCAGACTCATTGATAATGGCCTTACGAAGAATGGCCGCGAGACGAACCTGGCCTAAATTTATCTTCTCAGACAATGGGACAAACCTAAAGGGCGCCGACACAGAACTCAAAAGATCAATTCAAGGTTTAGACGAAGAGTACCTGAAAAAAGAAGCCCTGAACCATGGCACTAAATGGACGTTCATACCACCTGCAAGTCCACATTGGGGTGGGGCCTGGGAAAGGCTCATACGAAGCGTGAAGACTAGCCTGAAGGTTGTACTAAACGAACGCGCCCCCAAAGATGAAACCTTGAATACGCTCCTGGCTGAAGTTGAAAATATTGTCAATAGCCGACCTTTGACCCACGTCTCGGTGTCTCCGACTTCCCCTGAAACATTGAGTCCAAATCATTTTCTAGTGGGGTCAACGTCCAGCTTACCTGTTATCGGAATGTACGATGACTCAGACTTGTACCTGCGGAAACAATGGCGCACCGCTCAAAGATTAGCGGACATGTACTGGCGCCGATGGGTTAAAGAAATACTGCCAGACATGTTACCACGCACAAAATGGCACAATGAGCAGAGGACACTACAAGTGGGTGACCTTGTGCTAGTGGTGGATCCAGATGGTCCCCGCAACCTGTGGCCCAGAGGCTTAGTACAAGAAGTTTTTCCTGGCAAAGATGGCCGAGTACGAGTGGTTAAAATTAAAACTAAGTCTGGTGTTCTAATCAGGTCACCTACGCGCGTCGCTCGCATACCTGTGGAAAATGAGTGCTGCTGACGCAGCACTAGGGTGGGGCGTGTTAGCGACGCACAGCTAATAAAAAAAAGATGTGACTACTTTACTAATGTAATGTCAAAGGGAACGCGCGGGGTGCGAACTGAGGCGCGGGGAGACCTCCCGCCGGAGCAGCAGTAGTGGTCGAATCGGCTCATACGCACGTCGCGCATTGCCTATTTTAAACGTATGTAACTACCCACAAACTTCAGAAAAATATAAGCTCAAGTCGTACGCAAACTCGGTGTTTTACTGCGGGTTTTTTACCCTTGTCGCCTACACCCACGATCTTAGAAAGTTTAAAGTTAGTTTAATTAATAATCCGTTTATTAGCAGAAAGAAAAGTAAAGTAAAGTAAAGTTGTTAAGTATGTGTTGACGCTATGATGGCGTTAGGGCGACTGCCGTTGAATGCTTATCCGTGGAAGCATGTAATTTGTGCGGTTTGCATAAACCGTACAGTGACTGTGTATAAAAATTGTTTGAAGCGATTTATTTTAAAATGGCGGTAGTTCAGTGTTTTTGCGACGCCGAGACGTCATCTCTGTTTTTTACCTGATTGAGCGACGCAAAGGAAGCAGTCTATGTATGTTTGTTCCTCTCTGGCGATCTAGAAACCCTGAGTACATGGTCTAAGATCCCATCTAAGAACGACCTTCACCAATCTGAAAACCCACTTTTGTAGTTTGAAACCTCCTCTCAATAATAATTCCGACATCTGTTTATAAACTTCTACTCCTTCCTTGATATTAGAGCATCCCGTCATTAAGTCATCCATATAGAATGATTGTACTACCTTTGGTGCAGCTAAAGGGAATTCTTTGCCTTCGTCTACGCTGACCCGATTCAATGCTCTAACTGCCAAGTAAGGCGCAGATGCCGTTCCGAACGTCACGGTTAATAACTCAAAGTCTTTCATTGCACTTTCAGGGTTTTCACGCCATACTATACGCTGATACCTAGTGTCTTCTTCAGCAATCCTGACTTGCCGATACATTTTAATGATATCAGCTACCAACACAATCGGGTGGATTCTCCAGCGTAATACTATATGACGTAAATCTGCCTGTAGCTTGGGTCCGATCATCAAAGTATCATTCAACGCGACTCCTAAGCTATTTTTGCTCGATGCGTTGAAAACGACGCGTACCTTCGAAGTCGTCTTATCATTTCTCACGACGGCGTGATGTGGAAGGTAAACAGCTTCATCCCTTTTATCATGGTCTTCATTTACAGATCGCATGTGTCCTAATTCAATATACTCGTTCATGACTTCTGTATAACTTTTCTTTAAATTTTTGTCCTTTGCTAACCTTTTCTCTAATGCCTTGAATTTTATTGCAGCTATGTGTCGTGAACTACCACCAATGCAACGCGGCTGGTCATCCCTAAATGGTAGTTTGACAACGTAGCGTCCTTTAGGTGTCCTCTTTGTTGTACTATTGAAAATGTCTTCGCATTTTTGTTCTTCTTCTGTCCACATTTGTTTTGTACTATTCATTTGTTCTTCTATTTCCCAAAACTTCTTCAACACATCATCTTCGTTTAGTTGTGCATGCATCACCGATATTTTTGAACTTTCATTGTGAAACTTACCAGTACAGTCGTAAACTGAACCAGACAGGATCCAACCCAATGATGTACTTTGGGCTATAAGATTTCCATTTGGACTCTTTTTCACCCCATCCATCAAGATTTGGCTGAATGCATTGGCTCCCAACAAAAGATCAATTTTGTTAGGAGTGTTGAACTGCGGATCTGCAAGGCACAAGTCATGCAAATATATCCAGTCAATAGATTCTATTTTTTGCTCTGGTAGAACAG